>CM022301.1:512117192-512717192 GCA_011799875.1 Thinopyrum elongatum | reverse complement strand
AGTATCCGCTTCCCAGAATCAATGATCTATATGATCAACTTGTCGGTTCCTCAGTATTCTCTAAGCTTGATTTGAGATTGGGATACCATCAGATCCGTGTCCGCGAAGAGGATATTCCAAAGACTGCATTTGTTACTCGCTATGGCTCTTATGAGTACACTGTCATGTCATTTGGCTTAACAAATGCTCCAGCCACATTCTCCCGTCTGATGAACTACATCTTCATGGATTACCTCGACAAGTTCGTCATGGTATATCTAGATGATATTTTGGTCTATTCAAGGAATAAAGAAGAACATGCTGAACACCTCCGTCTTGTTCTGGAAAGGCTCCGAGAACACTAGTTGTATGCCAAATACTCCAAATGTGAATTTTGGCTTTCTGAAGTAACCTACCTTGGACATGTGATTTCCAAGGATGGCATTGCTGTTAACCCGGAACGGGTTCAGGCTATTCTTGACTGGACTCCTCCGAAGAACGTCAAGCAAGTGAGAAGTTTTCTCAGCCTTGCAAGCTATTGCCGTCGATTTGTCGAGAACTTTTCCAAGATTGCTAAGCCCCTGACTGATCTGCTTCACAAAGGCGTTAAGTTTGAATGGACAGAAAAATGTCAGGAAAGTTTTCAAACACTCAAAGACAAGCTGACATCTGCCCCAGTACTTGCTCCTCCGGATTCTCGCAAAGATTTGTGATCTATTGTGATGCATCCCGTGAAGGATTAGGCTGTGTCCTAATGCAAGAGCGTAAAGTGATTGCTTATGGCTCTCGACAGTTGCGCCCGCATGAAGAGAACTATCCAGTACATGATCTAGAACTAGCTGTTGTGATCTATGCATTGAAGTTGTGGCGACATTACCTCCTCGGTAATCGTTGCGAGATCTACATGGATCATAAAAGTCTGAAGTACTTGTTCACTCAGCCATCTCTGAACCTCCGTCAGCAAAGATGGATGGAGGCCATTACGGACTATGATTTGGGTATTTCTTATACCCCTGGCAAGGCTAATGTGATGGCTGATGCCTTAAGCCGCAAGTCCTATTGCGACAACCTCATGGTTAGGCGAGCTCAACCTCGTCTTTTTGAAGAACTGCGCAAGCTGAATCTGTGTATTGTTCCACAGGGTTCTCTTAATAACCTTGTGATACAACCAGATCTTGAGAAAGCTGTTAAGAATGCACAAGCTAAAGATGCTGAACTTGATTTGATGAAGAAAGATCTTCACCTTGAAAAGTACAAGGATTTCTGGCTGTCCGAAGATGGAACTTTGTATTTCAGAGACCGCATTGTCGTACCTCGCTTCGAGCTTATGACTGATAAGGTCATGAAGGAGGCACATGATACACCGCTGTCTATTCATCCGGGTAGCACCAAAATATATCATGATCTCCGACAAAGGTACTGGTGGTCTAGAATGAAGCAGGATATTGCTCGCTATGTTGCTGAATGTGATGTTTGTCATCGTGTTAAAGAAGAAAATCAAAAGCCTGCTGGAATTCTGCAACCACTTCCTATTCCTTTATGGAAATGGGATAAGGTTTAGATGGATTTCATTACTGGCCTTCCCAAGTCACAGAAGGGTCACGATGCTATTCTTGTCGTCGTCGACCAACTTTCCAAAGTTGCACACTTTCTGCCTGTCAAAGAGACGATCACTGCTAGTCAGTTAGCAGAATTATATATCTCCAGAATTGTATCACTCCACGGTATTCCGAAGGAGATCAGTTCGGACCGTGGCGATCTTTTCACCTAAAAGTTCTGGGAAAGTTTCCAAGAAGCTATGGGAACTCATATCACCTGGAGTTCAGCACATCACCCCCAGTCCCAAGGCCAAGTCGAACGAGTAAATCAAGTGCTTGAAGACATGCTTCGAGCTTGTGTTATATCTTTTGGCAAGAAGTGGGAAGAATCTCTCCCGTATGCGGAGTTCTCTTATAACAACAGCTATCAAGCCAGCTTGAAAATGGCCCCCTTCAAAGTTCTATATGGACTTAAGTGTCGAACCCCTCTGAATTGGTCAGAAACTGCGGAACGACCGCTCGTGGGTCCGGATATTATCCAACACGCTGAAGAGCAAGTCCGTATCGTTCGAGAAAATCTAAAGGCGGCTCAGGACCGCCAGAAGAGCAACTATGATCGCAAACGATGGGGTTTGACTTATCAACCTGGTGATCAAGCTTATTTGCGAGTCACTCCTATGAAGGGCACCCACCGTTTTGGAATCAAGAGCAAGTTAGCTCCATGCTACATTGGTCCTTTCCGCATTATTGCTAGACATGGTCAGGTGGCATATAAATTGGAGTTGCCGCCGCAATTCTCTCATATCCATGACGTCTTCCATGTGTCGCAACTTCGTCGTTGCTTCAAGGAATCTCCGCACCGTGCAGTGGATCACGAGATGCTCAAATTGCAAGATGATCTATCTTATAAGGAGCATCCAATCCGCATTCTCGATGAAGCTGAACGCCGGACCCGTCAGAAGGTTACCAAGTTCCTCAAAGTGCAGTGGTCAAATCATACTGAAGATGAAGCCACTTGGGAACGCGAGGATAACCTCCGTGCTGAATATCGTGGTTCTAAGTCTGACAGTAGAATAGGGGGTAAGTAGAGGAGGCAAGATCCTAGCTACGGTGAGGTTGTGCACGCAAGATTTACGAGTTCAGGCCCTTCTCGGAGGAAGTAACAGCCCTATGTCTCGGTGCCCGGGGGCTCGGTCGATTGGATTATGCGTGAAGTTACAGGGGGTGCGAACCCTTGTGCCAGTGGAGGGGGTGGCTTATATAGAGTTCGCCAGGACCCCAGCCAGCCCACGTTACAAGGGGTTCAATGTACATAAAGATAGGACGTTACTGATAACGCCAGCAATAAAGGCAAATAAATGATCATTAAGACTACGGAGTGAATGCCTGACCGTTGCCATTCTGAGTGACTTTAGACCTTCTGTCTTCCGAGTGATTTCTGATGTGGTCGAGTGAGTACACTCCGGTCGAATGGAATTGGGCTTTCCGAGTGGAATGCTTCTGGTCGAGTGGATGGTATTGTCCTTTGAATATTCCTGACTTTAAGATAATGTCCTTGGGAAGGGTGTGTAGGTCAGGCCTATTACCCTACCCCAGGTACATGTCATCGTCATTAGCCCCCGAATGGTTTAGGGTTCGAGTGGAAAAAGGAGTTGAAGACGGTTCCGACCCAGTTTTCACGCTTCGGGAGCGTTTTGCCTGGATTAATGAACCACGTAACGACTTCGACTTCATTTTCAGTCGCCTTGATCCATTCCTAAATTGCCGAGTGAGTTTCGTTGATAAGCTTCAATTGTGGACATGGTATGAGATCTTTGGCGCGATTGACCGCACTGCCGTTCCCTGATCTCACGGGATTCGAAATTTGGAGAAGCGCGCGGGACGGGGAGGCCCGTAGTAAACGGAACAGATTTGGCTGGGACGCCTCGATCCTCGTGCCACCTTTCTCACCACGTACCGAGCACACGATTGTGGCAGGATTCGATGGGATTGCTTGGGCCCACGAGTCAGTCACTCGGTAACAAGCCCATATAAGGCGTCCGGGCCGATGCGTCTGGCACTGTGCTCTTCATCCTCTTCTTCTTCCCCTGTTTCTCCACCGCATTCACCACCACCTTCGACGCCGCCGCCCCGTACAAGCGTAGCCTGCTACGATGGGGAAGGAGAAAATGGCGGCCCTGGAGCGTGCGAAGAAGGCGACGGCGGCAGCGAAGGGCAAGAAGACGAGTCGGGGCGGGTCGTCATCTAGGTCCGGCCTGCCGCCCGGCTGGATCCAGGGTGACTGGATCAGATCCACGATCCAGAAGGAAGACATGGAGGATCTGGTCGAAGGGGCTTGATTCCCCACCAGTCCTGGCGATTGCCGGGGAACGAGACCGAGCCGCAGCCGCAAGAGGGTGAGTGCGTCCTCCTCGCGACTCATGTCGACCGCGGTTTCTCCTTGCCTCCCCATCCCTTTTTCCGGGCTTTCTTGAATTTCTTTGGAGCCCAACTTCATCACTTTTCCCCCAACACCATCACCTATCTTGCTGCATTTGTTTCCCTGTGTGAGAATTTCTTGGGCTGTCGACCGCACTGGGGTCTTTTCAAACATATATTCACATGTCGCTCCCAAGCCGTAAAGAAGTCCAATCCGAGTGATGAGAGAACACATGTGATCCAGATGTGCGGGGGTCTGGGAATTCAGATGAGGGGTAGGAGCACATTTCAGGCTATGACGCTTCCCGATTCAGTTAGAGGGTGGCAGTCGACCTGGTTCTACTGCAAAGACCAGCCGACTCCTGGTCAGTCGACTGGGCTTCCTCCCTTTTCCATGAATCGAGTCCAGCTGCCCTCTACTTTGAAAGTGAACCCAGAGGAGAAAGCAGAAGTGAATATGTTAGTTGAACGAGTAGTCCAGTTAGTCCGCGATCGGGTGACTGGTATGGACTTGCTTGAAATATTTCTCAGTCGACGCATCCAGCCACTCCAGGCTCGTGATCATCCTATGTGGATGTACTCGGGTATTGATGACACTACCCGGATCCACCCAGAGGAGGTCACCGGGGAGGTAGTGGAGCAGTGGCTGCAAGGCATGACTGGTAACAAAGATAACCCCAGGGGGTCCAAGAGGGTCCCGCCATTCGACGAGACTAACAAACCGGATAAGGTACAATCTTCAGTGCCGAATGCCCTTTGCTCTGATTTCTTATTTAGGCTTCAATCCGATTGATATTTGTATAATTCTTTGCTCTGCAGATATATACTGAGATGTACTCGATGCCCAATGGGGAGCAGATCCAGGAAGGAGAGGAGAGCGGAGGCAACAGCGGCGACTGGAACTCTGATGACGAGAGTGATGAAGAGTGCGAAGACTCGAGCAATGATGAGGAGGTCGATTCTCCACCTCGCTTGGAAAAGCGTTCCAAGCAGAAGCACGACCCAGCAAGTATCCGGGGTAAAGTGGTGGCACCGACTGGACAAACTTTGAAGCGTACTCGGACATCTTCTTCGGTGCCGACTGAGAAGGCTCTGAAGCAGCACAACACTGCGCCGTCAAAGCCACGGAAGGCCTTGCCCAAGATCAAGGTTGATGTTCCCGTCGCCTCTGCGTAAGTGCTTCGTTTTCACCCTTTGCTCCAAGAATCTTATATCAGTTGTCGACCCATTCCCTTGCTTGACCGAGTGAACCTTGGAATTTGCAGTGCTGCTACCTCTGGGACCTCTGCTTACAAAGATGATGATAACGAGGAGATGGAGGACGCGGTCACATCCAAAGCGGGTATGACTCCTGTTATCTTGTCTTTTCTTTGCTAGCCAATTCTACAGTCGACTGAACTCTTGTGGTCGATTCTTTTGCAGCTCCGCAAAATGTTATTAAACTTCAAGACGATGATGAAGATGAGCCACAGAAGCTCGTGGGAAGGAGGAGCAGGACCTCGGGCAAAAAGGTACCAGCTAGCAAGACGCCTCAATCGACGCCGGCGACGGAACCAGCTATCCAGCAATCCGGGGACTTCAACCATGCTTCTGTTACTCTTGTGAATCCCTTGTCGAGTGGTCGTCCTTCAACGTCGACTGCACAGGCCCCTGCTTCATCTGTGCAACTTCATGCCTCAAGCTCTCAAGCTACTGCAACTGATCCACCGTCTCCACTTTTCACCGCCCATCACGTCCCAGAGGACCAAGTGAGTGCTGCCAAGGAAGCCATACGCCAGGCAGGCATTATGATGGAGCAGATGAAAGTGGTGCGCGAAGCCAGTCAAGCTGCCTATGATGCCAGCTCAACACTTCAGGCCAATGTCCAGGTTAGCTTACTTCCGACTGAACTCCATCTTGACGCTTGTTCTGTTAGGATATGATATTTAGAAACTGCTGCTTTATCCGCAAGACGTCCGTGGATGAGCGTTTTGGAACCTTAATTGCACACCCATTATCAGTCTATACACCCACTGGGTGTTTTAATTTCTGTTGAGTAGTTTTTCCACTTGAGTCGACTAGGTTGTGTCGATTGAATCTCTGAACCAGTGGGGGCACGCTGAGTGCACCTACTGGGTGTAGTCCCCGAGACCGCCGTCGAATGTTTGATTCGGCGAGGGTCTTTGAACAGAACTTTTCCACTTGGTCTGGGCAGATCATGTCGAGTGGAACCTTTACCAGTGGGGGCATGCTGAGTGCACCCACTGGGTGTAGTCCCCGAGACCGTAGTCGACTACGGGCAGTCGGCTATGGTCTGAGTTTTTTTTTAATTGGACGGACCAAGTCGATTGAAAAAGTCGAACCAGTGGGGGCACGCTGAGTGCACCCACTGGGTGTAGTCCCCAAGACTATTGTCGAATGTTTGATTCGGCAGTAGTCTTAGAACTATTTGAACTTGCTACTTTATTGCTCGGAAGCAACCAATCTTTGTGTCTGCCGACTGACTATCTTATGAACACAGAAATCTTGTGATCTTGGAGCCCGGTTCGCTGACTTGGAGCAAAAGCAAATCCAGCTCAATCTTGATCTGGAGTTGGCTCAGAATAACTTGCAGAAGGCTAAGGATGACACTGCTGGTAAGGAAAGCTTGTCGACTGGTTCTCTTGCCATCTATTCTCCTCCTTTTTCTGATTCGAATGTTATTCTTTCTAGAAACAATGCGACAGGCTTTGGAGAAGAAGGACCTTGACCTTGTGGCTGCGAAGAAAACAGCAGAAGAAAAAATGGCACTTGCTAACCAAAAGATGGCCTCAGTCGGAAAGTTGGAGGAAGAGAATACCAAGCTGAAGGCTGCTCTTGATGAAGCCAACAAAGAGGTAACTCGACTGAAAAAGGATAAAGGGACCCTGACCGACAAAGTGGAAGACATCACCCGCAAGAGGGACGAGCTAGAGAATTATCTGGGAGGACTCACCAAAAAATTATTCCTCATGCTCGAAGGTACTTTTCTCTGTCCAATTGATTTGCTTTCGTTGACTCATCATACTACTGTCGACTCATTATTTCTCTGTGAGTGCAGAATTCTGTCAAAACTTCGAGGAAGAGACTGGGCGAGTCGAGACGAGCCTGGACCCCATCAACTCCCCTATTAAAGATGAAGCTGCCATGAACGTGCTCCGACTGGAGTCTCGCCTTGCCAGCGCCATGGATTACCTTGCTCGACTGAAGGTTGCGGTGTCGCGGATCGACACAACGCTCTGGCCAAGGGAAACGCTCCAAAATGACCTCGAGTCTTTGATGACTCGACTCAATGAGATTCCTGGTCGAGTGCAGGAATGGAAGAAGTCCTCTGCTCGATGCGGTGCTGATGTAGCTCTGTCCTTGGTTTGTGTTCATTGCATGGAAGCCAGAGAAGAGAAGCTAGCAGCAATCAAGGTTGCCAATACCAAGAAACTTGACTTCCAGTCCTTCATGGAGACTTTTATTGCTGCTGCTACTCGAATTGCAGATGGAATCAACCTGGATGAGTTCGTCGAGCCTGCCAGCCCTCCTGCGGAGTGAACAAAACTTTTATGATCCGATTCAATTTGCCTCGGTATGCCGAGTGATTTTGTAACCGTTAAACTCCTTCGGGCCTGATGCTCGAGTACTTTAATCTGCAGTCCAGAATCTCATGGGATTCGTCCGAACTTAATTTTCCCTTAAATATGCTTGTTTTTATTTCTGAGTGGAACTTGTATCTTCACTCGGAACAGACTTTTGTTCTTGTGATGCAATTCTGAGGAGAGGATCGCGGATGACCTGCACCTCGTCATCCTTGCAGATCAGGATGGAGCACACATTGTACTTGTGGCGTAGCTCCAAAGAGAAGGTCGCAGTCGACCTGCACCTCGTCGTCCTTGCGGATCAGGATGGAGCGTGTTTTAAACTTAGGCGAGTACAGGACCGCAGCTAAGCCCCCGAGTGAGAGGGTTGCTCATTACTCGGTAGGATTTTTTAAACTTAGGCGAGTACAGGACTGCAGCTAAGCCCCCGAGTGAGAGGGTTGCTCATCACTCGGTAGGATTTTTTTAAACTTAGGCGAATCGGATTCGCGGCTAAGCCACCCACTGGGGGATTTTGGACACGTGTATTAGTAACAACAATCATTTAGGAGACTGTAAAACCATGTCTTTGATAAACAAACTGACAGGTACTCCTTATTACATCTCATCAGTCTGAACACTTAAGTATAAAAACGGCGGAGTAGCTCCGCATTCCAAGCGCGTGGCTCGTCTTTATTATGCTCCACATTGTAGAGGTGATACGCTCCATTGTGGAGCACCTTGGTGACGATGAAGGGACCTTCCCAAGCGGGGGCAAGTTTGTGAGGCCGTTGCTGGTCCACTCGGAGCACAAGGTCCCCTTCCTGAAATGCTCGACCCTTCACATTTCTGGCATATAATCGACAAAGGTCTTGCTGATAAATGGTCGATCGGATCAAGGCCATCTCTCTTTCTTCTTCCAGAAGATCAACAGCGTCTTCTCGAGCCCGTTCTGCTTCGGCTTCTGAAAAAAGTTCTACTCGGGGTGCAATGTGAAGCAAGTCACTCGGCAGCACAGCCTCAGCCCCATAGACCATGAAGAAGGGGGTTCGACCGGTCGACCGATTTGGTGTTGTTCTTAATCCCCAAAGGACTGACGGTAACTCATCTACCCAAGCACCGGCTGCATGCTTGAGGTCGCGCATCAATCGAGGTTTCAGCCCTTTGAGAATCAAACCGTTCGCTCTTTCTGCTTGTCCATTCGACTGAGGGTGGGCGACTGAAGCATAGTCAACCCGAGTACCTTGGGAAGCGCAGAAAGCTCGGAACTCATCTGAATCAAAGTTTGACCCATTATCTGTGATGATGTTGTGCGGAACTCCATATCTAAACGTTAATCCTCTGATGAAGCTGACAGCAGTACTTGCTTCCAGGCTTTTGATAGGTTTAGCTTCAATCCATTTAGTGAACTTGTCGACTGCTACAAGCACATGGGTGAAGCCACTCCTGCCAGTCCTCAGAGGTCCGACCATATCTAATCCCCAAACAGCGAATGGCCAGACGAGTGGAGTGGTCTTCAAGGCTGAAGCGGGTTTGTGGGACATGTTGGAGTAGAACTGACAGCCCTCACACTTGTCGATTATTTCCTTTGCCATCTCATTTACCCGTGGCCAATAAAACCCTGCTCGATATGCTTTGGCCACGATGGCCCGAGAAGACGCATGGTGACCACAGGTTCCCGAGTGGATATCATTGAGGATCATTCGGCCTTCTTCTGGAGTGATGCATTTCTGAATGACCCCAGTAACACTCTCTCTATAGAGTTGTCCACCCATTACTGTGAAGGCTTTGGATCGACGGACAATCTGGCGAGCCTCTTCTTCATCCTCTGGAAGCTCTTTCCTAAGAATATATGCGATATACGGCACTGTCCAATCGGGAATAACAATCAAAACCTCCATGATTAAGTCGACCACAGTTGGGATTTCAACTTCAGTCGGATCAGTGGAACTTTTAGGCTGTGGGGGCTCTTCAGTGAAGGGATCTTCTTGAACTGAAGGTGCGTGAATATGCTCCAAAAACACATTGCTGGGAATAGGCTCCCACTTGGAACCTATTTTCGCCAAGTCATCCGCTGCTTGATTCTTCAGTCGGGGTATATGGTGGAGCTCTAGCCCTTCAAACTTCTTTTCTAGCTTTCTCACTGCATTGCAATAGCCAGTCATCGCTGGGCTCCTGATGTCCCACTCTTTCATCACTTGATTAACCACTAAATCTGAGTCACCGTAAACCATTAGGCGACAGACGCCGAGTGAAATGGCCATACGCAACCCGTATAGAAGCGCCTCATATTCAGCTTCATTGTTGGAGGAATCAAAGTGAATCTGGAGAACATATCTGAGGTTGTCGCCTCGTGGAGATATCAAGACTACCCCAGCGCCTGAACCATTCAACATCTTGGACCCGTCGAAGAACATAGTCCAATGTTCCGACTGTATCTGAGTCGGTAGCTGCTGTTCAATCCACTCGACGAGGAAATCTGCTATTGCTTGAGACTTGATCGCTTTCTTCGCCTCAAACCTGATATCCAGCAGAAGGAGTTCAATCGCCCATTTTGCCACTCGACCAGTTGCATCTCTGTTGTTCAAAATCTCTGACAAGGGAGCGTCGCTAATGACCGTAATCGAATGATCTGAGAAGTAATGTGCAACCTTCTTTGTGGTCAAGTAAATTCCATAGACAAGCTTTTGATAATGTGGATATATCTGCTTGGATGGGGTTAAGACTTCAGAAATATAGTACACTGGGCGTTGGACCTTGTAGGTTTTACCTTCTTCTTCTCGCTCAACCGTGAGTACTGTACTGACAACCTGTCCTGTGGCTGCTATATAAAGCAGTAAAGGCTCTTTGCTGATTGGAGCAGCAAGCACTGGCCGGGTGGAAAGCAGGGCTTTGAGCTCTGCAAACGCTGCGTCAGCTTCAGGAGTCCACTCGAACTTATCAGATTTCTTCATCAGTCGGTAAAGAGGCAGTGCCTTTTCACCGAGACGAGAGATGAATTGACTCAAAGCGACCAAACAACCAGTAAGCTTCTGAATGCCGTGTACACGCACAGGGCGTTTCATTCGGAGGATTGCACCAATTTTCTCTGGGTTGGCATCGATCCCACGTTTGGAAACGAGGAAACCGAGTAACTTTCCACCTGGAACTCCAAATGTACACTTCGACGGATTAAGCTTGATATCATATTTTCTCAAATTGGCAAAGGTTTCAGCAAGGTCAGTCAGCAGGTCGGAACCTTTACGCGACTTAACCACGATGTCATCCATGTACGCTTCCACATTCCGACTGATTTGAGTTAGTAGGCACTTCTGTATCATACGCATGAATGTGGCACCAGCGTTCTTGAGACCAAAGGGCATGGTGACATAGCAAAAGCACCCGAATGGAGTGATAAAAGCTGTTTTTATTTCATCAGGTCCATACAGTCGGATCTGATGGTACCCGGAATATGCATCCAGGAAGGACAATCACTCACATCCCGCAGTCGAGTCGACTATCTGATCGATGCAGGGGAGAGGAAAATGATCTTTCCGGCAGGCCCGATTGATTTGCTTGAAATCAATGCACATACGAAGTGAATCGTCCTTCTTGGGAACCATGACAACATTGGCGAGCCACTCAGAGTGGTAAATTTCGCGGATGAACTCAGCCGCCAGAAGCTGAGCCACCTCTTCGCCGATCGCCTTTCCCTTCTCCACAGCGGACCGACGGAGATGCCCTTTAACGGGTTTTGCCTTTGGATCGACTCGCAAATGGTGCTCAGCCAGTCCCCTGGGTACACCAGGCATGTCAGACGGCTTCCATGCGAAGATGTCCCAGTTCTCACGGAGGAACTGGATCAGCGCTTCTTCCTATTTGCTGTCGAGTGTTGTTGAGATATGAGCCGGAGCAGCATTGGGATCGGTCGGGTGAATGTGAACAGGCTTTGTTTCACCGGACGACTGAAATGCAGACTCTGAAGCAGGCTTCTTAGTACGCAACAAATCACTCGGATCTGCAGTTTTCTTATATTCTTCCATTTCTACTGCTGCCATCTGTTCATCGGCTACCATAGAGCCCTTCTGGAGGCACTCTTCTGCTCGTTGCCGATTGCCAGTGACTGTGATCACGCCTCTGGGGCCAGGCATCTTCAGCTTGAGGTACACGTAACACGGTCGAGCCATGAAACGGGCATATGCAGTTCTGCCCAGAATAGCATGATAGGCACTATGAAAATCCACAACTTCGAATGTCAACTTCTCCTTACGGTAATTCTTTGAATCACCGAAAACCACGTCAAGAGTGATCTAACCGAGTGAATCAGCTTTCTTTCCTGGAATGACACCGTGGAATCGCATATTGCTCTCACTGAGCTTGGACATCGGAATGCCCATCCCACGAAGGGTCTCAGCATACAAAATGTTCAAGCCGCTGCCACCATCCATCAAGACTTTGGTCAGTCGGGTCCCCCCAACGACTGGGTCGACCACCAACGCTTGCCTCCCGGGGGTGGCAACGTGCGGTGGGTGGTCAGATTGGTCGAATGTAATGGGAATCTTTGACCATTTCAAATATGTCGTCGTTGCCGGAGCAACCATGTTTACCTCTCTGTTGATGACTTTCAGTCGACTTTTGCTTTCAATGTCAGCAAAAATCACCAAAGTGGAATTGATGTTAGGGAAACCGTCATCATCTTCTTCCTTGTCACCATCCTTGTCAGACTCTTTTTCCTTTTCATTGGGTTGTTTCTCTCGGAACTGTTGGATCAGGAGCCGACATTGTCGAGTGGTATGTTTGGGATAAATCAGATTACCCTCTTCATCCTTCTTGGTGTGAATGTGACATGGCAAGTCCAACACATCATTCCCTGCCTGATCTTTCACCTTCTTGGGGATCCAGGGCCCTTTGGGCTTTCCCTTGAATTTTCCTTGAGTTACAACTGCAGCTTCACCTGGACCTGCTGGCTCGGCTTTGCGTTTCTGCTTCCGACCTCCTCCGGTGTCTTGGGCGACTGGTTTGCCCTTTCCACTGCGGAGTCGATCCTCTTCTTCACCATTAGCGTACCGAGTGGCTATTTCCATCATTCGGGTCAGAGACATATCTCCTGTCCGACCGAATTTCAGGTTAAGCTCTCGATACCGAACGCCCTCCTTGAAGGCACAAACTGCTTGGTGTTGGGATACATTTTCTACTGTGTGGTGTAAAGTGGTCCATCTTTGGATGTAATCCCTCAGAGTTTCATTCGTCTTCTGTACACAATGTTGCAATTCCGTCAACCCTGCAGGTCGTTTGCATGTGCCCTCGAATGTCCTGACAAACACTCGGGTTAACTCTTCCCAGCTGAATATACTGCCTGGAGCCAACTGATTCAGCCATGCTCTGGCCGATCCTTCCAACATGAGAGGAAGATGTTTCATAGCTACCTCATCATTTCCACCACCGATCTGAACAGCCACTCGGTAATCTTCCAGCCAAGTGTCAAGCTTCGACTCACCGGTGAACTTACTAACCCCAGTCGCCAACCTGAAGTTGAGGGGGATCTCAGCAGCTCTGATGGCTCTGCTAAAACACTCGGGACCCAAAACATGCATTCTGCTTCCACTCGGGCGATCTCTGTCTTGCCCCTCTCTGTGTGCTCGGTTCCTGTCGACCAAACCTTGCACCAAAATTGACCTCGCATCAAACCCTGGCTCTCTTGGGTCGAATGGCATCCTCCGCTCTCCGCTGTACGGGCACCTGTCATCATAATGCCGAGGCACATATGATCCGCCTCTCGGAGGGGGCATAGGCGCTCGACGGCGGTCATTACGGCCGAGCCGATGATCGTACTGCTCGTGGTTCCGACCCAAGTACTGATCTTGGCGATGCCCCCGTCCCTCACGCCGCGGAGGTGATCTTGGGCTATGAGCCGATTGAACTGTGTCAGCCACCACAGATCTGCTATGGATTCTGTTACGCGACTGAGATACTGCAGTGTTTTGCTCTCCTGCTGCCCGGAGCAGAGCCCGGATCTGCATCAAACCTCGTCCAGCTTCCGACTGGGATGGCTGGATGGACTCTACTATACGATCTGCAGCCGTAAGATTCTGAATAGGAGTGCGGTATACCTGAGGTTCAGGCGGGAACAATTGCCGCCGTCAACTGGACTCAGGAATCTGCTGCCGAGCATGTTCGTCGAGTGCATGCTAAAGATTCTCCAGTCGAGTGCGTTCAGCCAAAGTGGCCAAGCGCACTGCCTCCAAGGCCCGAGCCTCAGAGGTCTCTCCGACGATGGGCGTGTGGAGTGCTTCCTCGTTGCGGCAGTGAAGTTCCTCCCTCCGCTGCGAAGAGAGTGTTTCGGGGTGGTATTCCTAATGAACATGCGACGGATCACCACCGCCGTCGCCGCCTCCTTTGCGATGCATGCCAGGTGGGCTACGCGGCGTGTCGACCATCAGGACCTCTGCCGCAGGATCGCTACTGTCACACTCGGACAGTGTCTCGATGGAGCCAGTCAACAGATCGAATAGGCCGTAGAGAGATTCATCGGGCTCGATTGCCGCGACTTGAGGGGTGGCCGACTGACATGCCACCGCATGCTTCACCCACCGCTGAAGCCGCGATCGACCGGATCGCTTGCGACGGCAAACAGCGGGGAACAAAGACGCCGCAGGAGCCGACCGGTATTGGGACGACGGCTGCCGCAGAAGGACGCCGCGGACGCACGCGCGAAAGTGCATCGCCCCGCGGACGGGGAATGTCTCGACGTCGAGGGGGGCCTCCTGGAGCCAGGCGGAGTCGTCGGCGATGAAGCCGAGCGCGCCGAGACGGATCTCGTGGCCCTCAGCCAAACCTCCACCAGAAACCATGATGATGGGAATCGGAAAAAATCGCAACCTCACCGGAAAGTCGCTAAGACACCAGCCCCACGGTGGGCGCCAACTGTCGTGGTTCTAAGTCTGACAGTAGAATAGGGGGTAAGTATGAGGAGGCAAGATCCTAGCTACAGTGAGGTTGTGCACGCAAGATTTACGAGTTCAGGCCCTTCTCGGAGGAAGTAACAGCCCTACGTCTCGGTGCCCAGGGGCACGGTCGATTGGATTATGCGTGAAGTTACAGGGGGTGCGAATCCTTGTGCCAGTGGAGGGGTGGCTTATATAGAGTTCGCCAGGACCCCAGCCAGCCCACGTTACAAGGGGTTCAATGTACATAAAGATAGGACGTTACTGATAACGCCAGCAATAAAGGCAAATAAATGATCATAAAGACTACAGAGTGAACGCCTGACCGTTGCCATTCTGAGTGACTTTAGACCTTCTGTCTTCCGAGTGATTTCTGATGTGGTCGAGTGAGTACACTCCGGTCGAATGGAATTGGGCTTTCTGAGTGGAATGCTTCTGGTCGAGTGGATGGTATTGTCCTTTGAATATTCCTGACTTTAAGATGATGTCCTTGGGAAGGGTGTCTAGGTCAGGCCTATTACCCTACCCCAGGTACATGTCATCGTCACTGAATACCCCGATCGTTTCCCTTCTACCTCTTAATTCTCAGGACGAGAATTCTTGTTAGTGGAGGAGATTTGTAACACCCCATGTATTAAGCTACAGTGATAACCCTTTTGATTATGCCAGGTCATCATGATCAACAGTGCTTAATCATCATTAGTAACATATCTCATTTCATAATTCAAATTCAAATGGAAATTCAAACTTAAAGTAAATATAAAAGTTGTTCAAATCCAGGAACTAAAATGTCCATCATGTTGCAAATATTCCCAAGGCATTTATAAAAATAGCAGCAACATTAATTAAATTAATTAAGTAACTCTAACAGCAAGAAACAGCAACAAAACAGAAGTGTTTATTCCATTTTATTTAATCTACAATTAATATGAAATCCATTTGCCTCCTAACCATTTTAAAACAGTGGTAAATATTGCATAGCATTTATTTTGGCAAGTATCATATTTTGCAAAAGTCATTTGAAATAAAAACAAAGGACAAAACAATAAAAAGAAAACAAAGAAAAAGGAAAGAAAGAAAACCCCGGGCTTTCCCCCCCTCCCCTTCGTCCGTTTGGCCCAACTGGGCATCCAACCCACCAGCCCAGGCCCGCCCCCCCCCCCCCCCCACGATCCCCTCGCCCCGATCCCTCTCTGCTCGTTCTGGATCGGGGCACGAACCCGCCGGCGCCACGACGCCGTCGCCGTCCGCGGTCGTCGGAGCCACCCCGTCCTCATCCTCCTCCCCGCCGGATCGCCCCGAGCCCGGAGCCGCTCCCGACCCTGTCGCCATCGGCCGCCAACCCCGACTCGGCTCCCTTGAGCCTCGCCGGCGAACCCCGGCAACGGCCGTGAGCTCCCCCTTCGTCCTCAATCTCTCTCTCTTTACTCGTCGCGCTCACCACGCCTTGCCGCGTCCCCCTGCCCACCGTGGCCTGCGGCCACCACCGCCGCTGCCTCCCCGCACGCCGCGCTCGTCCGACCCCGCCAGCCCCTGCCTGTCGCCTTGCCGCACCCGCCGCGCTGGCCATCCCAAGCCCGCGTCGGCCGCCCGTGCCCAGCCACTGCCCTCGCCGCGCCGTTGCTGCGGCTGCTGTCCGCGCGCAGCCGCGCCAACCCCGCCTCCGCCCGGCCACGCTTTGACGCCGCCGTCGCCGCTCCCCGGCGTCCGGGGCTCCTGCCGCTGGCCGCGGTCCCCCACCACTCTGCGCTGGCCGGTGGCCTTGCCGGAGTCCATGCCCGGCCGCGAAGCCCGAGCCCCCTGGTGCCGTGCGTGCCCGGGGCCAACCTCCACGGGCGCCCGCCCGATAGCCCCGCGCCCGCTATGGCCTATGGGCCTTCGACGAATGGGGCCCACACCCCTATTTAAAATAATAATAATAAATAAATAAATAATAATAAAGTTAATTAATTAATTAATTAAGTAATTAATTAGTGAATTAATTAACTTAATTAATCTAGTTTAATTAAACTAATTAAACTTAGTTAAACTAATCACCTAATTAGGACTAATCAGTTCTGTCTAATTAACCTATGATGTCATGCTGGTGTCATGCTGATGTCAGCAAGCACTGTTTCGGATAATGTTGGATTTAATAATTTAAATAATTTTAGAATTTAGTTTAAACTTTAGAAAATCATAGAAAATAATCCGTAACTCCGATGGAAAAACTTTGTACATGAAAGTTGCTCAGAACGAGGAGACGAATCCGAATGCGCGGTCCGTTCGTCTGCCACACGTCCCTAGCATCGCGAACATGCAACCGTCCCCCTCCGTTTCATCTGTCCGAAAATACCAAACTTCGGGAAAACATTCCCGGATGTTTCCCTCTTCACCTATATCGTGTAGCACCGCGTCCGAACACCCTTAGCTCGGCGTACTATCATGTCATGCTCTTGTTTGCTTTATATTTACTGTTTCCTCCCCCTCTTCTCTCTCGGTAGACCCCGACACCGACGCAGTTTCCGAGACCGGCGCAGCTCAGGAGCCCGACGACACCATTGACGACCTTGCCTTTGCCGCCGAGCAACCAGGCATGCACCCCCCCTTGAGCATACCGATATCGCCTATTCTTTCTCTCTCATGCTTGCATTAGAATTGCTGCTACTACTGCTTTACCTATTCTGATGCATAGCCTGTTTATTGTAACCTGCTATTGAAACCTTACCTGCTTATCCTAAACTGTCTAGTATAGGCTGGGTAGAGACCTATCAGTGACCCCACTTGTCCCGGTTGCCCCGCTGGATCATCGGAAGACTCGACGACCAGGCCCCAGCACCGCACATCACACCCCTTTTATCTGTACGACACTGCAGCGTTACTATCGAGTGCCGAGGGTGATACCTCGTTTAGCACTTCTGATGTTAACTCTGTAGAGTAGCTATTCGGTCGTGGTCATCGAGGGTGATTCCTCCTTCACCACTCCCGAAAACGACGCCGTCGTGCAACACCTCAAGAGTGAACCCATCGAGGGTGATTCCTCTGAGTTCACCTTGACGGATACATTGACTAGGAATCCAACGAGGGTGATACCTCAGATTCCCCTGATGTTGAGGACACATGGATACTTGGACTTTACACTGTTATTTGGAAAGGCGGGTCGACCCTGAGGGGTACCCGCGTGAGCCTAAGTGGCGAGTTTTGTGGAGACGGGTTGACCGGGATGGTGCCCGAGTGATGAATACGAGGCGTGGCCGGGCATTCTTGGCCCTTGCCGCAAGTCCTCGAGACGGGGCGACGGGGTCACATCGATCGTGAGTCTCTACTCGTTACCGCACTACCAACACACTTCGATTTGGATATTTAATCTGAGTGGGCCTCTGGCCCGATAGCACTAACCATCACGCGAGAAAAGTTATGGGCACTCTGCATCGTAGCATCAGCCGAAAGCTTTGTCAGACGTCCAGTTCAGCAGTGCTGCATGGAGTGATTGGCGCCATTCACGACAGAGGTGGTGCTTGGATCTGAGCCATGTGCGCAACGACCCGGAGGGCGAGGGGCAATGGCCCAAGACCCTCGAGCGCTTAGGTTGTAGACCGGCGGGGACCTCTCTGCTGAGCTCTAGGTAGGGTTGCGGTGTGTCGATTGGCCGAGGCCGGGCATGACCCAGAAAAGTGTGTCCGGCCGGAGTTAAGCGAGCGTGGTGGGTAAGTTGGTGCACCCCTGCAGGGAAGAACTAATCTATGCATAGCCAGATCCTCGGTAACGGACACTCGGAATTGTATCCCGATCGATACAACTAGAATTGGATACTATGGCTCTGGGATTGCTTCTCGCAGGGAGTCGAGAAGGGATCTCAGGACGAGGTTGATGACTATATGGCTCTGGGATTGTTTTCTCGCAGGGAGTCGAGAAAGGATCTCTGGGTGAGGTTGATAACATTACTACTACTTTATACTGTGCTGATCTACTCTCTTCTATTGCTGCAAGACCGTTGAAGATGCTAGTCTTCGATAGGTCTAGGCCTTCTCTCTATTCTGGCATTTTCGCAGCCCAGTTCACATATACAGCCTCCCCTTGATAATGTTGCATATGTAGTATAGATCCTTGCTTGCTGAGTACTTCAGATGAGTACTCACGGTTGCTTTGCTTTCTTTTTCCCCCTTATCCTTTTGATGCAACCAGATGACGGAGCCCCTGAGACAGCTGCCCACGCCGACGATCGCTACTACTACCCCGAGGGTGGATACTACTACGAGTTGGCTGACGACCAGGAGTAGGATCGGAGGGTCCCAGGCAGGAGGCCTGCGCCTTTCGATCGTAGCTTTTATTTTGCCCCGCTTTTCTAAAGGCTTATCTATTTCTGTTTCATATCTGTACTCAGATATCTGATGCTTCCGCTGACGCTTGTACGCAAGCTTATGTATTCGAGCCCTCGAGGCCCCTGGCTTGTAATATAAAGCTTGTATGACTTTATTTATGTTTTAGAGTTGTGTTGTGATATCTTCCCGTGAGTCCTTAGGCTTGATCGTGTGCATTTGCATGTATGATTAGTGCACGATTGAGCCAGGGGCGTCACAGTAATGGTGTGTCCGAACGTCATAACAGTACTTTATTAGATATGGTGCGATCTATGATGTCTCTTACCGATTTACCACTATCGTTTTGGGGTTATGCATTAGAAACAGCCGCATTCACATTAAATAGGGCACCATCTAAATCCGTTGAGACGACACCGTATGAACTATGGTTTGGCAAGAAACCTAAGCTGTCGTTTCTTAAAATTTGGGGTTGCGACACTTATGTCAAAAGGCTTCAGCCTAATAAGCTCGAACCCAAATCGGAGAAGTGCGTCTTCATAGGATACCTTAAGGAAACAATTGGGTACACCTTCTACCACAGGTCCGAAGGCAAGATCTTTGTTGCCAAGAATGGAACCTTTCTAGAGAAGGAGTTTCTCTCGAAAGAAGTGAGTGGGAGGAAAGTAGAACTTGATGAGGTAATCGTACCTTCTCTCGAATTGGAAAGTAGCACATCAGAGAAATCCGTTCCCGTGATGCCTACACCAACTAGAGAGGAAGCAATTGATAATGATCATGAAACTTCAGATCAAATTGCTACTGAACCTCGTAGGTCAACCAGAGCACGATCCGCACCAGAGTGGTACGGCAATCCTGTTCTAGAAGTCATCACTACTGGAATCAGAATCTTTGCCGTCAGCCGCCTCTTTGCCGTCTGCTAGCTGATGGCACAGATGGTCTTTGCCATCAGCTTACAGAAAGCTGACGGCAAAGAAGGAGCAGACGGCAAAGATATTGTTTGCCGTCAGCCGTATCTTTTCCGTCCGCTAGCTGACGGCATAGAAGCTTTGCCATCAGCTAGCGGACGGCAAAGAGGGAGGGTGGCCCACTAGCGAGAGCCACCTAACGGCCACTTTCTTTGCCGTCCGCTAGCCGACGGCAAAGCTTCTTTGCCGTCCGCTAGCCGACGGCAAAGCTTCTTTGCCGTCCGCTAGTAGACGGCAAAGAAGCTGGCCAAACTAACGTCCGTTAGCTAGGCTCTTTGCCGTCTGCTAGCAGACGGCAAAGAACTGTGCCCTAACTAAAAAGCCAACGCCCGCGCCCCACCCCTCTTTCTGTCCCCTCTCTCTCTCCGCCCCGTGCCCTAGCCGCCGCCGCCCCGCGCCACCCCTGTCGCCGGCCACCCTGCCCCCGTGCAGCCGCCACCCCCGTCGCCCCGGCGACCCCCTCCTCCGCCCCACGCCACCCCCGTCGCCGCCCCGCCGCTCAGGCGCCACCACCGCGGCCGCCCCGCCGCTCCGGCGCCCCCTCCTCCACCCCGACCGCCCCGGCGCCCCTCTCCTCCACTACCGCGGCCGCCCCGGCGCCCCTCTCCTCCACTACTGTGGCCGCCCCTGGCGCCCCTCTCCTCCACTACCGCGGCCGCCCCCTCCTCCACCCCGGCCGCCCCGGCGCCCCTCTCCTCCACCACCGCGGCCGCCCCATCGCTCCGGCGCCCCCTCCTCCACCCCGGCCGCCGCGACGCCCCTCTCCTCCACCCCCGCGGCAGCCCCGCCGCTCTGGCGACCCCTGCTCCGGTGAGAACTTGTATCTTTTTTCTGTTTTTTAGATTTAGTTTAGGTTTAGTTTAAATTAGGCTTGGTTTAGTTTAGGTTTACTTTAGATTTTGATTCTGTTTTTTAAGTTTTGGTTTACATTTAGTTTAATTTAAATATTCAGTGGACAGCATGTCTTTGTGCCTTCTGTTTTCGCTGACATTCTTTTATTCGAATTACTTGTATGTGATGTTTAACATACATATCAGTTTGGTTCGAGTGAGACATGCTGATCTGTTGGATTTTTGATTAGTTAATCAAGATTATTTTGCTGATTGTCCTTAGGCTATACATATCTCCTAGTGCTAGAAACTGTAGAATACCAGCGCCACATAACCAAAATATGCATGGTAAGTAAGTATTCACTGTGATGGCCGTGTTGAGAACATGGGAATGTTTTCTTTAAATAAAACCTGGGTGTGCTCAAAATTTTGTACCCATTAATTAAAGTGTGCTATAGAAAAGGGGTAAAATCCTAATGAACAACATACATGTACAGCAATGTATAGGTTTTTGTCAGGAGTGTTTGTTGAATCTCCTGATTTTCATGTTTTATACAAATATTATAATAACAATTAATTGTCAAAAACGGCAATTTTTATGTGATATGGAGTGAGGAACTGATCATTCAATGATATTTTTTTAACCCTATGTGAACTGCTGTCCATTTTAATTCCGCAACGTAATTATCACTTGGCAAAAAAAATATTAAATGAATTATGATATTGGTTGAAGTGTGACAGTAGAAGACATAAGGTCCATGGCATGTCATGCAGAATTGTAGTTGTCTATATTTCACCAAATTTCAAATAATTTTTCTACCAAAAATAAATGAAAAAATATTGGTTACACTTGAACCTTGTGTTATCTTTGAATATCACCATCAATATCGTTGGTAGTGGTAATGTTTTCTTATTGGTATCACCATCAATTTGGTTTACATTTTCAGTTTTGTTTCATGTCTAAAGAAATCCCTAGTTTTGAAGGGTTCTAGCTGTTGCCATCATATGTCCACAAGTGCATTGCTTTTTGAATATGAAATGATGACTCGGTGTAGTTGATTATCTACTGCTCAAAACTTCTGCTGCTGTAATGTTGTTTGATAATGTTGTAAGGGTAGTAATTGGTATCTTGTGCTACTTATCAGAGATGGGGGGAGGCCGCCACCGCAGGCTGCGCTCTGCCACACCGGAGTACGACTTGGAAGGTTTCGAGTTCTTCACGATCGTACTTAAGAATTCCTCCAGGAGGCAGGTATATAAAAGGAGAGATCTCCCCTTCACCCATCTCTTTATCATAACTCTGCTGTTTGCTATATCACTCCTTGACCCACGCTGCAGAGGCTGCCTGACACTTTTATGAAGATGTTGGACGGCCATCGGCCAAAGAATGTGAAGCTGCGACAGGCCGGCAGCGGACTTCGCAGGCTTTGGGACGTGGAGGTGGTGATCAGGAACGACCATATGTACCTGTATTGTGGCTGGGAGCAATTCGTCCGTGCCTACGACCTGCGCCACGGGTACTTCCTTGTCTTCAGGTACGACGGCGACGCCATGCTTACCGTGAAGGTGTTCAACACGACTATGTGCCGCATGCGCTACCAGGACGACGATGATGCCAGTACGCTCTGCCTGTTCTTCCTCTCCATTTGGCTTTGTCTCACACTGATTGTTAAAAAACCTTTGTTGCATTTGGTCACGCAATGGGAGCAGCAGCAGTGACTCTGGCTACAGCAAAAGCAGCAGCGAGTCTGGCTACAGCGAAAGCAGCAGCGTGGATGATCCGGAATGGAGTGGGGAAGAAGAGGAGCAGAGTGGGGATGAGGAGGTGCAGCCTATTTTGTCTGACGATGACCTCGCGATGGTGGTGGCTGACGATGGCCAAGCGATGGTGGTGGCTGACGATGGGCAAGAGATGGTGGTGGCTGAGGATGACCTAGCGATGGTGCTGCCTGAAGATGGCCTCGTGATGGTGGTGGTGCCTGACAATGACCTCGCGATGGTGGTGGCGCCGGCGATCCCACAGCCGGGTGACATGACCATGCCAATTGTGGTAGAAGAGTACATCCCACTGCCTCGCCGCTCTAAGCGCATCAGGATGATGAAGGAGAAGGAAAAGAAGGAGGAGTGAAGTATGTCAGGTATGTCAGATCTCCAAAATGATCTATACTTAGCTTTGTTTCCTCCGAAATGACCTAAGTTAGCTCTAATATGCTAAGTTAGCTCTAAGTTAGCTCTAAAATGCTAAATTAGCTCTAATATGCTTAGTTACCTGGGTTAGCTCAAGAAAGACCTATACTTAGCTTACTTATGTCAAAAATGGCATAATATGCTTAGTTAACTCAAAAATGGCATAATTAGCTAGGTTAGCTCCAAAATGACCAATTTTACCTAGGTTAGCTCCAATATGATCCATTTTACCTAGGTTAGCTCCCAAATGACCAAGTTTACCTAGGTTAGCTCCAATATGATCCATTTTACCTAGGTTAGCTCCAAAATGACCTATTTACCTAGCTTAGCTCTAAAATGACCTACACACTTAGCATTTTTACCTAGCTTAGTTAGAAGAAGAAGATAAAGAAGAGGAGAGGAGAAAAAGAAAGAGAATATAAATTCTTCTTTTTCTTCTTCCTTTTCTTCTTTTTCTTCTAGCTAGTCTTCTTCTTCTTCTTCTAACTTTCATCTTTCCCAATTTGCAG
Source organism: Thinopyrum elongatum (assembly GCA_011799875.1). Classification (NCBI taxonomy): domain Eukaryota; kingdom Viridiplantae; phylum Streptophyta; class Magnoliopsida; order Poales; family Poaceae; genus Thinopyrum; species Thinopyrum elongatum. Next base: position 512,693,979 of record CM022301.1, on the reverse strand, counting down.
ATTTGCTTTAGATGAGGAAGCTTGCATTGATGGAGTGTACTCTTCTCCTTGTGCTTCCTTTTTGTTTATGGAAACTTGTTGGAAACTTCTTTTGGATATGTATGTATATATGGATATGTTGTTGAAACTTCTTTTGGATATGTATGTATATATGGATATGTTGTTGGAAACTTCTTGTTGGAAATCATTGTATGTTGGATATGTTGTTGGAAACTTGTATGTTTCTTATGTTGTTGAAAACTTATTGTTGGTACGCTTGTTGAAATTATTTTGAAATGTGTGTATATATATATATCTGCGAAATTCTGTCAAATTGAATGAATTTAAGAAAAAACAGGGGCTATACAGGCACTTTGCCGTCTGCTGGCAGACGGCAAAGAGCTTTGCCATGAGCCAGCTGACGGCAAAGCTGCCACGTGGCAGCTACCTGTGCAACCTGGGGGGCACTTGGCTGGCCTATATTGTTTCTTTGCCGTCCGCTAGCAGATGGCAAAGCACGCCATTAACCCCTTAACGGCCCTAAGCTACCACGTGTGCCGTCCAGGTCCTTTGCTGTCTGCTGGTGGACGGTAAAGACCATTTCATCTTTGCCGTCCGCCAGCAGACGGCAAAGAGCCCTTCGCCGTAGCCTATTTAGCCGGACCTGTTGCCGTCTGCTGGCTGACGGCAAAGGCCTTTGCCGTCCGCCAGGCATGCCTTTGCCGTCAGCCATGGCAGACGGCAAAGTGCCTGATTCCTGTAGTGCATGTTACTAGACCAAGGCGAACCTACGAACTATGAAGAAGCTATGATGAGCCCAGATTCCGACAGATGGCTTAAGGCCATAAAATCTGAGATAGGATCCATGTATGAGAACAAAGTGTGGACTTTGATGGATTTGCCCGATGATCGGCATGCCATAGAGAATAAATGGATCTTCAAGAAGAAGACTGACGCTGATGGTAATGTTACTGTCTATAAAGCTCGACTTGTTGCAAAAGGTTTTTCGACAAGTTCAAGGGGTTGACTACGATGAGACTTTCTCACCCGTAGCGATGCTTAAGTCTGTCCGAATCATGTTAGCAATTGCCGCATTTTATGATTATGAAATCTGGCAAATGGACGTCAAAACTGCATTCCTTAATGGATATCTTAAAGAAGAGTTGTATATGATGCAACCAGAAAGTTTTATCGATCCTAAAGGTGTTAACAAAGTGTGCAAGCTCCAGCGATCCATCTATGAACTGGTGCAAGCATCTCAGAGTTGGAATATACGCTTTGATGAGGTGATCAAAGCATATGGTTTTATACAGACTTTCGGTGAAGCCTGTATTTACAAGAAAGTGAGTGGGAGCTCTGTAGCATTTCTGATATTATATGTGGATGACATATTGTTGATTGGAAATGATATAGAATTTCTGGATAGCATAAAAGGATACTTGAATAAGAATTTTTCAATGAAAGACCTCGGTGAAGCTTCTTATATATTGGGCATCAAGATCTATAGGGATAGATCGAGACGCTTAATAGGACTTTCACAAAGCACATACCTTGATAAAGTTTTGAAGAAGTTCAAAATGGATCAGTCAAAGAAAGGGTTCTTGCCTGTGTTGCAAGGTGTGAAGTTGAGTAAGACTCAATGCCCGACCACTGCAGAAGATAGAGAGAAAATGAAAGTCATTCCCTATGCCTCAGCCATAGGTTCTATCATGTATGCTATGCTGTGTACCAGACCTGATGTGTGCCTTGCCATAAGTCTGGCAGGGAGGTACCAAAGTAATCCAGGAGTGGATCACTGGACAGCGGTCAAGAACATCCTAAAGTACCTGAAAAGGACCAAGGATATGTTTCTCGTTTATGGAGGTGACAAAGAGCTCGTCATAAACGGTTACGTCGATGCTAGCTTTGACACTGATCCGGATGACTCTAAGTCACAAACCGAATACGTATTTATATTGAATGGTGGAGTTGTCAGTTGGTGCAGTTCCAAGCAGAGCGTCATGGCGGGATCTACGTGTGAAGCGGAGTACATAGCTGCTTCGGAAGCAGCAAATGAAGGAGTCTGGATGAAGGAGTTCATATCCGATCTGGGTGTAATACCTAGTGCATCGGATCCAATGAAAATCTTTTGTGACAACACTGGAGCAATTGCCTTGGCGAAGGAATCCAGGTTTCACAAGAGAACCAAACACATCAAGAGACGCTTCAACTCCATTTGTGAACAAGTCAAGGATGGAGACATAGAAATTTGCAAGATACATACGGATCTGAATGTAGCAGACCCGTTGACTAAGCCTCTTCCACGAGCAAAACATGATCAGCACCAAGACTCCATGGGTGTTAGATTCATTACAATGTAATCTAGATTATTGACTCTAGTGCAAGTGGGAGATTGAAGGAAATATGCCCTAGAGGCAATAATAAAGTTGTTATTTTATATTTCCTTATTCATGATAAAGGTTTATTATTCATGCTAGAATTGTATTGATCGGAAACCTAAATACATGTGTGAATACATAAACAAACACCGTGTCCCTAGTGAGCCTCTACTTGACTAGCTTGTTGATCAAAGATGGTTATAGTTTCCTAACCATGGACATGAGTTGTCATTTGATAACAGGATCACATCATTAGGAGAATGATGTGATGGACAAGACCCATTCGTTAGCTTAGCATAATGATCGTTCAGTTTTATTGCTATTGCTTTCTTCATGTCAAATACATATTCCTTCGACTATGAGATTATGCAACTCCCGGATACCGGAGGAATGCCTTGTGTGCTATCAAACGTCACAACGTAATTGGGTGATTATAAAGATGCTCTACAGGTATCTCCAAAGGTGTTTGTTGAGTTGGCATAGATCGAGATTAGGATTTATCACTCTGAGTATCGGAGAGGTATCTCGGGGCCCTCTCGGTAATACACATCATAAGCTTGCAAGCAAACGACTAAGGAGTTAGTCACGAGGTGATGTATTACGGAACGAGTAAAGAGACTTGCCGGTAATGAGATTGAACTACGTATGAATATACCGACGATCGAATCTCGGGCAAGTAACATACCGATGGACAAAGGGAATTACGTATGTTGTCATAACGGTTCGACCGATAAAGATCTTCGTAGAATACGTAGGAGCCAACATGGGCATCCAGGTTCCGCTATTGGTTATTGACCGGAGAGGTGTCTCGGTCATGTCTACATAGTTCTCGAACCTATAGGGTCCGCACGCTTAACGTTCGATGACGATATAGTATTATATGAGTTATGTGATTTGGTGACCGAATGTTGTTCGGAGTCCCGGATGAGATCACGGACATGACGAGGAGTCTCGAAATGGTCGAGAGGTAAAGATTGATATATAGGACGATGGTATTCGGACACCAGAAGTGTTTCGGGGGTCACCGGGTACTTATCGGGTCACCGGAAGGGGTTCCGGGCACCCCCGGCAAAAGATATGGGCCTTATGGGCCAAGAGGGGAAACGCACCAGCCACAAGGGGCTGGTGCGCCCCCATATGGGCCGGCCTAGGAGGAGAAGGAAAGAGGGGAAGGGAAAGGAAAGAGTGGAATAGGATTCCCCCTTCCTTCCCTCCCCCCCCCCCTCTTCCCTTCCCCCTCGAATAAATATGGCGGGGGGGGGCGCCACTTGGGGAGGACCCCAAGTAGGATTCGGCCTACTTGGGGCGCCTCCTGGCAGCCTCCCCGCTCCCTCCCACCTATATATATGTGGGAGGGGGGGCGCCTAGCACATCCCAGATAATTGTCTAGCCGTGTGCGGCGCCCCCCTCCACCGTTTATACCCCCCGGTCATATTTTCGTAGTGCTTAGGCGAAGCCCTGCGGAGATCACTTCACCATCACCGTCACCACACCGTCGTGCTGACGGAACTCATCTACTACCTCGACGTCTTGCTGGATCAAGAAGGTGAGGGACGTCACTGAGCTTAACGTGTGCAGAACGCGGAGGTGTCTTGCGTTCGGTACTTGATCGGTTGAAGCGCGAAGAAGTTCGACTATATCAACCGCGTTGTGAAACGCTTCCGCTTACGGTCTACGAGGGTACGTAGACATGCTCTCCCCCTCGTTGCTATGCATCTCCATGGATAGATCATTGCGTGTGCGTAGAATTTTATTTGTTTTCCATGCAACGTTCCCCAATAGAGCTACCATGGGAGGCTTGGGAACAAGCATGGGAGGCATAGGCGCCATGTGCGGCATGGGAGGCATGGGTGGCTTCGGAGCTACCATGGGCGGCATGGGAGGCATGATAGCATCTACGGGAGGCATGGGTGGCTTCGGAGCTACCATGGGAGGCATGAGTTTTAGGTCTCTCATGGGAGGCATGGGAGCACCTCCGGGTGACATGGGTGGACGCATGGCTTCCGGTGTGCCTCACGTGCCTTCGCATGATGCAGTTGGAGATACTGCGAACACCGTCCGAGCTCCCGATGACGATGCGGCGCTTGAAAATGGAGAAGAGGAGGAAGAATCAACTTCGGAAGAGGAGGAAGAAGAGGAGGGAGATGATGTGGTATGATTGTTGATGTGGCATTTGTTTGTGTGAACTTTTATTTGTCATGAATTTGGTTGGGTGATTTTGAACTATGCCATTCAATTGAACTATGATATGTTGCTCCAACTCATTATTTTGCACACTTGTTTATGTTTGAAAGATTATCATATTATCAAATTGATATATGTTATTCATATTTACCAAGCGCCAGCTGTTCGCGCGTTGGATTATAGCGCGGCTACTGGAGCTGTAGCGACGCGGCATATTTTACATCGTCTGCTGGACCAAACGTCTTTCTGCGTGCTAAAAAAGACTATTTTAATACTAAAAAAATAATTTAGCGCGCCGTGTAAGAGCGCTCCTGTTGGAGATGCTACGAGGCTTTCACATCCTCTTCTTCTCCCACCTTTGGTGTGTTCCTGCCCAGGCTCGTGAAATAACCCTGCAGGCGAAACAAAAAGAAGCCATTTCATCAGATCCCAGCCAAGTACACCACGACCAGGCACGCACGGCAGAAGCGATGGGCGTCGTGTCGGCGGTGGCGGACGCGGTGGTCGTCCTCTTCTCCCTCACCATCGCCGTGGGGGTCCCGCTCATCGACGCGCAGACCGTCCTCCCGCCCGACCTCTACCCGGCGCCGCTGCGGGACCTCAAGCGGTGGTACGCCGCCGAGTTCGACGACTACCTCATGGCCCAGCCGCCGGCCTTCCTACACGGCCTCTTCTGCCTCGAGGTCGCCTTCCTCTGGCCGCTCTCCGTCGCCACCATCTACGGCGTCCTCGCTGGCCGCCGATGGGCCGCCACCACCTCCCTCATGGCCGGCGTCACCACCCTCACCTCCATGGTAACCCCTTCTCTCGCCCCTCCCCTGATCCCCGCTAATATTCTTTGTCCATGATTTATTGAGAGTATGTTGGTCTGAGATTAAATGTGCCGCCTATTCATCGGATCTGTAAAATCAGAGGTCAACTCCACGGTAACTCAATTACTTCACGTCTCAATGGAGAAACTTCTAGGTGTTCACGGTGAGTTGGGGACAACAATGTGGATCTGCCTAATTTTTATGTATGCTCTGATCCCATCCGATGCAACCATTCATTTCCTCCAGGAATAAATAAGCAACTAGCATGGACTGAGAAGATTTAATTTCCATAACGATAAACATCAATTGGCTGGCCGGACAGGCTTTCTTTCCCCCCTTCGCAATTTAATAGAACAGCATCTCTAAATTGCGAAGTTGTTTCAGTCTTTTTCAGTGGCACCAGCTTCAGTCAGTCACTAGCATATCACTATGGTGATTATCTTTGATTTCATTTCTTAATAGTGATTGCAATTGCTTGTTTCAGTCCGCGATACTTGGTGAGATGCTGGGCTCGGGAAAGGCAACGCCGAAGCTGCTTCAGTTGTATGTTCCATACGTCGTGTTTTCTGTCGTTGCCATTCTGCGCGGTCTCTGCTCATGCTCCGCACCGCCGTCGCCTGCATCTTCTGCTCGGAAGAAGAGGGTCTAAATTTGATTTGCATTTCCGACGTTTTTCATCAAGAAAGCATTCAAGTTTCACTAGGTGTAAGATGCTTTCTTCTGAGGATTTTGTTCAACGGCTGTGCCGTCCAACCTATCACTCAACACCCAATGGAATGGAATGTCCATACTGCCATTGTTAAATTTTGTTCACAATTTGAAAAGGATTGTACTGCATCTGTTCTATGATAGACCATGTTCAAGAGAGCATCTGGCTTGCCATAATTATTTATTTTATTTATAGCTATATATACCTGGCGACTTGCTGTGGGATTTCAAGCGATATTTAGTTTGGCTATATCAGAAGATAAACAACAACGAATACATGTATCAACTCTTCATTAGCTATATACACTAACTAATATATAAGCTGATAGATTTGTGAAGTTGTTTATCTTACAACTTGGTCTATGAAAATAAGTCTCTTGTTGTCAGACTGAGCAAATAAATTTGAACGTACACGAGTAAATTTGTGACATTGCTGTCATGAACTTACACGACTAATGCGATGCATCAGGGTGTACAAGGTAGGAGTTAATGCTGTAATAAACTTATGATGAACTTCCGTAATGTGAGGAAATTTAGGTACGAATTCCTTAGTTGGGAACACATGATACAGCACAAAGCCTCCGAAAGTAAGCAAACAAGTACAGTTGCCTATAAACATGGTAACAAGGAGTACATTATACATAGACACAACAGCATACTGTACATCGATATCATCCAGATACAATCACTGCACATATGCGTGCTATATACTGGGTACTAACCTATTTATTTCTCATACTGATACTGACAATGCCAATACACACGAGCTAGCAGAAACACTGCAGTTTGTTAGACCGACAGTAGCTAGCAGAAATACTGATTCCAACTAGAATCCTCCGGGAAGTTGAACTAAACACGGCATTGACGAAAATAAGACCCGACACCAAGATAATATGGTAGCATCATCACCAAAGGCAGCAGTGATCTACTCGACTCACTGATCATGGCCGACACGGACATATATATACATATATAACAACAGGCTTTCTGGTAAGGATTCTCGGGGCTGCTCGGCGATGGATTGCTGTCCAGATTTCGTGTTCTTCGAGTCGAGCTAGTCCATCTTCTGCGCCAACAAGTTCATGTCATCTGGAACCACAAGGTTGCTGGCCTCCTCGCCGAGGCCCCCTTCATGCAGCAGGTCCTCCCAGAAATCATCATTCAGCTCTCCACTGGGCCTGCCTCTAAGTTGCTCCGAACGGCTGGAAGCGACACTCTGCTGCACCTCAGCTCCCTTTGTATCAACGGACGAGCTTTCAAGATCAGATAGAACACCATTCACAAACGAATCTGCTGGCTCCTGCTGCTCAAACATTACCTGTGGCCCTTGCTCCAGGGTAGAGCCAGTGCCCATGCTATCAACAGCTTCAGGTCCCTGGTCGATGAGGCGCCTTCTTTTCTTTGAGATGGCATCTTCGAGCTCCTTCCTCATCTCACTCTGGGAGATCAGCTGGCGTATGAACACGGGATTCTGCATGACTCGCGCCAAGAACGACATCATCTGCTGTTGCTTCTGCTCGGTTCCTTGAAGCCTCTTTTCCATGGCTTGCAGATCTGACCTTGTGTTCTGTTGCTCCTGCCTGAGCTTCACCACTTCAGCCATCAGGAGCTGCTTGTCCCTTTTCAAATGATCTATCTCCACGTCATGTCCAAAGTTCCCCACCTCAAGGTAGGAGCCAAGAGATTGCTGGTTCTGAGACCCATGTGTAGGTTTCCGACGCTTAATATTTCTGAGAAGGTGCCTCTGCCCTCGCAAGAATCCCTCATTTGCAAATTCCCACCTGTCAGGATCCACCTTTCTGAAGCCCTGCCAAAGGCGATAACAACCATGTCGGAAATCGGATAATTAAATAAGGCAAAAAGAAGGTTTATCCAACAGCAAATTAACCATTCAGAAATTTAGATAAACAACAGTGGCAAAGAGAGAGAGAGAGTGTGAAGAAGATGAGCCTGTAAGAATATCTAATTTACCTCTTTATGACAAGTTTCAGTTCTCATGATACATTTTTTCAGTTTGCTGGTTTCAGTTCTTCACTTTATTTGTCAACTTTCCTCTTCATCTTCATCCTTTAATATTGTATGAACTGGAAGCTTACTCAAGGCAAGATGAAGTATCAATAGGAAGATTTTACTCACTTCATACATTTTTCAGTTTGCTGATTTCAGTTCTTCACTTTATTTCTCAACTTTGCTCTTCATCTTCATCCTTTAGTATTGTATGAACTGGAAGCTTACTCAAGGCAAAATGAAGTATCAATTGGAAGATTTTACTCAAGGCAAACAAATGAAGTATCAACTGGAAGATTTTACTCAAAAGATCAGGTGATAGCCTAACTAGAATGTGTGAAACCAACTCGGAGCTAACATCATCATGAAAGCATTGAGTTGGTGACTGCACACATGCTCTCAAAGACTTATAAGGTCAATAAAACTACCCACAGATTAACTCAACACACAAATCTCCCCAAAACAAAAAATCTCAAGGTTCTCCTAAAAATGCAACAATCATCCTGTAACATTTGTTCTTCCAACACACGCAACTTTTTAGGATATGTATAAGAGAATAACCCACACTATCGGCAATGCTACTACAGGAAACATAGACACTAGCATACCATACTTCCTCTCTTACTCTTTCTGATCTTTTGGCCAAAATATCAATGCTACTACAGGCAACACAGACACTAGCATAACAAACATCCTTTTTTACTCTTTCTGATCAGATCTTTTGGCCAAAGTATCAAGGCTTTAAGGTTTGTACATCTTCAATTTTTCAGAACACAACTATTTTAGGCTTTTCGCCTATTTTCAATTTTACCATGTGCTTGTAATTCCAAATTGCACTCAGGTAATTCTGTAGGTTTTGGATTTGACTCAAGTACTTGCAACTTTGGTTAATTCAACGATTTTTACGAACCACTGTACTTACTTACTTACTTACTAAGCCTTTTGTCCCAAACAAGTTGGGGTAGGCTAGATATGAAACCCTTTCACGAGGACTTCCCAGGAGGCCACCCATCCTAGTACTATTCTCGCCCAAATGGGTTTCATACCCAAAGGACTGGCTAGTTTTTACGTTGGCTCGCCAAGCCTATCACAACCCTTAGATATGAAACCCTTTCACGAGGACTTCCCAGGAGGTCGCCCATCCTAGTACTACTCTCGCTCAAATGGGTTTCATACCCATGGGACTGGCTAGTTTTTACGTTGGCTCGCCAAGCCTATCACAACCCTCCTCCTTTACCCGGGCTTGGGACCGGCTATGCCTAGAAGACATAGGCGGAGTTTTTACGAACCACTGTCTAAAAATAAAAATAGCAGACACAAACTACCAGCTGGCTTTAAGGTTATCATGTGCTTGTACATTCCAAGTTGATGTCAACTGACTCTGTAGATTCCGAGGATTTTTATGAATTGTTGCATAAAACGGAAACATGACACGAACTACCAAGTATTGGCTATCATCCTAGGCGAACATGTACGTAATATCTTGCAGCATAACTTCATTGAAATTAAAACGGCATCCATAAAGATGGAGTTATGTAGTGAGAATAATGGTAGCTAAAATTTGAACTATTAGACTGCAAACTGGACCTTGTCTTCGCCCCCAAAGTCCTCAAGCCACAATGGCACTGTGAGACCCCCAAACCACTAGTGATGTCAACCACCCCCTAACTAACTTGGTCTATTCATATGTCATGTTCCCCCGCCATACTTTGTGAACTAGAGCTGGCAACCGGCGGCATTGGAGCTGCCAGGACTGTGAACACGAGGCAAAATTGGATATATCAAAATTTCAGTAATCCCTGGGTGAGCAGATACTCCAGTACTTGTAGTAATCTCAAGCTCCACTCATTCCTAACCCTTGTGGTTTACTAGCAATTGGCATCAACCAATCAATTTAGGCATATAGAGGGCCAAATCAAAGCAGCAAGGAGAAGGGGAGAGGTCTGATACTTACATAGGTGTTGAGCTGTCGTACGAAGCTGGAGAAGTTGTTGTGCTTGAAGTAGCTCGGCAGCAGCAGGGTGGCGAAGAGGTGCGGGTCCCAGACGACGAAGCTGTTGTTGGTGGCGGTCCAGGAGACGACGGCGTCGGTGGTGGGGTCGTCGACCATGTCGTAGGTCTTGGCGAGGAACGGCGTGGGCCCGGCGTCGCCCAGCCCGTCCATCGGCCTCGGCGCCCCTCCTCCGCCGGCCGCCGGAGTGGGGGTGGGGGTGGGGGTGGGGGAGGGGCGGCCCTCCACCTTCACCGGATTCATCATCCGGTGGCTCATGGCCGCGCCTTGTGGCAGCAGAGATGAGATGGGGGTTTCGCTCGTGATGTGGCACAAGTGGGCACGGTTTGCGCGTGGCAAAAGGGCGGGGGAATGGGCGCGCGCGCGGCCTGGCCCCGTGACGAGGCACGCCTAGCAGCTAGCAGCGTTGGAGGAGACACGGACGGGCACAAGCACGGCGCGGGCGTGATCACCGTGACGCAGGGGACGGCGAGGCGAGGGGGATCTCCGCGCACGCAGCAGCACCAACGGAGTCGGAGGGAGATGGGCGGCAGCGGATGTGGAGGTGAGGAGGACGGAGATGCGAGGGTGGTAGGTAGGTGGCGGGGACTCGTAGCCGTAGCAGTGGCCGCCGCTTGGCTTGGCTTGGCTTGGGGAGTGGAAGGTTCTGGAAGCGGTGCGCGTGCGAATATGCGATCCCGCGGAAGCGGTGGTGGGATGGGGTGGGGTGGACATGGGCTGTGTGGCGTGGGGATTATCGTCTCCGATCAGAGAGGACGGACAGAGACGCGACGCGTGCGTCACCAGGGAGGGAGATGCATGGGCCGCGTCGCTGCCAAGTGGGCTGACATAGGCCCGTTCACGCCATCTCGGCCCACGGATCCGCGGGCCGGGCCGGAGCCGGAGCCGGTCGTGGTGAAAGTCGGTCTCGTGCGTTCCCATCCCATCCCACCCCACCCCACCCCACCCCACCCCGTACGAGTTTTTAACTAGCCTTCAAGCCGAAGGCACCGACCTGACCTGACCTGGCAGTTTGGTCTTCTTCTACTTCTCCCCACCCCTCCCCTCCCCTCCCCCAAGAGAGACGAAGCGTGCCATCTGCATCCTCCTCCCCCTCCCCCTCCCTGGCCGAAACCCTAGCTAGCGAGGCGCGATGTTCGGGTACCGGAAGGCGCCGGACCTCGACCTCGAGGCGGGCGGCTCCGCGGCGCTCTACCCGGGGATGACGGAGGACGTGGAGCTGCGCTGGGCCTTCATCCGCAAGATCTACGTCATCCTCTCCGTGCAGCTCGCCATGACCGCCGCCGTCGCCGCCTTCGTCGTCAAGGTCCCCGCCGTCTCCGACTTCTTCGTCTCCTCCAACGCCGGCCTCGGCCTCTACATCTTCCTCCTCTTCCTGCCCCTCATCGGTAATTACGTCGAGCCTCCCCCACCCCTGCCTCTCTGAATTCAGATTCGTGTGTTGGCTGATGGAATTGCTTGCTTCGTTCGCGCCGCAGTGCTGTGCCCTCTGCGCTACTACCACCAGAAGCACCCCGTCAACCTCATCCTGCTCGGCGTCTTCACCGTCTCCATCAGCTTCGCCGTCGGCATGACATGCGCCTTCACCAGCGGTAATAATAACACCCCTCATTGTTAGTTTGTTATTCATCTATGATTGAAATTAACCGTAGGTTGTTCTAATTGATTGAGCATGTTAACTTATGATGCAGTACTAGTTGCTTGTGTTAATTGTGACGGATGGAATCCTTTTCTCTCTTGCATCATTCACTAGAATCATTCTTCAGTAAAATCATTGTTCGTTATGCGTGTGCTACTTGATTTTTGTAGTTTGACTTGGTGAGCATTCGGATCAGTTGTGTCAGGTTATGATGGTTTTGTTTGCTCCTTGCGTTAGCCTCTGATTTCTTGCTCATGTCCTCGAAAGATTTCTAGATATGTCTGTGGATGGAGTTTTAATTTGGTCTTGTTTGAGTATCCGCAATAGTTATGCATGATAATAGATTAGTGGTGAATGCAAACCACTTTTAACATTGACAATCTGTCCTTTTGTTTTCCACACAAGCATTAGCTCATACTGATGGTGTTTTCATAAGTACTCCCTCTGTAAACTAATATAAGAGTGGAGTAGAACACTTTACTCATATAAATTTTGGATTCCTACTTACTATTCAAAGCAGCAGTATGTGTGTGCATCCGCCTCTTTGGTACTACAGGCAACAATTGAATGCAGCGATTCGTTGATCCATCTGTTGATTACATGATCCTGTTGTTTGTACTGGCAGCAAGTTTGAGTTTTCTCTGGGTCCATGGCTTTTACATATATAGGTCCCCGATGTATTACTATGCCAATCTTGTTTGTACTATACTTCAGGTCGGTCAGCAAAGTTTTGCAAATGTCGTTCTAGTTGCTCCTTCCCATTATATTCTGATAATTCCATATGTTAGTACGGGTCGATACTTCTTCAGTTTTCTTCTTGTTCCCTCGAAAGGTTGTCTTGTTTGTTTAGAAGTGGAACCCGTTGCCTTTTTTCTTCCAGTCATACATTTATCCCTGTTGCAGTTTTAAGGGCGACTCTATTAACATTTTCAAAGAGGTAGAGAGTTCTCCTGTGTGTGTTTTCTGCCTTCATATTTCTTAATGTGCACGTCAAAAAAGAAAATCCTACCATCGATATTTACTTTTATAATGCAACCACTTCAGATCTATATTATCACATGTACTCTAAATTTCCAGTGGATGGCACCGCCTTGTTGAATGTTTTCTCTGAGGGTTCTAAAATGCTCCGAATGATGTGTTCCAGAGCTACACAATGCATCAATTCTTATTAGCAAATGCCATTCTAGTTCCTCCCATTTTGTTGCGATAATTCCAAGTCTGATGTGACTTGTGTGCTACCACTAGGGGGGCAAGATTTTGATGTGTCAGAAAACCTATAATGCACTCATCCAACACAAAAGCATTTTATTTATCATATCACCACTTCTGTAGAGTCGATCCTTCTTTTCTTGTTGTTCCCTTGTTGAAACTTTAAAGGTTGTCTTTGTTTAGTATAGTTGAACCTGTCCTTTTTCTTCCCCTACATTTAACCCTGTTTCAGTTTTAGTTTTTTGAACCAAAGGTGCGATGCCATTGATCTTTTGAAGAGCTAGAATGTCATCCAGTGTGTGTTTTTTGCCTTAATATTTCTTAATGTGCATGTTATAAAGGTCCTGTCGTCGATATCAACATTTGATAATGCAACCACTTTAGGTCTATATATCGGGTGGACTCTAAATTTTTAGTGAATGGCACCACCTTATTGAGCGTTTTCTCCAGGGGTCTAGAATTGCTCTGGATGGCGTGTTTCAGAGCTGCACAATACATCAATTCTTATTTAGTTCAGGAATACTATGTTAACTCTCTGGTTTTGAGTGTTTCTGTTGGACATTTCCACTAAGCCTTGAGGTATCACTGCATGTTTGGATGTTGTAAGTTACCTCTTTTGGATTTGATGCTGAGACATCACTGATTTTTGTTGGAGAATGAGGGCTTTGGCATTACTCTCTTCTTGTGATGTTTTGAATTGCTTTTGATTGTTGGGATATCTGAATTACATCGGTGAAGTTTGTACTAAAAATAACAAATTCTTTGAGCTATCATGATGCATGTTCTTCTGTCTTCACTTCATCTATGTCATCAGTTGTCATACTCTCCATAGGAGTTGTGCACGTCAACTCAATATAGGGCAGGGCCTCTACTGTGAATTAATTATACTATTGTTGTGTGCACAGGAAAAATCATCTTGGAAGCTGCAATTCTCACAGCAGTGGTGGTGATCAGCTTGACTGCCTACACTTTCTGGGCTGCAAAGAGAGGCCATGACTTCAACTTCCTGGGCCCCTTCCTGTTTGGAGCTCTTATGGTGCTGATGGTGTTCTCATTTATCCAGGTTGGGCAGCTGCACCTTATGTTCCCCTTGTGTGCATTTCTTCAGATGGATATTGCAAAACTACTTCCGATCACCTTGTTTCATGCATGATATACTAATAATAACTCTTGTGCTGGCAGATCTTTTTCCCACTGGGCAAGATCTCCACCATGATATATGGGGCAGTGGCGTCGATCATCTTCTGTGGCTACATCATCTTCGACACGGACAATATCATCAAGCGCCACACGTACGATGAGTACATCTGGGCTGCCGTGTCCCTCTACCTCGACATCATCAACCTGTTCCTGCAGCTGATGCAAATTCTGCGGGCAGCCGACAGCTGAGCGCACCCGAGCCTCGTTCACTTTGATTAAGTCGTCTAGCTTGTGCATATCAGAAAATTCTTGAATGCCCAGGGATCCCCGTAGGCATGTACAATCATTATCAGTAAATTCCGCCGTCCGTAGACTCAAACTAGCTTCTCAGAGTATGCAATGTGTGACTACTTGTTTGCACGATGAAAACATGACTACTGGTGCGTTGTGACTGCAAGAGGTGAATTTAATTCCTTGCTACGAAGTGTTCCGTTTTACTGCCCCTGGATGTCGCATATTGGCTTTGGTAATTGGCACGAATGTGAAATCCTGAGCGCTTTGATCTTGTGATGCGATGTCTCTGCTCGAGTATGGGAGAGAAGGGACGCATAGCTTGCTTTGATCTTGTGATGCGATGTCTCTGCTCGAGTATGGGAGAGAAGGCTCAATTTTTGCTGCTCGTACACGTTTTCCGTTGGCGTTTACGGAGTGTCATTTTTGCTATAATCAATGAAGCTTAGGCTTAGCAGACTGGCATAAACGAAAACTGCAGCTGTGTATTCCGTTATTATGAACGTGATGGCAATTTTTTGGATGGTGAAGAAGAAATGAGGCACGAGGAAGCCGTTTGAAGCGACCGCGCCCAGAATAGACGAAAGCTGGGCCTCCAGCCATGTTGACATCTAAATTAAAGACTTTGACGTCCAATGGCTGGCGGAAGCTATTGACA
This sequence comes from Thinopyrum elongatum, assembly GCA_011799875.1. Classification (NCBI taxonomy): domain Eukaryota; kingdom Viridiplantae; phylum Streptophyta; class Magnoliopsida; order Poales; family Poaceae; genus Thinopyrum; species Thinopyrum elongatum. The sequence goes on along the minus strand of CM022301.1, from coordinate 512,678,963 downwards.
CACCATTCCTTGGCCGGGACACGACCGTCGACCAACCTGTCCGTCCGTCGTCCTCTACCTGCTGGCGAGGAAAGGCAGGCGCCGATCCAAGGCCATGGGGAAGCACGATCACCACCACTACGACGTGGAGGCGTGCTACCCGTCGGGGCCCGACGGGTACATGATCGAAAGCCCGGAGCTGCGCTGGGCCTTCATCCGCAAGGTGTACGTCATCGTCTCCATCCAGATGCTCGTCACCGTGGCCGTCGCCGCCGCCATGAACCTCACCGACTCCGTCCGCAACTTCTTCTTCTCCCGCACCCCCGCCGCCCTCGTCGCCTTCATCCTCATCCTCATCTCCCCCCTCCTCGGTCGGTATCTCTTCATCGCTTTCATTCATGCCTACATTCTCCATGCATTGCTGATGGATGCCGCTGGTGTGAATGCAGTGATGCTGCCCATGGTCTACTTCCGGAAGAAGCACCCGGTGAACCTGGTGTTCCTGGGCATCTTCACCGTGTGCATCAGCCTGTCGGTGGGGCTGGGGTGCCTCACCAAGCGCGGGCCCATCATCTTCGAGGCGGCGGGCATGACGCTCGTCGTCGTGGTCTCGCTCACCGCCTACACCTTCTGGGCGGCCAAGCGCGGCCACGACTTCGAGTTCCTGGGGCCCTTCCTCTTCGCCGCCTGCGTCATCCTCATGCTCTACGCCATCGTCATCATCCTCTTCCCCATGGGCAAGACGGCCGTGCTCGTCTACGGCTGCATCGCCGCGCTCATCTTCTCTGCCTTCATCATCTACGACACCGACAACCTCATCAAGCGCTACACCTACGACGAGTACGTTGCCGCCTCCATCACCCTCTACCTCGACATCATCAACCTCTTCAGGGCCATCCTAATGGCCCTCGATGCCGCCGACTGATCTTAATCGTAGAAACCAACCAAACTAACATGATGATTCATTCGCCTCTGCCTGCCTGGCACATGTATGTATGCTAAACTAGATACCGTATGTAGATTGCCATGTATGGAAACTTATTACGTGCTCTCAACATGAGTCGCTGTGATCGGACATCAACAGAAATGTAGTATTGCCAATCCAATCAACATTTTTCATCGCGACAAACATATGGAATGATCATCAACAAGCTCGGGCAAGCATCATCAACATTAAACTCTCAAGGGAAAAGGGATATGGATATGAATTTTCTCAGCAAGGAACATTTGTTTCGTTTGTCAAACAAGCCCACACGCAGAAATTGCAGCCTACAGGAGGCTAACTGGGCTCTTAAATACCTCATGTGTAAAATAGGGGCACAAAGTTACCAGCATCAAGCACAACAGTTAACTGTTTACACCCACTGGAACACACTATCTTAGATGGGTCTGCTTAATGTTCTTCTATCTTCTTCAGGTCCTTCATATTTGTTGTGTCCACCCTGGAAAAAGAACAAAAAAAAAAATCAAGTGTTCAGGAGATGAATCACAAGTAATGACGATTTTCATCAGATGTGTACATGGGAAAAGAGAAATTCAGTCTACAATATCAATGTAGTGATTCTTCTTAATCTATGACAAAGGAAGTCAGAACTTAAACTTCATTATTGCCTCGATACAATAATCTCTTGCACATTTCGCTCTGATTTGCTGAAATAAACGCTTTCACCCTTCAGTTATCTTTCCAAAATACTCTATTACTAAGAATATAATGGTTGGATTGTTGTGCAACTTTAGGAACTAAGGATGCTGATGGCACAACTAATCACAGATCTCCCACAATCTGAGCAGTACAGCTAACAGAACCAAGTGCTAACAGAACTTACGTGGTTCCATAAAGCGCAATCTTCTGAATTTTTGTGATGTCAGCTCCGCTTTGATTGTCTTCGATAAACATAGTCAGGCTGGGGTGGCAAAAAAAGGGGTTATAAGAATCAGGTAACACTGCAAAATGCCTGTTACAAACGTGCTAGAGAGAGATGCACATACCTGCGAACATTCTGGAACTTCACATACTTTAGCGTCACAGGCTTACCCTGCAGAGAAGAATAGCCAAGGCTCATCAATTTGAGGTAATGCATAAGCTAAGACAGGAGGAATAACTGATGATGCTACATGGGCATCAAGAAAAAGAATATCAAAGCAGACTTAGATTTTAGGATAAGAACATACTTCCAGTAAATGGCTGGATGATAAGTCAACACTGTCACTTGGAGGAAAGTCATTGACATTGCTGCCAATCAATACAGAAATTTATGTCAGGCTTAAGGGAAAACTGAAAACGTTTTCAGAAGTCAGTATCAATGAGCTTCAAGTTAAACTAGAAGGAAGTATACCTGAAACCCATATGCTCTCTGTTGGAGAAGAGTTTAACTGTCTTTGGGCCTGTGTTCACAGAAGATTTCATTAACTATTTGAGAAAGCATCAGGACCCAAGAGAAATACTGAAAGTGATTTAAGAGAGGGGAAACACTCCAAGGTAGAGAAAAAGTAGCATGAACACAAAAAAGTGGTAAGAGAGAAGCAGCATGCGAGGTCATTCTTGCCAATATCAAGCTATATATTGTTGTAAAGCGTTAAAGAGAAAAACTCTTGAGCTTTCCAGCATTAATCAAAGCTAAGGGCCTCTTTGAATCGTAGGATTTTGAAAATGTAGGAACAGGAAAAGTATAGGATTGGAGTGGCATGCCCACTTGAATCCTATAGGATTAGCAATGAGTGTTTGATGGCACAGGAAAATCAAAGGAATTGTAAAAAGAGGTTGGAGTGGATATTAGATTTCCTATGAAATGTAGTACAAAAGATTCCATGAGAAAAATTCCTATGGGATTCAATCCTATGAATCAAAGGACCAACATAGGAAAAAACCCTAAGGATTTCAATCCTCCAGAAATCCTATAAAATTCCTTTGAATCAAAGGAGCCCTAAAATATGTAAATGATACATGAGTATTTAGGTTTTCTAGATTATTTACCACTAGTGTAACAGTAACTTCAAATACCAGCCATTAATTTACTTATACAACGATGGAAACGTGACAAATCTGAGCATCATATGCCATTGGATCAAATCCTAGGTTGCATTAGATTGTGCCATGTTTTTCCCGAAAAGGAGGGAGCCATATCCTCTGCATTGATTGATGCATGCAGCCTATACTCTCAACAGCATCATAAGTAACCATCCATTTAATGTAGCATGAAACACTAGACGATAGGTCAGATGGTCAACACATAGGTCCCACCAATAACATCTGATCATAAATTTACAGAAAAATAACAGAGCTTGCACTCTCTACTAGCATTTGCAGACCTAACAAACTAAATAGCCCACTAGCATTTGCCAAGTGTTCCAAATGAGTGTCCTAGCGCACTAGTGTATCAATAACTACAGATATTAGCTGGAAATTGTCAATTTTATTTATATACAACGGCAGAAAGTGGCAAATCCAAGCGTCCTAGGCCACTAGATTATGCCATGCTTTTCTGCCAAAAGGAAGGAGCCCCAGGCTCTGCACACACCCATGTTGTACCTCTAGGATTTTCTATACTGTCCATAGCACCATATAACAATCTCTTCTATTTTTTAGCATTAAACACTAGACAACAGGTCAGACCAAAGTTCAAAAAAGCGCGCCTTGGGCACAAAGCGTCGGCCGAACGCAGCGCTTTGGCCCTACGCGCTCGGAAAAGAGCAAGGCACGCATACCCGTAGCGCCTTTTCCATTTGGGCGCGGATACAGAGTGGTGAACTAGGCGCAAGTACATCCTTAAACGCATGATTAACGCCCAGCTTCTTTTTGAACTTTGGGTCAGGCACACATAAGGTCCAAACAACCTATCATACATTTACAAAAACTTAACTTGTGTTCAACCATCTATTAGAATTCACAACAGACTAAATCGAGCACCCTAGTTCGAACAGAAACAAGTCCTAATTGACCTCAGAAAAGAGGCTTTAACTCTTAAGTAATCAATGTATGCAGCAACCTAGCATTCGCGCAGTGACGTTGAGTTGTAAATCTCACCTTCTTCCTCGGGGCCTTTGAAGAGCGCGGAATGCAGCTTGATGACCTGCATGAAGGGGATGTAGATGAGCAGCTGCTCGTCCGAGTCGCTGGCGAGGTGCAGCCCCTCATCCTCCCTGTAACCCTGTTGAAGACCACCACTCATCAGAAACGCAATCACCTCCACATACACGGCGGTGACACGGTGCTAATCTACGAAACCCTAGGGGGGGCAGTGCCCCCGGCGAAAATCGAACGAGCCGACGCCGGATCGGCGCCGGGGATCGCGTCTGGCCGCGGGGGTAGACGCGGTACCTGCTTGAGGGCGTTGGCGATGCCGTGGGCGGGGTCCTGGTTGAGGCACTCGACGCCGGTCCAGTCGATGAAGTCGACCAGATCCACCTGCCCGCGCGGCACCGACGCGGACGGGACGGCCGCGGCCGCGGCGGCGGGCGCGGGGGCGGCTGCGGTCGGCGCGGGCGCGGTGGCCATGGATGGCTCCCGGAAGCTTCTGGAAGGTCGGAGCAGGGGCGGACGAGAGAGAGACGGCGGGCTTGTGCTCGAGCGACTTGGACCTCGACTCGTGCGATGACGACTTGCGTTGCGTGGGAGCTGCGGCCGTGTAGCACCCGATGCCTTTTCTTTTCCTCTTCCCCTTTCCCTCTCTTTTTTTTTTTTGAGCGTTTCCCCCTTTCCCTCTCGGTCTGGGCTCCCCGTCCGTCGCGCAGTCGGGCCCGTTCGCGTCCAAGCCCATGGGGCCGGCGGAAATCAAAGCCCACGCGGCTAGCACGTATCGTCGGACCTGCTGCGCTGGTGCGTGCGAGGAGCGGAGGCTGGTGGTTTCGTTTAGTCCCACATCGCGCGGCGAGGGAGGGCGAGGGGTTCGGCGAGGCTATAAGAGGGAGGGAGTGGCAGGGGTAGCAACTCATACCTTTCTCGGCCTTTTGGCTAAGATCAAGTGTAGTATCTGTTCTTATCAGTTTAATATCTGATATGTGGGCCATGTGCTCACAATGATATTAAATTTATTTTTTATGGGGGAGGGCCCACCACAGTGGCTTGCCACTGGGGTCCTCGCGTGTCGCCCGGGCGTTGCACTGCTGCCCGGGCCTGGCGCACCCCAACCAAATCAAATACAAAGTTTGTTTGAAACGAGTTGAAGGTTCTGTGAGCTGTCTAAAATCTGAACCGAAAAAACTGAATGCTGTGCTCCTGCAGCTTGGAATATTCAGTGCTGAAGGTATATAAGGCCAGTGTTCAGGTTCAGACTTTACTCCACCGCACCTCTTTCTGCACCGCGCCATGGTTGAAAAATAGCAGCAGCAGGCGCCGATCCAACGATGATAATTAATAGCAGCAGCATGGTTGAGCCACAAATTAGCCACGCCACAGTTGTGTACTGGGAAACGGTTATACGGAGAAAGAAAGCAGTTAAACCGTTCCAAAATTACTCAAGAACAGGTGGCGTACTGATTCAGTTAGTTCTTTACAGGAAACACGTTCAAACGGCTCATTCGTATGCCTCTTGCGGCCAAGTTGTCTCTGCTGGTGGTAATTTTGTTCCTAGCAAACAGCCAGATGCCTCCAGCCGTTGGGTTGAAAGACAACATCAGAGAAGGAGGAATCTATCACTAGCTGCACGATCAGTTCAGCACAATCAGAGAGCACCCAACACCACCTTACGACGTCCAACAAAGAATTCTAAAGCCCACAAGCCAAGTCGAACCGACACCTACCATGCCAACCCGGCCCATCCCGCTCCTTCGCAAGACTCTTTGACAGGTTTCTGAAAGTGCACTTCAATGTTCTATGCGGTTGACTCAAGCTTCGAAAAACAAATATCATAGCAAAAGTTATCCAAATTCCACTAACTCCAGCCATCGGTTGAAACTCAAGACCGGAGAAGGAGATATCAATCACTGCCCCAGGCTGCACCCCAACCAATTCTAACTTCCGAATTTCCCTTATGTTTGCGTGTCTGTCTCATGAGCTATTTTGACAGGTGCCTTGGTAGTTTTACTGGGATGCAGGGTGCGAAATTTGTCTGGATAGCTACAATTGTAAGATGTTGTTAAGGATGAGAAGTGTAGGCAGATGAATCTACTTGAAAAAAAATACTTTCCTGCTGCAATCCTTGTAAGAACCCAAAATATACAGGTCAGGCTGAGATGATACTAAGGTAAATATCAAACCTCGGACAAAATGGATGAAGCAAACAGAGATAATTGGATACTATATGACACGTTCTTAAGACCAAACTGTTTTTCCATCATCACGTCAAATCACTGTAATAACCCTGCTGCATATGGATGATACTCATTCAGAAATGGAGGAGGAAACCGAATCTGGCAGAGACGCAATCTGAAGACGAGAGATACAGTGCTAGGCAGAGCCGTGCGAGTTTTGGTAGTCTGTAAGTGGGTGCACTCGGGCTACCTTTTCTTTTTCTACTCGCTGTTTGGTGACGGAGAAAAATTAACTGAAGAAAAGTTTCCGTCCCACTTCTGTTCCTCTTGTGTATCTTCTCTCAAGCCACGGCAATTCGCCGGAGGCAACGCGCTCGGTGGAGGCTTGTAACGGCGTTGGGTACTTTTGGTTGGAAGAGTGTGGGTGCGAACCCATCGTATAGCCGAAAGTGAACCTTATTATGTCCGCGTGGGCATACTTGTACCGCTTCTTAAACTGTAGTCTACAGAATTACCTATAATAGACTACTGGGACGTGAGCTTTTTAGCCCGTGAGCTAGTCCAAGCCGAGCTAAGCTTGGCTCGAGGTACAAACGAGCCCAAAAAGGTAGCTCTGCTCAGCTAATTGGTGTCTTGATCCGAACCAAGGCACGGCGAGTGCGGTACGGGCCCAAAAGCGCGAGCCTGATGTCCAGATTTATGTTGGATTATGGTCGAGAAATTTATCCCGATGCCCTCTATTCTCAAAACCTTCCATGGTTGCCTCTGGTCTGGTGTATATAATTAAGCCTATGCGTGCCATGCATGAACACAACCTGTGGGTAGTTCCTTTCTTCTGACTGTTTCTACCAACCGATCAACGTTGAAGATATATAGAGCGAAAAAGTGAGTGAAGCAAACTGAGCCAATTGCTTAGCAATAACTGGGCGGTACTATACGTACGTCTAGAGCACTGTGTATCACTAAGAGGACCTAGCTTGTTCAGTCCTTGCAGTGAGAATTAAGAATCAATGAACTTTTGATTCACATAGTTGCGTAGGTAAGGTCATTGCTCAGGATCATGATTATATCTCAGGCCGTCTTTTTTACCGAACAGTTTGCTTCGCATTCATCATAATGTACTCAGATTAATCACTATTGCATACAATCTAGATGATCTTCATTCATTATATAATGTAGTGTACGTCCAAATCAATGCCATTATTCAACTGTTCAGGATTATAATGATTTCCATTCATTCAAGCAACCCGAGTATATATCATTCAACTGTTGGAGAGTATGACGGTGCAGTGGATGCATCATGCATGCAATGAGTCATCGTCTTGTTTAGACCGGCAACAAGATCTACTAGTCCACAGGTCCGAGCATATATGTTGTTCAAATGTCCGACTGAACCTCTGCTTAACCTGCTTTCTGGCGTTTGATTCCATGGGATCGCGATGCCGGTCCAGTCGATGAAGCCGACCAGGTTCACGCAGGGCGACACGCGGCCAAAGGGGCAGTGGCCATGGATGGCTCCCGGAAGCTTCAGAGCGGGGACGAGAGACGGCAGAGGTTTGTGCGCCAGCGACTTGAGACTTCTTTTTTTCGAGGGACTCGTGTTTTTTTTCTTTCCCGAGGGCCTGGGCTCCTTGTCTATCATGCAGAAACAAAAGCCCACACATGGTCAGCTTCAGAATATCAGCGAACCCGGTGCCAGTGGCAGTGCGTGCGAGGAGCGGAGGCTGGTGGTTTCGTTTAGTCCCACATCGCGCGGCGAGGGAGGGGCTCGGCGAGGCTATAAGAGGGAGGGGGTGGCATGGCTTGCAACTCATACCTTTCTCGGCCTTTTCGCTAAGATCAAGTGTAGTATATGTTCTTATCAGTTTAATATCTGATATGTGGACCATGCGCCCACAACGATATTAAATTTATTTGCGTGTTGCCCGGGCGTTGCACTGCTGCCCGGGCCCGGCGCACCATTAACCAGCACTACCCTAGCTGTCCCCCCGCTCAACGAATTCTAACTTCAAAATCGCATGAGATATTTTGACCGGTGCCTTGATAGTTTTGCTGGGATGCAGGGTGCGAAGTTCAAATTTACCTGGATAGCTAAAATTGTAAGATGCTGTTAAGGATGACAAGAGTAGGCAGATGAATCAACTTGGAAAAAGAAGTACCTACCTGCTGCAATCCTTGCAAGAACCCAAAATATACAGGTTCAGGCTGAGAGGATACTCAGGTAATATCTCTTTGAGTGCAAACCTCAGACAAAATGGATGGAACAAAGCAGAGATAATTGGATACTATATGGCACTTCAAATCCCTTCCAAAATGGACATTTCCAACCTGGCAACAGGAAAATTTTCGACACGTTCTTAAGACCATGACAGTTTTCATTTTGAAAGCTTGAGTCAGTGACATAGCACATTTAAGTGCAGTTTCAGGAAGCTGTTCTGATTATTATTTTTGCATAGTTGGGCATGTCAAGCATACATAGGGGGGGCATGTAACTATGCAAGTTCCTCATTTTCTGCATAAAGTAGACTTACTACACTATACCGGAACTGCAAGGGAACAGGAGATCCAATGTTTTTTCAGGGAAAATTTGACACGTTCTTAAGACCAAACAGTTCTGTTCTCTGAAAGTGCACTCCGATGAGCTATATACGTGGCTGGCTCAAGCTTCACACAATTTTCTGAATCTAAGTTCCTCAAAATCATAAACCCGAATCCAATCCCAGATGTTACAATCTCAAGAGACAGTTCTCAGAGCATAAAATAAATGAGTGGACCAGACAAGGAGGTACTCACGCCGTCCCAAAACAAGTGTCGTTGATTTAGTACAAAGTTAGTACAACTTTATATTAAATCAGCGACACTTATTTTGAGATGGAGGGAGTATATATCAGCTCACGTCCCTAGCTGCATGTTGAGCACAAACACAGGAGATATGTAATCACTAGGGGGGTTGTAAATACACCCATGTAAGATTGGTTATCGATTCAATCTTGAAGCCAGAAATGAATGCGCTCTTTGGTACATGATGTGTTTTGTTTTCATCATGAAACAAATAGCCGGCAGAGAGCTGAAGATGCTGCCATGTTTCCTCTTTTTTCTGTATAAAGTCGTGCATACCACCGGGAGCTTTAGAACAACCTGCCATTGCTCAAGCTCTTGCAGTACATAAATTCAGTAAATCATCTACCTGTAGTATTTGCATTTGCACAAGCATCTCTATCTCACCTACCACCCACCACTGGAAGCAGCAATGAGGCACAGCTGAACTGCCAGATCAGGCACCACAAACCACCTGACAACGTCCATCACGCATGTAGGAGTGGCACGGCGCCTGACGAACCATGGCATTCCAGATATGCTATGAAGCATTCCAGTACCTGCAGTGACGACTCCTTGTGCAGCAACCTCCATTCCCCTGAAAAACAGAGAATTAACATTGATCCAGTGATCTTTGTCAAACACCAGCCATCACGGCAATTCCAAAGAAAAAAAAGGAACAAGGATCCAGACATTTTATTGGCAGGAAACAAGATCTATACAGATGCAACATGGAAGGAAACACTCAAGCTCATCAGCGCACAGAGATTGGAATCTGCAGAGCTCAGCGCTAGGACCAGAATGCTGGCGGAAGCTCAAGCACAAAAACTTAATAGTACCATAGCAAAGCAAATGCACTTACAAGATGCCAAATTTCTTACAGATGATACCATTCTGGCGAAGGCAGCAGCAGGCAGGTCTCCAACTGAAAGTCCTGGACACTGGGAAATAAGAGCACACCTGGCAGATTTCTGTGATTGAACTGAATCGATCAAAGCCCCAGTCTTGCATATTACAGAGGCACACTCCAGTGCTCGAGAGGTGATCAAACTAAGAACCTTGATAATCTTAGCTGCAAGAATTCTGCTCACGTTAGGATGCAACGTAAATTCCTTCGTCGCATTTCACAGATAAATATTCAGGACTTTATAAGCATTCATGCATATTGCATCTGAATGAGTATATGACGCTCTGAGCACCACCAGTTTGTTAAAAAAAAAGTACTGAAACTTAGGTCTATTGAAGCCAAAATATCAAGGTTCAGAATGTGAGATTAAAAAACAGAAGCAGACTACTTTATGCGGAAAATGAGGGCCATTACTGCACCCCCCCCCCCCCCCCCCCCTCCCGCCGCACACACACACACACAACAACCAATGTACACTTGACATGCCCATCTATGCAAAAAAAAAGTCAATAACAGCTTCCTAAAAGTGCTTCAATGTGGTAGAGAGGGACACAAACAAATATCATGATGAAATTTATCCATATTCCACTGATTCCAGCAACCGATTAGAAACTCAAAGACCAGAGGAGGAATCTATTACTAACTACCCTAGCTGCATGTCCAGCACAAACTCAAGACCAGATCAGATCAGGCACAAAACACCACCTGACGGCGCCCAGCGAAGAATTTTAAAGCCCAGAAGCCAAGTCCCAATTTGAACCAACACATGCCATGCCAGCCGGTTCTTGTCCCGCGCAAGCATTTTCGCAAGCAGCTGATACTCAACACCATGTGGCCCATCCCACAGCTAGCACCCGTCACTGGCCAAGCGGCCAACCATCTGATCCTGGACCATTCTTCTGCATCACAAGTTCGATGTGATAATTTGCAGAAGCTCTGAATGTTCAGAACAAGGACCTGAACCATACCAAAATTTGAAAGATCACACTTTGAATTTACCATCGAAAAAAGGGTCTTCCTGAATCAGACTCCGATATTCAGAATCATAAGTTCCTGGACACATTTAGTATGGACACCTGAACATTATATATGTACAGGACAGGAGCACAACTACAACTGAAGCCTGAGCCAAGATCAATAGCCAACAACTCAACTTGCTGCTGCTGAAATAGGAGCTTGTTCCTCCCTGACTCGGAACACATTAACCAAATTCCTAACCCACAATGAAAGAAGATCAAAAGCTGCAAAATCATACACATATATAATTTAGAAGACCAAGGAGCCTGACTAAGTGCACACAAGACAGAGTGAGCACACATATGCCTATCATAGTACTGATTTCTCAAGTCTCGATACGCTCTTCTCAAGGTCTTTCTTGATAGAAGAATATACATGGTGAACAAGTCCAAGATATATATAGACAAAATAACCAGAATACGAGTGCAAGGTAGACATCAAGGACAGCACATAAACCCATCACTTATCTCTTTGATACCAACTAAAGTGACTAAAAGGACTTGGCCCCAAAACAGCTGGCTGAGCTGAAGCACCGGAGGCTGGCGTGCATCATGCTGGCCTGCTCAGGAAATGCAGCTGGAGCCGGAGGCGGTGAGGGAGTGGTAGCCTCAAGGGAAGGTGTCAGGGAGGAGCGTGGAGCTAGGATCTGAGAAGACAAGGAGGCATTGGTATGCTGCACTGCCTCTCCCTGGGGCTGGTGTCCGGCTTCCTCGAACTGGCTGTGGTCATCTGCCTCAACATTGGCCTCTACCTCCGGCTGACATGCTGAAGGTGGTGGCTCAGAAGGTGCAACTACTGCAGGTGCCAGTGGACGACTAACTTTTTTTGTCTGCTTTGACTTGTCGGGCCTGGGCTTGTAGGGATCGTGCCTGGTTTCTCTAGGTCCATCATATTCAAAAGCTCGCATGATCATCCCCATGATGTATGGTGCATACCAGAGGTAAGTCCGACTGTGATCTGAAATAAGCAACTTAATCTCGTCGAAGATCAAAGCAATGATGTCAAATGGATGATGCTCCACAATATGACGTAGGAGGTTCCAGTTGTATCCGTGGACTTTACTTCCAGAAGACTTGGTATAGATGGTTTTCCGAATAATCTTATTGGCTATGCTAGCCAATGGAGAGAGGCCCCTGGTTTGGCCTACTGTGCATTCTGCAGCTGTGTACATGATCCTCTTGTCATCATCATCAAGCAAAAACTCTGAGTGAATTATTGCAGTGTGAACACTGCCAGGAATGCCAAACATCTCCTCCCATGCCCTCTTGTTTGTAGTTATCCTCCTGCCATCTGCCATCCAAGTAATAGAGCTATTGTCGTCGCTGATATGAACTGTGGAGTAAAACTGCCTAATCAATTCATTGTCCCAATCACAATGGTACCTCATGATCTGCTCAAGCCCCACATGGGCACATCTCTGTCTGACACAAGAAAACTCATCTATGCTATCGATGTACTCCCAGTCTATCCACTGCATAGTAAACAACTTGGCCCTACTGTATATGGAGTTGTACAAGTCCTGCTGCTCAATGGACCAGAATCTCCTGTCTGTTGCTGTCCTATCACCCTCGTAGTGGTTCCTGCTTCTGAGCCTCTTCAGCTCATCAAAAGTGGCTAAAGTGTATTTCACCGGATCATTGGGACGCACTAGAGAAATTGGAGGCAACTCATTCTCCTTCAGAACTTCTACCACGGACTCCACAGCTGGAGGCGTCACTTGCTCCTCCGAATCACATACAGACAGGGACTGATCACTACCTGCACTACCGCCAAATAACTCAGGTTGCTTACTTGCAATAGACTGCTCCAGCTCCACACTTGCACTGGGGTGCTCAAACTCCGAGTTCTCTGACCAGCAATCCTTTTCTAATGAATGTGCCTTTGCCATCTCTAAATCTGACGGGTTGGCCTCATGCATGTACTCATCCGAAGAAGGTTCACCAGGTTCCTCTTGGTGTTCCACTAAAGGAGTTGACTCAACAGCTATAGTGTCTAGGTCAACTGCCTCCTCAACTGCATTTGGATTTGGCTTTATTTGGCTTGTAATGTGTGGAAGAAAATGTGAAGCAACAAGAGAATCGTCTGCAGCTTCTTTGAATATATCTTCAAATGAGTTTGCATAGCTTCCTTGCATGTGCTCTTCAAAGAATACCATCATTACCTCTGATTCAAAAGGCTCTTTTCGACCTATTCTACTCTCCTGAGAACGCAGTACCCCATTGTTTATATTACTCAGGTACCTGCAAGAGATCAAGGTGAGTGTTTGTTATTTCCCTTACTTCTGTAAACATAGATGTCTGGTGACAGAATTCAGAACCAGCAAACCTGGTAGGGTCAGGTGAATCAACCATTCTGTCTTCCAGGGAGCTCTTTGCTTCCCTAGAGGATGGCACAGCTAGCAATTGTTGCCTGGCATTCTGCAGCTCCACCTCTAGTTTTTCCCGTTGCCTTATGTGTTGTTCTGCTTCTTCCTTGAGTAATTTCACCTAGGAGAAATGAAAAAAAATCAGTGCTGAGAAATTAAAATAAGTGACCAATCAAAACTATTAACATACTAGCAGTGGCAAACTTACTTTTTCTTCCAATGAACACACAGTAATCTGGCCATCCTCATTAGACATCTCCAATAGCTTGATTTCTTTATTTTTCTCTTCAGCATATGTCTTCCTTTCCTCTGATATCTACAAAATAATATTAATTATAAATGGAAGGGTTATAACAATCATAGATATTTCGTCCATGCCTAATCGCGCTGTTCGTAGGTCCTTCTTGGACAAATACTAAAATCTGAATGTATTTATAGATACGCTGTAAAGATATTCTCATGCATAAATTTAAGGAACTCCCATAATGCAACATATAATCTTGATGTAAGTATGGCATTTGGCATTTTTAATCTACCATACACCCAAAAAAGGATAAAAAGCAAAAGCACTCATAAAGAAGAATATATACATAATTTTCTGTGTGAGCCTTTATAAACAACATAGAAAATTGCGTGAAATCAACGAACTAACAACCTCAAAGCTATCCAAACTAATAGTATGCCTTAGATAAGAAGAAATGAACATGTTGCAAAGCATCACTATCTGATAATGAGAATGACTGGAAGTCAGAACAACCAAAAATGCTTGCATCCTAACTAATAGGTGGTTCGCAAAGAATGTCACTGCCCTAATTCGTTGTTCAAAAAAGAAAAAATCTATATGAAAAGATAAAAACTCCGATGCGGTAAGCCTAATTGCCTTTCAAAGGGTTACCTCTTTTTCTTTATTCCATGAAATAACTAATGCTCCAGCCTGATAATCCATTTCTTGCATCTTTATCTCTAGTTCTCTAATTCTACCTTCATAGAATCTATTTGACTGGTCTAGTTTGGACTCGAGATGACGAGTCTCTTGTTCCACCCCCCTCAGTAATGAAACAAAGTATTGTTCAAGAACCTCCTTCTGCACAAGAATTTCGATGGATTGATCCAACAAAACAAGGCTTTGTTTGGCGGCCAACAACTCCTTTTTGTTACAGGTATCTAGCTCCTGTTGCAGTGACAACAACTGTTTTTGTAAGGATATAATCACCTCAGACGTTTCACACATAGCCTGCCTATGGATTTCATCCATTTCTTGCTCAAGCTCCGTGTTTAACATCGGAGTTTCCACATCCCTCTTCTTACGAAATACTGGGCTTTGGAAATTGTTCTTCTTCAGCTTCTCTAGTTCCTTTATCAAACTAATCTGCTCCAAATTGTTCTTCTTCAGCTCCTCTAGTTCCTTTACCTAACTAATCTGCTCCAAATTCTTCTTCTTCAGCTCCTCTACTTCCTTTATCAAAATAACGTGCTCCGATTCAAGGGCCTCTAAAACAGATGTTGTGTATTTCAGTTCCTTTTCTGTGGCTTCCTTCTGCCTGCAAGCTTTGAGGATACGTAGATTTGCTGCCTTCAGCTCATCTCCTAAAGCAGTTGCCCTGACCTCAGCTTCTGCTCGGGCTTTCATCTCGTCCACAAGAATTGTTTTGGTTATGTCTAACTCCAGCTGCAGGCTCAATGCATCTTCTGAGCTGTCCTCTTCCTTTGCAGGTGCATGAGAGTCATCTTGCTGCAATGTTGACGAAACATTCTGTGCACAAAGTCAAATAGCACAGCGTTAAAATCTTTGTTATTTCCATCGCCACCACAACGGACGAGCACATATAAATTTGAAAGCTACTGCGCATATTAGAAGTTATCGGGTTGCTGTGCTTTGGGACTTGGCAGTGCAATGTGGCATCTCTAGGTGCAAAATCAAACTTAGAAGGCATTGGAGGCACAATACAACACAAGGATAGTGATGGAAAAGAAGGATGACAACTTGATGAATATGAAGGACGAGGGAGGTGCAATCTGGTTGAATGTTTGATTCTAGCAATGCAATAGCCAGATCCTATCAGTTATACTGTCTTTTATTTATCTCTAGGATGTCCTGTAATCTTTCAAAGAGTGTAAAGGGGCCATATATGAATTAAAAAACAGTGACCAGCCTTAGTTTTTAACCTTACAAGAAAGGAACAGGGGTGATAGCAGTAGATGTGTTTCACCTGCACATTGCGATTCTCCTCCTGGAGCAAGATGGAGTCTCGGACCTTGGAACGTTGGACCAGCGCAGAACTGGCCCCCGTCGTCGAGAACCCCAACCTCAGCACCGGCTTCGGCTTCCCCAGGATCTTGGTTGGGCGAAGGGGAGTGGTCACCGCGCCGACCCGCGCCGGCGTCTTGCCCGCTGCCCTGACCCCCAGACCCTTCTTGGGCGTCGGCACCGGCCGCCGGGGCTGCCCCGGCGGCTGGATAGCGCGGAGGGGGGGCCGGGAGGCCGCGACGGGCTCCGCTGGGGTGGGAGTCGAAGCTCCGCCAGGCCGCGCGTTCTCGTCGATCCCGAATCCGGATGCGGGAGCCCTCGCCATCCTGTGCGCAGCGCGAAAAATCGTCAGAACTCGGAACCAAAGAGCAGACAGAAGGCAATAAGGCAATCGATTGAGCGGTTGGTTTGTCGCTAGGGAGCTCGAGCGAGCGACCAGCTAGCACGGCCGTGCTACGGCGCCGGCGACGGCGGAGGAGGCTAGGGTTTTCCCCGGAAATCGACGAGGACACGCACCTGAGCGAGGAGGCGGACGTGGAGGCCAACGCGACGGCGGGGTCGGGCCGGAGGGTTGCGAGTGCCGGAGCGAGCTAGCGGCGGCGACGGGGCGGCGGACCGCGAGCTGCTGGTTGGTGGTGGTGGGCGGAGGACTGCGGTTTGAAACTTTTGGGGGAGAAGAATTCTCGCTGTGCTGTGCTGTGCTTGATGACGCCGGGGCCCCACGCGAGGCCGTTGGTTGGGCACGGCGGCGGCGCTCTACAGTAGTCCCATTGGTTGCCGCCTTAATTAACCATCCCGTTAGCTGCCGCCTTAAATTAATCCTCCCTCTGCATGCATAGGCAGCAGCCAGCACTCCACGAGTGAAGGCAATACTCGCTACTAGGAGTAGGATGCTAGTACTACTACTAATGTTCAGGGTCATTTGACATTTGTGCTAAGATTGTCATACAGTACAGTACTAGTTTTTCTTGTTTACCTTAAACTTTTATGCTTGTGCAGGGCAC
The DNA here is from genome assembly GCA_011799875.1 of Thinopyrum elongatum. Lineage (NCBI taxonomy): Eukaryota > Viridiplantae > Streptophyta > Magnoliopsida > Poales > Poaceae > Thinopyrum > Thinopyrum elongatum. The sequence continues at coordinate 512,662,437 of CM022301.1, read as the reverse complement.
GACGATGCATACAGATGCTACATTCTGGAGATGCTGCTCTTTTGGTCGGGAGATGCAAAAGCCTGGAGTCACTTGTTGAATCTCCTCGTTTCTGTGCTGTCCAGATGACTGGAGTATCTATGCTTCGGATTAGTGTTGAATTTCCGCACTGTTGCATTGACCGACTTTGAAATCTAGATCATGCCCTCGAACGTCCCAGTTGGTCTCAACGAGGGGTGGCCACTTGGCTGCGACAATTCCTCGTGATACCATCCATTCTCAAACTCATCACTAACCCGCATGCGCATCAGCACATGTACTCATTAACAACACGAAATTAATCTCACTCTTCCAATTTATCGTGTTTCTGCTTTTGTGTATCATTCAATGGGCAACACCTATTTGCTCGGATTTAGACACTAGTGTACAAATTAGACTACTTCACGCTCAATATAAGGAGCTAATAAGCAGCTTGGCCATGTCGAAGTGAAGATACATATATAATATATGAGTTGGATTTAATTGCCGAGTTATTGCAGCATGTGTTCGTGAACCAAGTGGTAGTTGGGTGAGCCCCACAACAGTCTCATGTTCAAAGACTAAGAGCAGGTGCGAGAAAATCCTAAGAACTTGATCAGAAGATACCAGATACGAGCATGTGCATTCACGTGGTAATGCATTCAAATGCCAGTGTGGCTTAAAAACGAGAAAGTGTGAGAATCGGGAGCGAATTTGTGGCATCCCACCCGGATGGGCTCTAACTTGATACTCCCCATTGGTTCTCCTTTTTTTAGAGGAGAATTACTTTTAGGAAATTCCACAAGAACACCTCTGTGGTGGTAATTAGAAGGGAGCATGCCTAGTATTTGGGCCCGATCCCACATCACAATATGAGCTATGTAGTACTCTCTCCTAAAAAAAATATAAGGCATATCGTTATACATATAGTTAAGATTTAAAAATATTGATCACTAATATGAGCAAAAAGCATATAGATTGACCATGATACTACTACTACTACTACTACTACTACTACTACTGCTACTACTACTGCTACTGCTGCTGCTGCTGCTGCTGCTGCTGCTGCTGCTGCTGCTACTACTGCTGCTGCTACTACTACTACTACTACTACTACTACTACTACTACTACTACTACTGCTACTACTCTTGCTGCTGCTGCTGCTGCTGCTGCTGCTGCTGCTGCTGCTGCTGCTGCTGCTGCTACTACTACTACTACTACTACTACTACTACTACTACTACTGCTACTACTACTGCTACTGCTACTGCTACTGCTACTGCTACTGCTACTGCTGCTGCGATTTTATTTTGTTTAGAATATTGAAAATTGACATGAATGTGAAGTCATGCACGCGATTTTATGGTTCAAATTTGTGACCAGTATTATCCACATCCATATTCGTTATGACACTATTCACATTTCACTGCAATCGAGAAAAAAAAATAGGGAATGAAATGTGCATTATACATATGTATCTGCTCCGATTTCATCCCCAATATGCAGTACTACTTTGGAGGGAAATATTTCAGTCTCATGTCTTTTTTGGAGGGCCATATTTTCTACAACTTTCAATCATGTAATTTTCTCCACTGTATTTTTCCTATAGTCATTGCACTTTTTATCAAGTTTCAACTGCATTATTTTTCAAGCTTGGACTGCATCTTGTGTTGGCGCCTATTGCACCTTCTAGCAACATTTTATCGTGTAGTTTTTTTATACTACATTTTCTATGGGATGTCTATTATATGTTTTGGCAACTTTCTGATGCATTTTTTCTCTACCGCGTTTTCCTTTCTTTGTATGGTGTCTACAACCAGACTAAGCACCCCTATGCCCACTCTTAATGGGTTAATTTCCACCAACTGATAAACTAGTAAACATTGACTAAGTAAGTAGTTGCTCCTATGAAATTGTACAACGCACAATCATGTAGATTATGCTGCCCTGGTCTCCGAACATCTTGTGCGAAAGAGTTTGGCCTTAGACATGCCGTCTCGCAGCAACTAGGTCCCACACCAAAGTCCAAAACATATACTTATACGTGTCAAAACTAGCGGCACCTAGGCTATTCTCATATTTTCAACAAACATCCAGGGCGGCACCCTAGGCTATTCTCATGTTTTCAACAAACATTCAGGTTGATTTTGGTTGGATATAACATCAACAGCTTACTAGTATGATGGATTTTTAATGGAACTCCTCCTAATACCATCCATTCTCAAAATCATCAGCATTTGTATTTCCCATACTCATCCAACAAACATGAATTTAATATTTCTTTGTCTTCTAACTCAATTATCTATCTTTATAGTGTCATGATTGACAAAAAATTATATGTTGAGATTAATATAGTGTTGTAGAGTGTGGACTTCAAAGCTTGGCCAGGTAGGAGTGGTGAAAGATATGTATATATGGTTGGGTTAGGTTGATTAAGTTAGTACTACAAATTGAGGATGTAGTGGGGTCCATGAGGCCATCAATAGCAGCATGTTTGAGAACTTAGGGTGGGTGCAAGAAAATACTATAAAGTGTGTAGAAGATACACAACATCGTAAGAATGGAAGCTTCATTTTGAGGTAGGTCTAGGCCAAATTAATATCTTGTTTTAGTGTATTCATTACCTTGCAATCCGACTTAGGACGTAGTTGCCTATATAGTTTTTCTTAATTATTCCTATGTTTTCTTGGTTCATAACATCTATAGTTTTGGTGGTATTGATTCAGCTTTGGATTATCAAGCGGAGTTTGGAACATTCTAAGGATATCCAACTAAAAGAAACAAGCAATTTGACATACAATTATGAGTGAAGAGAAATTCCACTCCTGAAAAAGATCTTCTGAGTAATTTCTAGCTTGGTTTATATATAGATTTTCTCCGGGATATGCGTGCCTATTTTGTATAACATGTGCGGTTGATAGTAGAAGATGCGACTTAACTTATGTTGAAATATTGGTTAATCCACAAAAATATTCACATTGACAAATTAGAAGAGATATCTACCAAGAAACTACATCTCTAGAAATAATTTTTAGTCGATATTGGTACTATCATTACACACGAAGCAACCTTTGTTCCTAAAATCTATATCTTTCTTTTGGCTGGTCTAGTCCGCTCCGTCTCGTGGTACCAACAAGAGGTGATTTAGAAACATGTATACGCACATATTTGGCATGAGCTGATTGTATCAAATAAAAATAGGACTTAATGGTATCTCAAAGGACCACAAGCTTGTCAAAGTCGAAATGACCATCAAATGCAAGTTCTTAAGACCTTTATTTATGAACTTGTGGGCACTAGAATAAAATCATATGTGCTCCCAGGCAATAATAGTGTTGTTCACAATCTCTAGTCTGATATGCATCGTTAATGCACGAGCAATGCCATGTAGCCAGAAGTATGTACAAGGTTTTGCATTGTAGAGTTAACATTACACCATTAATTTCTAGCCATGCATACGAGCATTGTCAGAATTTATTGTACGGTAGTGGTAGATGGACCCATGACTCCATAGTCCTGAATATACTGTTTCCACCGCCCACCTAGCTGGAGCAAAAATCCAAGACATAGTTGGGTTATGTGGATTATTTGTTGCTTAGTTAGGTTGTCGCGGTGCTCATATTACTACAGTTTGGAAGAACTATAAAGTTTCATGGTAGGATAAAATAAGTATACATCCAACCAACCAAAAGTGACCACACTAGTAGTTGTACAAGAGAAAAGGTAATTTTAAATCTATGTCCAGAATTGGTTTAACATAAATTTCACAAATTTCTCTTCAGAGGAACCCGTGGTGCTTGTATGTTGGTCTTGAACGAAGTTTATGTCAAAACGAGTTCCAAAGAGGAAGATTCTAGTTGGAAACTATTAGTCAATAAGTTGGATATAAGAAACTCTAATAAGCTCTTTTTAGACCATGCATAAGAACATCATGTATATTCATTAAGACCAAAAGGCGAAACATGTTGAAAAGAAGACAAAAGCAGCTCGATCCGGTAGGGCTTCAAAGATCTAGTCAGAGGGAGGTACACTTCGACCAACACTTATATACACATGAATGCATGGAGTGGTCGCTTTCATGAAATGTGTGTGTGGGTCGTTCAAAGCATCAGTCCAGTCAAGGTCTTGTCTGGTGCGAGCAACATGTAACTACTTATCGATCTGAGGTAACTCCGGATGCCCTCTATTTCCAGATCGAACCCATGAAAGATGATCATGCGTAACTTGCCCATCATTCTTGCTATTGTAGCTCGATCATGGTCTCTCTTTTTGTTAGTAGCACCTAATACTTTATGCCATAAAAGAACCTATATATGAAGCTCAAGATGTTGAGAAGATGTATAAGTGGGGTTGTTCGGCGGGGATGTATGGCTTTGATCAGATATGAGTCCGAAAGCAATGAGTCGCTCAACAAACCTTGCGTACTTTAGAGACAATGTTAGGTGCATGATCAAGACTGGGATACAAGAGTGTAGATACAGAAAGCATACATATTGTAAAAAGGAAGATGGGCTGTCTAGAAGTAAGAATGTGGATGAGGAATTGATGCCCCATATTTGTGGGTAGATGCAAGACATAATACAATTGTTGTACGTATGAGAGATCATATGGGCAAAAGATATATTGGTTGGTGCATGCCTAGCAATTTCATTAGTTCAGTATAAAACAGCATTACTTGTCCATGCATGTGGATTCACTTGCATGCATAGGTACCACCCACGTTAACAAGGTGAAGCCATCTGGCCGGGACAGTGGGTTGCTCGCTCACATGGACACACTATGCAACACAAGTGGCGACTCATGTTACATGCTCTGTTCCATTCATCACAGGGATCTCTACACCATTGGATTAGACGCAGGTACACAGGTACACTCGTGTACCGAACATACTCATAGCTCCAACATATTCATGTAGCTGTGTAGAATAGTTTAAGTAGGTTGGCCTCCTATCCTCAAAGAGATGTTTCAGTTGATCTTGAGATGTCCATGATGATTTTCTTAACTAGGACATCAAGATGATACTAAGACATTTCATTGCGCTAAATTCATGTACATGCTCTCGCCAAAAATTGGTGAAAATCTTACAGAACATTGCCAAGGTCTCTCTGGTTGATAGTGTGTAATCTTTGCTCGATTGCTTATGCTACATGCCTATAGTTGTAACCCTTCCCCATATGCACTAAACTATGCACTATGGTGTTTCATTGTTGTTAGTTTTTCATGTGTAGGATGAGGCTCAGGCGATCCCAACCCAATGCTTGCATCACCCACCGGGGGGGGGGGGGGGGGGGGGGGATTTGGGTGAAACCCTACCCATGGCCGCCGTCTCTCCTTCCATCCCCTCTCCCCGTTGTTGCCAGAGGACGCCAATGGTGGTGGGGATGCATTCTCATGCAGCGATCTCTCACGCGGGGAGCTCTCCAGTCGTGGAGCTTGGACAATGGGGCATCAACCTGGGGCGCCATAGGCGGTTGTCATGCTGCTGTGCTGCATGGGCGGTGGTGGCCGTCGCGGGTGGGCGCGTGTGGCGATGGGCCTCTGAGGCCCAGATGTAGTAGCGACAGCTTAAGGCTGGTCGGCGATGGCAGCGGCAAAGCGACAACGACTACCTGAAGACGTGTGGTGGAAGGTCGTGACTACAGGTCTTGGTGACGTTGTCGATGTCGGCTTCTACCACATGGCATCCGGATCATGCGCGTGAAATGGCTCTCGACGTCATGTGGCTCATTGTGTTCTATGCTTGCACATAGATTTGATCACGTGGTGATATCCATCCCAAGGATATGCACACGAGCGCCTACCTTCGTCTATGAGTGCCATGGAATGGTTTGTATTTCAATTTTTCGTGACCATGGTATGTGGATTCCTTTCCATACAACTTCGTCTTCTTTGCCAAAGGGTAGCGGTAACACACGATATCTTCAGCATGCTTAGCCAAAAAAAAACAGAGGAGTGTCGTCCTAGTTAGATCTCTCTCAACACTTGGTATCATCTTAATACTCCCTTCATTCCATAATGTAGTGCATGTAGTTTTTTTTTAAGTCAAACTTAGCAAACTTTGACCAAGTTTATAGAGAAAATTGTCAACATCTACAATACCAACATTATGAAATTATAACTCATAATGTATCCAACGAAATGCATTTCGTATTCTAGATGCACCTATTTTTTCTTTATAAACATGGTCAAAGTTTGTACAGTTTTTTTATTTGTGGGGGAAAGTTTGTAAAGTTTAACTTTTGAGAGAATCTATACGCACTACATTTGGAATGGAGAGGGTATTAATCTAGTATTACCTGAGTATTCTAGAGTAAGGTGGTGGAAATGCATGCGTATATTAGGACTTATGTTTTTGTTTAAACCGGCAAGAATTGCGCTGGCGTGTAAAGCTGCCCACTTGATCATACATCCACACCTTGATTCAAATACTAAGGTGAATGAAGAGAAGTTGCTAACACTTTTTGTCATGGGCTTCAGGCAACCAGCCAACCAGTGGCTGCTTTCTATTTTAGGTTATTTGCATAGGGATTATCGCGATCAGCAAATCTGGTCATTTTGATGTAGATGTGTTTTTCATACATACATCAAACTAAATATCGTCTAAGTGACCGTGTGGCAGGTCATACAGGTGATTCTACCAAAGAACTAGGCTCATATGTGTATCAGGTAAGTCAACAGTCAACACATTGCAAGCGATCGTCTAAATTATGTTGTATTAAACCAAGCAGTACACCAAGTTGTAAACTTATATTTGGTAACAGTTGGATCTGACGAAGCCGTAGCATATTGGATAGCCCCAAATCACTTGTACCGAGACATGCCGGTCTTGGAATATATGGCCATTACTAATCCTAGAGATCAGCAACGAGGCCTGTCAGTGGCGCGCAGAGAAACTTTGGAGCTAAATGTTGCGGAGACACCGTCGGTATTGTGAAAGCCTCCGGAGACACAACACAGCCAAGAAGGCTTCACGTTGTGCAAACAACATGGTGACAACTTAGAGATTTGGCTACGAGACTACCTCCTGATGCCCGCTATTCTCAGACTTAAATGACGATATGTCTTCCATCAACCAAAATCATCAATGCCACTCACACCATCTTTGCTTGTGCAACTCATCGTGTCTTTTCTTTAAGTGTCTCCTCTTGCATGCAACAAACATTCAACTACCTATATGCATGCTGAGACTAAGGTTGTAATGAGATGTGTATATGGATAGCCGAATTGACTGGGTAGCATGGGTACATGAGGGTATAGATGAGGAAGCAATGACCCCCTCAACTCCTTTTTTTCTTCTGAATTCAAGAGCACGTGCAATGCAAGATCGATGTCAGCAGAATACACACACGTACGGCTAATGGTATGGTACTTCTTTTTCTTGGAAGAGGAATAATTTAATTATCATCTCCTGGTCTCTACATCTTAATGATGCACACAATCAAATTTTTACAAGCGAAGTGCATCAAGAGGCAATAAAAGGTGAGTTGTTGACTGATTATGCGAGAGAATGTCTACAATATCAACGAAGCTATCCAATAGCAATGGCCAGTCCAACAACCAGTAAACGCCAGTTTACAGTTCTCTGGAAAACCATCTTCATCTTCCAAGCAAAGCCTCAAGAAAGGGGATCCACATGTACTGATGTTGCCGCATCTATGATAAGCAATAAAGGGTACGTGGCATATGATCTGATCCATTCAAAGGCAGAGGACCCAACTCATCAGAACGTGCAAAACGTTTAATAACCAGTAAAAAAACCACGTGCAGGACTAACCCAGCACACGTATCATATCCGCAGGAGCTGTAAATTTTTTTTTTCAAAAGAACCAGAAAAATAGATCCCTTGCATGGTTAGTTTCTTACCTATGTAGGAGTATTACTAAGACTGGGTATATGGTGGTGGCCTAGCTAGTTCTTGTGAGAGCAGTGAATAAAACTTACGATTATATGATTCTCAAGCAAGTTTTGTTGGTATTTAGGTCATCGTTCATGATCATGGAAACACCTTGATTCCATTTATTACAATGGATACTCAAATTACTCACCAGATACATATTATATATTGTTCAACTATTCAAGAGTAAGATGATGTAATCATCTATTAAGATACTATAAATCTGGAGCCTCCTGGTGCATCTAGTTTTTTTTTTTTTTTTTTTGCATTTATGGCCTCACATTTTTTTTAGCAAAATTTATGGCCTCACATGTTAGAGAGATAATCGGATGTGCGCTGTGGTTGGGCCTACTCGCATGAACGTGACTGCTCCTATGCTGATCGATAGGCAACTCTTTAAATCCATAAATGTTTACTTTTTTTACTTTTCTGAAATTCAGGGAACTTCTTTTCATATCCAGAAACATTTTGTAAATTAATGAATATTTTTAAAATTAGCGAACATTTTTGAATTTGGGGAACCTTTTTTGAAATTCAAGAACATTTACCACATTTGCTATCATTTTCTAAATTCTTGAATATTTTTAATTCATAAATATTTTAAAAATACTAACCATTTTTATAATGTTTTAAAAAAATTATGATCATTTTAGTTTTTTATATTTTAAATATTCTCTCTACATTTTTTTCAATTATCCTTCCTCTCTGTTTTTTTTTATTCGCTTCCCTGGATGGGCTGAGGCCCAATAGGGGGAATGGCCAGCCAACCAAAGCGCCCATCCTGGGGCGTGGGCGTTTGATCGTCCTTCGATGCTTTGCACGTTGAATAGAATCTCCGGCGCATGTGGGTTATTTCGCTGTTAGGGGAGGGTGTGAACTGGTTTTTTGCTTCGTGCGTTCGTGAGGGGGTGGCGCTAGCTTATTGTTTCTGCACCAAGTGGTCGGGTCACCGATTTCTCCATCTTTCCCGATGGTCTACTCAGGTGTGGATTGGCGGTGGAAGACCGACATCGTGCTAGCGCTAGGGAAGAGCTAGAACATCAAGTGCTAGAGATCCAAGCCGAGATGAGCATCTGTTGGAGAACCGTTGTAGTCAGGCTCTGTGGTAGTAGATCTAACTTCAAGGTTGAGAGGCTTTATGTTGAGAGATTGGAGTCCTTTTGGGGGACCAAAACCAGTTCAAAAAGAGTGATTCTGAGATGCAGAGTCACCAGTGTTGTATAGGAGCGTCCATCGTATGTGGGTCTAGGGCCATGCCTACACGTGTCAACAAAGTAGGGAAGATAGAGAAAAGAAACTTCAATTTTCATGTATATGGTCCGATAGTGAATTTGATTTATGCAAGATGAAAATTAGCGATACACTCAAACACAAACAACTAGGGATGAAAACACCAAGCCGAATACCATAAATCGAATAAACCATGAATATCAATCAACTCAGTTCAGTTTGATCATTTGATTTTCGGTGCTCACCTGTAACTATAATAACCCGGAAAAGGAGACTTCACTTACGACTCACAAACGGCGCGGCAAAGTGCGCGTCACTCTGGTGTAGTTAATGCGTACAACACTTCAAAAAAAAAAAACACGAGCCACTGTCTTGTTCAAACAGGAAAGAAGAGCACTAACGTATAAGGGCAACTCCAACGCACGACCTCATTCTATTCGTGTTTGTCCATTTGAGCCCAAACGAACAGACGGCACGCCCAACGCGCGACCGCAACTACATATTTTGTCCGTTTGGCGTCCGGCCCGTCCCATTTCTGGCGCAAACCTGCGCCCGGTTTGCATCCACACGGATGGCGAACGGACGGGCACGCGCTTGCTCCTCGTCCGCCCCGGGGACGCATGACGGCCGTCCAACTACCTCCACCGCCCAAAATGAATGCGCATGCGCGGCGGGCCCCAGCTGTCAGCCATCAAACTGGTGGGTTGTCGTCCTTCTTAATGTGGAAGCCATGGTCCGGTCAGTCCACAACTTCCACTTCCAAGCCCGCCTGCCTCCTCCACCCCCGACACGAGCTAGCAAACCCTAGCCGCCGCCGTCGCATCCACCTTCTCGTCGGTGCCATGGGCTGGCATTGGATCAGCAAGGGGAAGCACGACCATGAGGCCGGCTCCTCCTCTGGTAGCCGCCACTCCAGCAGATCCGCGCCGCTCGCACCACCTACGCCGCCCGCGTTTGCCATCGCGCCTCCGGTCACCCCGCAGCGCAGACGCCCGTACCTCGGCGCCGACATCTGCCGGCGCTATTGGGAGACGTTGACGCCATTGCCATGAGGAGATGCCCACCTCCCCAACAATTGGCATCTCTCCATGGATCGGGTGCCAATCCCTCCGGTGCCGATGAGCGGGCGCGCCCGCCGCGAGGAGATCGACCGATCATGAGGAGAAACTTTTGGGGAAGAAGAATCCTAGTTGTGCTGCGCTTTGCTTGATGACGCCGGGCCCCACGCGAGGCCGTTGGTTTGGCTTTGGGAAGCTCGGCGGCGGCGCTCTAGTCCCATTGGTTGCCGCCTTAATTAACCATCCCGTTAGCTGCCGCCTTAATTGATCCTCCCTCTGCATGCAGAGGCAGCAACCAGCGCTCCACGAAGAAGGCATCTCCTTAATTGGAGTAGGATGCTACTAGTAGTACTACTCCTATTGTTCAGGGTCATTTGACATTTGTGCTAGTTTTTCTTTTTTTGCCGGGTGACAATGTGGAACTTTTATGCTTATGTAGTGTAGGCCACGACGATGCATACAGATGCTGTTGAGAAATTAAGCAATTGTTCGATTAATTTAATCCAATAATAAATCATGAACATGACATAGGCAGTGCTAATGACATATTGAATTTTGATGATGTACGCACGTACTAGGCAGATAGTAGAAATATCTACGCAAACCACTAGTACTGCACACATGAAAATAAACAGGAGTGGGGTAAATGTGTCATACCCTCCAGTAGGCCAGTCGGCCGTAGCAGCAGCGGAGGCATTGGCCTCGTCGGCGATCGTCTTGTCAGCATCAGCCTTCTCGGCAGCCACGCGATCGGCGTCAGTGCTCATGGTGAAGACGAAGGTGACGCGGAAGTAGTCGACGTAGAGGAAGTAGTCGAAAGAAGCGAGCAGTCACGTAGGAGACGCTTCCCAAAAACCTAATCGCCTCTCTCCCGTACAGGATCTGGAGAAGCGGGGTTTCGGAGGCCTGCTCTCCCGTCAGCCATGTACGTGGTAGACGGGATGAGATCACCGAAGGCAGCAGCAGTGAAAGGAACGACCGAGGAGCAGTGGAGGTGTGAAGTGTTCTATTTGACTGGGCTGCGATGCCTCATATATATAACCAGTCGGGTAGGAGAACGGTCTAGCAATAAACACGTTTAATGGCAGACGTTTCATCTCCATAAAAATACGTTTAATGGCAGACGTTTCATCTCCATAAAAACACGTTTAATGACAGATGTTTCCATCTTCACAATAAAACGTATTTATTATGGACGTTACCATTTCCGCAATGAATATGACGTCTCGTATTCATTTTGTGTCTGTAATGGACTCTCCAATTTTGACCGGCAAAACATTGCATCGGCTCGGCTCATTCCCGCAACCCGCGGCGCGCGCGCGTCGTGACGAGGCGTGGCCATGTGGGACTAAACTTCCCACCACTCCCTTGACAGCATGGGCTCTTAGGGATTTTCTGATATTATTAAATGGGCCTATAGCCCAACTAATATTCAGCAATCCCCCACCAGATCCCGAAGGCCCATGGTGTTGTCCTCTGTTCCAAGCTCTGTTTTGATATACCAGTATTTTCAGTGGAGACCCGTTAAGGTTGAACATCCACCTAGAACAAATAGCTACACTCTTTCACAACTGAACAATGGACTAAACCTTGAATTGTCAGTTTGGCGTAAAGAAGCTTCACCACATGTCTTACTAGTACTAGGCTGCCGAAGGCTGACCCCTCGGGTGGAGCATATAAGTCACACTCCTGGCCTATTCATGAGCTTACTAGAGATCACCCCAATCTCATACACTGTGACCAGCAGTCGGGCTCACATAGATGTGTTCCTCCAAAGATTGCTCTGTAGGATAGCATCTCGTTTACATAAGCTTTGGAACACATTAAGACAATAGTCATCCAACCATACAGTATCGAGAGTATTGCATCTCCAACGGAGTGGGTCAGTATAGTTACTCTCCTCGGTTCACCACTGGCTTGTTTTCCCAGGTCCTACTTCACGGGATCTCCGATCACATAGGTTGGGTTACCACCATGGCAACTCATGTGGGTCTCATACCCATCTCCCTCGATGCATTATCTATCACGACACGTGATAGCCCTTTAGTAAAGGGATCTGCCAGATTCTTAGCCGTTTGGATATAATCCAACGCTAGCACTCCGGAGTTTCTTAATTTTCTGACAGCTTTTAGTCTCATTCTTATGTGTTTGTTGGACTTCATGTTGTCCTTTGAACTCTTCACCTTGACAATAACTGTTTGATTGTCACAGTTCATAAGAATGGCCGGAATCGGCTTCTCAACCACTGGCAAGTCCATCAAAAGATCTCGAAGCCATTCTGCTTCGCCACCCGATGTGTCTAATGCTGTTAATTCTGCTTCCATTGTCGATCTCGTTAAGATCGTTTGCTTGCAAGACTTCCAGGAAACATCACCACCTCCAAGAGTAAACATATACCCTGTCGTGGCCTTCATCTCATCAGCATCAGAGATCCAATTCGCATCACTATACCCTTCAAGTACCGACGGGTATCCGGTATAGTGAAGTCCATAGTTCATAGTACCTTTCAAATAGCGCATAACTCTTTCTAAAGCATGCCAATGTACATCACCCGGTTTGGAAACAAACTGGCTCAGTTTGCTAACAGCAAATGCGATGTCAGGCCTCGTTGCACTCGCTAGATACATGAGTGAACCAACAATCTGAGAGTATCTCAATTGATCTATAGCTGTGCCTTTAGACTTTCGAATCAGCACACTAGAATCATATGGTGTTTGAGATGGTTTGCAGTCCGAATATCCAAAGCGACTCAACACCTTCTCAACATAATGGGATTGCAGAAGTGTAATCCCACCCTCATCATCTCTCAATAGCTTGATGTTCAAGATAACATCAGCCACTCCAAGGTCCTTCATCTCAAAGTTCTGAGATAAGAAGGACTTAACCTCCTCAATCAACTTGAGGCTAGTTCCAAATATCAGTATGCCATCAACATACAAGCACAGTATAACTCCTTCGCCCCCACCATAGCGATAGTATACACATTTGTCGGCCTCATTAACAACAAAGCCAACAGATGTCAACGTTTCATTAAACTTGTCACGCCATTGCTTAGGCGCTTGTCTTAGGCCATATAAAGATTTCACCAACCTGCACACCTTTCCTTCCTGACCATCTATCACAAAGCCATCAGGCTGTTGCATGTAGATTTCCTCCTTTAGCTCTCCGTTCAGGAAAGCCGTCTTAACATCCATTTGATGGATGAGAAGACCATGCGAGGCCGCCAACGAGAGTAATACTCGAATGGTGGTCAGTCTGGCCACAGGTGAATAAGTGTCGAAGAAATCTTCTTCTTTCTGGGCATAGCCCTTGGCCACAAGCCTAGCCTTGTACTTTTCAATCGTACCGTCGGGCCTAAGCTTCTTCTTGAACACCCACTTACATCCCAATGGTTTGCAACCATAAGGACGTTCAGTAATCTCCCAAGTCCCGTTAGCCATGATGGAATCCATCTCGCTACGGACCGCATCCTTCCAGTAGTCAGCTTCTGGAGAGGCATACGCTTCTGAAATAGAAGTGGGATTATCTTCCACGAGGTATATGAGGAAATCATCACCAAAGGTCTTTACAGTCCTTTGTCTCTTGCCCCTACCAAGGGTTTCCTCATTATCCTCCTCATGATTTTCATCATGTGTATGTTCATAATATTCCATTGGAATGGCAGGCTCAGGAGTTTCCTTAGATTTCTGTCTAGAAGTGCTTTGCATATCTCTCATGGGAAAAATATCCTCAAAGAATGTAGCATCCTTAGACTCCATAATTGTACCGACCTTCATGTCAGGTACCTCAGATTTCACTACTAGAAATCTATAGCCAACGCTATTCATAGCGTAGCCCAAATTAACACAATCCACAGTCTTTGGCCCAAGCTTACGCTTTTTGGGGATCGGCACATTGACTTTCGCCAAGCAGCCCCAAGTACGTAAGTACGAGAGTGTTGTCCTTCTCTTTGTCCACTTCTCATAAGGAGTGATCTCGTTATCCTTTGTCGGAACTTTATTCAGGACATGACATGATGTCATTATAGCCTCCCCCCACCATGCCTTGGATAAACCCGACGTATCTAACATGGCGTTAACCAAATCAGTTAGAGTACGGTTTTTCCGCTCGGCAACCCCGTTTGACTGGGGTGAGTAGGGAGGCGTCCTCTCGTGAATAATACCGTGTTTCGCACAAAAGGCATCAAACTCTTTTGAGAAGTACTCTCCACCACGATCTGACCAGACTCGTTTAATTTTCTTTTCAAGTTGATTCTCAACTTCTGCCTTATAGATTTTAAAGTAGTGTAGAGCCTCATCTTTAGTATTTAATAGATACACATAGCAATATCTAGTGGAATCATCTATCAATGTCATGAAGTATTTCTTTCCACCTTTAGTCAACACACCATTCATCTCACAAAGATCAGAATGTATGAGTTCCAGTGGCGCCAAGTGTCTCTCCTCTGCTGCCTTGTGAGGCTTGCGAGGTTGCTTAGATTGCACACACGAATGGCACTTAGAACCTTTGACTAAAGTGAAACTCGGGATTAAATTCGATTTTGATAACCGCGTCATACTACCAAAACCAATGTGACAAAGACGTGAATGCCAAACTTCTGTTTCATTAATACTCGAATGAATATTGTTCACGACTTTATTACAAAAATCAGCGAGGGAAAAACGGAATAGACCTCCGCATTCATAACCTTTTCCAACAAACAGTCCATATTTCGTAACAACTACTTTATTAGACTCGAATACCAACTTAAACCCTTCTCTACATAGAAGGGAACCACTAACGAGATTCTTCTTGATGGCGGGGACATGCTGCACGTTCTTCAGTTGCACGATCCTTCCCGAAGTAAACTTCAGATCGACCGTGCCAACACCATGAACAGAAGCACTCGCGCCGTTCCCCATCAGTACGGACCCGTTCCCTGTGGCCTGATAAGAAGAAAACAATGAAATGTCAGCACACACATGAATATTTGCACCTGTGTCAATCCACCAATCGGTAGACTGACAAACTGAAAATACAGTAAACAAATTACCATACCCAGATGGCCCACTCTCATTGTTGCTCACAATCATGTTGACAGTCTTGGAGTCCTGTTCTGGCTTCTTGAACTTGTTTGGGCACTTGGCAGCCCAATGTTCATCTGAACCACAAGTAAAACAGCCACCCTTCTTCTTATCTTTCTTGAAGGTCTTCTTGCCCTTCTTCTTAAACTCGGTATTCTGTTGGACACCATTCTTCCCCTTGGGCTTGTGGGGGTTGAAGTTCTTCTGCACCACATTGGCGACAGAGGTCCCTTCAGTCCCTTTTCCGTGTGAGTCCTTTGCCCTCGAATTCTGCTCGACACTCAGATGGCCAATGACATTCTCAACTGAGAATTCACGCCTATGATGTTTTAGAGTAGTGGCAAAGTTTCTCCAGGAATTGGGTAACTTAGCGATAATGCAACCCGCGACAAATTTGCCCGGCAGCACACACTTGAGAAGCTCAAGCTCCTTAGCGATGCACTGTATCTCATGAGCCTGTTCCAATACAGAACGGTTTTTGACCATTTTGTAATCGTGGAACTGCTCCATAATATACATCTCGCTCCCAGCATCCGTTGCGCCGAATTTAGATTCGAGCGCCTCCCATAAGTCCTTGGCAACCCGCATATGTAAGTATGCATCAACCAGCTTATCTCCGATCACGCTTAGAACACATCCAACAAAGACGACGGTGGCCTCCCTGAACGCCTTCTCCTGTTCAGGAGCGATCGTTCCCGTGGGAGTAACACCGGTGACCCAGAACACGTTCATCGCCGTGAGCCATAAGACGGTTTTGGTCTGCCAACGCTTAAAGTACGTCCTCGTAAATGGGGCTAGTTTCAGTGCAGCAGCAAAACCATGGATCGAAAATTGCCTACACAAATTAGGTTTTTGGATTGTTGAGAAATTAAGCAATTGTTCGATTAATTTAATCCAATAATAAATCATGAACATGACATAGGCAGTGCTAATGACATACTGAATTTTGATGATGTACGCACGTACTAGGCAGATAGTAGAAATATCTACGCAAACAACTAGTACTGCACACATGAAAATAAACAGGAGTGGGGTAAATGTGTCATACCCTCCTGTAGGCCAGTCGGCCGTAGCAGCAGCGGAGGCGTTGGCCTCGTCGGCGATCGTCTTGTCAGCAGCAGCCTTCTCGGCAGCCACGCGATCGGCGTCAGTGCTCATGGTGAAGACGAAGGTGACGCGGAAGTAGTCGACGTAGAGGAAGTAGTCGAAAGAAGCGAGCAGTCGCGTAGGAGACGCTCCCCAAAAACCTAATCGCCTCTCTCCCGTACAGGATCTGGAGAAGCGGGGTTTCGGAGGCCTGCTCTCCCGTCAGCCATGTACGCGGTAGACGGGATGGGATCACCGAAGGCAGCAACAGTGAAAGGAACGACCGAGGAGCAGTGGAGGTGTGAAGTGTTCTATTTGACTGGGCTGCGATGCCTCATATATATAACCAGTCGGGTAGGAGAACGGTCTAGCAATAAACACGTTTAATGGCAGACGTTTCATCTCCATAAAAACACGTTTAATGGCAGACGTTTCATCTCCATAAAAACACGTTTAATGACAGATGTTTCATCTCCATAAAAACACGTTTAATGGCAGACATTTCATCTCCATAAAAACACGTTTAATGGCAGATGTTTCCATCTTCACAAAAAAACGTATTTATTATGGACGTTTCCATTTCCGCAATGAATATGACGTCTCGTATTCATTTTGTGTCTGTAATGGACTCTCCAATTTTGACCGGCAAAACATTGCATCGGCTCGGCTCATTCCCGCAACCCGCGGGGCGCGCGCGCGTCGTGACAAGGCGTGGCCATGTGGGACTAAACTTCCCACCACTCCCTTGACAGCATGGGCTCTTAGGGATTTTCTGATATTATTAAATGGGCCTATAGCCCAACTAATATTCAGCAGATGCTACATTCTGGAGATGCTGCTCTTTTGGTCAGGAGATGAAAAGACTGGAGTCACTTGTTGAACCTCCTCGTTTCTGTGCTGTCCAGATAGCCGGAGTATCCATGCTTCGGATTAGTATTGAATTTCCACGCAGTTGTATTGGGCAACTTCGGAATCTATATCATGCCCTCGAACGTCCCAGTTGATCTCAACGAGGCTTGCCAATTTTGCTGCGACAATTTCTCCTGATACCATCCATTCTCAAACTCATCACTAACCCACATGCACATCAGCACATGTGCTCATTAACAACACGAAATTAATCTCACTCTTCTTGTTTAGGCTGGTCGTAATGGTGTGTATCATATACTAGTATCATGTATATGATACTAGTGTATGATACTACACCCGTAGTGCATAGTATAATGTGTTAGTATCATAGATAACTTCATTTATTGTCATGCATGACACATATTAGCACAACATTTAATATGATACGGTATCATGATATGATACTCACCCCACTCTTTCTTCATTTAATTCTATGCCACCTCATCAAATTTGCTTAGTTGATATGCATGATACTACCTATGATACTCCCATTACGACCAGCCTTATCGTATTTTTGCTTTTGTGTATCATTCAATGGGCAACACCTATTTGCTCGGATTTAGACACTAGTGTAAAAATTAGACTATTTCACGCTCAATATAAGGGACTAATAAGCAACTTGCCATGTTGAAGTGGAGATACATATATACTCCCTCCGTTCCTTTATATAAGGTGTGTTTTTTTAGCGCGGTGACCAAGGCACAAAATTGAGTAGAATTTTGGACGAAAGTACCCTTAACTAATTAGGCTGCCCGTAATGAGAGTATCATAAGTAGTATCATGCATGCCAACTAAGTAATGTTGATGAGGTGACATAGAATTAAATGAAGAAAGAGATGGTTGAGTATCATATCATGATACCGCATCATATTAAATAATGTGCTACTTTGTGTCATGCATGGTAATAAATGTAGTCATCTATGATACCAATATATGATACTAGGCATTACGGATGTAGTATCATACACTAGTATCATATGCATGATACTAGTACATGATACTCTCCATTACAACCAGCCTTAGGTAGTTAGCAGCTTAATTTGCGGCAACTAAATTACCAGCGGCCTAATAAAAGGCAACTAAATTACCAGCAGCCTAATAAAAGGCAACTAAATCTCGTTGTACCAGAATAAAATCAACCAGTGGGATGAGAGGGAGAGAAATGTGAGTGCATGCAATCAGGGAGAGAGATTCTTCTTTTATTACCTTCCTATTGGGAACTACATACTACTTTTTATCTAAGGCGGATAATGGATGGTGGAAGGGCATGCACGGAAAACTGAGAGGAAAAGAGAAATACACCTTACATTGTGAAATTTTTGGGAAAAACAAATACACCTTATATAAAGGAACGAAGGGAGTAATATATGAGTTGGGTTTAATTACTGATTTATTGCAGTATGTGTTCGTGAACCAATTGGTAGCTGGGTGAGCCCCACATCAGTCCCATGTTCAAAGACTAAGGCTGGTCATAGTGGGGAGTAACTTATACTAGTGTCATGCATATGACACTAGCCTAAGTTACTATCTTTATAGTGCAAAGTAACATAGTAGTATTGTCATAGATGACTTCATTTATTAGCTTGTAGACTCATTCTTTCTCGGGAAGCGTTATGTTACAGTAACAAATTATGTTATTCTAAACACCTCTCTACTCATTAACTACATGCCACATAAGCAAAATTTTCTTGGAGTGCGCTATGTTACTACCTAAGTTACTCCCACTATGACTAGCCTAAGAGCAGGTGCAAGAAAATCATAAGAACTTGATCGGAAGATGCCAGCTATGAGCATATGCATACATGTGGTAATGCATTCAAATGTCGGTGTGGCTTAAAAAGGAGAAACTATGAGAATTGGGTGCTAGCCCAGTGGATGAGTCATAGTGGCGCATCTTGGCTGGCCACGATTCGAATTCCATCAAGAGAGAATTTGCGCATCTCACCCGGGTTGGCTCTAACTTAATACAGTATATGTAGGCCATAGGTTCCTCCCCATTGGTTCTCCTTTTTTTAGAGGAGGAATTACTTTTAGGAAATTCCACAAGAAGACCTTTGTGGTGGTAATTAGAAGGGAGCATGCCTAGTATTTGGGCCCGATCCCACATCACAATAGAAGCTATGTAGTACTCTCTCTTAAAAAAATGTACTATATCATTATACATATAGTTAAGATTTAATACTGAAACTAATATGAGCAAAACCATATGGATTGATCATGATGCTGCTCCTACTACACATTTTCTTCATTGTATGTTATGTCTTGTATTAGTTACAAAATTTCTACTTTAATCTTAAACATTTCGCAAATTAATTTGGAGTATCAAAATAGTTTCTAGAGATAACACTAAGACATGATCTACTGTATAACATGTTATTTGTCTTCTCTAGATAAAATGAATGCATAAGAAAAATATTCTTATCAACATATCGTACATGCTTTAACACTTTGTCATCTCGCGTAAATCCTTAACATTGTTTAAGTGCACACACACTCTCTTTATATTTCTGAAGCAGAATTGTTCGTCATCTTGAGCAATTACCTGTCACGAAGCCAAGCTTACGTGACACTTGAAGTGAATCAGGTTGGATATTTGTTTAGTACCTTCCTTAGGAGCATAGAGTCCTGAATTATTTATTAAACAAAGCTCGTAGTAAAGTTCATACAAAGGTTATGTCCCACAACCAGAAAATTAAGAAATTATCATAAATGCCATTTTTGTTTAGATGTTGAAAATTGACATGAATGCGGAGCCATACACGCGATTTTATGATTCAAATTTGTGACCGATATTATCCCACATCCATATTCGTCACGACATGATTCACATTTCACTAACATCGAGAAAGAAAAAATAGGGAATGGAATGTGCATTATACATATGTATCCGTTCCGATTTCATCCCCAATATGCAATAATACTTTGGGGGCCATATCTCAGTCTCATGTCTTTTTTGGAGGTGACAATCATTGTGTTTTACTGTAGTTTTCTACCTTTATTAATCACTATTGTATTTTCTATGGGTTATCTATTGTAATTTTTTTACAACTTTTAATCGTGTAATTTTCTCCATTGAATTTTTCCTATAGTCACTGGACTTTTTATCAAGTTTCAATTGCATTATTTTTTCAAGCTTGGACTGCATCTTCTGTTGGCAGCAACTGCACCTTCTAGCAACATTTTATCATGTAGTTTTTTCTATAATGCATTTTCTATGGGATGTCTACTATATGTTTTGGCACTTTTTGATGCATTTTTCTTTACCACATTTTCCTTTTCATGTATGGTGTCTACAACTAGATTAAGCACCCCTATGCACACTCTTAATGGGTTAATTTCCACCAACTGATAAACTAGTAAACATTCTCTAAGTAAGAAATTAATCCTATGGAATTGTACAACACACAATCATGTACATTATGCTGCTCTGGCCTCCGAACATCCAACACGAAAGAGTTTGGCCTAAGACACTCCAAAGACATTCTGTCTCGCAACAACTAGGTCCCACACCAAAGTCCAAAACATATGCTTATACGTGTCAAAACTAGCGGCATCCTAGGCTATTCTCATGTCTTCAACAAACATCCTGGTTGATTTTGGTTGGATATAACATCAACAATTTACTAGTATGATGGATTTTATAATTGAACTCCTCCTAATACCTTCCATTCTCAAAATCATCAGCATTTGTATTTCCCATCCATACTCACCCAACAAATATGAGTTTAATATTTCTTGGTCTTCTAACTCAATTATCTATCTTTATAGTGTCATGATTGACAAAATCTGTATGTTGAGATTAATATAGTAGTGTAGAGTGCGGACTTCAATGCTTGGCCAGGTAGGAGTGGTGAAAGATATGTATATATGGTCGAGTTGGATTCATTGAGTTAGTACTACAAATTGAGGTTCTAGTGGGGGTCCATGAGGCCATCAATAGCAACATGTTTGAGAACTTAGGGCGGGTGCAAGAAAATACTATAAGGTGTGTAGAAGATACACAATCTGAAGAGTGCAACCTTCATTTTGAGGTGGGTCTAGGCCAAATTAATATCTTTCTTTAGTGTATTCATTACCTTGCAATCCGAGTTAGGACCTACATGCCTATATTGTTTTTCTTATTCCTATGTTTTCTTGGTTCATAACATCTATAGTTTTGGTGGTATTGATTCCGCTTTGGATTCTCAAGTGGAATTTGGAACATTCTTGGGATATCTAACTAAAAGAAACAAGAAATTTGACATACAATTATGAGTGAAGAGAAATTACACTCTTGAGCAATCTCTATCCTTTGATTTATACATAGATTTTCTGTGAGAGGTGCATGCCTATTTTGTACAACATGTGGTGGTTGAGTAGCACAAGATACTACTTGACTTATGTTGAAATATTGGTTAATCCACACAAATTTTTTCTTTTCATATTGACAAATTAGAAGAGATATCAACCAACAATCCGCATCTCTAGAAATAATAATTAGTGGATATTGGCACTATCGTTACACGAGAAGCAACCTTTGTTCCTAAAACCTATAACCTTCTTTTGGCTAGTCTAGTCCGCTCCATCCCATGGTACCAACGAGAGGTGATTTCGAAATATGTATACATACATATTTTGGCATGAGCTAATTGTATCAACTAAAATAGGATTTAATGGCATCTCGAATGATCACAAGCTTGTCAAAGTAGAAATGACCATCAAATGCAAGTTCTTAAGACTTTTAATTATGACCTTGTGGTGACTAGAATAAAATCATATGTGCTCCCGGGCATTAATTAGTGTTGTTCATAATCTCTAGTCTGCTACGCACCGTTAATGCACGAGCAATGCCATGTAGCCAGAAGTATGTACAATGTTTTCTCTTGTAGAGTTAACATCACACCGTTAATTTCTAGCCGTGCATATGAGCATTGTTCAGAAATTATTGTACGATAGTGGTATGTGGACCCATGACTCCATATTACTGAATATATTGTTTCCACGCCCACCTAGTTGGAGCAAAAATCGAACAAATTTTGACATAGTTTGGATATAATGATTATTTGTTGGTTAGTTAGGTTGTTGTGGTGCTCATTTTACTATAGTTTGGAAGAACTATAAAGTTTCATGTTAAGTTAAAAAAAGTATCCCTAATACATGCAACCAACTAAAAGTGACCACGCCAGTTGTTGTATAAGAGAAAGGGTAAATTTAAATCAACATCTTGAATTGGTTTAACATAAATTTCACAAATTTCTCTTCAGAGGAACCTGTGATGGGTGTATTTGGTCTTGAACAAAGTTTATGTCAAACCTAGATTCAAAGAGGAAGAATCTATTTGGGAACTATTAGCCGGGAACCTAGATATAAGAAATTCCAATAAGATCTTTTTAGACCATGCATAAGGACCTCATGTATATTCATTAAGACCATAAGGCGAAACATGTTGAAAAGAAGACAAAAACAACTCGATCCGATAGGGCTTGAAAGATCTTGTCAGAGGGAGGTACACTTCGACCAACATTTTTATAGACACATGAATTCCGGGAGTGGTAGCTTTTCATGAAATGTGTGAGTGGGTCATTGAAAACATCAGACTAGTCAAGGTCTTGTCTGGTGCGAGCAACATGTAACTACTTATCGATCTGAGGTAACTCTGAATACCCTCTATTTCCAGATCGAACCCATGAAAGATGATCATGTGTAACTTGCCCATCATTCTTGCCATTGTAGCTCGATCATGGTCTCTCTTTTTGTTAGTAGCACCTAATACTTTATGCCATAAAAGAACATATATACGAAGCTCAAGATGTTGAGAAGATGTATATGTGGGGTTGTTCGGTGGGGCAGTATAGCTTTGATCAGATATGAGTCCGAAAGCAATGAGTCTCTCAACAAACCTTGTGTACTACTGAGATAACGTTAGGTGCATGATCAAGACCAAGATACAAGAGTGTAGATACAGAAAGTACACATGTTGTAAAAAGGAATAGGGAGTGTCTAGAAGTAAGAATGTGGATGAGGAATTAATGTCCCGTATTTGTGGGTAGATGCCAGACATAATAGAATAGTTGTACGTACGAAATATCATATGGATAAAAGATATATTGGTTGGTGCCTGCCTAGCAATTTCATTAGTTCAATATAAAACATCATTACTTGTCCATACATGTGGATTCTCTTGCGTGCATAGGTACCATTCACGTTAACAAGGTGGAGCCATTTTACCGGGACAATGGGTTGCTCACTCACATGGACACACTATGCAACACAAGTGGAGACTCGTGTTACATGCTTTGTTCCATTCACCACAGGGATCTCTAAGTCATTTGATTGGACGCACATACACTCGTGTAGCGAACAAACCCATAGCTCCTCATATGCATGTAGCTGTATAGAACAATTTAAGTAGGTTGGCCTCCTATGCTTGTATTTCAGTTTTCATGACCATGGTATGTATGTGGATACCATTCCATACAACTTCGTCTTCTTCACCAAAGGGTAACACAATATCTTCAGCTTGGCAGTGCTCTTTGAGCACCGAGTCTCAAGCACGGGGGTGAAAACCCTAGGTATGACCTTCGGTGGTTGCCTCTGGCAATGGCGATATTTTATGTGTCATGTCCTTGTTTAAGACATTGCTTGTAGTATGCTTAGATGTGCACTTCAGGGTGAAAACTCAAGATTTGCAAGTCGTTGGCCATGTCGGATTTCTTTGTTTCTTCTTCTTATCCTTTTTGGCTATGTGCAGCCTTGATATCTCGATTCGGTCTTGATATTGTGTCGTTGTAGAGCCCGGGTATAATTGGTACCATCTTAATATTAATCTATTACCCTTTGTCAAAAAAGGATGAGGCTCTCACTAGGATAGCATGCTTAGACAAAAAAGGTAGAAAACAAAGGAGTATCCTAATTAGATCGCTCTCAACACTTTTTTTGCGAGGTAAAACAGAGTCTTATTCCATGGTAATAGGGTTACAATCTACTAAAAAAGATTCTGAATAAAAGGGGGGCCTCGCTGTAACCAACAAGCGGTACTGCGAGCTGTGCGAGCATAATTAGCTAGACAGTGAGAAACCCTATTTTGAGAACGACCCATCTTAACCGGAACAAACTCCCGCTCCAACATGAGCATGTTTATATCCTCCACCAAGTGACCATAAGGTGATTTGGCGAGCGAAAATTTTGATGGTGAAGAAAGAGCTCCCACTTAATATTAATCTATTACGTGAGTACTAGAGTAAGGCGGTGGAAGTGCATTCATATATTAGGACTTTATCTTTTTTGTTTAAACTGGCAAGAATAGCGTCGGCGTGCAAGGCTGCCCACTTGATCATGCACCGCACCTTGATTCAAATACGAAGATTTTTTTTAAAGAACCGGCAAACCGTCGACATTCATATATTTAGCAGATAGAAGATGGCAAATGCGTTCACGATCAAGTGGTCATGGTGGATTACAGGAGTTGGGTGTGGATTCACCCAGTATAAAAAAAACTACCACAGCTAGCATGGGTCTCCCAGTGGCGTCTCTAGGCATTTGGCCCCAGCTATCTTCCAACAGTCCATATCACATCTGATTGCTGCAATCATGCTGTTAACCTGGTTTGTTGTATGCCTGAAGGTACGGTTGTTTCTCTCTGTCCAGATGAATGAAGATAAGTTGCTAACACTTTTTTTCATGGGCTTCAGGCAACCAGTCAACTAGTGGCTGCTTTTGAAAGTGCTAGTTATCGACTAGAGAGGGGATGAATAGGCGATTTTTATGAAAGATTTCGAAATAGGCAATGTCTTCGAAGTCAGGCAGTTGAAACAAAGCCTAAATAGAAAACAACGGAAGATAAACTACACTAGCCATGCAATAGTCAAGGTATAGTACAGAGAAGGCACGAAGACAAGTAGCAGCTAGGTAGAACAAATCAGAATAGGAAGATAGTGTGAAGCCAAATATGCAATCAGGGATGAATGTCTTCACATAATGGATTCAATCAGAGCAAGCAAGCAATGTCTTCACGAAGCTAAATAGTGAGTAAAGGGTGAAGTGATAGAACCAGTTGCTTGACAAAGACAAGGATTTGGTAGACCAGTTCCAGTTGCTGTGACAACTGTACGTCTGGTTAGGGAGGCTGAGATTGAACTCAGAAGACCACGTCTTCACCTTATTCCCCTTGAACTAAGGTCACTTAGTCCTCGCCCAATCACTCAGGTAAGTCTTCAAGGTAGACTTCCAAACCTTCACAGACTTTGTTCACCGACAATCCACAATGACCCTTGGATGCTCAGAATGCGACGCCTAACTGATACGTCCATTTTGCATCATGATTTTATATTGATATTTATTGCATTATGGGCTATTATTATCTATTTTGGTGCAATACTTATGCCTTTTCTCTCTTATTTTACAAGGTTTACATGAAGAAGGGAGAATGCCAGCAGCTGGAATTCTGGACTGGAAAGGAGCAAATCCTAGAGACCTATTCTGCACAACTCCAAAAGTCCTGAAAATTTACGGAGAATTATTTTGGAATATATAAAAAATACTGGGCGAAGAAAATACCAGAGGGGACCCACCAGGCATCCACAAGGGTGGGGGGCGCGCCCTATCCCCCTGGACGCGCCCCCCTGCGTGGTGGCCCACCTGGCAGGCCCCCAGTGCCCATCTTCTGCTATATGACGTGTTTTGACCTGGGAAAAATCAAGAGGAAGCTTTTGGGACGAAGTGCCGCCGTCTCGAGGCGGAACCTAGGCAGAACCAATCTAGGGCTCCGGCGGAGCTGTTCTGCCGAGGAAACTTCCCTCTCGGAGGGGGAAATCGAAGCCATCGTCATCACCAACGACCCACTCATCGAGAGGGGGTCAATCTCCATCAACATCTTCACCAGCACCATCTCCTCTCCAAACCCTAGTTCATCTCTTGTATCCGATCTTTGTCTCAAAACCTTAGATTGGTACCTGTGGGTTGCTAGTAGTGTTGATTACTCCTTGTAGTTAATGCTAGTTGGTTTATTTGGTGGAAGATCATATGTTTAGATCCTTAATGATAATTATTACTCCTCTGATTATGAACATGAATATGCTTTGTGAGTAGTTACGTTTGTTCCTGAGGACATGGGAGAAGTCTTGTTATAAGTAATCATGTGAATTTGGTATTTGTTCGATATTTTGATGAGATGTATGTTGTCTTTCCTCTAGTGGTGTTATGTGAACGTCGACTACATGACACTTCACCATGATTTGGGCCTAGGGGAAGGCATTGGGAAGTAATAAGTAGATGATGGGTTGCTAGAGTGACAGAAGCTTAAATCCTAGTTTATGCGTTGCTTCGTAAGGGGCTGATTTGGATCCATATGTTTCATGCTATGGTTAGAATTATCTTAATTCTTCTTTCGTAGTTGCGGATGCTTGCGAGAGGGGTTAATCATAAGTGGGAGGTTTGTCCAAGTAAGGACAGCACCCAAGCACCGGTCCACCCACATATCAAATTATCAAAGTAACGAACGCGAATCATATGAGCATGATGAAAACTAGCTTGACAGTAATTCCCATGTGTCCTTGGGAGCGCTTTGCTTTATATAAGAGTTCGTCCAGGCTTGTGCATTGCTACAAAAAGGATTGGGCCACCTTGCTGCACCTTAGTTACTATTGTTACTTGTTACTAGTTACGAATTATCTTATCACAAACTATCTGTTACCGATAATTTCAGTGCTTGCAGAGAATACCTTGCTGAAAACCGCTTGTCATTTCCTTCTGCTCCTCATTGGGTTCAACACTCTTACTTATCGAAAGGACTACAATAGATCCCCTATACTTTTGGGTCATCAAGACTCTTTTCTGGCGCCGTTGCCGGGGAGTGAAGCGCCATTGGTAAGTGGAATTTGGTAAGAAAACATTTATATAGTGTGCTGAAATTTACTGTCACTTGTTACTATGGAAAATAATCCGTTGAGGGGCTTGCTCGGGGTATCTTCACCCCGATTGAAAGAGCAAAGAGTTGCCCCTCAACCTACTGAACCTACTGAAAATATTTATTATGAAATTCCTTTGGGTATGATAGATAAATGATACGTCTCCAATGTATCTATAATTTTTTATTGTTCCATGATGTTATATTATCATTCTTGGATGTTTTACAATCATTTTATAGCAACTTTATATCTTTTTTGGGACTAACCTATTGACATAGTGCCCAGTGCTAGTTGTTGTTTTTTGCTTGTTTTTTACTTCACAGAAAATCAATACCATACTGAGTCCAAACGCAGCGAAACTTTTTGGTGATTTTTTCTGGACTAGAAGACACAAGTTGGGCCAAGGACGTACTAGAGGGGTGCCCCGAGGGGGGCACAACCCACCTGGGCATGCCTAGGGGCCCAGGCATGCCCTGGTGGGTTGTGCCCACCTCGGTGGCCTCCCACACCGCCTCTTTGCTCTATAAATACTCCAATATTCCAGAAACCCTAGGGGAGTTGACAAAAAACAATTCCAGCCACCGCAAGTTCCAGAAACCACAGATCCAATGTAGACAACATCATGGAGGGGTTCATCATCCTCATTGGTGCCTCTCCGATGATGCTTGAGTAGTTCATTGTAGACCTACGGGTCCGTAGTTAGTAGCTAGATGGGTTCCTCTCTCTCTTTTGATTCTCACTACAATGGTCTCTTGGAGATCTATTTGATGTAACTCTTTTTGCGGTGTGTTTGTTGGGATCCGATGAACTTTGACTTTATGATCAGATCTATGTTTTTATCCATGAAAGTTATTTGAGTCTTTTGATCTCTTATATGCATGATTACTTATAGCCTCGTATTTCTTCTTCGAATCTTTGGTTTAGTTAGGCCGACTAGATTGATTTTTCTTGCCATGGAAAGAGGTGCTTTGTGATGGGTTCGATCTTACGGTGCTCAATCCCAGTGACAGAAGGAGAAATGACACGTATGTATCATTGCTATTAAGGATAACAAGATGGGGTCTATTCCTACATGAATAGATCTTATCTACATCATGTCATTGTTCTTATTGCATTACTCCGTTTCTCCATGAACTTAATACACTAGATGCATGCTGGATAGCAGTCGATGTGTGGAGTAATAGTAGTAGATGCAGACAGGAGTCGGTCTACTAAACTTGGACGTGATGCCTATATAATGATCATTGCCTGGATATCGTCATGATTATTTGAAGTTCTATCAATTGCCCAACAATAATTTGTTTACCCACCGTATGCTATTTTTCTCGAGAGAAGCCACTAGTGAAATCTACGGCCCCCGGGTCTCTTCTTTATCATATTTGCCTTCAAGATCTATTTTTATTTGCTTTTATTTTCAGATCTATTAATCCAAAAACCCAAAAATACCTTGGTGCAATTTATTTTTATTTATTTTATCTCGCGTTCCCGCGAGATCTATTTGTCCAATCTACTACAATTTTACCTATCTTTTTACCCGGGAGGGATTGACAACCCCTCTTTTACGTCGGGTTGCAAGTATTTGTTCTTTGTGTGCAGGTACCGTTTACGTAGTGTTGCGTGGTTCTCCTACTGGTTCGATAACCTTGGTCTCATCACTGAAGGAAATACCTACCGTAGCTGTGCTGCATCATCGCTTCCTCTTTGGGGAAATACCGACGTAGTTCAAGCCGCATCAAAAGGAATTTCTGGCGCCGTTGCCGGGGAGACATCATCAACATCTATCAGGTTCCTAATCACAAATCTCATCTCCTTGCAATTTACATTATTTTTTATTTGTCTCTCGTTTTCATCTCCCCCACTTCACAAAAAATTGCCTTCTTTTTCGTTCGTCTTTTTCTCGTTTGATCTTTTGTTTGCTTGTGTTGCCATGTGTCTTCTATATGTTTGCATCTTCGCTTGCTAAAAATCTATTGATATGGATCCCCATCCACTTGCTAATCTTTTTAAAAGATCCAATCATGATGAACCAATTGCTAGTGAGTTGAGTGCACTAGATTATTTTTATGAAGTTTTGCTTGAGATTCGTGAATCTGAAAATTGTGATGAAGAAATTGATGAAGTGATTCATGATAGCTCCTTGAATGAAAAGCATGATTGCAATGATTTTACTATAAATTCTATTAATGTCAATTGTGCTAATAATATGCAAAACCCCAAGCTTGGGGATGCTAATTTTGCTATGTCCACTACTTATTGCAATGATCATGATTGGGGTGATTCTTCTTATGATCTTGAAAATTTATTTAAGCCTCATGATGAATATGATATTGATAATAATGTTTGCAATAATATCGAAATTGGGTTTGGAAGAGCGTCAACTTTAGATAAAAACAATCCCACATATTTGGAGAGTGTTCGATCTTACGAAATATTTGATGAAAGTGGGTTTGGAGAGGTCATGACTTTAGTTGATGTTAATCCCACTATCTTGAAAAATTATAAAACTTTTATGCATGTGGATCATGAAGAGAAAAATTTATATGATAGCTATATTATTGAATTTTATTATGATCCTACATATAATTATGTTATTAAATTTCCTCTCGTTATGTTGAGATTGTCAATATTTTATTCCCTCCCTTTGCATATGCTAGATATTTCTTGTCTTGATAATTTGTTTTCCTATAAAATTCCTATGCATAGGAAGTATGTTAGACTTAAATGTGTTTGTCACATGTTTCATGATGCTCTCTTTGTGTTTCAATTATTATCTTTCGTGTGAGCATCGTTGAAATCTTATGCCTAGCTAGGGGCATAAAACTATAGCGCTTGTTGGGAGGCAACCCAATAAATAAAATTTATTTTTGCCTTTTTATTTCTGTTCTTGAGTGTTTGCACAATTATGCCTTTGTTATGATTGTGTATTTTATGTTTTAATTAGTGTTTGTGCCAAGTAAAGCCTTTGGGATAGCTTTGGTGTTAGTTGATTTGATCTTGTTGGAAAACAGAAACTTTTGTGTCCAGTAAAATAATTTTCTAAAATCACAGAAGTGACGAAAAATTCTGAATTTTTTACACAAGATTTATATACAAATTTCCTCTGTTTTCCTAATGTTTTAGATATTTTGGAGTTACAGAAGTATGAGAACAATTCGCATCTTTACAGACTGTTCTGTTTTTGACAGATTCTGTTTTCTTTGCATTGTGTGCTTATTTTGATGAGTCTATGGTTTGTATTGGAGGGTATGAGCCATGGTAAAGTTACAATACAGTAGATATAATGCAATAACAAAATTTTAATGGGTTTTCTACAGTACTTAAAGTAAAGATTGGTTTTCTTATACTAACGGATCTCACGAAGGTTTTGTTGAGTTTTGTGTGATTGAAGTTTTCAAGTTTTGGGTGAGATTACGATGGATGAAGGAATAAGGAGTAAGAAGAGCCTAAGATTGGGGATGCCCATGGAACCCCAAGCCATTATCCAAAGAGAAGCAAGCAACTAAGCTTGGGGATGCCCAAGTGGCATCCCCTCTTTCTTCTAACGACCATCGGTATTTTACTTGGAGCTATATTTTTATTCGTCACATATTATGAGTTTTGCTTGGAGCGTCTTGTATGATATGAGTCTTTGCTTGTTTTTATTTTTATTTTTAGTCAAGTATCCTTGCTGGACACACCTATTTGAGAGAGTCAAAATTATGCTATGATTTGTTAGAATTGCTCTCTATGCTTCACTTAAATCTTTATGAGCTATGGAATTGCTCTAGTGCTTCACTTTTATCTTTTTTAGCACGGTGTGCTTTAGTATTTTTGAAGAAATGCTCTCATGCTTCACTTAGATTTATTTGAGAGTTAGTAAATTTTTAAGAAATTCTCTCATGCTTCACTTAAATTATTTTGAGAGAAGAAAAAATTTATGCTCATGTTCTTCACTTAGATTTGTTTGAGCTATCAAAAGCAACATATGAAATTAGTCCCAAAGTGATAGATATTCAAGAGGGATATAATAAAAACTTTCATGAAGATCATTGGACAAAATAAACTTGATTCTTTGTAATAGTTTTGCGATATGATGATATAATATGTGAGTCATGTTGATGAGTAATTATGCTTTAGTAAGAATATTGGTGTTAAGGTTTGTGATTCCCTATGCAAGCACGAAAGTCAATAGTTATGCAATGAAATTATATCCTACTTCTGGTGCATTATTCGGTGTTAGTTATGCTTAATGCTCGCTTATGAGATTTTTCGTTTCTTGGTTGGATGCTTCTCAATCTTTTGCTAGCCTTCATTTGCACTAAGTATGATCACTACTTGTGCATCCAAAATCCTTAAACCAGTTTTGCCACATGAGTCCTTTATACCTACCTATATGCGGTATTCTTTTGCCGTTCTAAGCAAATTTGTATGTGCCATCTCTAATTTTCAAAATAAATTTCTCTTTTGTGTGCTCGTACCGCTCATGAAACGGAAGGGGGTGGCTGATATTTTTCCATGCTAGATGTGTTATTCTCAAGATGAGTGTTTATTCACTTGTCATTGCACGAGAGTACGGCAAAGGTATTAGGGATGCCCAGTCCCGAAATGAAAAATGAATTTACTTTATGTTGTCAAATTATAAATTCCTTGGAAAGTGTTGGTATGGACAGCACCCGTGGATTCGGTTGGCCGTGGAATGTGAAAGTATGGTGGAAAAAGGAATAAACTTTATTTTCTGTTTGGGAACCGCATATGATATATCTAGCATGGAAAGTATTGGGAACTACTCGATCGTTTTCATTGACAGGAAAAGAATGCCACCCAAAATGTTTTTATCTCTATATTTTTCGCTTTGAGCTCTGGCACCTCTTCAAATCCATACTTCCCTCTGCGAAGGGCCTTTCTATTTACTTTATGCAATTTTTATTTTTACTTGAGTCTCCATCTTCTCTTATAAAGCACCAACTAAGGGGCACTATGATCGTACTTGAGCATTAGGTGTAGCTAATACGCGAGTGTGTTTCATGAATGGATCAATGATTGAGCATAATGGGCTAGGGATAACTTGCTTTAGTGTTCATATTTTGAAAGACATGGTTGCTTGTTGATATGCTTGAGTATTCAAATCTTCATGTCAAAACTAGACTATTGCTTTGAATCATATAAAAGTCCAAATGTCCATGCTACAAAGAAAAGAATATGTGACGAACATGTTAGGCAGCATTCCACATAAAAAATTCTGTTTTTATCATTTACCTACTCGAGGACGAGCAAGAATTAAGCTTGGGGATGCTGATACGTCTCCAACGTATCTATAATTTTTGATTGTTCCATGCTGTTATATTATCATTCTTGGATGTTTTACAATCATTTTATAGCAACTTTATATCATTTTTTGGGACTAACCTATTGACATAGTGCCCAGTGCCAGTTGCTATTTTTTTGCTTGTTTTTTACTTCACAGAAAATCAATACCAAACGGAGTCCAAACGCAGCGAAACTTTTTGGTGATTTTTTCTGGACCAGAAGACACAAGTTGGGCCAAGGAAGTACCAGAGGGGTGCCCCGAGGGGGGCACAACCCACCTGGGTGCGCCTGGGGGCCCAGGCGCGCCCTGGTGGGTTGTGCCCACCTCGGTGGCCTCCCGCACCGCCTCTTTGCTTTATAAATACCCCAATATTCCAGAAACCCTAGGGGAGTCAACGAAAAACAATTCCAACCGCCACAAGTTCTAGAAACCACAGATCCAATCTAGACACCATCACGGAGGGGTTCATCATCCTCATTGGTGCCTCTCCGATGATGCGTGAGTAGTCCATTATAGACCTACGGGTCCGTAGTTAGTAGCTAGATGGCTTCCTCTCTCTCTTTTGATTGTCAATACAATGGTTTCTTGGAGATCTATTTGATGTAACTCTTTTTGTGGTGTGTTTGTTGGGATCCGATGAACTTTGACTTTATGATCAGATCTATGTTTTTATCCATGAAAGTTATTTGAGTCTTTTGATCTCTTATATGCATGATTACTTATAGCTTTGTATTTCTTCTTTGAATCTTTGGTTTAGTTAGGCCGACTAGATCGATTTTTCTTGCCATGGGAAGAGGTGCTTTGTGATGTGTTCGATCTGACGGTGCTCAATCCCAGTGACAGAAGGGGAAATGACACATATGTATCGTTGCTATTAAGGATAACAAGATGGGGTCTATTCCTACATGAATAGATCTTGTCTACATCATGACATCATTCTTATTGCATTACTCCGTTTCTCCATGAACTTAATACACTAGATGCATGCTGGATAGAGGTCGATGTGTGGAGTAATAGTAGTAGATGCAGGCAGGAGTCGGTCTACTAATCTTGGAAGTGATGCCTATATAATGATCATTGCCTGGATATCGTCATGATTATTTGAAGTTCTATCAATTGCCCAACAGTAATTTGTTTAGCCACCGTATGCTATTTTTCTCGAGAGAAGCCACTAGTGAAATCTACGGCCCCCGGGTCTCTTCTTTATCATATTTGCCTTCGAGATCTATTTTTATTTGCTTTTATTTTTAGATCTATTAATCCAAAAACCCAAAAATACCTTGCTGCAATTTATTTATATTTATTTTATCTCGCGTTCCCGCGAGATCTATTTATCCAATCTACTATAATTTTACTTGTCTTTTTACCCGGGAGGGATTGACAACCCCTCTTTTACGCCGGGTTGCAAGTATTTGTTCTTTGTGTGCAGGTACCGTTTACGTAGTGTTGTGTGGTTCTCCTACTGGTTCTATAACCTTGGTCTCATCACTGAGGGAAATACCTACCGTAGCTGTGCTGCATCATCCCTTCCTCTTTGGGGAAATACCGACGTAGTTCAAGCCGCATCAAGAAACTGCTAGCTAATCCTTGTGCAGGAGATGGAACATTACATCCTGATATGCATCTAATCTATGTGGATGATGTTTGTGGATTATTTAAGCTTGCAGGTTTGCGCGAGGATGAGGTCAAGAAGAAGGTCTTCCCTTTATCTTTGAAGGAGAAGGCATTGACATGGTATAGGCTATGTGATGATATTGGATCATGGAACTACAACCGATTGAAATTGGAATTTCATGAAAAGTTTTATCCTATGCATCTGGTTCATCGTGATCGGAATTATATATATAATTTTTGGCCTCGTGAAGGAGAAAGTATCGCTCAAGCTTGGGGGAGGCTTAAGTCAATGTTATATTCATGCCCCAATCATGAGCTCTCAAGAGAAATTATTATTCAGAATTTTTATGCTCGGCTTTCTCGTAATGATCAATCCATGCTTGATACTTCTTGTACTGGTTCTTTTATGAAGAAGACTATTGAACTCAAATGGGATTTATTGGAAAGAATTAAATGCAACTATGAAGATTGGGAACTCGACGAAGGTAAGGAGTCAGGTATAAACCTCAAGTTTGATTGTGTTAAATCTTTTATGGATACCGATGCTTTTCGTGAATTTAGCAGTAAATATGGACTTGACTCTAAGATAGTAGCTTCTTTTTGTGAATCATTTGCTACTCATGTTGATCTCCCCAAGGAGAAGTGGTTTAAATATCATCCTCCCATTGAAGTGAAAGTAGTAGAACCTATTAAAGTTGAAGAAGAAACTATTACTTATAATGTTGATCCTATTGTTCCTACTGCTTATATTGAGAAACCGCCTTCCCCTGTTAGAATAAAGGATCATACTAAAGCTTCAATTGTGGTTCGTAAGAGTTATACTGGAACACCTACACCCCCTAAACAAATTAAAGTTGAACCTAGTATTGCTATGGTTAAAGATCTCTTGGTCGATAATATTGATGAGCATGGTATTTATTTTTGTGATGAAGCCGCTAGAATTGCTAAACCCGATATTAAAGATAAACATAGACCTATCATTGGCATGCCTGTTGTTTTTGTTAAAATAGGATATCATTGTTATCATGGCTTATGTGATGTTGGTGCTAGTGTGAGTGCAATTCCTTTTACTTTATATCAAGAAATTATGAATGATATTGCACCTGCTGAGATAGAAGATATTGATGTTACTATTAAGCTTGCCAATAGAGATACTATATCACCAATTGGGATTGTTAGAGATGTTGAAGTCTTGTGTGGGAAAATAAAATACCCTACTGATTTCCTTGTTCTTGGCTCCCCACAAGATGATTTTTGTCCCATTATATTTGGTAGACCTTTCTTGAACACTGTCAATGCTAAGATAGACTGTGAGAAAGAAATTGTTACTGTAAGTTTTGGGGATGTGTCTCATGATTTTAAATTCTCTAAATTTCGTAGACAACCCCATGATAAGGAATTGCCTAGTAAAGATGAAATTATTTGTCTTGCTTCTATTGCCGTGCCTCCTACTGATCCTTTAGAGCAATATTTGCTAGACCATGAAAATGATATGTTTATGAATGAAAGAAAGGAATTAGATGAAATATTCTTTAATCAAATGCCTGTTTTGAAACACAATTTTCCTGTTGAGATTCTTGGGGATCCTCCTCCACCCTAGGGCGATCCCGTGTTTGAGCTTAAACAACTACCTGATACTTTGAAATATGCTTATCTTGATGAGAAGAAGATATATCCTGTTATTATTAGTGCTAACCTTTCAGAGCATGAAGAAAAGAAATTATTGAAAACTCTGAGGAAGCACCGTGCTGCTATTGGATATACTCTTGATGATCTTAAGGGAATTAGCCCTACTCTATGTCAGCATAAAATTAATATGGAGCCTGACGCTAAACCAGTTGTTGATCATCAACGACGGTTAAATCCTAAGATGAAAAAGTGGTAAGAAATGAAATACTGAAGCTTCTGGAGGCAGGTATAATTTATCCTATTGCTGATAGTAGATGGGCGAGTCTTGTTCATTGTGTCCCTAAGAAGGGAGGTTTTACTGTTGTTCCCAATGATAAGAAAGAATTGATTCCACAAAGAATTGTTACAGGTTATAGGATGGTAATTTATTTTCGTAAATTAAACAAAGCTACTAGAAAAGATCATTACCCTCTACCTTTTATTGATCAAATGCTAGAAAGACTGTCCAAACATACACATTTTTGCTTTCTAGATGGTTATTCTGGTTTTTCTCAAATACCTGTGTCAAAAGAGGACCAAGAAAAGATCACTTTTACTTGCCCTTTCGGTACTTTTGCTTATAGACGTATGCCTTTGTTGGAAATATGCCCTAGAGGCAATAATAAAGTGGTTATTATTATATTTCCTTGTTCATGATAATTGTCTATTGTTCATGCTATAATTGTGTTATCTGGAAATCGTAATACATGTGTGAATACATAGACCACAACATGTCCCTAGTAAGCCTCTAGTTGACTAGCTCGTTGATCAATAGATGGTTATGGTTTCCTGACCATGGACATTGGATGTCATTGATAACGGGATCACATCATTAGGAGAATGATGTGATGGACAAGACCCAATCCTAAGCATAGCACAAGATCGTATAGTTCGTTTGCTAGAGCTTTTCTAATGTCAAGTATCATTTCCTTAGACCATGAGATTGTGCAACTCCCGGATACCGTAGGAATGCTTTGGGTGTATCAAACGTCACAACGTAACTGGGTGACTATAAAGGTGCACTACAGGTATCTCCGAAAGTGTCTGTTGAGTTGGCACGAATCGAGACTGGGATTTGTCACTCCGTATGACGGAGAGGTATCTCTGGGCCCACTCGGTAATGCATCATTGTATTGAGCTCAATGTGACTAAGGAGTTAGCCACGGGATCATGCGTTACGGAACGAGTAAAGAGACTTGCCGGTAATGAGATTGAACAAGGTATAAGGATACCGACGATCGAATCTCGGGCAAGTAACATACCGATGGACAAAGGGAATTGCGTACGGGATTGATTGAATCCTCGACATCGTGGTTCATCCGATGAGATCATCGTGGAACATGTGGGAGCCAACATGGGTATCCAGATCCCGCTGTTGGTTATTGGCCGGAGAGATGTCTCGGTCATGTCTGCATGGTTCCCGAACCCGTAGGGTCTACACACTTAAGGTTCGGTGACGCTAGAGTAGTTATGGGAAATAGTATGTGGTTACCGAATGTTGTTCGGAGTCCCGGATGAGATCCCGGACGTCACGAGGAGTTCCGGAATGGTCCGGAGGTGAAGATTTATATATGGGAAGTCATCATACGGTCACCGAAAGTATTCGGGGGTTTGCCGGTATTGTACCGGGACCACCGAAGGGGTTCCGGGGGTCCACCGGGAGGGTCCACCTGCCCCGGAGGGCCCTATGGGATGTATGTGGAAGGGAACCAGCCCCTAAGTGGGCTGGGCGCCATCCCCTCTTAGGGCCCATGCGCCTAGGGTTGGGGGGAAACCCTAAAGGGGGCGCCCCCCTTGGCTTGGGGGGCAAGCCCCCTCCCCTTGGCCGCCGCCCCCCCTCTAGATCTCATTTAGAGGGGCCGGCCCCCTTCCCCCTTAGCCCTATAAATAGAGGGGAGGAGGGAGGACAGCAGCACCTCATCCAAGGCGCAGCCCTCCCCCTCTCCAACACCCCCTCCTCCTCCGTTGAGCTTGGCGAAGCCCTGCCGGAGAACTGCAAGCTCCACCACCACGCCGTCGTGCTGCCGGAGTTGTCTTCCCCAACCTCTCCCTCCTCCTTGCTGGATCAAGGCGCGGGAGACGTCACCGGGCTGCATTTGTGTTGAACGCGGAGGCGCCGTTGTTCGGCGCTTAGATCGGAATCGACCGCGATCTGAATCGCTGCGTGTACGACTCCTCCAACCGCGTTCTTGCAATGCTTCCGCATCGCGATCTTCAAGGGTATGAAGATGCACTCCCCTCTCTCTCATTGCTAGTCTCTCCATAGATTGATCTTGGTGATGCGTATAAATTTTTTAATTTCTGCACCGATCCCCAACAGTGGTATCAGAGATAGGTCTATGCGTAGTTTCTATGCACGAGTAGAACACAAGTTGTTGTGGGCGTCGATTTTGTCAATTTACTTGCCGTTACTAGTCTTATCTTGATTCGGCGGCATCGTGGGATGAAGCGGCCCGAACCGACCTTACACGTACGCTTACGTGAGACAGGTTCCACCGACTGACATGCACTAGTTGCATAAGGTGGCTAGCGGGTGTGTGTCTCTCCCACTTTAGTCGGATCGGATTCGATGAAAAGGGTCCTTATGAAGGGTAAATAGAAATTGGCATATCACGTTGTGGTTTTGGCGTAGGTAAGAAACGTTCTTGCTAGAAACCTATAGCAGCCACGTAAAAAATTTGCAACAACAATTAGAGGACGTCTAACTTGTTCTTGCAGCCTATGCCGTGTGATGTGATATGGCTAAAAGGATGCGATGAATGATATATGTGATGTATGAGATTGATCATGTTCTTGTAATAGGAATCATGACTTGCATGTCGATGAGTATGACAACCGGCAGGAGCCATAGGAGTTGTCTTAATTTATTGTATGACCTGCGTGTCAATGAAAACGCCATGTAATTACTTTACTTTATTGCTAACCGTTAGCCATAGTAGTAGAAGTAATAGTTGGCGAGACAACTTCATGAAGACATGATGATGGTGATCATGATGATGGAGATCATGGTGTCATGCCGGTGACGATGATGATCATGGCGCCCCGAAGATGGAGATTAAAAGGAGCAAAATGATATTGGCCATATCATGTCACTATTTGATTGCATATGATGTTTATCATTTTATTTTACATCTTATTTGCTTAGAACGACGGTAGCATAAATAAGATGATCCCTCGCTAAAATTTCAAGAAAGTGTTTCCCCTAACTGTGCACCGTTGCGAAGGTTCGTTGTTTCGAAGCACCACGTGATGATCGGGTGTGATAGATTCTAACGTTCGAATACAACGGGTGTAAGCCAGATTTACACATGCAAAACACTTAGGTTGACTTGACGAGCCTAGCATGTACAGACAGGGCCTCGGAACACGGAAGACCGAAAGGTCGAACATGAGTCGTATAGAAGATACGATCAACATAGAGATGTTCACCGTTAATGACTAGTCCGTCTCACGTGATGATCGGACATGGCCTAGTCGATTCGGATCATGTGCCACTTAGATGACTAGAGGGATGTCTATCTGAGTGGGAGTTCATTGAATAATTTGATTAGATGAACTTAATTATCATGAACTTAGTCTAAAATCTTTACAATATGTCTTGTAGATCAAATGGCCCACGCTAATGTTGCCCTCAACTT
Organism: Thinopyrum elongatum; assembly: GCA_011799875.1. Taxonomy (NCBI): domain Eukaryota; kingdom Viridiplantae; phylum Streptophyta; class Magnoliopsida; order Poales; family Poaceae; genus Thinopyrum; species Thinopyrum elongatum. The sequence continues at coordinate 512,623,110 of CM022301.1, read as the reverse complement.
CAACGCGTTCCTAGAGAAAACCAAGCTGAAAGACGATGGTAGCAACTACACGGACTGGGTCCGTAACTTGAGGATCATCCTCATAGCTGCCAAGAAAGCATATGTCCTTGAAGCGCCGCTAGGTGACGCACCTGTTTTCCCAGCAACTCAAGACGTTATGAATGCCTGGCAGTCGCGTAGTGATGATTACTCCCTGGTTCAGTGCGGCATGCTTTACAGCTTAGAACCGGGGCTCCAAAAGCGTTTTGAGCAACACGGAGCATATGAGATGTTCCAAGAGCTGAAAATGGTTTTCCAAGCTCATGCCCGAGTCGAGAGATATGAAGTCTCCGACAAGTTCTACAGTTGTAAGATGGAGGAGAATAGTTCTGTCAGCGAGCACATACTCAAAATGTCTGGGTTGCACAACCGCTTGTCTCAGCTGGGAGTTAATCTCCCGGATGACGCGGTCGTTGACAGAATCCTTCAGTCGCTTCCACCTAGCTACAAGAGCTTTGTGATGAACTTCAATATGCAGGGGATGGAAAAAACCATTCCTGAGGTATATTCAATGCTGAAATCAGCGGAGGTGGAGATCAAAAAGGAACATCAAGTGTTGATGGTGAATAAAACCACTAAGTTCAAGAAAGGCAAGGGTAAAAATAACTTCAAGAAGGACGGCAAGGGAGTTGCCGCGCCCGGTAAGCAAGCTGCCGGGAAGAAGCCAAAGAATGGACCCAAGCCTGAGACTGAATGCTTTTATTGCAAGGGAAACGGTCACTGGAAGCGGAACTGCCCCAAGTACTTAGCGGATAAGAAGGCCGGCAATACCAAAGGTATATGTGATATACATGTTATTGATGTGTACCTTACCAGCGCTCGTAGTAGCTCCTGGGTATTTGATACCGGTGTGGTTGCTCATATTTGTAACTCAAAATAGGAGCTGCGGAATAAGCGGAGACTGGCGAAGGACGAGGTGACGATGCGCGTCGGGAATGGTTCCAAGGTCGATGTGATCGCCGTCGGCACGCTACCTCTACATCTGCCTACGGGATTAGTTTTAAACCTCAATAATTGTTATTTAGTGCCAGCTTTGAGCATGAACATTGTATCTGGATCTCGCTTAATGCAAGATGGCTACTCATTTAAATCTGAGAATAATGGTTGTTCTATTTATATGAGAGATATGTTTTATGGTCATGCCCCGCTGGTCAATGGTTTATTCTTATTGAATCTCGAACGTGATGTTACACATATTCATAGTGTGAATGCCAAAAGATGTAAGGTTGATAATGATAGTCCCACATACTTGTGGCACTGCCGCCTTGGTCACATTGGTGTCAAACGCATGAAGAAACTCCATGCAGATGGACTTTTGGAGTCTCTTGATTATGAATCATTTGACACGTGCGAACCATGCCTCATGGGCAAAATGACCAAGACTCCGTTCTCCGGAATAATGGAGCGAGCAACCAACTTATTGGAAATCATACATAGTGATGTGTGCGGTCCAATGAGCGTTGTGGCTCGCGGTGGTTATCGTTATGTTCTCACCCTCACTGATGACTTAAGTAGATATGGGTATGTCTACTTAATGAAACACAAGTCTGAGACCTTTGAAAAGTTCAAGGAATTTCAGAGTGAGGTTGAGAATCAACGTGATAGGAAAATAAAGTTCTTACGATCAGATCGTGGAGGGGAATATTTGAGTCACGAATTTGGCACGCACTTAAGGAAATGTGGAATTGTTTCACAACTCATGCCGCCTGGAACACCTCAGCGTAATGGTGTGTCCGAACGTCGTAATCGCACTCTATTAGATATGGTGCGATCTATGATGTCTCTTACCGATCTACCGCTATCATTTTGGGGTTATGCTTTAGAGACTGCCGCATTCACTTTAAATAGGGCTCCGTCGAAATCTGTTGAGACGACACCGTATGAATTATGGTTTGGGAAGAAACCTAAGCTGTCGTTTCTGAAAGTTTGGGGATGCGATGCTTATGTCAAGAAACTTCAACCTGAAAAGCTCGAACCCAAATCGGAAAAATGCGTCTTCATAGGATACCCTAAGGAAACTATTGGGTATACCTTCTACCTCAGACCCGAAGGCAAGATCTTTGTTGCCAAGAATGGATCCTTTCTACAGAAAGAGTTTCTCTCGAAAGAAATGAGTGGGAGGAAAGTGGAGCTTGATGAGATGACCCTTCTCGAACCGGAGAGTAGCGCAGCGCAGGAAAATGTTTCTATGGTGCCTGCACCGACTAGAGAGGAAGTTAATGATGACGATCATGATCAAGTTACCACTGAACTTTGTAGGTCCACAAGGACACGTTCCGCACCAGAGTGGTATGGCAACCCTGTCCTGGAAGTCATGTTGTTAGACAACGGTGAACCTTCGAACTATGAAGAAGCGATGGCGGGCCCGGATTCCAACAAATGGCTTGAAGCCATGAAATCCGAGATAGGATCCATGTATGAAAACGAAGTATGGACTTTGACAGACTTGCCCGATGATCGGCAAGCCATAGAGAACAAATGGATCTTTAAGAAGAAGACAGACGCGGATGGTAATGTGACCATCTATAAGGCTCGACTTGTCGCTAAGGGTTATCGACAAGTTCAAGGGGTTGACTACGATGAGACCTTCTCACTCGTAGCGAAGCTGAAGTCCGTCCGAATCATGTTAGCAATTGCCGCATTCTGTGATTATGAGATATGGCAAATGGACGTCAAAACGGCATTCCTTAATGGTTTCCTTAAGGAAGAATTGTATATGATGCAGCCGGAAGGTTTTGTCGATCCTAAGAATGCTGACAAGGTATGCAAGCTCCAGCGCTCAATCTATGGGCTGGTGCAACCATCTCGGAGTTGGAACATTCGCTTTGGTGAGATGATCAAAGCGTTTGGGTTTACACAGACTTATGGAGAAGCCTGTGTTTACAAGAAAGTGAGTGGGAGCTCTGTAGCATTTCTCATATTATATATGGATGACATACTATTAATGGGAAATGATATAGAATTCTTGGAAAGCATAAAGGCCTACTTGAATAAGTGTTTTTCAATGAAGGACCTTGGAGAGGCTGCTTACATATTAGGCATCAAGATCTATAGAGATAGATCGAGACGCCTCATTGGTCTTTCGCAAAGCACATACCTTGACAAGATATTGAAGAAGTTCAATATGGATCAATCCAAGAAGGGGTTCTTGCCTGTATTGCAAGGTGTGAGATTGAGCACGGCTCAATGCCCGACCTCGACAGAAGATAGAGAAAAGATGAGTGTCATCCCCTATGCCTCAGCCATAGGGTCTATTATGTATGCCATGTTGTGTACCAGACCTGATGTGAACCTCGCCGTAAGTTTGGTAGGGAGGTACCAAAGTAATCCCGGCATGGAACACTGAACAGCGGTCAAGAACATCCTGAAGTACCTGAAAAGGACTAAGGATATGTTTCTCATTTATGGAGGTGACGAAGAGCTTGTCGTAAAGGGTTACGTCGATGCTAGCTTCGACACAGATCTGGATGACTCCAAGTCACAAACCGGATACGTGTATATTTTGAATGGTGGGGCAGTCAGCTGGTGCAGTTGCAAGCAAAGCGTCATGGCGGGATCTACATGTGAAGCGGAGTACATAGCAGCCTCGGAGGCAGCACAGGAAGCAGTCTGGATGAAGGAGTTCATCACCGACCTAGGAGTTATTCCCAATGTGTCGGGCCCAATGACTCTCTTCTGTGACAACACTGGAGCTATTGCCCTTGCCAAGGAGCCCAGGTTTCACAAGAAGACCAGGCATATCAAGCATCGTTTCAACTCCATTCATGAACATGTTCAAGATGGAGACATAGATATTTGTAAAGTGCATACGGATCTGAATGTCGCAGATCCGTTGACTAAACCTCTTCCACGAGCAAAACATGATCAACACCAGAACTCTATGGGTGTATGATTCATCACAATGTAACTAGATTATTGACTCTAGTGCAAGTGGGAGAATGTTGGAAATATGCCCTAGAGGCAATAATAAAGTGGTTATTATTATATTTCCTTGTTCGTGATAATTGTCTATTGTTCATGCTATAATTGTGTTATCCGGAAATCGTAATACATGTGTGAATACATAGACCACAACATGTCCCTAGTAAGCCTCTAGTTGACTAGCTCGTTGATCAATAGATGGTTATGGTTTCCTGACCATGGACATTGGATGTCATTGATAACGGAATCACATCATTAGGAGAATGATGTGATGGACAAGACCCAATCCTAAGCATAGCACAAGATCGTATAGTTCGTTCGCTAGAGCTTTTCTCATGTCAAGTATCATTTCCTTAGACCATGAGATTGTGCAACTCCCGGATACCGTAGGAATGCTTTGGGTGTATCAAACGTCACAACGTAACTGGGTGACTATAAAGGTGCACTACAGGTATCTCCGAAAGTGTCTGTTGAGTTGGCATGAATCGAGACTGGGATTTGTCACTCCGTATGACGGAGAGGTATCTCTGGGCCCACTCGGTAATGCATCATCGTATTGAGCTCAATGTGACTAAGGAGTTAGCCACGGGATCATGCGTTACGGAACGAGTATAGAGACCTTCCGGTAATGAGATTGAACAAGGTATAAGGATACCGACGATCGAATCTCGGGCAAGTAACATACCGATGGACAAAGGGAATTGCGTACGGGATTGATTGAATCCTCGACATCGTGGTTCATCCGATGAGATCATCGTGGAACATGTGGGAGCCAACATGGGTATCCAGATCCCGCTGTTGGTTATTGGCCGGAGAGATGTCTCGGTCATGTCTGCATGGTTCCCGAACCCGTAGGTTCTACACACTTAAGGTTCGGTGACGCTAGAGTAGTTATGGGAAATAGTATGTGGTTACCGAATGTTGTTCGGAGTCTCGGATGAGATCCCGGACGTCATGAGGAGTTCCGGAATGGTCTGGAGGTGAAGATTTATATATGGGAAGTCATCATACGGTCACCGGAAGTATTCGGGGGTTTGCCGGTATTGTACCGGGACCACCGAAGGGGTTCCGGGGGTCCACCGGGAGGGTCCACCTGCCCCGGAGGGCCCTATGGGCTGTATGTGGAAGGGAACCAGCCCCTAAGTGGGCTGGGCGCCATCCCCTCTTAGGGCCCATGCGCCTAGGGTTGGGGGGAAACCCTAAAGGGGGCGCCCCCCTTGGCTTGGGGGGCAAGCCCCCTCCCCTTGGCCGCCGCCCCCCTCTAGATCTCATCTAGAGGGGCCGGCCCCCTTCCCCCTTGGCCCTATAAATAGAGGGGAGGAGGGAGGGCAGCAGCACCTCATCCAAGGCGCAGCCCTCCCCCTCTCCAACACCCCCTCCTCCTCCGTTGAGCTTCGGAAAGCCCTGCCGGAGAACTGCAAGCTCCACCACCACATCGTCGTGCTGCCGGAGTTGTCTTCCCCAACCTCTCCCTCCTCCTTGCTGGATCAAGGCGCGGGAGACGTCACCGGGCTGCACGTGTGTTGAACGCGGAGGCGCCGTTGTTCGGTGCTTAGATCGGAATCGACCGCGATCTGAATCGCTGCGTGTACGACTCCTCCAACCGCGTTCTTGCAACGCTTCCGCATCGCGATCTTCAAGGGTATGAAGATGCACTCCCCTCTCTCTCGTTGCTAGTCTCTCCATAGATTGATCTTGGTGATGCGTAGAATTTTTTTAATTTCTGCACCGATCCCCAACAGCCTTTTGGTTTATGCAATGCACCTGCCACCTTTCAAAGATGTATGACTGCTATATTCTCTGACTTCTGTGAAAAGATTGTTGAGGTTTTCATGGATGATTTCTCCATTTATAGAACTTCTTTTGATGATTGCTTAAGCAACCTTGATCGAGTTTTGCAGAGATGTGAAGAAACTAATCTTGTTTTGAATTGGGAGAAGTGTCACTTCATGGTTAATGACGGTATTGTCTTGGGGCATAAAATTTCTGAAAGAGGTATTGAAGTTGATAAAGCTAAAGTAGATGCTATTGAAAAGATGCTGTGTCCTACAGATATCAAAGGTATAAGAAGTTTCGTTGGTCATGCTGCTTTCTATAGGAGGTTTATTAAATACTTCTCTAAAATTTCTAGGCCTCTCACTAATCTCTTGCAAAAAGATGTTCCTTTTGTTTTTTATGAGGATTGTGTAGAAGCATTTGAAATACTTAAGAAAGCCTTGATTTCTGCACCTATTGTTCAACCACTGATTGGAATTTACCCTTTGAAATTATGTGTGATGCTAGTGATTATGCTGTTGGTGTTGTTTTAGGACAAAGAGTTGATAAGAAATTGAATGTTATTCATTATGCTAGTAAAACTCTAGACAGTGCCCAAAGAAATTATGCTACTACTGAAAAAATATTTTTAGCAGTTGTTTTTGCTTGTGACAAGTTTAGATCTTATATTGTTGATTCCAAAGTAAATGTTCACACTGATCATGCTGCTATTAAATATCTTATGGAAAAGAAAGATGCTAAACCTAGACTTATTAGATGGGTTCTCCTGCTGCAAGAATTTGATTTGCATATTATTGATAGAAATGGAGCTGAGAACCCCATTGCAGAAAACTTGTCTAGGTTAGAAAATGTTCATGATGACCCACTGCCTATTGATGATAGCTTTCCTGATGAGCAATTAGCTGTCATAAATGCTTCTCATAATACTCCATGGTATGCTGATTATGCTAATTATATCGTTGCTAAATTTATACCACCTAGTTTCACATACCAGCAAAAGAAAAAGTTTTTCTATGATTTAAGACATTACTTGTGGGATGATCCACACCTTTATAAAGAAGGAGTAGATGGTGTTGTTAGACTTTGTGTACCTGAGCATGAACAGGAACAGATCCTACGCAAGTGTCACTCCGAGGCCTACGGAGGACACCATGCTGGAGATAGAACTGCACACAAGGTATTACAATCTGGTTTTTATTGGCCTACTCTCTTCAAGGATGCTCGTAAGTTTGTCTTGTCTTGTGATGAATGTCAAAGAATTGGTAATATTAGTAGACGTCAGGAAATGCCTATGAATTATTCACTTGTTATTGAACCATTTGATGTGTGGGGTTTTGATTATATGGGACCTTTTCCTTCCTCTAATGGGTATACACATATCTTAGTTGATGTTGATTACGTTAGTAAGTGGGTAGAAGCTATTCCAACTAGTAGTGCTGATCATAACACTTCTATTAAAATGCTTAAAGAAGTTATTTTCCCGAGGTTTGGAGTCCCTAGATATTTAATGACTGATGGTGGTTCACACTTTATTCATGGTGCTTTCCGTAAATTGCTTGCTAAATATGATGTCAACCATAGAATTGCATCTCCATATCATCCTCAGTCTAGTGGTCAAGTAGAATTGAGCAATAGAGAGATTAAATTGATCTTGCAAAAGACTGTTAATAGATCTAGAAAGAATTGGTCTAATAAACTTGATGATGCATTATGGGCTTATAGAACTGCATATAAAAATCCTATGGGTATGTCTCCGTATAAAATGGTTTATGGAAAAGCATGTCACTTACCTCTAGAACTAGAACATAAAGCTTATTGGGCAATTAAAGAGCTTAATTATGATTTCAAACTTGCCGGTGGGAAGAGGTTATTTGACATAAGCTCGCTTGATGAGTGGAGAACCCAAGCCTATGAGAATGCCAAGTTGTTTAAAGAAAAAGTTAAAAGATGGCATGACAAAAGGATACAAAAGCGTGAGTTTAATGTAGGTGATTATGTTTTGCTATACAACTCTCGTTTAAGATTTTTTGCAGGAAAGCTTCTCTCTAAATGGGAAGGTCCTTACATTATCGAGGAGGTTTATCGTTCCGGTGCCATCAAGATCAACAACGCCGAAGGCACTAACCTGAAGGTGGTAAACGGGCAAAGAATCAAACATTATATTTCAGGTACTCCCGTAAATGTTGAGACAAATATTATTAATACCATAACACCGGAGGAGTACAAAAGGGATACTTTCCAGAACGTTTCAGACTCCGAAAAGGAATAGGTATGTGGTACGGTAAGTAAACCGACTCCAAAACTTTTTCCAATAGCAATTTTTCTCTGTTTTGGAATATTCAAAAAATTAGGAAAATTAAAAGTAGTCCGAAGAGTGCACGAGGAAGCGGCAAGCCAGGGGGCGCGCCCTTGTACCTTGTTGCCACCTCGTGTGCCCTCCGGACTCCGTTTTCTTGCACAATACTTCTTTTGGTCAGTAAAAATTCATTATATAATCTCCCGAAGGTTTTGACCGCCCTACCATGGCAATATCTCCTGTTTTCATTTTGAGCTGTTTTCTGCCAGAGTTTTCAAGGCCAGGCATCATGTCTTCTCCTCCCTCTAACAAAGAAGAAGGGGATGTGATACGTCCATTTTGCATCATGCTTTTATATCGATATTTATTGCATTATGGGCTGTTATTACACATTATGTCACAATACTTATGCCTTTTCTCTCTTATTTTTACAAGGTTTACATGAAGAGGGAGAATGCCGGCAGCTGGAATTCTGGGCTGGAAAAGGAGCAAATATTTGAGACCTATTCTGCACAACTCCAAAAGTCCTGAAACTCCACGAAAGTCAGTTTTGGAATATATTAAAAATATTGGGCGAAGAAAGCACCAGAGGGGGGCCACCCACTGTCCACGAGGGTGGAGGGCGCGCCCTACCCCCCTGCCTCGTGGGCCACCTGGAAGCCCCCCGATGCCCATCTTCTGGTATAAGGTGTCTTTTGCACTGGAAAAAATCATAAGGAAGCTTTCGGGACAAAGCGCCGCCGTCTCGAGGCGGAACCTTGGCGGAACCAATCTAGGGCTCCGACGGAGCTGTTCTGCCGAGGAAACATCGCTCCGGGAGGGGGAAATCGTCACCATCGTCATCACCATCGATCCTCTCATCGGGAGGGGGTCAATCTCCATCAACATCTTCACCAGCACCATCTCCTCTCAAACCCTAGTTCATCTCTTGCATCCGATCTCTGTCTCAAAACCTCAGATTGGTACCTGTGGGTTGCTAGTAGTGTTGATTACTCCTTGTAGTTGATGCTAGTTGGTTTATTCGGTGGAAGATTATATGTTCAGATCCTTTATGCACATTAATACCCCTCTGGTTTTGAACATGAATATGATTTGTGAGTAGTTACGTTTGTTCCTGAGGACATGCGAGAAGTCTTGTTATAAGTAGTCATGTGAATTTGGTATTCGTTCGATATTTTGATGAGATGTATGTTGTCTTTCCTCTAGTGGTGTTATGTGAACGTCGACTACATGACACTTCACCATTGTTTGGGCCTAGGGGAAGGCATGGGGAAGTAATAAGTAGATGATGCGTTGCTAGAGTGACAGAAGCTTAAACCCTAGTTTATGCGTTGCTTCATAAGGGGCTGATTTGGATCCATATGTTTCATGCTATGGTTAGGTTTACCTTAAATCTTCTTTCGTAGTTGCGGATGCTTGCGAGGGGGGTTAATCATAAGTGGGATGCTTGTCCAAGGAAGGGCAGTACCCAAGCGCCGGTCCACCCACATATCAAATTATCAAAGTAACGAACGCGAATCATATGAGCATGATGAAAACTAGCTTGACGATAATTCCCATGTGTCCTCGGGAGCGCTTTCCTTTATATAAGAGATTGTCCAGGCTTGTCCTTTGCTACAAAAAGGATTGGGCCACCTTGCTGCACCTTGTTTACTTTTGTTACTTGTTACCTATTACGAATTATCTTATCACAAAACTATCTGTTACCGATAATTTCAGTGCTTGCAGAGAATACCTTACTGAAAACTGCTTGTCATTTCCTTCTGCTCCTCGTTGGGTTCGACACTCTTACTTATCGAAAGGACTACGATAGATCCCCTATACTTGTGGGTCATCAGGATGCTTGGCTGATGAAGATGGAGATGAAGGGAGAAGAACTTGGGGAAACCATCGAGGGTGATAAGATCAAGAAGGACGTGGGAAATCAACTTTCAGCAGCAGCAGAAGAAGAAGACATCCTTCAATCATACTACAATCATCTTACCCCTACTGAAATTGAAGCTTTTAAGATCATTGAAATGGTTCATGTGCAAAATAAATATCTCACTCGTGAAAATATTCTGTTGCAAGAGCATGTCATCGCCCTCCAGAGCATCATTCGTAGATTGGAGTACCTCCTGAGCTTGAAGTGTGACACTACAACATCAACAACTCCATCATCACCACCTCCGAAGAAAGAAATCTAAATACATGGGTATGGGCACTCCCCATTGCTTGTGCCAAGCTTGGGGCATCACGACCTCCGAAGAAAGAAATCTAAATACATGTGTATGGGCACTCCCCTTGGCTTGTGCCAAGCTTGGGGGTGGCATGCTACTTCTTGAGCTTGCGTTGGTTTTTCCCTTGAAGAGGAAAGGGTGATGCAGCACAGTAGAGGTAAGTATTTCCCTCAGTTAAGAACCAAGGTATCAATCCAGTAGGAGAAGAACGCACAAATCACCAACAGCTGCACAAACAATCAAACACTTGCACCCAACACGATAAAGGGGTTGTCAATCCCTTCACGGTCAATTGCAAAAGTGAGATCTGATAGAGATAGATAAACAAAAGATAAAATATTTTTGGGTTTTTTGGTATATAGATCTGAAAATAAAAGATTGCAAAATAGCAGATCGGAAAGTAATATGATGGAAAATAGACCCGGGGGCCATAGGTTTCACTAGAGGCTTCTCTCATGAAGGCAAATAATACGGTGGGTGAACAAATTACTTTCGAGCAATTGATAGAAAAGTGCAAAGTTATGAAGATATCCAAGGCAATGATTATGCATATAGGCATCACGTCCGTGTCAAGTGGACCGACTCCTGCCTGCATCTACTACTATTACTCCACACATCGACCGCTATCCAGCATGCATCTAGAGTATTAAGTTCATAAAGAACGGAGTAACGCCTTAAGTAAGATGACATGATGTAGAGGAATTAACTCAAGCAATATGATGAAAACCCCATCTTTTTATCCTCGATGGCAACAATGCAATACGTGTCTCGCTACCCCTACTTTGTCACTGGGTGAAATCACGCAAGATTGAACCCAAAGCTAAGCACCTCTCCCATTGCAAGAAAAACCAATCTAGTTGGCCAAACCAAACCGATAATTCAAAGAGAAATACAAAGATATTAAATCATGCATAAAAGAATTGAAAGAAGATTCAAATAATATTCATAGATAAGTTGATCATAAATCCACAATTCATCGGATCTCGACAAACACACCGCAAAAGAAGATTACATCGGATAGATCTCCAAGAACATCAAGGAGAATGTTGTATAGAGAATCAAAGAGAGAGAAGAAGCCATCTAGCTAGTAGCTATGGACCCATAGGTCTGAGGTAAACTACTCACGCATCATTGGAAGGGCAATCCAGTCGATGTAGAAGCCCTCCGTGATCGATTCCCCCTCCGGCGGGATGCCGGAAAAGGCCCCAAGATGGGATCTCACGGGAACAGAAGGTTGCGGCGGTGGAAAAGTGTTTTCATGGATGCCTCTGGTGGTTCTGGAGGAAGACCTAGGTTAGGAGGTCACCGAGGGGCCCACAAGGCAGGGGGGCGCGCCCTCCACCCTTGTCGCCGCCTCGTGGCTCTTCTGACTTGGACTCCAAGTCCCCTGGGTGTCTTCTAGTCCAAGAAAAATGATCATGAAGTTTTATTCCGTTTGGACTCCGTTTGGTATTCCTTTTCTGCGAGGCTCAAAAACAAGGAAAAAACAGAAATTGGCACTAGGCTCTAGGTTAATAGGTTAGTCCCAAAAATAATATAAAATAGCATATTAATGCATATAAAACATCCAAAACAGATAATATAATAGCATGGAACAATCAAAAATTATAGATATGTTGGAGACGTATCAAGCATCCCCAAGCTTAATTCCTACTCGTCCTCGAGTAGGTAAATGATAAAAACAGAATTTTTGATGTGGAATGCTACCTAACATAATTATCCTTGTAATTTTATTTATTGTGGCATGAATGTTCAGATCCATAAGATTCAAAACAAAAGTTTAATATTGACATAAAAACAATAATACTTCAAACATACTAATAAAGCAATCATGTCTTCTCAAAATAACATGGCAAAGAAAGTTATCCCTACAAAATCATATAGTCTGGCTATGCTCCATCTTCATCACACAAAGTACTCAAATCATGCACAACCCCGATTACAAGCCAAGCAATTGTTTCATACTTTTGATGTTTTCAAACCTTTTCAACTTTCACGCAATACATGAGCATGAGCCATGGACATAGCACTATAGGTGGAATAGAATATGGTGGTTGTGGAGAAGACAAAAAGAAGGAGATAGTCTCACATCAACTAGGCGTATCAACGGGCTATGGATATGCCCATCAATATATATCAATGTGAGTGAGTAGGGATTGCCATGCAACGGATGCACTAGAGCTATAAGTTTATGAAAGCTCAAAAAAGAAACTAAGTGGGTGTGCATCCAACTTGCTTGCTCACGAAGACCTAGGGCAATTTGAGGAAGCCCATCATTGGAATATACAAGCCAAGTTCTATAATGAAAAATTCCCACTAGTATATGAAAGTGACAACATAGGAGACTCTCTATCATGAAGATCATGGTGCTACTTTGAAGCACAAGTGTGGAAAAAGGATAGTAACATTTCCCCTTCTCTCTTTTCTCTCATTTTTTTTGGTGGGCTTCTTTGGCCTCTTTTATTTTATTTGTGGGCTTCGTTGGCCTCTTTTATTTTTTTCCTCACATGGGACAATGTTCTAATAATGAAGATCATCACACTTTTATTTACTTACAACTCAAGAATTACAACTCGATAGTTAGAACAAAATATGACTCTATATGAATGCCTCCGGCGGTGTACCGGGATGTGCAAGGACTCAAGAGTGACATGTATAAAAATTATGAACGGTGGCTTTGCCACAAATACTATGTCAACTACATGATCATGCAAAGCAATATGACAATGATGGAACGTGTCATAATAAAACGGAACGGTGGAAAGTTGAATGGAAATATATCTCGGAATGGCTATGGAAATGCCATAATAGGTAGGTATGGTGGCTGTTTTGAGGAAGGTAAAAGGTAGGTGTATGGCACCGGCGAAAGTTGCGCGGTACTAGAGAGGCTAGCAAAGGTGGAAGGGTGAGAGTGCGTATAATCCATGGACTCAACATTAGTCATAAAGAACTCACATACTTATTGCAAAAATCTATTAGTCATCGAAACGAAGTACTACGCGCATGCTCCTAGGGGGATAGATTGGTACGAAAAGACCATCGCTCGTCCCCGACCGCCACTCATAAGGAAGACAATCAATAAATACCTCATGCTCCAACTTCGTTACATAACGGTTCACCATACGTGCATGCTATGGGAATCACAAACTTTAACACAAGTATTTATACAATCCACAATTACTCACTAGCATGACTCTAATATCACCATCTTTATATCTCAAAACAATCATAAGGAATCAAACTTCACATAGTATTCAATGCACTTTATATGAAAGTTTTTATTATATCCCTCTTGGATGCCTATCATATTAGGACTAAATTTATAACCAAAGTAAATTACCATGCTGTTTAGAAAGACTCTCAAAATAATATAAGTGAAGCATGAGAGCAATAATTTCTATAAAATAAAACCACCGCCGTGCTCTAAAAAGATATAAGTGAAGCACTAGAGCAAAATTGCCTAGCTCAAAAGATATAAGTGAAGCACATAGAGTATTCTAATAAATCACAATTCATGTGTGTCCCTCTCAAAAGGTGTGTACAGCAAGGATGATTATGGCAAACTAAAACGCAAAGATTAATATCATACAAGACGCTCCAAGAAAAACACATATCATGTGGTGAATAAAAATATAGCCTTAAGTAAATTTACCGATAGACGAAGACGAAAGAGGGGATGCCTTCCGGGGCATCCCCAAGCTTAGGCCCTTGGTTGTCCTTGAATATTACCTTGGGGTGCCTTGGGCATCCCCAAGCTTAGGCTCTTGCCACTCCTTATTCCATAGTCCATCAAATCTTACCCAAAACTTGAAAACTTCACAACACAAAACTCAACAGAAAACTCGTGAGATCCGTTAGTACAAGAAAATAAAATCACCACTTTTGGTACTGTTGTGAACTCATTATTTATTTAAATTTGTGTAATATCTACTGTATTCCAACTTCTCCATGGTTTATACCCCCCGATACTACCCATAGATTCATCAAAATAAGCAAACAACACAAAGAAAACAGAATCTGTCAAAAACAGAATAGTCTGCGAAGATCCGAATTTTTATAATACTTATGTAACTCCAAACATTCTGAAAAATTAGGACAACATAGGAAATTTGTATATAAATCTCTTGTAAAAAATTCAGGGTTTTTCAGCGCTCCATTGAATTATTAAAATTCTGTGACTGAACGCAAAAGTTTCTGTTTTTCGGCAAGATCAAATCAACTATCACCCTAAGCCATCTCAAAGGTCTTACTTGGCACAAACACTAATTAAAACACCAAAACACATCTAAACAGAGGCTAGATGAAAAATTTATTTAAAAACAGAACCAAAAAAGTAAAAACAAAAATAAAATTGGGTTGCCTCCCAACAAGCGATATTGTTTAATGCCCTTAGCTAGGAATAAAAACACATAGATCTAGGTATTGTCATCTTTGGTATGCAATCCATAAGTAGCTCTCATAATAGATTCATATGTCAACTTAATTTTCTTTCTAGGAAAGTGTTCCATGCCCTTCCTTAATGGAAATTGAAATCTAATGTTTCCTTCTTTCATATCAATAATTGCACCAATCGTTCTAAGGAAAAGTCTACCAAGAATAATAGGACATGTAGGATTGCAATCTATATCAAGAACAATGAAATCTATGGGCACATAATTCCTATTTGCAACAATAAGAACATCATTAATCCTTCCCATAGGTTTCTTAATAGTGGAATCCGCAAGATGCAAATTTAAAGAACAATCATCCAATTCGCGGAAACCTAACACATCACATAAAGTTTTTGGAATTGTGGAAACGCTAGCACCCAAATCACACAAAGCATGGCACTCATAATATTTTATTTTAATCTTATTAGTAGGTCCCCACTCATCATAAAGTTTTCTAGGGATAGAAACTTCCACTTCAAGCTTTTCTTCAAAAGATTTCATCAAAGCATCAACAATATGTTTAGTAAAAGCTTTATTTTGATTATAAGCATGAGGAGAATTCAACATGAATTGCAACAAGGAAATACAATCTATTAAAGAACAATTATCATAATTAAAGTCCTTGAAATCCAAAAGAGTGGGTTCATTGCTACTTAAAGTTTTGACCTCCCCAATCCCACTTTTATCAATTTTTGCATCAAGATCTATAAACTCCGAATCATTGGGACGCCTTCTAAATAAAGTTGACTCATCTCCAGTCCCATCTTTATCAAGATTTATTTTAGAAAACAAAGATTCAATAGGAGTCACATCAATCACTTTAAGATCTTCATCATTATTTTCACAAGAACTAGAAGAACACGCTTTCACAAACCAATCTCGCTTAGCACGAATCTTAGCGGTTCTTTCCTTACATTCATCAATAGAAATTCTCATAGCTTTTAAAGACTCATTAATATCATGCTTGGGTGGAATAGATCTAATTTTCAAAGAATCAATCTCAAGAGAAATTCTATCAATGTTCCTATCCAAATCATCAACCTTAAGCAATTTTTCTTCAATCAAAGCATTGATTTTTTTTGCGAACTCATAAATTCTTTAATACTATTCTCAAAATTAGAGGACAACTTATTATAATTTCCATAAGATTTGTTGTAGGAATTACCATAATTATTAGAGGAATTAGTAGGAAACGACCTAGGATTAAAATTACCACTATACGCGTTATTACCAAAATTGTTCCTACCAACAAAATTCACATCCATAGATTCATTATTGTTCTCAATCAAAGTAGACAAAGGCATATCATTAGGATCAATAGGAGCACTCTTGCTAGCAAATATCTTCATAAGTTCATCCATCTTTCCACTCAAAACATTAATCTCTTCAATCGCATGCACTTTTTTACTAGTAGAAGATCTTTCGGTATGCCATTGCGAATAATTAACCATAATATTATCTAGGAGTTTAGTAGCTTCTCCCAAAGTAATTTCCATAAAAGTACCCCCCGCGGCCGAATCTAAAAGATTTCTAGAAGCAAAATTCAATCCGGCATAAAATTTTTGTATGATCATCCACAAATTTAAACCATGAGTAGGGCAATTTCGTATCATCAATTTCATCCTCTCCCAAGATTGTGCAACATGTTCATGATCAAGTTGCTTAAAATTCATAATATCGTTCCTAAGGGAGATGATCTTAGCGGGAGGAAAATACTTGGAAATAAAAGCATCTTTACACTTATTCCATGAATCAATACTATTTTTAGGCAAAGATGAAAACCAAGTTTTAGCACGTTCTCGTAGTGAGAACGGAAATAGCTTCAATTTAACAATATCATTATCCACATCTTTCTTCTTTTGCTTATCACACAACTCAACGAAATTATTTAGATGAGATGCGACATCTTCACTAGGAAGGCCGGAAAATTGATCTTTCATAACAAGATTCAGCAAAGCGGCATTAATTTCATAAGATTCCGCACTAGTGGCAGGAGCAATCGGAGTACTAATAAAATCATTATTATTAGTATTGGAAAAGTCACACAATTTGGTATTCTCTTGAGCCATCATGACAAAGCAAGCAATCTAACACATGAGCAAACAAAAGGCAAACAAAAAAGACAAACGGAAGAAGGGTGAATAAAAAGGCAAATCTTTTCGAAAATAATTTTAGAAGTGGGGAGAGGAAAACGAGAGGCAAATGGCGAATAATGTAATGCAAGAGATGAGAGTTTATGATGGGTACTTGGTATGTCTTGACTTGGCGTAGATCTCCCCGGCAACGGCGCCAGAAATTCTTCCTGCTACTTCTTGAGCTTGCATTGGTTTTTCCCTTGAAGAGGAAAGGGTGATGCAACACAGTAGAGGTAAGTATTTCCCTCAGTTAAGAACCAAGGTATCAATCCAGTAGGAGAAAAACGCACAAATCACCAACACCTGCACAAACAATCAAACACTTGCACCCAACGCGATAATGGGGTTGTCAATCCCTTCACGATCAATTGCAAAAGTGAGATCTGATAGAGATAGATAAACAAAAGATAAAATATTTTTGGGTTTTTTGGTATATAGATCTGAAAATAAAAGATTGCAAAATAGTAGATCGAAAAGTAATATGATGGAAAATAGACCCCGGGGCCATAGGTTTCACTAGAGGCTTCTCTCATGAAGGCAAATAATACGATGGGTGAACAAATTACTATCGAGCAATTGATAGAAAAGCGCAAAGTTATGACGATATCCAAGGCAATGATTATGCATATAGGCATCACGTCCGTGTCAAGTGGACCGACTCCTGCCTGCATCTACTACTATTACTCCACACATCGACCGGTATCCAGCATGCATCTAGAGTATTAAGTTCGTAAAGAACGGAGTAACGCCTTAAGTAAGATGACATGATGTAGAGAAATTAACTCAAGCAATATGATGAAAACCCCATCTTTTTATCCTCGATGGCAACAATGCAATACGTGACTCGCTACCCCTACTTTGTCACTGGGTGAAATCACGCAAGATTGAACCCAAAGCTAAGCACCTCTCCCATTGCAAGAAAAACCAATCTAGTTGGCCAAACCAAACCGATAATTCGAAGAGAAATACAAAGATATTAAATCATGCATAAAAGAATTCAGAGAAGCTTCAAATAATATTCATAGATAAGCTGATCACAAATCCACAATTCATCGGATCTCGACAAACACACTGCAAAAGAAGATTACATCGGATAGATCTCCCAGAACATCAAGGAGAATGTTGTATAGAGAATCAAAGAGAGAGAAGAAGCCATCTAGCTACTAGCTATGGACCCGTAGGTCTGAGGTAAACTACTCACGCTTCATCGGAAGGGCAATGGAGTTGATGTAGAAGCCCTCCGTGATCGATTCCCCCTCCGGCGGGATGCCGAAAAAGGCCCCAAGATGGGATCTCACGGGAACAGAAGGTTGCGGCGGTGGAAAAGTGTTTTCGTGGATGCCTCTGGTGGTTCTGGAATATATGTGAATATATAGGAGGAAGACCTAGGTCAGGAGGTCACCGAGGGGCCCACAAGGTAGGGTGGCGCGCCCCCCCGTAGGGCGCGCCCTCCACCCTTGTCGCCGCCTCGTGGCTCTTCTGACTTGGACTCCAAGTCGCCTGGGTGTCTTCTTGTCCAAGAAAAATCATCGTGAAGTTTTATTCCATTTGGACTCCGTTTGGTATTTCTTTTCTGCGAGGCTCAAAAACAAGGAAAAAACAGAAACTGGCATTGGGCTCTAGGTTAATAGGTTAGTCCCAAAAATAATATAAAATAGCATATTAATGCATATAAAACATCCAAAACAGATAATATAATAGCATGGAACAATCAAAAATTATAGGTACGTTGGAGACGTATCAAGGTGCCCCAGTATCGTATCACCATCACATCTTTACCTTTATCGTTTTTCTTAGTTTGATCCTTTTGGTTATATCTTGATCTAGTAGAATAAAAGGTTTTAGTATGATCTAGCTTTTAGTTTTGCTTTATGTTCCTTCTATGTAATCGAGTCCGAGAGATATATAATAAAAAGTAGTTTTGAGTTGAGGGCTTTGCTTTCTTGCTATGATCTTGAAAAAAAGAAATAAAGAAAAAGAATAGAATAAAAGAAATAAAAAGATCATATAATGATATTATGGAGAGTGATGACTTCACATATAAAGAGTTTGATGAATAAAAGTTGTTGAGAGTTGACAAACATAGTTTTGGTCATTGTTGCAATTAATAGGAAGTGATAAAGAAAGAAAGGTCTCACATATAAATATACTATCTTGGACATCTTTTGTAATTGTGATCACTCATTAAAATATGACATGCCAAAAAGTTGATGTTGGACAAGGAAGACAACATAATGAGTTATGTTTCTTTATATCCGAATAGAAGTTATATTATTATGGATCCTCCAACATGTTGAGCTTGCTCTTCTCTCTTATGCTAGCCAAATCCTTTGCACCAAGTAGAGATACTACTTGTGCATCCAAACATCCCTAAACCCAGTTTTGCCATGAGAGTCCACCATACCTACCTATGGATTGAGTAAGATCCTTCAAGTAAGTTGTCATCGGTGCAAGCAATAAAAATTGCTCTCTAAATATGTATGATCTATTAGTGTGAGGAAAATAAACTTTATACGAACTTGTGATATGGAAGAAATAAAAGCGACGGACTGCATAATAAAGTTCTTTATCACAAGGGGCAATATAAAGTGATGTTCTTTTGCATTAAGATTTTGTGCATCCAACCATAAAAGCGCATGACAACCTCTGCTTCCCTCTGCGAAGGGCCTATCTTTTACTTTTACTTTCTACCGCTATATAAAAGTCATGGTGATCTTCACCTATTCCTTTTTACACCTTTTCTTTTGGCAAGCACTATATGTTGGGTAAGATCCAAATATATATACCCACTCGGATGTAGGATATCATAAAGTATTATTGTTGACTTTACCCTTGAGGTAAAAGGTTGGGAGGAAAAACTATAAGCCCCTATCTTTCTTTGTGTCCGACTAAGGCTTTGCACCCATAAGTATCGCGTGAGTGTTAGCAATTGTGAAAGACTAAATGATGGTTGAGTATGTGAACTTGCTGAAAAGCTCTTATATTGACTCTTTCCCACATTATGATAAATTGCAATTGCTTCAATGACTGAGATCATAGTTTGTTAGTTTTCAATAAAGTTTCTGATTCATACTTTACCTTGTGAATGAATTGTCACTTTAGCATAAGAAATTATATGTCAATATATGTTGCTATTCTAAAGATGATCATGATGCCCTCATGTCCGTATGTTATTTTATCGACACCTCTATCTCTAAACATGTGGACATATTTATCGATTTCGGCTTTTGCTTGAGGACAAGCGAGGTCTAAGCTTGGGGGAGTTGATACGTCCATTTTGCATCATGATTTTATATTGATATTTATTGCATTATGGGCTATTATTATCTATTTTGGTGCAATACTTATGCCTTTTCTCTCTTATTTTACAAGGTTTACATGAAGAAGGGAGAATGCCGGCAGCTGGAATTCTGGACTGGAAAGGAGCAAATCCTAGAGACCTATTCTGCACAACTCCAAAAGTCCTGAAAATTTACGAAGAATTATTTTGGAATATATAAAAAATACTGGGCGAAGAAAATACCAGAGGGGACCCACCAGGCATCCACAAGGGTGGGGGGCACGCCCCCCTGCGTGGTGGCGCACCTGGCAGGCCCCCGATGCCCATCTTCTGCTATATGATGTGTTTTGACCTGGGAAAAATCAAGAGGAAGCTTTCGGGACGAAGCGCCGCCGTCTCGAGGCGGAACCTAGGCAGAACCAATCTAGGGCTCCGGCGGAGCTGTTCTGCCGGGGAAACTTCCCTCTCGGAGGGGGAAATCGAAGCCATCGTCATCACCAACGACCCACTCATCGAGAGGGGGTCAATCTCCATCAACATCTTCACCAGCACCATCTCCTCTCCAAACCCTAGTTCATCTCTTGTATCCGATCTTTGTCTCAAAACCTTAGATTGGTATCTGTGGGTTGCTAGTAGTGTTGATTACTCCTTGTAGTTGATGCTAGTTGGTTTACTTGGTGGAAGATCATATGTTCAGATCCTTAATGATAATTATTACTCCTCTGATTATGAACATGGACATGGGAGAAGTCTTGTTATAAGTAATCATGTGAATTTGGTATTTGTTCGATATTTTGATGAGATGTATGTTGTCTTTCCTCTAGTGGTGTTATGTGAACGTCGACTACATGACACTTCACCATGATTTGGGCCTAGGGGAAGGCATTGGGAAGTAATAAGTAGATGATGGGTTGCTAGAGTGACAGAAGCTTAAACCCTAGTTTATGCGTTGCTTCGTAAGGGGCTGATTTGGATCCATATGTTTCATGCTATGGTTAGATTTATCTTAATTCTTCTTTTGTAGTTGCGGATGCTTGCGAGAGGGGTTTATCATAAGTGGGAGGTTTGTCCAAGTAAGGACAGCACCCAAGCACCGGTCCACCCACATATCAAATTATCAAAGTAACGAACGCGAATCATATGAGCATGATGAAAACTAGCTTGACAGTAATTCCCATGTGTCCTTGGGAGCGCTTTGCTTTATATAAGAGTTCGTCCAGGCTTGTCCTTTGCTACAAAAAGGATTGGGCCACCTTGCTGCACCTTAGTTACTCTTGTTACTTGTTACTCGTTACGAATTATCTTATCACAAAACTATGTGTTACCAATAATTTCAGTGCTTGCAGAGAATAGCTTGCTGAAAACCACTTGTCATTTCCTTCTGCCCCTCGTTTGGTTCGACACTCTTACTTATCAAAAGGACTACGATAGATCCCCTATACTTGTTGGTCATCACTAACCAACTGGAAGATCACAGTCTTCAAGTGTAATAAGTCTTCGGATCACGCAGAACAGAAAGACTTTAGTGATGCCAAACACTCTTTGGGCTCTGGGTGTTTGGGTTTGTCCTCGCAAGGATTCTCTCTCAAAGGCTTCGGAGGTGGGTTGCTCTCAAACGACAAAAGCCGAACTCTTAACTCAGAGCAGCCACCAAATAATGGTGGAAGGGGGTGGCTAATTATAGCCATGGCAACCCGACATGATATGTTTGAAATGACATTGGGTCATTGGGGAACCGACACGTGTCCAACGGTCGGATTTCAAACACACGCGGCAGCTTGTCTTGGGCTACAAGCAAAGCTGACTTATCCAACTCAGGATAAGATTTTCTCTCATTGTCTTCACTCGAAGACATAGGATTTGGGTTGAGCATCACGTGAGTTTTCTGACTTTGTTCACTTGGACCCCACTTAACAGTTCGGTGGTTCCTATGACTCAAGAAAGAAGAAAATGAAACTACAAAAAGAACTATGTCTTCGCACTCCATTGTCTTCAAACGAATGTCTTCATGCGTCACTATCTTCGACGCAAATGTCTTCGCGAACCACCAATGTCTTCAGTGTCTTCATACATTTTTAGGGGTCATCTTCGACGAGTAAACCGAATCAATGTGTTCTCTTGTGAATCTCACAAACACATTAGTCCCTCAACCAAGTTTGTCGTCAATACTCCAAAACCAACTAGGGGTGGCACTAGATGCACTTACAGCTTTCTTTTTAGGTTATTTGCATTTGCATAGGGATTATCACGATCGGCAAATCTTGTCATTTTAATGTAGATGTGTTTTCCATACATCCATCAAACTAAAGATTATCTAAGTGACCGCGTGGCAGGTCATATAGATGATTCTACCAAAGAGCTAGGCTCATATGTGTGTCATGTCAGTCAACACATTGCAAGCGATCGTCTAATTTATGCTATATTAAACAACTGCACTGAGTTGTACAAAACTTATACTGTATTTGGCAACAGCTGGTTGAGCCGAAGCTGTAGCATATTGGGTAGCCTCAAATCACTTGTACCGAGGTGCCGGTCTTGGAAGATATGACCATTCCTAATCCCAGAAATCAGCAAAAAAGGCTATGAGATGCGCACAAAGAACATTAGGAGCAGCACGTCACAGGGAGATTCACAGTATAGTGAAAGTCTCCTGAGACACAAGGATGCTAAGATCAAGGTGGCAACTTACAAATCTAGCTACGAGACTACCTCCCGATGCCCTCTATTCTCAGACTCAAATGACGATATATTTTTATCAACCAAAACCACTCACATCTTGTCTTTGCTTCTAAAACTCTTCGTCTCTTTTCCAAGTGTCTCATGTTGCGCAGAACAATCATTCATCTGCCTATATGTTGAGATTAAGGTTTGTAAGGAGATGTATAAATGGGTAGCCGAATTGACTGGGTAGCATAGGTACACGAGGAGGGTGGATGAGGAAGCAATGACCCCCTCAAGTCCTTTTTTTCTCAAGCACGTGCAATGCAAGATTGACGTGAGCAGAACATCAACACACACATAAGAAAACTTAATGTGGTACTTTTTCTTGTGTCTATATACTTATTTTTCTTGGAACAGGAAGAATTTAATTATCATCACCCAGTCTCTGCATCTTAAAGTGCGTCAAGAGGCAATAACATACCAGTTATCACGAGAGAAAATTTCTACAATATCAATGAATCTATCGAATAACAATGGCCAGTCCAACCATTAAAGGACAGCTTGAAGCTCTTTGGAAAACCATCTTCATATTCAGCGCAAAGCCTCTGGAAAGGGGATGCACATGCACAGATGTTGTCGGACCCACTGATGCCCTCTGAAAAGTATCATCAATCTTTCATGTTTTGGTTTCAAGGCTAATTTCGAAGCAATAACGGGTAGTGCGTGTACATGTAGCTGGTGTAATATTGTTATATCTTATATGTATTACTAAGGCTGGCGATCGATATGGTGGTGTCCTAGCTACTCCTAGTTCTTGTGAGATCAATGAACACAACTTTAGATTCTGATTCTCAAGCAAGTTGTGTAGGTAAACTAAAGTTAATTGCACTTTTGGTACACGAACGTGTACTCGATTTTATTGGAATCCCAAAGTTTAATGCTATGGTTGGATGTTACCTTAATTATTCTTTTATATTTGTGAAAGCTTGCATAGAAGGTATAGTCATAAGTATTTTGTTTGTTCAAGTTAGAACAATACATTGTATAGGCTGCACCACAAAAAATATATCAAAGCAATGAATGTAACTCAATGAAACTAGATGAAAGTAACTTGGTGAAACCTATGTGTGTCCTCGAGAGCGGTTTGATTGCTATAAATAAAACATCTAACTTGTTCTTAGCACAATTAAGGATTGGGGCACTTGCTGCACAATTGCACTTTTGTTACAATTTAAGTTCTTGCAATTATTCCGGTGATTAAACAAACCATCAAACAATCTTTATAACTTTTACAGTGAATACTTGCTGAAATCCATTGACCAATTCCGTATGCTCCTCTACGAGACTCTTAATTATCAAAAAAGGGCTATAATAGATACACTACACTTGTGGGTTATCAAGGGACATCGGTCGCGAGCTCATGCCAAGTGACTACAAGAAGGCTAAAGAGGAATATGATCCTTACATTACTTAGGAGGGGGAAATTACAAGTGAGACTACTTTGCTTGAGGATGTCATAGTGACGTTTTTTTGCGGGGAAAGTGAGATATTTATTGCTTTGATAATGGGTTACATTCAACTAACAAAGGATGTGAGATATAATTTGAAGGACGGGGCAACCAACATGTGGTGTGCTCCTCGGTTCTACCACAATTAGGTAAAAGACGACTAACCATGTTTTGATTTCTATCTAGGTTCTCGAGCACGATCTCATGAAGACATATATATCATCTGATCTCCTTTAGTAATTGGCACATAGGTGTTCGGTCCACCATAGTGCTGCCAAGCACCGCGAGCAAAGTCACACAGTCACTTTGGAGGACTGTGGGTTTATCGGTCCATTGGAGTGCCAACCCTACCCCTTCCATGGTAGCACATACGCCTCGGCTTCCTAAGCATATGAACAAATGAACAAACAACAGGATGCAACAAAGACCATGCGACAAACCTCATCACGTAGCACCATCCTGACTCTCGCCAGGCCATCCGCTTCCAGAAAGGAACCGTCTACAGATAACGCAGTCCATCCTAGAGGTCGACTCATCCAAGCGGCGGATGAGGGTGGTACACAATGTGATGTTTACTACTCAGAATTGGGGCATTATCTCGCTCACTTAACAGAACCATTTTGTAAGGTAGCTTTCCATGAAACGTTGTGTCAACTCCCCGGAAGGAATTGAGATTTCGCAGTGGCGTTTGCATGTATCTCTTTTCTTTACTACATGTTTAGTGCAGGGTTTAAGCTTCAGCAGGTGGCGTAGGAAGAAGACGACCAATATGATTTTTAATGTATTTTTTTTTGCTAATTATTTTGTGTCTTGTTGCCTTTTTTTTAAGATTGTGTCTTGTTGCCAGATGCCCTTTTACCGTCCCACCGCCTAGGCTCATGCATACTGCTTTTTCCACCTGGGCTGAAGTTTTATTTTGGGTTGCTACTCCGCCACTTGATCCAGTCCAGGAAAGCAAAACTGTCACCAATAGAGCCGAGCGTCCCCATACACGCTTGAGCGCAAGGCCCCATGCGCAGGCTGACTCCTATTTGGCTCTTATAGTGCCAACCATGCACACTCCGTTCAATAGCTTTGTTCCTAATGGGTCGGCTATCTAGAGTATTCCGTTTGCACAAATAACAGCCGGTTTGTAAAGCTTCTTTCCAGGTTTGTGAAGCTTCCAGCTGTTTTTTTTTCTTTTGCTTGGGTTTTCTTTGGCCTTTTTTTGTTTGTTGTTTTTGTTTTCTATTTATTTTTAATTTCATATTTAATTAAAATTCATGAATATATTTAAAATTAAAAAAGTACTTACAGTTTTGTGAACATTTTTTTAAATTTATGTACTTTTTTAAAAAAAGAAATTTTTTATTTCACAAATTTTTTCGGGTTCATGAACATTTTTTAACACACCTTTTTAAAATTTTTAATTTATTTTTTGAATGCGTGAACTTTTTTTTGAACTCACAAACTTTTTTGGATCCGCGAACATTTTTTGAATTCATGAACTTCTTTTAAATTCATGATTGTTTTTACAAATTCGTGTTTTTGTAAATGTCGGATTTTTTTTCTGAATTCACGATTTTTTAGAACTGTTTTAATATACTAAAATTTAATGATTAAAAACTTTTTTTTTTGCCTAAACTAGTACGCTACGTAGTTTTTTAGGGAACGGGTACTATGCTGGCGGCACCGAGCGAACGAGCTACCTGGGCCGCTGCCCGTTAGGGCGCGCGTGAGCGCCATCTACTCGGGCGCTGAAGGCCGCCAAGGAGGAGGTCTCCCGGAGCAGTGACGGCGACGCTAACCCTACTGGTCGCCGGTGCGGAGCCGAGTGCCGGCGCCCCGCGCCGCCACACCCCATCCCTCACCAGGCCGGCCGGCACCCAACCTGAAGACCTCCTGCAGCGCCGGCGTACGATCCCGCCCCCCCCCCCCCCCCCCCCCCCCGGGTGCTCGTCTGTCGTCAGAGGATCATTCTTAAATTTATCGATTGATTGATTGTTGGCTGTTTGCATTCGTCTACTGATTCGTTTTGTTGGGTTGAGACTTTGTAGAGCACAGTAGTAGTGGGCAAAAGATCAAGAGAACTTTTGCATCGAACCTTTTATCAACCATCCACTATCATGTCTTGCATTACTGTGAACTTCCATTTCTTATATTGTTCCCACCATAACCTGATTCAATGATTGCTGCCTGCTTCCTGGAAATCATCAATGCTCTCTAAATGAGCAAAACACTCTGTTACTTGCCTTTTTAGTACTGTCGATTCCTTGTGCAGAGAAGGTGTTTGGTTAAATGCTTCTGACATGAACATCAGCACCCAGGTGTTTTTGGTGTTTGTAGACTGTTCTGTTTTTTGACCTTTTTAGTATCAGGAATGATTTGTTCTTGTCACTCACAAAGTCACAATACATGCTGAAGCTACATATAGATTTCAGTACTTTGCTCTGGTTTTTTTACCCATCTTGTGCTTTACCATGGAGCAGGTTAATACATCGTTGAACCACATAAAGAGGCTGTTACAGTAGCAGTCGGAATGAAGTTTCGAGTTGTTTGCAGGAAGGTTTACGACTACGTGAGGTACGATCTGAAAGAGATCGCCTTCCCATCTTCTCTGCCAGACCCTCCGGGCACCAAGAGGCGCCCTAAACTTACACTGAAAGAAAAATGGTGTATCCTCAAGGAGGCAACCAGGCTGTATGGGGCTTCCTGGATCAGGGACATCGGTCCAGATCTCAGGCCGAATGATTACAAGAAGGCCAAAGAGGAATCTGATCCCAACAACACTAA
Source organism: Thinopyrum elongatum (assembly GCA_011799875.1). Taxonomy (NCBI): domain Eukaryota; kingdom Viridiplantae; phylum Streptophyta; class Magnoliopsida; order Poales; family Poaceae; genus Thinopyrum; species Thinopyrum elongatum. The sequence goes on along the minus strand of CM022301.1, from coordinate 512,596,073 downwards.
GGAGGGGAAAACTAAAAGTGAGCCTACTTTGCTTGAGGACCTCGCGGTGGCAGCGAGGGGTGGGGCCGAGACTCTGAAACCCGCACTGCGGCGCATATACATGACCCGCGCCTCAACCTACACAAGTGCAGTGAAGAACTATGTGGAGACTTATCAGGAAGGGCTGAAGGATGTGTTTAATGAGAAGGCTGGAAACGGTCACCAGCAAGGCAACGAGCCGAGGAGATCATCGACATCGCCTCCACCCCCGCAATCATCATCATGAACTTGTTTCAGTTTGTCGGGAAATATCATCATTAGGACTCACAGTTCAACCTTCATGAGCTTATTAAAGTTGTGGACAGCTGTGTAGTCGGGTAGAACAGATAGTGATGCTTATCACATTTCCTAAAATTGTCTTTCATGTTTAGGTCTCTGATCTTGTTTGTCTACTGATCAGGGTTATGTGAAGTGTATTGTACATTGTTGCTATGGACATTGTTCTTCGGCTTGTTTCAGTTGATGGACACACAAACAAAAAGTGATGCTTAGACAAACAGAAAGAAAACACAGTATGCTAGTTAGATCTCTCTTGCCGGTTGATCTTTCAATCATGTATACATGACAAATAGCATGGGGGCGTTAGAATGAGCATCCATGTGCAAACTCTAAAATGAGGCCTACCTAGTGACGTTAGAACTAACGGCCTCATAGGAGTTAGAAGTAGTCATGCCGATTGGGGGTCATGTTTGGTTGCACGGGCTGCTTGTGCCTGGGTCGCCTAATTCATCCCAATGTCTGCTATTCTCAAAACTCTTTGTCGTTTACTAGTACTCCCTCTGTAAAGAAATATAAGAGCGTTTAGATCACTAAAGTAATGATCTAAATGCTCTTATATTTCTTTACGAAGGGAGTACAAACCATGAGCACTATGATCACATAGTTCCCTTCTGATAACTTGTGCCTACCAAATCGATCGTCGAAGATATATATATATAGAAAGAGGACCATAATGACGACACGTGAAGGGGCAGTACTATACCCATACACACGTTTAGTTATACTGAGACTTGATGTATGGTGGTTGATGGTCTCTAGCTTAGCTAATGGGAACCGGGAATAATCCAATTCGCAAGGAAGTACGTTTGGTAGCTAGGTCATTAACCATAATCATTATCGTATTTGCAGACTGTTTCTCTGCAGGAAGCACCTTGTTCGACCATTTCTAATAAAGGCTCGAGTTCATCACCGGCTACCACGCACATGGATCAGAGCAATTGTTCCAGAGTAAGGTAGTGCAATCAGTGTGTGCATACATGATACGTCAGCAGTCATCAAGAGTCATGGTCTTGTTTAAGCTCGCAAGAACAGCAGTGGCATGTAAGGCTCCTCCGCCTAGCGTGCCGGTGGGTGGGGCCGGCTATTCTATTGTCACAGGAGACATATTGAGCATGCACTAACCGACTTTTTTTTTTGAAACGTCCGCATTGCTGGTTTTCATTGATTTTAGCAGAGAGAGAGATGACAAAGGTGGTGATCAAGTGATCAAGTGGTGGAAAAGAAAATTACAGCTAGTCCGAAGATGTAAGTCTGCGGACGTAGAGGCACTTAGGGGATAATCTCACGTTACATCCCCGAAGGGTTGCTCTATGCATCGTGCACCTGCCATCCTCCACTGTTCCATGTCGCGCCTGCATGCAGCAACAATGTGTCCCGCGTTCGCCTGCTTTCCTCTGAAGACGCATGAATTGCGCTCCAACCAGATATGCCAGGAGATGAGCGTCACAATGGATTTCGTGCCCTTCTCGTGGCCGGGGGTTGCTGCAGCTTCAATCTTCTGCACTCTGTCGGTTGTTGATGTGCCTGTGCGCCATATCCGTTGATTCAGGGAACCGCAGCCAATCCAGGTCGCCCCGATGTTCCAGAACTGCAGAGCAATCGGGCATTCCCACAGCAGATGGACAGAGGTCTCCAGATTGCGCAGGCACATGGGGCAGAAATATCCGTTTTCCCAGCCCCTCCTTTGCAGCTGATCGTTGCACCAGAGCTTGTCTAGATGTAGCAACCAGAGAAACATCTTGATTTTGCATGGAGCCTAGGTTTTCCAGATGAGCGCTTGAAGTTGCAAGACTGGTTGTTGATGAACTGGGCGTTGTATGCAGATCGTGTTGAGTACATGCCCGAGCTGCAGAGCGTCCATTTGATTGTATATGGGGTCCCCTGCTCCAAAATGATGCCAGCTTGCCTGATTTCCCTTGCTAGTTGAACTACTTGCTGAGTTATGCTGCCCGAGTCACCTTGCCGCAGGTCTAGGATCCATCTGTCTTCATGTAGCGCATCTCTCACCGTTCTGTTCTTCCTGATGGATCCGGCGAAGAGCAATGGATAAGCTTGGCATAGCTGTCTCCCCCCCAGCCATGAGCAGGACCAGAAGGTAGCTGTAGCTCCGTCGCCGATGGTCACCACGGTAGAGGCCGCAAACAACGCTCTGTCAGAGGCGTCGCAGGGTGTACTAGTGCCTACCCAGGGTCTATCTGGCTGATTCCATGTTTGCCATGCACTAGGATTCCATGCACTAACCGACTTGATCTTGCTTTAGGAGAAGTTCTTTGTGTAGGGATCATCGTGGTCAAATCGGGTCACTTTGATCAAGATGCCTTTTCTATATACATCCGCCAAACTAAAGACCATCCAAGTGACCATGTGGCAGGTAATATGGACCGTTTACCCAATAGAATAGGTTCAAATGTGTCATCTATGTGTACATATTGGCATAAATTTACAAGTGTTTAATGTCATGAAAGTAAATTTGTGTTCGAGCATAAGATGATTATTTGTATTCTTTAGTAAACCAAACACTAAGCCAAATTGTAGAGCAGCTATATTCAACAACAGGTTAATACTTAATAAAGAAATAAAAACAAATCGATAATAGCTTATTTCGAGTGCTTCAAATCAGTTGGAGACGTAAGTTGAATCGAGGACAACCAAAGGTCTATAATGTGCAAACTATAAAGGTTGTCGAAGTGCAAACATTAGAGTGACAACTTATAGATCTAATGATGTTTATTGTAAGAGACTACATCCCGATGCCTTCTAATCTTAGAACTGAAGGACAATGTTTTTTACTACCAAAACCTTCAATAACATTCAAATCATCTTTGCATATGTAACTCATCATCTCTTTTCTTGAGTGTCTCATGTTGTATACAACAAACTGAATACCACAAACATTCAACTAGCTATATGCTGAGATTAAGGGTTATATGGAGATGTATATAAGGATAGCTGAATTTACTAGTAGCATGGGTACATGTGGAGGGTGGATGAGAAATAAATGACCCCCTCAGCTCCTTTTTCTGAATTTGAGATCCTGTGCAATATATACAAGACTCGTGAGCAAAACACACACATAAAAGTAACAAATTTGGTATTTCTTTACTTTTTCTTGTGTAGATATTTACTTTTCTTGGAAAATGAAGAATTTGGTTATCATCTCCAGTCACTGTTTCTTGATGACGCAAACAACCAAATTATTACATGTTAGCGAAGTGCATGAAGACAAGAAAAAGCTAGTGACAATGAGAAAGAATATGTCTACGCCATCAGTGAAACTATCCAATGGTGACTGTCAGTTCAACTAGTAAAGTCCAGCTTGAAGTGTCATCTCCATCTTTGAAGTAACGCCTCTGGAAATAGGAACGCACATCCACTGAAGTTGCCGCAGCTACCGGTTCCCTCCAAAAACATATCGTCAAGTTGTCCTGTTTCGGTTTGAGGGTTAATCCCAAAGCCTGATAACTTGACCATGTTGATGGAAAAAACTGGATTCAACAAATTCAATAGCTTTTCGAGTCCAATCGATTATATATTAGCCATCTAGAAACTGTTGGCGCCACCTCCTCTCAGCGCGGCTCTTCTTCCTCGGTGTTGCCTCTCACAACTCTCTCTTTCTGGTTGCTTCTCTCAAAAAAACACACACACACACATGGTGAGAAACTCTACACACACGCACACAACCAAGGAGAAGACCAGCTGTTACTTTGCACGAGAGGCCCTTCTCCTTGGTGGAACAAGAGACTACATTGTGTTTTTGCCAGCCCTCTCGGCCTTGCCTTTTCTCATTCCTCATGTAACATATATAATACATAGGAGAGCCTTACGCACGTACTGGCTAGCCGGCACCCCCAGCCACCACACACCACGCACGCACGCAGCACTAACAGACTAACCACATGACTCTGTCTCTATCCCCTGAAATCACTCCAGGATATACACAAGACCGGGCCATCATGCAAATCCACGCAGGAGGCTAGCTAGCATACCGCATGCCTAACAAACTCACCGAATCTTCTCAGCTTTAGCTATTCGTCCAGCCGGCGGTCAGATTCCATCACGCGTCTTGTTGCTTCACACGACATCGCCATATCGCACGGACTTGCCGCCTCGTGCAGCATCGCGGCTGCACGCCAACATCGGCATCTCGCCGTACTCACCGTAGCGCACGGCAGCCCGGCATCTCGCCCTCTCCGCTCGCTTCCGCTGATGCTTTACTGGACTAACCACTCTCTAACCTATCCTACATGCATAACGAAAGCAAAATAAATATGCAGATACAAGAATCATGATTAAAGCTAACAGAAACATAGTCAAAGTTCACCAGAGATTGTAGGGATAAAGCAAAGTAAGTCAGAAATGTCGGATGCCACGGCTGAAATTGCCCCCTCTTTTGTCTAGAATTAATACTTGGTTTAGGAAGTTCAGGAGTAGATCATCTCCTTCAAGAAGCATACATGCTTTTTTATGCTTGCCGTTAAGCGGTAGGCGCTCAAATAATTCACTGGAATCTCTTTCTGGCACGACTTTCGATATTCATCCCACTACCCGCAACACGTAGATAAGCTACACATAAATAACAAATAGAGTGAGAAATGGCTGAACATCCATGCATTTTCTTGCGACTCACTCTTTTGTAATAATAAAGAAGATTTACTCAAAGTTTGATCTAATCGAAAACATTCCACATGCTGCATCGGCATAACAAATTGCATCGTCCAGGAAAAACAAACACACAACACCTATAGACTATGAAAGTCTCGACAAAAAAATACATCCTAAAGCAACACGAGACATAGGCCATTTCGAAGGTTAAATCGCCATCCATGCTCGTAAGCAACTTCTTGCCACCCTCCCGACTGTTGGGAAACATAGTTGAAAAAAAAATCGCGTCTACGCACACTCAAGATCAATATGAAGATGCATAACGGGTTGGGATAATGATCGTTACCGTCACCTAGTTGCAGCGGAAGAAGAACCTGCCGGTGTAGATCATACTTGGAGTCCCTCAAACCGTCGATGAACGATCCCGCGAACCGCCCACGATCAGTCCCTTGAACCGAAGACCGAAATTATAACCTCTCTACTTGGTTGCAAGTGTGCAACCTTCACGATCCGGCAGCGCTTCGCCGTCCAGAGCTAATTGTCGCTGGAGAATTAGGGGAAGGAGATTAGAAACACAATGGGCTTCTAATTATGAGGATTATAGGAACTTGACCAAGCTCTAATTAGTCAATTAGGACCAACTAGTACTAGGGCTACATGAACTAGAGGAGGCTCCAAAACTTATGTGCCCAATAGAGTAAAAAACCCTAGTATATATAGGTTGGAGGGGAGGGGAGGGAGAGGGCGGCCACCAAGAAGGAAAAGTCCCTCCTTGGGGCACCAACCAAGGGGGAGGAGGCTAGTTCAATTCGGCTTCCCCCTTCCATAGGGGGGGGGGGGGGGGCTCCTCCACTTGGGCCTTGGTGACCCAAGTTGCCTTCCACCACTTGTCCTTTTTAGATCCGTTGATATTAAATAACATATAAAAGTGTTCTAAATATTTCCAGACCCTTTTATATATAATTTAACATCCGCGGAAACATTTTCCACCTATATATTAATTATCGGTAATACCTGGTATTACCCGATACTCTCTGATACCCTTCCGGTGACCCCGAAACGCTTCCAGATCCTCTCGAAACTATTCTGAATATTTATGAAATAACTCCAAAAATATATTCTCATCACTCCCGTCCTACTAAGACTCAGTAGATCGTGATTACCTTAAGCTTGTGACCCCATATGTTCAGTAACTCATAGACATGAATGAAACCCCTTCATTATATTCAATGACCTACAGCGAGACGGTGGACGTCCATATCGATCCCTATGAGCACAGAATGATATTGGAGTGAACCTTTGGTTATCATGTGATGTTCTCTTTGCTTCGCGATACTTCACAAAACCCGGGATGCATCGGTATCCTCCTGCGTCATCACATGCTCACTATACCGTTATCCTCGTTACCAGTTTTGTTCTTCTTTCTCGTTGTTGTATTCCATCATCCCCGTGACGTAGTCACCTGTGTCTGGCCAGACGATGATGGATGCCATCACATAGAGAGGGCTCTAAGAATATCTCTCTATCGTCGGAGGAACAAATCCTACTCTTGAGCTATCTAGTCCCTTGTCAAACTTTCCGATGATCCTGTAAGTTGTCATTATGATCATCGTGTTACAGGTGATGTTTGAGCAACCCCAAAGTCCACCGTATCGTAAGAAGTGAGTACGATACTCTCATGATATAAGGAGAAAAATCACACATTAACACTCCATGTTATTTACAATTGAATGCACACGATATTAGCTCAATTCATAACAGACAATTTTGGGTCGATTCAATATGATCATTCTTCCAACATCATAATCTCAATGTTGTTTTAGGACTATCGTTACACTTAACGATATCCTATGATCCAGAAAACATGATCATCAACAATACTTGAGCTATTCCTAGAGGCAAGATTATGAACCTTTTATTTTACCGTTTATCATTCCACACGTGCATATGAGTTTTCCACTGAATCACATATTCCAGGATCATAGCAGTTAAAGCACAGAATATAAACTCTATAATTATGAGTATGGAAATATAATAATACAAATATTATTGCCTCTAGAGCATCTTTCCAATAGTCTCTCACTTGCACTGGAGTCAATAATCTACTTGCATGTTTTCTAACACCCATGGCTATCTGGTGTTGTTAATGCTATGCTAGTGGTAGACCCTTCGTCACCGAATTTGATACTCTTCAAATCCTAATGTTATTTGCGTCGGTAATATCTGGCACTTCCTGTGTAATTCTTATGTTACATTAATGGTAACACTACATCTCCATATAGTCCATTTTATAATAACACTATATCTCCATATAGTCCATTTACTACATCTTCATATAGTCAATATACATTTGAAACTACACCATAGTCTATCAATAAATTTTTATTGATCCATATTATATTCTATTGAAGATTTCTCAAGCCTCAATCTAAGTCACTAATAAAATCCACGATCATGTTCGTTTCCTGAAACCATTTCAAAATTTATAGCCCGATAATTAATCATGAAGTTGTCTTGTGTAAACTTTATAATTAACAATTTATGTAACTATTTACAACAATCTCTTCATCTCCTCTATGGAAAAGATGCAAAACTTTTGTCCAACTGAGGTACTTAATCTTTTAACTAATTGGGTTTTCATCTAGTTCTCACCCTTTGGTTTTGTTGTGAAGGATCTAGTCACTTGGAAAATTCTCAAGATCTCCACTAGCACGGGTGACCTCTAACCTTTCACTGGCGACTCACCATCTTCCCAAGCAACTTTCTCCGTCACATGGATGCGAACTTATGGCATAAATGCCTCGGTCACCCCGGCCCTGACACTCTCTCTCACCTTTCTAGAGATTTTATTTCCTCTTCTAATAAAAGACATGTTTCGTCATGTACCGCATGCCAGTTAGGTCGTCATACACGACACCCATTTCCCACTTTCAATAATGTTACCACATCACTATTTCACCTCATTCATTGTGATTTGTGGACCTGACCTCATGCAAGTTTTTATGATTATCAATATTATTTAATTGTGTTTGATGATTACTCTCACTACTCATGGTCCTTCCCTCTCGACTGCATATCCGAAACCTCTAACATTCTTCACATATGCACACACCCAATTTCACACAATCATCAAATACATGCAAAGTGACAATGGTGGGGAGTTCATCAATCACTGCTTACGTGAATTTTTCTCCAACAGTGGCATAGTATTTCGTCTCTCTTGCCCCCACACCTCTCCACAAAACGAAAAGGCCGAACGCCTCATTCTCTCCACTAATGACATAGTCTGCACCTTACTTCTTCAAGCTAATCTGACACCCCAAATTTGGGCTGAGGCCCTTCACACTGCTACTCATCTCCTAAACCGGCGCCCTCTAGTCCAATAAATTTTCTTAGTCCACATTACTTGCTCTTTGGTGTTCATCCATCCTATGACCAACTACGTGTTTTTGGTTGCCTTTGTTTCCTTAACACGTATGCCACAATGCCTAATAAACTAACACCTCGTTCCGCACGCTGCATTTTCCTAAATTACCCCCTCGAGCATAAGGGCTACCGATATCTTGATCTAGCTACTCGCAAAGTGCTCATCTCTCGCCCTGTTATCTTTGATGAAACGTCTTTTCCCTAAGCTGAAGACACACCTGACCCACCAAACAAACCTGCCGCAAAAAATTCCCCACCTGCCGCTCCCTACATCACTCTCTACCTCGAACGTCCGCCAACACCTACCTCGGACCTGCCCACCAGATCACCTCCGGGATTGATGACCACCCTCGGATCCACATCCCACACAACGCCGCCATGCGCCCCGGTCCCAGTGCACCCATCCACGATCTTGGCAACACCCGCACTCCCCGCCAACCACCTCGCGCTAATCCCACCTTGTCGTTACCCAACAACCAGCCCGACGCAACCGATTCTCCCTCGGCCCATGTGCGGCCGCTGCCAACTGCACCCGACATTCCCACCACGTCCCCTGAACCACCAGTTCCACCCATGCAGCAACCTACCTCGACCACTTCATGCGCGCCACCTCAGCCTGCCCTGCCATCCCACTAGAATCCGGTAGAGCCACCCGAGAATGCAGCGATGGAGCTGTGTTGAGGCCAGAGGGCCGATGCCCCCCAAGCCTTGGATCAATTCCCGAAGGAAAAAAATAGGATGGCTTAGATTTTTTAGCATTTTCCCCCCTGAAACATTAATGATTTATCTTTTGCCCCCCAGTGATTTTCGGCTCCGCTACTACGAGAATGCACACCAAAAGCACACCCGAGGTAAATCTGGTTATTTCATGCGCAAAAAGGACACTGCCGTCACCCTTTCCACTCCGATTTTACCTATTCCCTCCTCATATAAATTGTCTATCAAGGACCTGCACTGGTACTATGCTATGCTTGATGAATTTAACACATTGTTGCGGAGTGACACTTGGTCTTTGGTTCCTCGTCCGGCATGTGTCAATGTGGTCACGGGCAAGTGGATCTTTCGGCATAAATTCAACAATGATGGCTCCTTGGCTCGCTACAAGACTCAATGGGTTGTTCGTGGCTTCACACAATGTGAGGGTATTGATTATGGTGAAACCTTTAGTCCGGCCATCAAACTGGCTACCATTCGCGTGGTGCTCAGTCTTCTTCGACAAAGGGTAGTGGCGACACACAATATCTTCAGCTTGGCAGTGGTCTTCGAACACTAGGCCGCAAGCTCAGGGGTGAAAACCCTAGGTATGACCTTCGATGGTTGCACCTAGCAATGTCATGTCATGTCCTTGTTGAAGACATTGCTTTGGAGTCAGTTTAGATATGCACTTTGGAGTGAAAACCCAAGATTTCCAAGTCATTGGTTATGTCGGCTTTCTTTATTTCTTCTTCTTCTTCTTCTTCTTCTTCTTTTTGGCTGTGTGTAGCCTTGATATCTTGATTAGGTCTTGATATTGCATCGTTGTAGATCCCGGGTGTAATTGGTATCATATTAATATTAAATCTATTATCTTTTGTCAAAAAAAAAGATGAGGCTCTCGCTAGGATGGCATTGTTTTACAAAAAGAAAGAAAACAGAGGAGTATCCTAGTTAGAACTCTCTCAGCCATGTAGCCAGAAGTACGTACAATGTTTTGCCTTATACAGTTAACATTACGCCGTTAATTTCTAGCCGTGCATACAAGCATTGTTCAGAATTTATTGTACGGTAGTGGTAGGTGGACCCATGACTCCATAGTCTTGAATATATTGTTTCCACCGCCCACCTAGCTGGAGTAAAAATCCATGACATAGTTTGGTTGTGTAAATTATTTGTTGGTTAGTGAGGTTGTTGCGGTGCTCATTTTACTGCAGTTTGGAAGAACTATGAAGTTTCATGGTAAGATAAAATAAAGTATCCCCAATACATCCAACCAACCAAAAGTGACCACACCAGTAGTTGTATAAGAGAAAAGGCAATTGTAAATCTACGTCCAGAATTGGTTTAACATAAATTTCACAAATTTCTCTTCAAAGGAACCCGTGGTGCGTGTATGTTGGTCTTGAATGAAGTTTATGTCAAAACTAGTTCCAAATAGGAAGAATCTAGTTGGGAACTATTAGTCAAGAACTTGGAAATAAGAAACTATAGTAAGCTCTTTTTAAACCATGCATAAGAACATCATGTATATTCATTAAGACTAAAAGGCGAAACTTGTTGCAAAGAATACAAAAGCAGCTCGATCCGGTGGGGTTTGAAAGATCTTGTCAGAGGGAGGTACACTTTGGCCAACACTTCTATAGACACATGAATGCAGAAAGTAGTCGCTTTCATGGAATGTGTATGTGGGCCGTTTAAAACATCAGACTAGTCAAGGTTTTGTTTGGTGTGAGCAACATGTAACTACTTATCGATCTGAGGTAGCTCTGAATGCCCTCTATTTCCAGATCGAACCCATGAAAGATGATCGTGCGTAACTTGCCCATCATTCCTGCTATTGTGGCTCGATCATGGTCTCTCTTTTTGTTAGTAGCACCTAATACTTTATGCCATAAAAGAACCTATATACGAAGCTCAAGATATTGAGAAGATGTATAAATGGGGTTGTTCGGCGGGGCAGTATGGCTTTGATCATATATGAGTCTGGAAGCAATGTGTTGCTCAACAAACCTTGTGTACTTTAGAGACAACATTAGGTGCATGACTAAGACTAGGATACAAGAGTGTAGATACAGAAAGCCCACATGTTGTAAAAAGGAATAGGGGGTGTCTAGAAGTAAGAATGTGGATGAGGAATTAATGCCCCATATTTGTGAGTAGATGCAAGACATAATACAATGGTTGTACGTATGAAAGGTCATATGGGTAAAAGATATAGTGGTTGGTGCATGCCTAGCAATTTCATTAATTCAGTATAAAACATCATTACTTGTCCATACATGTGGATTCTCCTGTGTGCATAGGTACCATCCACGTTAACAAGGTGGAGCCATCTGGCCGGGACAATGGGTTGCTCGTTCACATGGACACACTATGCAACACAAGTGGCGACTCATGTTACATGCTCCATTCCATTCATCACAAGGATCTCTACAACATTGGATTAGGCGCACGTACACTCGTGTAGCGAACATACTCATAGCTCCTCATATTCATGTAGCTGTGTAGAACAGTTTAATTATGTCGGCCTCCTATCCTCAAATAGATGTTTGAGTTGATCTTGAGATGTCCATGCCGATTTTCTTAACTAGGACATCAATATGATACTAGGCCATTTCATTTCGCTAAATTCATGTACATGCTCTCGCCAAAAATTGGTGAAAAACTTACAAAACATAGACAAGGTTTCTCTTGTTGGTAGTGTGTAATCTTTGCTCGATTGCTTATGCTATATGCCTATCGTTGCTAACCCTTTGCCCTATGCACTAAACTGTGCGCTATGGTGTTTCACTGTTGTTAGTTTTTGGCATGTAGAATTGACGGTCAAGCGACCCCAACCCAGTGCTTGCATCACCCACTCTCCTCCCATCCCCTCTACCCGCTGTCACCAGAGGAGATCAATGGTGGTGGGGATGCATTCTCGTGCACCGATCTCTCGCGCGGGGAGCTCTCCAGTCGTGGAGCTTGGACATTGGGGCATCAATCTGGGGCAGCCTAGGTGGTTGTCATGCTGCTGTGTTGCTTGGGCGGTGGCAGTCGTCATAGGTGGCCGCGTGTGGCGATGGGCCTCCGATTCCCAGACCTAGCAGCAGTAGCTTGAGGCTGGTCGGCAGCGAAAGCGACAAAGAGACAACGACTACCGGAAGACGTGTGGTAGAAGGTCGCGACTACGGGTCTTGGCGTCTTGTCGATGTCGGCTTCTACCACATGGCATCTGGATCGTGTGCATGAAATGGCTTTCGACGTCATGTGGCTCACTTCGTTCTATGATAGTGTTGTGCTCGCACAACAGATTTGGTCACATGGTGATATCCATGCCAAGGATATGCACACGAGCGCCTACCTTCGGCTATGAATGCCATGGAACGGTTTGTATTTCAATTTTTCATGACCATGGTATGTGGATTCCTTTCCATACAACTTCTGCTTATTCAAGAAAAGGTAGCGGCAACACACGATATCTTCAGCTTGGTAGTGCTCTTCGAGCATCGGGTCTCAAGCTCGCGGGTGAAAAACCTATGCTATGACCTTTGATGGTTGCACCTGGCAATGGCGGTGTTTTACGTGTCATGTCCTTGTTTAAGACATTGCTTTGGAGTCTGTTCAAACGTGCACTTCGGAGTGAAAAGCCAAGATTTGCAAGTCGTTGGCCGTGTCGGCTTTCTTTGTTTCTTCTTCTTCTTCTTATCCTTTTTGTCTATGTGCAGCTTTGATATCTTGATTATGTTGATATTGTGTTGTTGTAGATCCCGAGTGTAATTGGTATCATTTTCATATTAATCTATTAACCTTTGTCAAAAAATGGATGAGGCCCTCGTTAGGATAGCATGCTTAGACAAAAAGGAAGAAAACAGAGGAGTATGCTAATTAGATCTCTCTCAACACTTGGTATCATCTTAATATTAGTCTATTACCTGGGTATTCTATGTAAGGCGGTGGAAGTGCATTCATATATTAGGACTTTATGTTTTTTTAAACTGGCAAGAATATCATTGGCGTGTAAAGCTGCCCACTTGATCATGCATCCACACCTTGATTCAAATACTAAGATGACTGAAGAGAAGTTGCTAACACTTTTTGTCGTGGGCTTCAGGCAACCAGTCAACTGAAGGAAATATGCCCTGGAGGCAATAATAAAGTTCTTATTTTATATTTTCTTATTCATGATAAAGGTTTATTATTCATACTAGAATTGTATTGATCGGAAACTTAAATACATGTGTGAATACATAAACAAATACCGTGTCCCTAGTAAGCCTCCACTAGACTAACTCGTTGATCAAAGATGGTTAAGGTTTCCTAACCATAGACATGTGTTGTCATTTCATAACGGGATCACATCATTAGGAGAATGATGTGACGGACAAGACCCATCCGTTAGCTTAGCATATTGATCGTTCAGTTTATTGCTATTGCTTTCTTCATGACAAATACAAATTCCTCTGACTATGAGATTATGCAACTCCCGGATACCGGAGGAATACCTTGTGTGCTATCAAATGTCATAATGTAACTGGGTGATCATAAAGATGCTCTACAGGTATCTTTGAAGGTGTTTGTTGAGTTGTCATAGATCGAGATTAGGATTTGTCACTCCGAGTATCGGAGAGGTATCTCTAGGCCCTCTCGGTAATACACATCATAAGAAGCCTTGCAAGCAAAGTGACTACTGAGTTAGTTACAGGATGATGTATTACGGAATGAGTAAAGAGACTTGCCGGTAACGAGATTGAACTAGGTATGAAGATACCGACGATTGAATCTCGGGCAAGTAACATACCGATACACAAAGGGAATAGCGTATGTTGTCATAACGGTTCGACCGATAAAGATCTTTGTAGAATATGTAGGAGCCAATATGGGCATACAGGTTCCGCTATTGGTTATTGACCGGAGAGGTGTCTCGGTCATTTATACATAGTTCTAGAACCCGTAGGGTCCGCACGCTAAACGTTCGTTGACGATATAGTGTTATATGAGTTATATGATTTGGTAACCGAATGTTGTTCAGAGTCCTGGATGAGATCACGGACATGATGAGGAGTCTCGAAATGGTCGAGAGGTAAAGATTGGTATATAGGACGATGGTATTCGGACACCAGAAGAGTTTCGGGATGCACCGAGTAGTCATCGGGTCACCGGAAGGGGTTCCGGACACCCCCGGTAGGTGTTATGGGCTTAATGGGCCAAGGGAGGGACAAACCAGCCCACAAGGGGCTGGTGCGCCCCTCTCCCTGGCAGGCCAGCCCTAGGGAAGGAAAGGGGGGAGGGCTAGCCCCTCTTGCCTTCCCCTTCTCATGGGAGAAAGGAAAGGGGGGGGGGGGGCGCCTCCCTCCCCTGCCTTTCCCCCGCACCTAAATATGGCAGGGGGCGCCACTTGGGAGGAGACCCCAAGTAGGATTCAGCCTACTTGGGGCGCCCTCCTGGCTTCTCCCTCCTCCCCCCCACCTATATATATGTGGGAGGGGGGCGCCTAGCACAGAACAACATTGTCTTAGCCGTGTGCGGCGCCCCCCTCCACCGTTTACAACCCCGGTCATAATTTTGTAGTGCTTAGGCGAAGCCCTGCGGAGATAGCTTCACCATTACTGTCACCATGCCGTCGTGCTGCCGGAACTCATCCACTACCTGGCCATCTTGCTGGATCAAGAAGACGGAGGACGTCACCGAACTGAACGTGTGCAGAATGCGGAGGTGCCGTACGTTTGGTACTTGATTGGTTGGAGCGCGAAGAAGTTTGACTACATCAACCGCGTTGTTAAACGCTTCCGCTTACGGTCTACGAGGGTACGTAGACACACTCTCCCCTCTCGTTGCTATGCATCTCCATGGATAGATCTTGCGTGTGCGTAAGAAATTTTTTGTTTTCCATGCAACGTTTCCCAACAGTGGCATCAGAGCCAGGTCTATGCGTAGATGATATGCACGAGTAGAACACAAAGAGTTGTGGGTGGTGATAGTCATACTGCTTACCACCAACGTCTTATTTTGATTCGGCGGTATTGTGGGATGAAGTGGCCCGGACCAACCTTACATGTCCACGCACATGAGACCGGTTCCACCGACAGACATGCAACTAGTTTTGCATAAAGGTGGCTGGCGGGTGTCTGTTTCTCCTACTTTAGTTGAATCGATTTTGACTATGGCCGGTCCTTGAAGAAGGTTAAAACAGCAAACTTAACGAATCACCGTTGTGGTTTTTGCGTAGGTAAGAACGATTCTTGATAGAAGCCCGTAGCAGCCACGTAAAACTTGCAACAACAAAGTAGAGGACGTCTAACTTGTTTTTGCAGGGCATGTTGTGATGTGATATGGTCAAGATATGATGTGATATATGTTGATGTATGAGATGATCATGTTTTGTAATATCGACAACCGGTAGGAGCCTTAGGGTTGTCTCTTTATTGTATGAAGTGCAAGCGCCATGTAATTGCTTTACTTTGTCACTATGCGTTAGCGATAGTTGTAGAAGCAATAGTTGGCGAGATGACCCCGACACAATGATGGAGATCAAGGTGTCGAGCCGGTGATGATGGAGATCATGATGATGCTTTGGAGATGGAGATCAAAAGCACAAGATGATGATGGCCATATCATGTCACATATTTTAATTGCATGTGATGTTTATCCTTTATGCATCTTATTTTGCTTAGAACGGCGGTAGCATTATAAGATGATCCCTTCACTAAATTTCAAGATAAAAGTGTTCTCCCCGAGTATGCCAAAGTTCGTCGTTTCGAAGCACCACGTGATGATCGGGTGTGATAGACTCTACGTTCACATACAACGGGTGTAAGATAGTTTTGCACATGCAGAATACTTGGGTTAAACTTGACGAGCCTAGCATGTACACACATGGTCTCTGAACACTGGAGACCGAAAGGTCGAACGTGAGTCATATAGTAGATATGATCAACATAGAGATGTTCACCATTGATGACTACCCCATCTCACGTGATGATCGGACATGGGTTCGTTGATTTGGATCACGTGTCACTTAGATAACTTGAGGGATGTTTATTTAAGTGGGAGTTCATTAGTAATTTGATTAATTGAACTTAATTTATCATGAACTTAGTCTTAGTAGTTTTTTGCATAATTATGCAGTAGATCAATAGCTCGCGATGTAGCTCCCCTAATTTTGATATGTTCCTAGAGAAAACTAAGTTGAAAGATGATAGTAGCAATGATGCGGACTGGGTCCGTGGTCTGAGGATTATCCTCATTGCTGCACAGAAGAATTATGTCCTTAATGCACCGCTAGGTGACAGACCTATTGTAGGAGCAGATGTAGACATTATGAACATTTGGCGAGCTCGATAAGATGACTACTTAATAGTTTAGTGCGCCATGCTTTACGGCTTAGAACCGGGACTTCAAAACATTATGAACGCCACAGAGCATATGAGATGTTCCAAAGAGCTGAAATTGGTATTTCAGACTCATGCCCGTGTCGAGAGGTATGAGACCTCTGATAAGTACTTTGCCTACAAGATAGAGGAGAATAGCTCAGCCAGTGAGCATGTGCTCAGAATGTCTGGGTACTACAATCACTTGAATCAAGTGGGAGTTAATCTTCCAGATAAGATAGTGATTGACAGAGTTCTCTAGTCACTATCACCAAGCTACTAGAACTTCGTGATGAACTATAATATGCAAGGGATGACAAAAACAATTCCCGAGCTCTTCGCGATGCTGAAATCGGTGAAGGTAGAAATCAAGAAAGTGCATCAAGTGTTGATGGTCAACAAGACCACTAGTTTCAAGAAAAAGGGCAAGGGAAAGAAAGGGAACTTCAAGAAGAATGGAAAGCAAGTTGCCACTCCCATGAAGAAGCCCAAAGCTGGACCTAAGCCTGAAACTAAGTGCTTCTACTGCAAAGGAAATGGTCACTAGAAGCAGAACTGCCCCAAATACTTGGCGGATAAGAAGGATGGCAAAGTGAACAAAAGTAAATTTGATATACATGTTATTGATGTGTACCGTACTAATGTTCGTAGTAGCCCCTGGGTATTTGATACTTGTTCAGTTGCTAAGATTAGTAACTCGAAACAGGAGTTGCAGAATAAACAGAGACTAGTTAAGGGTGAGATAACGATGTGTGTTGGAAGTGTTTCCTAGATTGATATGATCACCATCACATACTCCCTCTACCTTCGGGATTAGTGTTGAACCTAAATAAATGTTATTTGGTGTTTGCATTGAGCATGAATATGATTAGATCATGTTTATTGCAATACGGTTATTCATTTAAGTCAGAGAATAATTGTTGTTCTATTTACATGAATAAAACCTTCTATGGCCATACACCCAATGTGAATGGTTTATTGAATCTCGATCGTAGTAATACACATATTCATAATATTGATGCCAAAAGATGCAAAGTTGATAATGATAGTGCAACATACTTGTGGCACTGCCATTTAGGTCATATTGGTGTAAAGCACATCAAGAAACTCCATACGGATGGACTTTTGGAATCACTTGATTATGAATCATTTGATACTTGCGAACCATGCCTCATGGGCAAAGATGACTAAAACTCCGTTCTCCAGAACAATGGAGCGAGCTAATGACTTATTGGAAATAATACATACCGATGTATGCAGTCCGATGAGTGTTGAAGCACGCGGCGGGTATCGTTATTTTCTGACCTTCACAGATGATTTGAGTAGGTATGGGTATATCTACTTGATGAAACACAAGTCTGAAACATTTGAAAAGTTCACAGAATTTCAGAGTGAAGTAGAGAATCATCGTAACAAGAAAATAAAGTTTCTACGATCTGATCGCGGAGGCGAATATTTGAGTTACGAGTTTGGCCTTCATTTAAAACAATGTGGAATTGTTTCACAACTCACGCCAACTGGAACACCACGGTGTAATGGTGTGTCCAAACATCGTAACCGTACTTTATTGGATATGGTGTGTTTTATGTTGTCTCTTACCAATTTATGATGCGGCTTGAAGCTACGTCGGTATTTCCCCAAAGAGGAAGAGATGATGTAGCATAGCGGCGGTAGGTATTTCCCTCAGTGATGAAACCAAGGTTATCGAACCAGTAGGAGAACCAAGCAACACTACGTAAACAGCACCTGCACACAAATAACAAAGACTCGCAACCCGACGTGTAAAAGGGGTTGTCAATCCCTTTCGGGCAACGGCGCCAAAAATTGGCAAACGGACGTGAGAGAGTAGTAAATATTGATAGATCAAAAGCCAAATAAAATAAAGTGCAGCAAGGTATTTTTGGTTTAATAGATCTGAAAAATAAAAGTTGCAAATAAAGAAAAGAGCGAATAGCAAAATAGATCTTGAAAGCAAATATATTGGAAAAGAGATCCGGGGGCCGTAGGTTTCACTAGTGGCTTCTCTGGAGAAAAATAGCAAACGGTGGGTGAACAAATTACTGTTGGGCAATTGATAAAACTTCAAATAATCATGACGATATCCAGGCAATGATCATTATATAGGCATCACGTCCAAGATTAGTAGACCGACTCCTGCCTACATCTACTACTATTACTCCACACATTGACCGCTATCCATCATGCATCTAGTGTATTAAGTTCATGGAGAAACGGAGTAATGCAATAAGAATGATGACATGATGTAGACAAGATCTATTTATGTAGAAATAGACCCCATCGTTTTATCCTTAGTAGCAACGATACATACGTGTCGGTTCCCCTTCTGTCATTGGGATCAAGCACCGTAAGATCGAACCCACTACAAAGCATCTCTTCCCATTGCAAGATAAATAGATCAAGTCGGCCAAACAAAACCCAAATATCGGAGAAGAAATACGAGGCTATAAGCAATCATGCATATAAGAGATCAAAGAGGACTCAAATAACTTTCATGGATAAAAAGATAGATCTGATCATAAACTCAAAGTTCATCGGATCCCAACAAACACATCGCAAAAAGAGTTACATCATATGGATCACCAAGAGACCATTGTATTGAAGATCAAGAGAGAGAGAGAGAGGAAGCCATCTAGCTACTAACTACGGACCCGTAGGTCTGCAAAGAACTACTCACGCATCATCGGAGAGGCACCAATGGAAGTGGTGAACCCCTACATGATGGTGTCTAGATTGGATCTGGTGGTTCTGGACTCTGCGGCGGCTGGAATTGATTTTCGTCGACTCCCCTAGGGTTTCTGGAATATTGGGGTATTTATAGAGCAAAGAGGCAGTTCGGGGGGCACCCGAGGTGGGTACAACCCACCAGGGCGTGCCTGGGCCTCCAGGTGCGCCCTGGTGGGTTGTGCTCCCCTCGGAGCACCCCCAGGCGCTTCTCCGGCCCACTGGATGTCTTCTGGTCCAAAAAAAATCCACAAAAAGTTTCGTTGCGTTTGGACTCCGTTTGGTATTGATTTCCTGCGATGTAAAAAACATGCAAAAAACAACAACTGGCACTTGGCACTATGTCAATAGGTTAGTACCAAAAAATGATATAAATTGACTATAAAATGATTGTAAAACATCCAAGAATGATAATATAACAGCATGGAACAATCAAAAATTATAGATACGTTGGAGACGTATCAGCATCCCCAAGCTTAATTCCTGCTCGTCCTCGAGTAGGTAAATGATAAAAATAGAATTTTTGATGTAGAATGCTGCCTAACATGTCATCTCATATTCTTTCCTTTATAGCATGGACATTTGGACTTTTATATGATTCAAAGCAATAGTCTAGTTTTGACATGATGACTTAAATACTCAAGCATATCAACAAGCAACTATGTCTTTCAAAATATCAACACTAAAATAAGTTATCCCTAGCCCATCATGCTCAACCATTGATCCATTCATGAAACACACTCACATATTAACTACACCCAATGCTCAAGTACGATCATAGTGCCTCCTAGTTGGTGCTTTATAAGAGAAGATGGAGACTCAAATTAAAAATTGCATAAAGTAAAGAAAGGCCCTTCGCAGAGGGAAGTAGGGATTTGTAGAGGTGCCAGAGCTCAAAGCGAAAAACTTAGAGATAAAAACATTTTGGGAGGTGTGCTTTTCCCACCAACGAAAACGACTTAGAGTTCCCAACACTTTCCATGCTAGATATATCATAGGCGGTTCCCAAACAGAAAATAAAGTTTATTCCTTTTTCCACAATTTCTTTCACTTTCCATGGCTAGCTGTATCCACGGGTGCCTTCCATACCAACACTTTCCAAGGAATTTATTATTTGACAACATAAAGTAAATTCATTTTTCATTTCAGGACTGGGCATCCCTAATACCTTTGCCTTACACTCGTGCAATGACAAGTGAATAAACACTCATCGTGAGAATAACACATCTAGCATGGAAAATATTAGCCATGCCTCACCGCCTCGCGAGCGGTACGAACACACAAAAGAGAAGTTTATTTTGAAAATTAGAGATGGCACATACAAATTTTCTTAGAACGGCAAAATAATACCGCATATAGGTAGATATAGTGGACTCATGTGGCAAAACTGGTTTAAAGGGTTTTGGATGCACAAGTAGTGATCATACTTAGTGCAAAATGAAGGCTAGCAAAAGATTGAGAAGCGACCAACCAAAAAATGAATAATCTCATAAGCGAGCATTAAGCATAATTAACACCGAATAATGCACCACAAGTAGGATATAATTTCATTGCATAACTATTGACTTTCATGCTTGCATAGGGAATCACAAACCTTAACACCAATATTCTTACTAAAGCACAATTACTCATCAACATAACTCACATATCACATCATCATATCTCAAAACTATTACAAGGAATCAATTTTATTTTGTCCAATGATCTTCATGAAAGTTTTTATTATATCCTTCTTGGATATCTACCACTTTGGAACTAATTTTCATGTGTTGCTTTTGATAAGCTCAAACAAATATAAGTGAAGAACATGAGCATAATACTTCTTTCTCTCAAATTAATTTAAGTGAAGCAAGAGAGAATTTCTTAAAAAATTTACTAACTCCCAAATAAATATAAGTGAAGCATGAGAGCATTTCTTCAAAAATACTAAAGCACGCCGTGCTCAAAAAGATATAAGTGAAGCACTAGAGCAAATCCATAGCTCATAAAAATTGAAGTGAAGCATAGAGAGCAATTCTAACAAGTCATGTCATAATTTTGGCTCTCTCAAATAGGTGTGTCCAGCAAGGATTCATAACTTAGAACATAAAACAAAACAAGCAAAGACTCATATCATACAAGACGCTCCAAGCAAAACTCATAGTATGTGACAAATAAAAATATAGCTTCGAGTAAAATACCGAAGGTCGTTAGAAGAAAGAGGGGATGCCACTCGGGGAATCCCCAAGCTTAGTTGCTTGCTTATCTTTGGATAATAGCTTGGCATGCCATGGGCATCCCCAAGCTTAGGCTCTTCTTACTGCTTATTCCTTCATCCATCGTAAGATAACCCAAAACTTGAAAACTTCAATCACACAAAACTCAACAAAACCTTCGTGAGATCCGTTAGTATAAGAAAGCAAATCACTACTATAAGTACTGTAGCAAACCAATTCATATTTTATGCTTGCATTATATCTACTGTCTTCCAACTTTTCTATGGCAAAAAACTCATCAAATAAAACCATAGAATCATCAAAACAAGCACACAACGCAAAGAAAACAGAATCTGTCAAAAACAGAACAGTCTGTAGCAATCTTGATATTTTGAATACTTCTGAAACTCCAAAATTCTGAAAAATTAGGACAGAAAAGGCAATCTGTATATAAATCTTGTGTAAAAAATTCAGAATTTTTCATCTCTGCTTTGAATTTAAAAAAAAAATACTGGACGCAAAAGTTTCTGTTTTCCAACAAGATCAAATCAACTATCACCCAACATAATCCTAAAGGCTTTAGTTGGCACAAACACTAGTTAAAACACAAAAAACACAATTATAACAGTAGCATAATTGTGCAAACACTCAAGAACAGAAAGCAAAAAGCAAAAATAAATTTTATTCATTGGGTTGCCTCCCAACAAGCGCTATTGTTTCACGCCCCTAGCTAGGCATAAAGCAAGGATCTAAGTTTTGTCATCTTTGTTTCGAGATCCATAAGATGCCCTCATGATTGATTCATATGGAGGCCTAATTCTTGTTCTAGGGAAGTGTTCCATACCCTTCCTTAGTGGAAATTGAAATTTAATATTGCCTTCTTTCATATCAATTACGGCACCAATAGTGCGTAAAAACGGTCTACCAAGAATAATTGGACAAGACAGATTACAATCAATATCAAGAACAATAAAATCTATGGGCACATAATTCCTATTTGCAAGAATAAGAACATCATTAATCCTTCCCATAGGCTTTTTAATAGTAGAATCCGCCAAGTGCAAATTTAAAGAGCATTCTTCAATATCGGTAAGACCAAGCACATCACATAAAGATTTCGGTATTGTAGAAACACTAGCACCCAAGTCACATAAAGAAAAACACTCATAATTTTTAATCTTGAATTTGATAGTAGGTTCCCACTCATCATGTAATTTTCTTGGAATTGAAACTTCTAATTCCAACTTTTCTTCCAAAGCTTTCATCATAGCATCAACAATATGTTTAGTAAAAGCTTTATTTTGTTCATAAGCATGGGGTGAATTTATCATGGATTGCAACAAAGAAATACAATCAATCAAAGAGCAGCTATCATAATTAAAGTCTTTGTAATCCAAAATAGTGGGCACATCACTAGTTAAAGTCTTGACCTCTTCAAACCCACTTTTATCAAAATTTTCAACAAGATTTTCACCCTCCAAATTATCGAGACGCCTTCTAACTAAAGTTGACTCTTCTCCAGTCCCTTTTTCATCAATCTTAATTTTACTAAACAAGGAATCAATAGAAGAAACACCAATCATTTTAAGATCTTCATCACTTTTATGAAAGCAATCACTAGAAAATGCCTTTTCTAAAAATTCTCTTCTAGCTCTAAGCATAGCGGTTCTTTTCTTACTTTCATCCATAGAAACATAAAGAGCTTTAATTGATTCTTAAAATTTAGGCAAAAAAAATTTCATCTTGAGATTTTCCACATCATGAGAAATTCTATCAACACTTCTAGACAAATCATCAATCTTATTCAACTTTTCTTCCATCGAAGCATTGAAAACTTTTTGAGTATTGATAAATTCTTTAATATTATTCTCAAGATCAGAGGTGTTCCTATTATTATTATTATAAGAAGGATTACCATAGGAATTACCATAATTATTAGAGGAATTACTAGGAAAAGGCCTAGGATTAAAATTACCTCTGTAAGCATTGTTATTGAAATTGTTTCGTGAGATAAAATTCACATCTACGGCATCACTATTTTGCTCAATCAAAGTAGACAAAGGTACATCATCAAAATCAATAGGAGCACTTTTACTAGCAACCAATTTCATAAGAGCATCAACTTTTTCACTCAAAGAAGAAATTTCTTCAACGGAATTAACTTTTTTACTAGTAGGAGCTCTTTCGGTATGCCATTGTGAATAATTTGCCATGATATTATCAAGCAATTTGGTGGCTTCACCCAAAGTAATTTCCATAAAAGTACCACCCGCGGCAGAATCTAAAAGATTACGAGAAACAAAATTCAACCCCGCATAAAAAATTTGTATGATCATCCAAAGATTGAACCCATGAGTTGGGCAATTCCTTAGCATCATTTTCATCCTTTCCCAAGATTGTGCAACATGCTCATGTTCAAGTTGCTTGAAATTCATGATCTGGGTTCTAAGGGAAATAATTTTTGCGGGCGGAAAATACTTAGTGATAAAAGCTTCTTTGCACTTATTCCAAGAATCGATACTATTACGAGGCAAAGAAGAAAACCAAATTTTTGCATGATCTCGCAAAGAAAACGGAAATAATTTCAACTTCACAACATCATTGTCCACATCTTTTTTCTTTTGCATATCGCATAATTCCATGAATGTGTTAAGATGGGACGCGGCATCCTCATTAGGAGTACCGGAAAATTGATCTTTCATAACAAGATTCAGCAAAGCAGTATTAATATCACAAGCCTCCGCACTAGTAGCAGGAGGAGCAATCGGAGTGCTAAGAAAATCATTGTTGTTGGTATTTGAGAAATCACACAACTTGGTGTTCTCTTGAGTCATTGTGACTACGCAACAAGATTGCACTCAAAAATAGATCCGGTAAGAAAACGGCAAACGAAAAAGAGGGCGAATAAAACGGCAAATTGTTGTGCAGTGGGGGAGAGGAAAACGAGAGGCAAATGGCAAATAATGTAAATTGCGAGGAGATGAGATTTGTGATTAGGAACCTGATATATGTTGAAGACCCTCCCTGGCAACGGCGCCAGAAATTCCTTTTGATACGTCTTGAAGCTACGTCGGTATTTCCCCAAAAAGGAAGGGATGATGCAGCACAGCGGCGGTAGGTATTTCCCTCAGTGATGAAACCAAGGTTATCGAATCAGTAGGAGAACCAAGCAACACTACGTAAACAACACCTGCATACAAATAACAAATACTCGCAACCCGACGTGTAAAAGGGGTTGTCAATCCCTTTCGGGCAATGGCGCCAAAAATTGTCAAACGGACGTGAGAGAGTAGTAAATATTGATAGATCGAACGCCAAATAAAATAAAGTGCAGCAAGGTATTTTTGTATTTTTGGTTTAATAGATCTGAAAATAAAAGTTGCAAATAAAGAAAAGAGCGAATAGCAAAATAGATCTTGAAAGCAAATATATTGGAAAAGAGACCCGGGGGCCGTAGGTTTCACTAGTGGCTTCTCTGGAGAAAAATAGCAAACGGTGGGTGAACAAATTACTGTTGGGCAATTGATAAAACTTCAAATAATCATGACGATATCCAGGCAATGATCATTATATAGGCATCACGTCCAAGATTAGTAGACCGACTCCTGCCTGCATCTACTACTATTACTCCACACATCGACCGCTATCCAGCATGCATCTAGTGTATTAAGTTCATGGAGAAACGGAGTAATGCAATAAGAACGATGACATGATGTAGACAAGATATATTTATGTAGAAATAGACCCCATCGTTTTATCCTTAGTAGCAACGATACATACGTGTCGGTTCCCCTTCTGTCACTGGGATCAAGCACCGTAAGATCGAACCCACTACAAAGCATCTCTTCCCATTGCAAGATAAATAGATCAAGTCGGCCAAACAAAACCCAAATATCGGAGAAGAAATACGAGGCTATAAGCAATCATGCATATAAGAGATCAAAGAAGACTCAAATAACTTTCATGGATAAAAAGATAGATCTGATCATAAACTCAAAGTTCATCCGATCCCAACAAACAGACCGCAAAAAGAGTTACATCATATGGATCTCCAAGAGACCTTTGTATTGAAGATCAAGAGAGAGAGAGGAAGCCATCTAGCTACTAACTACGGACCCGTAGGTCTACAAAGAACTACTCATGCAACATCGGAGAGGCACCAATGGAAGTGGTGAACCCCTCCATGATGGTGTCTAGATTGGATCTGGTGGTTCTGGACTCTGCGGTGGCTGGAATTGATTTTTGTCAACTCCCCTAGGGTTTCTGGAATATTGGGGTATTTATAGAGCAAAGAGGTGGGTTCAGGGGGCACCCGAGGTGGGCTCCCCTCGGAGCACCCCCCAGGCGCTTCTCCGGCCCACTGGATGTCTTCTGGTCCAAAAAAAATCCACAAAAAGTTTCACTGCGTTTGGACTCCGTTTGGTATTGATTTCCTGCGATGTAAAAAACATGCAAAAAATAGCAACTGGCACTTGGCACTATGTCAATAGGTTAGTACAAAAAAATGATATAAAATGATTGTAAAACATCCAAGAATGATAATATAACAGCATGGAACAATAAAAAATTATAGATACGTTGGAGACATATCAATTTACCACTATCGTTTTGGGGTTATACATTAGAGACAGCCGCATTCATGTTAAATAGGGCACCGTCTAAATCCATTGAGATGGCATCGTATGAACTATGGTTTGGCAAGAAACCTAAGCTGTCATTTCTTAAAGTTTGGGGATGCGACACTTATGTCAAAAGGCTTCAGCCTGATAAGCTCCAACCCAAAGCGGAGAAGTGCGTCTTCATAGGATACCCGAAAGAAACTATTGGGTATACCTTCTACCACAGATCCAAAGGCAAAATCTTTGTTGCTAAGAATGGGTCCTTTCTAGGGAAGGAGTTTCTCTCGAAAGAAGTGAGTGGGAGGAAAGTAGAACTTGATGAGGTAGTTGTACCTTCTCTCGAATTGGAAAGTAGTACATCAGAGAAAGCCGTTCCCGTGATGCCTACACCAACCAGAGAGAAAGCAAATGATGATGATTATGAAACTTTAGATCAAGTTACTACTAAACCTCGTAGGTCGACCAGAACATGTTCCGCACTAGAGTGGTACGGCAATCCTGTCCTGGAAGTCATGTTGTTGGACAACGGTGAACCTACGAACTATGAAGCTATAATGAGCCCAGATTCCGACAAATGTCTTGTGGCCACGAAATCTGAGATAGGATCCATGTATGAAAACAAAGTATGGACTTTGGTGGACTTGCCCAATGACCGGCAAGCCATAGAAAATAAATGGCTCTTCAAGAAGAAGACTGACACTGATGGCAATGTTACTGTCTACAAAGCATGACTTGTCGCAAAAGGTTTTCGACAAGTTCAAGGGGCTGACTATGATGAGACTTTCTCACCCATAGCGATGCTTAAGTTCGTCCGAATCATGTTAGCAATTGCCACATTTTATGATTATGAAATCTGGCAAATGGATGTCAAAACTGCATCCCTTAATGGATTTCTTAAAGAAGAGTTGTATATGATGCAACCAGAAGGTTTTGTCAATCCTAAAAGTGCTAACAAAGTGTGCATACTCCAGCGATCCATCTATGGACTGGTGAAAACATCTCGGCGCTGGAATATACGCTTTGATGAGGTGATCAAAGCATATGGTTTTATACAGACTTACGGTGAAGCTTGCATTTACAAGAAAGTAAGTGGGAGCACTGTAGCATTTCTGATATTATATGTGGATGACATATTGTTGATTGGAAATGATTTAGAATTTCTGGATAGCATAAAAGGATACTTGAATAAGAATTTTTCAATGAAAGACCTCGGTGAAGTTGCTTATATATTGGGCATCAAGATCTATAGGGATAGATCGAGACGCTTAATAGGACTTTCACAAAGCACATACCTTGACAAAAGTTTTTGAAGAAGTTCAAAATTGATCAGTCAAAGAATGAGTTCTAGCCTGTATTGTAAGGTGTGAAGTTAAGTAAGACTCGAAGCCCGACCACGGCAGAAGATAGAGAAAGAATGAAAGTTATTCCCGATGCCTCTGCCATAGGTTCTATAAAGTATGTCATCCTGTGTACCAGACTTATTGTGTACCTTGCCAAGTGTTTGGCAAGTGGGTACAATAGTGATCCAGGAGTAGATCACTGGACAGCGGTCAAAATTATCCTTAGTTACCTAAGAGGACTAAGGAAATATTTCTCGGTTATGGAGGTGATAAAGAGTTTGTCGTAAAGGGTTACGTCGATGCAAGCTTTTAACACCGATTCAGATGACTCTGAGTCTCAATCTGGATACATATTGAAAGTGGGAGCAATTAGCTAGATTAGCTCCATGCAGAGCATTGTAGACATAGAAACTTGCAAAATACATACGGATCTGAATGTGGCAGACCCGTTGACTAAACCTCCCTCAAAAGCAAAACATGATCATACCTTAGTACTCTTTGGGTGTTAACCACATGGCGATGTGAACTAGATTATTTACTCTAGTAAGCTCTTTGGGTGTTAGTCACATGGCGATGTGAACTATGGGTGTTAATCACATGGCGATGTGAATTAGATTATTGACTCTAGTGCAAGTGGGAGACTGAAGGAAATATGCCCTAGAGGCAATAATAAAGTTTTTATTTTATATTTCCTTATTCATGATATAGGTTTATTATTCATGCTAGAATTGTATTGATCGGAAACTTAAATACATATGTGAATACATAAAGAAATACCGTGTCCCTAGTAAGCCTCTACTAGACTAGCTCGTTGATCAAAGATGGTTAAGATTTCCTAACCATAGACATGTGTTGTCATTTCATAACAAGATCACATCATTAGGAGAATGATGTGATGGACAAGACCCATCCGTTAGCTTAGCATATTGATCGTTCAGTTTATTGCTATTGCTTTCTTCATGACAAATACATATTCCTCCGACTATGAGATTATGCAACTCCGGCCCGGATACCGGAGGAATACCTTGTGTGCTATCAAACTTCACAACGTAACTGGGTGATCATAAAGATGCTCTAAAGGTATCTCCGAAGGTGTTTGTTGAGTTGGCATAGATCGAGATTAGGATTTGTCACTCCGAGTATCGGAGAGGTATCTCTGGGCCCTCTCGGTAATACACTGAAGGAAATATGCCCTAGAGGCAATAATAAAGTTGTTATTTTATATTTCCTTATTCATGATAAAGGTTTATTATTCATGCTAGAATTGTATTGATCGGAAACCTAAATACATGTGTGAATACATAAACAAACATCATGTCCCTAGTGAGCCTCTACTTGACTAGCTCGTTGATCAAAGATGGTTATGGTTTCCTAACCATGGACATGAGTTGTCATTTGATAACGGGATCACATCATTAGGAGAATGATGTGATTGAAAAGACCCATCCATTAGCTTAGCATAATGATCGTTCAGTTTTATTGCTACCGCTTTCTTCATGTCAAATACATATTCCTTCGACTATGAGATTATGCAACTCCCGGATACCGGAGGAATGCCTTGTGTGCTATCAAACGTCACAACGTAACTGGGTGATTATAAAGATGCTCTACAGGTATCTCCGAAGGTGTCTGTTGGGTTGGCATAGATCGAGATTAGGATTTGTCACTCCGAGTATCGGAGAGGTATCTCTGGGCCCTCTCGGTAATGCACATCATAAGAAGCCTTGCAAGCAAAGTGACTAATAAGTTAGTTACAGGATGATGTATTACGGAATGAGTAAAGAGACTTGCCGGTAACGAGATTGAACTAGGTATGAAGATACCGACGATCGAATCTCGGGCAAGTAACATACCGATGGACAAAGGGAATAACATATGTTGTCATAACGGTTTGTCACGGGAAACCACGGCCACCTATGGACCAGGAGGCCCCTTGCTGGTTCGGCAGGGGGGCGTCGCATTACACAAAGAGCAGACGAGTGTGTGGCAGCACGGCAGAGATCATACAGGCATTTTTACCCAGGTTCGGGCCGCCGTGAGGCGTAAAAACCTACTCCTGCTTTGGTGGATTGATGGTGGAAAGGTGGTGGTGGAGCATAGTACACTTGCCCGGCAAGGGTTGCCTCAGGGCGGCAGTGGCTACGCGCGTATGGGGGTATGATTACCCAACCTTCTAACCCTCTCTACGGTCGCCATGGGCCTCCTTTTATAGATTAAGGGGTCACCACAATGGCAAAACAGTCATTATGTACTGATAAGATAGCAAACAGTGCTATCATACCTAATTCTGCGGGCTGACAGGGCGCATTAAATGCACCGCTCAACGTCACATCATTGGTTGCCCGGCAAGGCTTGCCGGGCTATCTCGCCAGCTCCACGCCTGCTCGCTTGACACGTCGCAGGACGGGTTTCATCTGCAGGTGTTTCCTATAGGGAGAGGCTGCCATGTGGTGAATGGCTGCCACTTAGTCACTCCATGGTTTCACACCACACTGATTGATGACGTGGGTTGTGGTGGAGTAGTTGGTGAGGTGGTTTTGCCTCCGTGTGCCCCGGTAGGCCCTGCCGGGATGTCTTGGACATCGTCTTCCGGGGGTGGCCTCACCCCTTGCCGAGCTCGCCTGCCCGGCAAAGGATTTCCTTCTCCTGATGGTGCCTTGCTTCTTTGGCTTGATCTTGGTCCCTCTGATCTGCATGTTAGTCCTTTGAACCTCTTAGCCCCTTGTATTCTGACTTGGGTTGGTGCTTCAATCTCGTCCCCGTGCCTGTGCACAGTCTGGGCAACAGACCCAGGGTTTGTTGTACTGACAGAAGCCCCTGAGCCTGCCCCGAACGCGCTACCGAGCATCGTCGGGGTAGGGCCTAATAAGTGCACAGGCGGGGTCGTTGAAGAGGCTGGTCTCTTAAGGTCTTCTTTGCTTCTTCATTAGCCTTGATTCCGGGCAAGTTTCCGGTTTCTCCGCGCATCATGCGCAATGCTGTGGAAGAACTTTGATCGTGGCCTGCGGGTTCTCCTGGCCCCACGATCATGGGGCGGAAACTACCATCCTACTTGCCTCCCGTTTTGCACGCACCTGCCACGTGTTTCGCATGCATTGGGTGTGGTAGGTGGTGGATGTGGAGGGCATGGGGAGGAGTGCCATGGCCGAAAATCGAGCGCTGATGGTTGGCGCAGAGGGTCGGCCTTGATCCTCAGAGCTCCAGAGGGTGCAGCGAGGCCGTATTGGAGGAGCGGGGCAGCCATTTCCCGTATGAGGAGCCAGCCCCCTGCCTCGTCCCCCTATAAAAAGGGGCAGGGGCGGTGCCTCTCTGCACACACTTCTTCTTCTCCGCAACTTTTCCCTTCTAGCCATGGTGAGAGGGCGAGGGCGCGACGGTGCCCCAGCGGCGGCGACGAGGCCTTCTACTCGACAGCGCATCCCTCCTCCTCCGGATCCTGTGGTGACGGAACCCGCCACGAGGGGAGGAGGGAGGGGACGAGGTCGAGGTCACCGTGGTGCTCGAGGAGGAGGAGGGCGAGGCGGCGCCTTGGCTGCACCCCCACCGGCGGCTCCTCCCCCGATGGAAGGCCACGTCGGGGACCAACCTCGAGAGTTCATCACCAGGCTATACAAGCCCCTGTGTGGTCATCTTCGCCTTCCAACTCCCTTCGCGCGGGAGATGGAGCTCGAGCAACCGCGCGCTCTAAGGTTGCACATGAGGGGCTGTGGGAATGGCAGCATGTGGGTTGATGTCGACTTCCCTGCCCCTCATGTCATGTACCTTCGCCGTGGCTGGAAGACTTTCGCCCGTGCCCACGGCTTCTCGGAGGGGCTTGTTCTCCAATTCAAATTAATGGAGAGCGGCCTGCTTTCCGTCAAGATCTTTGGGCGCTCGGGAGGTCGCTTAGGGTGCTGCACGGAGAGCTCGACTGACGACGAAAGCTCCTCCTCGAGCAGAAGCGACAAGGAGGACAGTGACGGTGATGACGACGGCAGCGGGCGGGGAGCGACGACTCTGACTTCGGCTGATCGCCGCCCGCACCATCTTCATCAGGCGGCAGCACCATGATTTGCATCCGCATCTCCTTCCCGGCAGCGCAATTTGCCGGGGAGTTGGATGCAGAGGTGGGGATGGTGCTCCTGGGCTCCTCCAGCAGTCCTCCAGCTGGACCCCGGCAGGCTTCCTCTCGGGCTGCAGCTCCGTTAGCCCTGCCGTGTCCTGCTGGCCCTGGTGGTGGCGGTCGACGGGTCGCCTCCGCCGTGCTCTCCATCGACACGTTCCCTGGTGCTCCCGCTCCCGTCGGGCTACCTCTCCTGGAGCCCGAGGGTGGCGGGCTGGGCTCCCGCCCAGGCACTCCTTTTGCCCTCCTCGCCTTCGACGGCCATGCCTAGGAGGAGAGGGACAAGAAAGGGCGTTACGGGGCACTTATCTTTTTTCAATCTTAAACTTGTAGGCAATTGCCAAATTTTAATTCAAATAATGTAATCTCTCGAGTCCATGTTTGCGTTCTATAATGCTTGTACTTGTATCAGCATATTAATGAAAAAGATGAACCTTGTCGGGAACCCGTGCATGTGTATGTCCATGCAGAGGCGAGATGCCTCTTTAGTGTAAATAAACAAGTTTTCCCCGGCAGGCTATCCTGTCGGCACCTTTTCTGTCTGCCGGAGAGCTGTGTCTACTGGGCAACAGGCAAAGGGGCCAGCCCCCTGCCAACTTCTTTTTACCAAAGGCCACTACGACCATCCTGTCCGAAGCAATGTTCGAGTCAGGGATGGGAGCACCTAAGTCTCAAAAGTGTGGCGGGGTTTTCTTATGCACAAGTTATAACTTACAGAACACTAATGGACAGGAGTTAGAACTTATCTATTTGGCTTGCCGGGGATCGCAGTGCCGGGCAATCTTCTCAACTCCTCATCAAAGCCAAGTTCACGGCAGGAACCTGCAGCTTCATGCAGATGAGAATGAATGCAGGATACGATCCTATCTATATGCATATGCAAATGCTCATGAAATGCTTATGCAGTGATCTTGGAATGCTCATGCATGCATGCAATCTTGGTTGGCCCCCCCCACCCCCCCACAGCGCTTCTTTATTTTCTCTTGCACAGGGTCATTGCCCTGGCTTTGTACAAGGGGTTACATGCAGCTGAGGCAAGGCCTGTACAAAAGGGTGGCTGCTGGGCAGGGCCCGACAGCCGCGCCTTATGGGTAGAACTTGTGGAGATGCTCAATATTCCATGAGTTTTGCAACTGAATGCCATCTCCGGTCTCCAGACGGACTGCGCCA
This sequence comes from Thinopyrum elongatum, assembly GCA_011799875.1. Taxonomy (NCBI): domain Eukaryota; kingdom Viridiplantae; phylum Streptophyta; class Magnoliopsida; order Poales; family Poaceae; genus Thinopyrum; species Thinopyrum elongatum. The sequence goes on along the minus strand of CM022301.1, from coordinate 512,563,514 downwards.
GGTCTGATGACTCGTACTACCTCGTAAGGGCCTTCCCACTTCGATGACAACTTGTTTGTACCCTTGGCGGACTGAACGCGCCTAAGGAAAGGTCATCTTCCTCAAAACACCGGGCGTGAACCCTGCGGCTATGACAGCGACGTAGGGCTTGCTGATCACGTGCAGCACGCGTAGCAGCCCGGAGACGGTTCTCCTCGAGTAGCACAGCGTCGTCACGCCGGTGCTGATCTTGCGCTACTTCATCATAGGCAAGCACTCGAGGCGACCCGTAAATGAGTTCCGTGGGGATAACTGCTTCTGCCCCGTAGACCAGGGAGAGGGGAGTCTGTCCGGTAGCTCGGTTTGGTGACGTTCTGAGGGACCAGAGAACTACTGGCAGCTCCTCGATCCACCGCCTGCCATGCTTCTGCAGCGTATCAAAGGTTCTCGTCTTGAGTCCACGCAGCACTTCAGCGTTCGCCCTCTCAGCTTGCCCATTGCTCCGAGGGTGTGCCACAAAGGCAAATGAGATCTTGCATCCGAGGGCATGAACATATTGCATGAAGGTGCGGCTCATGAACTGGGTGCCGTTGTCGGTAATGATACTTGCCGGAACTCCAAAACGACACACCAATTCTTTCAAGAACTTGATAGCTGACTGAGCAGTCACCTTTCTCACGGCAGTCACTTCCGGCCACTTTGTAAACTTGTCGATAGCAACGAACAAGAATTCAAAGCCTCCGATTGCTCGGGGGAAGGGGCCGAGGATATCGAGCCCCCAGACAAAAAATGGCCATGATAGAGGGATTGTTTGAAGAGCTTGGGCAGGCAGGTGGGTTTTCTTGGAATGGAACTGGCAGGCTTCACATTTGGTGACTAGCTCGACCGCATCTTGGAGGGCTGTGGGCCAATGGAATCCTTGCAGGAATGCTTTCCCAACTAGTGCCCTTGATCCAATGTGGGAGCCGCACATGCCTTTGTGTATCTCAGCCAGCAAATCCTTTCCTTCTTCCTGGCAGACACACTTTAATTTCACACCATTGGGCCTCCTTCTGTACAGAGTGTCATCGACAAACTGATACATACTGGCCCTCCGGGCTACTTTTTCAGCTTCGTCTTGGTTGCCGGGAAGCTCTCCAGTTTGGAGGAAGTGGACAATGTGCCTTGCCCAAGTTGGAGCCTAGGGCTCGGCAACGAGGACTAGCGTCACCTCCTCTGCTGCGGGAGCACATGCCTCGTTCGCGGGGTCCATGGGCCCGGCTGGAGGGTGTGGTCCGGCAGACTGCGAGGAGTTGTTTCTGGCAGGGTCTCTGCCAGGAGCTGACGGCTCTACCGGGAGAGGCTTACCAGAGTCCAACTTTCTCCTTTTCCGGGCCATTGTTGCTGGGGATACGGAGGGCTGAGTGAGATGGAGAACAAAATTCCCTGGTTCCACAGGGAGCTTCTGCGCAGCACACTTTGACAGATGATCAGCTATGTTGTTTTCCACACGGGGTACGTGCTCTGTTTGCAATCCGTCAAAGTGCTCCTCCAATCTCCTCACTTCCTCGACGTATGCCTCCATCAATGGAGTTTGGTAATCCTTGTTAACTTGTCTCACCACAAGCTGTGAATCTCCTCGAATGATCAGCTTCTTAATTCCTAATTCAGCTGCAATCCTGAGCCCGGCAAGGAGCCCTTCATATTATGCTGTGTTGTTGGTTGCTTCTTCCTGGGCAAAATGCATTTGGACGATGTACCTCAAGTGCTCCCCGGAGGGGGCAACAAGAAGCACGCCAGCTCCTGCACCTTGTAGGGAAAAAGCACCATCAAAATACATAATCCATTCTTGGGGCGATTCCTTGCCAGGGATAGCTGTCTCCGTCACTTCCTCATCAGGGGTTGGCGTCCATTCTGCAATAAACTCTGCCAATGCCCTGCTCTGAATAGTTGACGTGCTTTCAAACTTAAAACCAAAACTGGATAACTCCAAAGCCCACTCCACTGTTCTGCCGGTAGCCTCAGGGTTTCGGAGCATCCGTTGCAACGGGAAACGAGTGACAACCGTGATCTCATGGGCTTGGAAGTAGTGGCGCAGTTTCCTTGAGGCCATGATGAGACCAAAAATCAACTTTTGCACGCCAGAGTACCTCGATCTAGCCCCCTGTAATAAGGAGCTGAGGAAGTACACTGGGCGCTGTACCACTTTCTTCCTTGCCGCGTCCTTGGGGTTGCTCTCATTTCCGTGCTCATTTCAGTCCTGATCCTTCTCTGACTCTGCCGGTCTCTGCTCACTCTCTGCCTCATCCACTTCTCGCTGCACTACCAAAGCTGCACTGACTACTTGGTTGGTTGCCGCTAATTACAGCAGCAACGGCTCCTGGGGTTTGGGAGTGACCAAGGTAGGCACGGAGGACAAGTAGGCCTTCAACTCTTGCAAAGCTGCATCTGCTTCCGGGGTCCACTTCATGGGTCCTGCCTTCTTCAAAATTTTGAAGAACGGCAGGGCGCGCTCGGCAGACTTGGAGATGAATCTTCTTAGGGCGGCAACGCATCCTGTCAGACACCTCACATCCTTAACTGTCCTTGGTGCTTGGATCTGCTCGATAGCCTTGATCTTGTCGGGATTGGCTTCGATCCCGCGATGGGATACAAAGAACCCAAGCAACTTGCCAGAGGGAACACCAAATACACACTTCTCCGGGTTGAGCTTCAAATTGATTTTGCGTCGATTAGCAAATGTCTCCTCCAAATCTTGAATAAGGGTGGCCCTATCCTTGGTCTTGACCACAATATCTTCCATATAGGCTTCTATGTCTCTGTGCAACTGTGGCTCAAAACCAATCTAGACTGCCCTTGCAAAAGTGGACCCGACACTCTTTAACCCAAATGGCATGCAGACAAAACAGTACGTACCACATGGAGTGATGAACGACGTCTTCTCTTCATCTTCCTTGGACATGAAGATCTGGTGATACCCAGAATACGCATCCAGAAAGGAGAGCAAATCACAACCTGAAGTGGAATCCACAATCTGATCGATACGCGGCAAGGGAAACGGGTCCTTCGGGCAAGCCTTGTTGAGATTTGTGAAATCTATGGAAAGCCTCCACTTCCCGTTAGCCTTCCGGACTACCACTGGGTTTGCCAACCATGTGGGATGCAGTAATCCTCTGACCAATCCAGCTGCCTCTAGTCTCTTGATCTCTTCTGCAATGAACTGTTGCCTCTCCAAGGCCTGCTTCCGGACTTTCTGCTTGACAAGTCGGGCATGCGGGCAGACAGCAAGGTGGTGCTCGATTACCTCCCTGGGAACACCGGGGATATCAAATGGTTGCCAGGAAAACACATCGATATTCGCCCGCAGGAAGGCAACGAGCACACTTTCCTATTTGTCATCGAGGGTGGCGCTGATACTGAAAGTACCATCAACGCCAGCCAGCCCTGCCGGGACCTTCTTCACTTGGGGTGCAGCGACCTTGGATCTCTTGCCATTGGAACACTCCGGCACGTCGTCAACGGGTGCCGTGCACTCGGTGGGGGCACGCTTCCCGGACTCTTTGCCGAAGTCCCTGCAATCCCTCTTCTTTCCTTTGCTTTCCTTAGCGGGAGCTGCTGCTACCGCTGCCTCTGCTGCGATCGCATCCCGGTACATCTTGTCCACACAAATGATTGCATCCTTCTCATCTGATGGGATGGTGATGACTCCCAGTGGCCCAGGCATCTTCAAGGTGTTGTAGGCATAGTGAGATGCTGCCATGAACTTACCCAGGGCCGGGCGTCCAAGAATCCCATTGTATGGCAGGGGGAGATCAACCACATCAAACACAATCCTCTCAGTCCAGTAGTTCAGTTCTCCCCCAAACATTACCGACAACGTGATCTTTCCCTTAGGACGGCTCTTGCTGGGATTAACTCCTTGAAACGTGCCGGTAACCTCCAGCTTTTCCTCTGCTATCTGAAGCTTGCTGATAACTGCTGGGGAAATCAGATTCAACCCGGCCCCGCCGTCCACCAACATCTTCGTGACCTTGAGGTTGCGGATTGTTGGGGAGACCAACAATGGCAAACACCCTACCATGGTGGTACGGCGAGGATGATCCTCCTCGTGAAAGATGATGGGCGTACGGGACCACTTGAGCGGCTTCCGGGCCTCGGGCGCTGGCTCCACGGCATTGACTTCTCGCGCCCACCGCTTGAGTTGGCGGTGAGAGGTGTGCAAAGATGCACCCCCGTCAATGCACAGGGCGTCGGTGGCCTTCTGAAACTCTTGCTCACTAGTTTCCTCTTCATCCCCTCCATCACTCTCATCACCACAGGCTTCCTTCTCTCGACCTCTGGCGGGTTTTCCTTGGTTCCGAAAGGGTTTGCCGGGGTGATTTACTTCACCACCTCGGCCCTTGCCGCCAGCAACATTCTGACCCTTTTCCTTGTCACGCTTCTCATACTCTGCTTTCTATCTTTTGACAAGCTGCTCAACCTGGTAACACTCTTGAAGGTCGTGGCCCTTGGTCCAATGAATCTTGCAATACGGCCCATCACCTTTCCCGGCTTTCTCGGCAGCAGCGGCTTCCCGGTAGTCAGTGCACACGGCAGCTTCCTTGCCGGGGGCCTCAGCTTTGGCCTTCTTGCCGGTACTAGGCATACCCGATCCTTCAACAGTCATTACTGCCTTATCCCTTCGCTTCTTACTGTGCTTCTTGCTTTTCTTCTGACTGGTTGATTCATCCTCATCCTCTGAATCAATATTGGTGCAATCTTCCTCTCCGGGCAACTTTCTTCCCTCCTCCATCCGAGCACACTTATCCACCAACGTGTAGAGCTCCTTCACAGTCTTGGGCAACCGTACGTTCATCTTGGAACGAATCCGGCGGTTGCGCACATTGGACTGGAAGGCGGCTATCACGGCTGCCGGATGGATATTTGGGATATTTCTATGAACTTTGTTGAATCTCTGTAAATACTTACGGAGGGTCTCTCCTTCCTTTTGTTGGAGAAGCTGCAAGTCGCTGGGTCAGCCCGGCTCTTGGTGGCCACCGGTGAAGGCACCGATGAACTCATGGCACAGGTCTGCCCATGACGAAATGTAGTTCTCCGGCAGGTGCATCAGCCAAGACCTCACATTGGACTTGAGGGCCAAAGGAAAGTAGTTGGCGAACACCTTCTCATCTCTTCCCCCGACAGCCTGAACAGCGATGGTGTAGATGCTCAGGAACTCTGCCAGGTTCAGCCTCCCATCGTACTTCTCAGGTATCTCTGGCTTGAACGTGTGAACGGACGGCCAACGGACTTGCCGCAGCTCACGGGTAAAGGCAGGGCAGCCAACCTCGAAAGGTAGGCACCCGCCAATACCGCGCGCGGGCTTGTCGACGCCGAGGCCGCCGCACCCATCGGTCCGGCGGAGGTCATCGCGGCGTTGCTCGACAACGGCGCGCGTGTCTCCTCTCCGCCTATCCTCCGGGGCTTGTCGTTGGCCTGGACGCGCTCGAGGGTCGGAAGAGGCCATCGAGACGTCGTCGGGGTCTTGATTCTGTTGCGCTCGTGCTGGCTGCCGTGGCGGGGACTGCACCGTGGGGATGGCCCCTTCTGTATGGTCAGCAGCATGAGCCGTTGCTGTCGCTTGGGGCGGCCGTGGCGGGCCAGCTCACTGTAAGCCCCCAGCTTCGGCGAAACCGAGCAGACTTTGGATGGTGGCACGCCGTTCGTCCATTTGCTTGGCCGCTGGCGGAAACCTCAGCAGCAGCTGAGCCCGCGCCATGGCCTCCGAGGCTGTACTTGGCATGGGTGATGATGAAGTCGATCGCACCGTCGCTCGGCTTGTGACGGTGCCAGTGGCGGCAGCACTGCGCCCCCGCTACTGCGGGGCGACCACCTGGATGGCAGGGTTGTGCAGCGAAGGCGCTCGAGGGCCAGTGGCTCCGTCGGGCGCAGCGGCTTGGTCGACCCGTGCCGGGGGAGGTGCACGCGCTGCGACCGCACCCATGGTGGGAGCGGTCGGAGGGCGGCGATTCGCCCCGGCCCGAGTGTCGTTGTTGCGGCTGTGCCCGCCGGCGGGCGGAAGGGGCGCAGACGGAGTAACCCCTTCACTCGGATCTTGTGGAGCATGGCCGTCGGGATGTTGCTGATGCTGCTCTCCTCTGATGTCTCCTGCTCCTGCGTCGGCCGCGGGGGAAGTGGTGACGGTGCTGCCTGCTCCGACCACATCCCCAGCAGCGTTAGGGTCCTCGCGTATCTCCGCACCCCCCGCAGAGTTAGAGGCCGCGGGCGGCGGAGCCTTCGAGGTCGAAGGACGAGCCTAAGAACTGGGTTTCTTCTTGGGCGCCATGGTCGATGGCGTCGTCGATGATGCTGATGGTGATGAAGGTGACGCGCTACACACGCCTTCAGGTTCGCGCAAGCGGTCTCCCTACCTGGCGCGCCAAAGATGTCACGGCAAACCATGGCCACCTATGGGACCAGGAGGCCCCTTTCTGGTTCGGCAGGGGGCGTCGCGTTGCACAAAGAGCAGACGAGCGTGTGGCAGCACGACAGAGATCACACAGGCATTTTTACCCAGGTTCGGGCCGCCGTGAGGCGTAAAACCCTACTCCTGCTTTGGTGGATTGATGGTGGAAAGGTGGTGGTGGAGCGTAGTACACTTGCCCGGCAAGGGTTGCCTCAGGGCGGCAGTGGCTACGCGCGTATGGGGGTCTGAGTTACCCAACCTTCTAACCCTCTCTACGGTCGCCATGGGCCTCCTTTTATAGATTAAGGGGTCACCACAATGGCAAAACAGTCATTATGTACTGATAAGATAGCAAACAGTGCTATCATACCTAATTCTGCGGGCTGACAGGGCGCATTAAATGCACCACTCAACGTCACATCGTTGGTTGCCCGGCAAGGCTTGCCGGGCTATCTCGCTAGCTCCACGCCTACTCGCTTGACACGTCGCAGGACGGGTGACATATGCAGGTGTTTCCTGTAGGGTGAGGCTGCCATGTGGTGAATGGCTACCACTTAGTCACTCCGCGGTTTGACACCGCACTGATTGACGACGTGGGTTGTGGTGGAGTAGTTGGTGAGGTGGTTTTTCCTCCGTGTGCCCCGGCAGGCCCTGCCGGGACGTCTTGGACGTCGTCTTCTGGGGGTGGCCTCGCCCCTTGCCGAGCTCGCCTGCCCGGCAAAGGAGGCCCTTCTCCTGATGGTGCCTTGCTTCTTTGGCTTGATCTTGGTCCCTCTGATCTGCATGTTAGTCCTTTGAACCTCTTAGCCCCTTGTATTCTGACTTGGGTTGGTGCTTCAATCTCGTCCCCGTGCATGTGCATAGTCTGGGCAACAGACCCAGGGTTTGTTGCACTGACACGGTTCGACCGATAAAGATCTTCGTAGAATATGTGGGAGCCAATATGAGCATCCAGGTTCCGCTATTGGTTATTGACCGGAGAAGTGTCTCGGTCATGTCTACATAGTTCTCGAACCCGTAGGGTCCGCACGCTTAACGTTCGATGACGATTTTGTATTATATGAGTTATGTGATTTGGTGACCGATTGTTGTTCGGAGTCCCGGATGAGATCACAGACATGACGAGGAGTCTCGAAATGGTCGAGAGGTAAAGATTGATATATAGGATGATGGTATTCGGACACCGGAAGTGTTCCGGAGGGTACCGGGTACATATAGGGTCACCGGAAGGGGTTCCGGGCACCCCCCGACAAAGATATGGGCTTAATGGGCCAAGGGAGGGACAGACCAGCCCACAAGGGGCTGGTGTGCCCCTCCACCAGGCCGGCCAGCCCTAGGGAAATGAAAGGGGGGAGGGCAAGTCCCTCCTTCCCTCCCCTCCTCAAGGGAGAAAGGAAAGGGGGGGCGCCACCTCCCCCTTCCTTCCCCTGGCGCCTATACAAGGAAGGGGGGGGGGGCAAACTAGGGCAGGAGCCCAAGTGGGATTCGGCCCCACTTGGGGCACCCCTTGGCCTCTCCCCTCTTCCTCCCACCTATATATATGAGGAGGGGGCACCTAGAACACACAACATCAACTGTTAGCCGTGTGCAGCGCCCCCCTCCACAGATTACACCCTCGGTCATATTCTCGCGGTGCTTAGGCGAAGCCCTGCGCGGATCACTTCACCATCACCGTCACCACGCCATCGTGCTGACGGAACTCATCTACTTCCTTGACACTTTGCTGGATCAAGAGTTCGAGGGACGTCATCGAGTTGAATGTGTGCAGAACTCGAAGGTGCCATACGTTTGGTGCTTGATCAGTCGAAACGAGAAGAAGTTCGACTACATCAACCGCGTTGTCAAACGCTTCCACTTTCGGTCTACGAGGGTACGTAGACACACTCTCCTCCCTCGTTGCTATGCATCTCCTAAATAGATCTTGCGTGAGCGTAGGAATTTTTTTGAAATTGCATGCTATGTTTCCCAACAGTGGTATCAGAGCCAGGTCTATGCGTAGATGATATGCAAGAGTAGAACTCAAAGAGTTGTGGGCGGTGATGGTCATACTGCTTACCACCAATGTCTTATTTTGATTCGGCGGTATTATTGGATGAAGCGGCCCGGACCAACCTTACATGACCACGTTCATGAGACCGGTTCCACCGACAGACATGCAACTAGTTTTGCATAAAGGTGCCTGGCGGGTGTCTGTTTCTCCTACTTTAGTTTAATCGAATTTGACTGCGGCCGGTCCTTGTTGAAGGTTAAAACAGCAAACTTGATAAATCACCGTTGGGGTTTTGATGCGTAGGTAAGAACGGTTCTTGCTAGAAGCCCATAGCAGCCACGTAAAACTTGCAACAACAAAGTAGAGGACGTCTAACTTGTTTTTGCAGGGCATGTTGTGATGTGATATGGTCAAGACATGATGTGATATACATTGATGTATGAGATGATCATGTTTTGTAAAAGTTATCAGCAACTGGCAGGACCCTTATGGTTGTCGCTTTATTGTATGAAATGCAACCGCCATGTAATTGCTTTACTTTATCACTATGCGTTAGCGATAGTTGTAGAAGCAATAGTTGGCGAGACGACCACGATGCAACGATGGAGATCAAGGTGTCGAGCCGGTGACGATGGAGATCATGACGATGCTTTGGAGATGGAGATCAAAAGCACAAGATGATGATGGCCATATCATGTCACATATTTTGATTGCATGTGATGTTTATCTTTTATGCATCTTATTTTGCTTAGTACGTCGGTAGCATTATAAGATGATCCCTTCACTAAATTTCAAGATATAAGTGTTCTCCCTAAGTATGCACCGTTGCGATAGTTCATCGTGTTGAGACACCACGTGATGATCGGGTGTGATAGACTCTACGTTCAAATACAACGGGTGCAAGACAGTTTTCCACATGTGGAATACTCGGGTTAAACTCGATGAGCCTGGCATGTACAGACATGGCCTCGGAACACTGGAGACCGAAAGGTCGAACGTGAATCATATAGTAGATATGATAAACATAGAGATGTTCACCATTGATGACTACTCCATCTCACGTGATGATCGGACATGGTTTAGTTGATTTGGATCACGTATCATTTAGATGACTTGAGGGATGTCTATCTAAGTGGGAGTTCTTAAGTAATTTGATTAATTGAACTTAATTTATCATGAATTAAGTCCTGATAGTATTCGCATATCTATGTTGTAGATCAATAGCTCGCGTATAGCTCCCCTGTTTTATTTTGATATGTTCCTAGAGAAAACTAAGTTGAAAGATGATAGTAGCAATGATGCGGACTCGGTCCGTGATCTGAGGATTATCCTCATTGCTGCATAGAAGAATTATGTCCTTAACGCACTGCTAGGTGACAGACCTATTGCAGGAGCAGATATAGACATTATGAACGTTTAGCAAGCTCGATATGATGACTACTTGATAGTTTAGTGCGCCATGCTTTACAGCCGGGACTTCAAAAATGTTTTGAATGCCACAGAGCATATGAGATGTTCCAAGAGATGAATTTGGTATTTCAGACTCATGCCCATGTCGAGAGGTATGAGACCTCTGACAAGTAATTTGCCTACAAGAAGGAGGAGAATAGCTCAGCAAGTGAACATGTGATAAGATAGTGATTAACAAAATTCTCTAGTCACTACCACTAAGCTACTAGAACTTCGTGATGAACTATAATATGCAAGGGATGACAGAAACGATTCCCAAGCTTTTCGCGATGCTAAAATCGGCGAAGGTAGAAATCAAGAAAGAGCATCAAGTGTTGATGGTTAACAAGACCACTAGTTTCAAGAAAAAGGGCAAGGGAAAGAAAGGGGAACTTCAAGAAGAATGGCAAGCAAGTCGTCACTCCCGTGAAGATGCCCAAAGCTGGACCTAAGCCTGAAACTGAGTGCTTCTACTGCAAAGGAAATGGTCACTGGAAGCGGAACTGCCCCAAATACTTGGCGGATAAGAAGGATGGCAAAGTGAACAAAGGTATATTGGATATACATGTTATTGATGTGTATTTTACTAGTGTTCATAGTAGCCCCTGGGTATTTGATATCGGTTCAGTTGCTAACATTAGTAACTCGAAACAGGAGTTGCAAAATGAACAGCGACTAGTTAATGACGAGGTGACGATGTGTGTTGAAAGTGATTCCAAGGTTGATAAGATCACCATCGCACACTCCCTCTACCTTCGGGATTAGTGTTGGATCTAAATAAATAAATGTTCTTTGGTGTTAGCGTTGAGCATGAATATGATTGGATCATCTTTATTGCGATACGGTTATTCATTTAAGTCAGAGAATAATTGTTGTTCTGTTTACATGAATAAAACCTTCTATGGTCATACACTCAATGTAAATGGTTTATTGAATCTCGATCGTAGTGATACACATATTCATAATATTGATGCCAAAAGATGCAAAGTTGATAATGATAGTGCAACATATTTGTGGCACTGCCGTTTAGGTCATATTGGTGTAAAGCGCATGAAGAAACTTCATGCAGATTGGCTTTTGGAATCACTTGATTATGAATCATCTGATACTTGCGAACCATGCCTCATGGGCAAAGATGACTAAAACTCCGTTCTCCAGAACAATGGAGCGAGCCAATGACTTATTGGAAATAATACATAGCGATGTATGCGGTCCAATGAGTGTTGAGGCACGCGACAGGTATCGTTATTTTCTGACCTTCACAGATGATTTGAGCTGATATGGGTATATCTACTTAATGAAACACAAGTTTGAAACATTTGAAAAGTTCAAGGAATTTCAGAGTGAAGTGGAGAATCATCGTAACAAGAAACTTAAATTTCTACGATCTGATCGCGGAGGTGAATATTTGAGATACGAGTTTGGCCTTCATTTAAAACAATGTGGAATAGTTTCACAACTCATGCCACCTGGAACACCACAGCGTAATGGTGTGTTCGAACGTCGTAACCGTACTTTATTATATATGGTGCGATCTATGATGTCTCTTACCGATTTACCACTATCATTTTGGGGTTATGCATTAGAGACAGCTGCATTCATGTTAAATAGGGCACCGTCTAAATCCGTTGAGATGACACCGTATGAACTGTGGTTTGGCAAGAAACCTAAGCTGTCGTTTCTTAAAGTTTGGGGTTGTGACACTTATGTCAAAAGGCTTCAGCCTGATAAGATCGAAACCAAATCAGAGAAGTGCATCTTCATAGGATACCCTAAGGAAACAATTGGGTACACCTTCTACCACAGATCTGAAGGCACGATCTTTGTTGCCGAGAATGGAACCTTTCTAGAGAAGGATTTTCTCTCGAAAGAAGTGAGTGGGAGGAAAGTGGAACTTGATTAGGTAATTGTCCTTCTCTCGAATTGGAAAATAGCTCATCACAGAAATCTGTTCCCGTGATGCCTATACCAACAAGAGAGGAAGCTAATGATAATGATCATGAAACTTCAGATCAAGTTACTACTGAACCTCATAGGTCAACCAGAGCACGATCCACACCAGAGTGGTACGATAATCCTATCCTGGAAGTCATGTTATTAGACCATGGCGAACCTACGAACTATGAAGAAGATATGATGAGCCCAGATTCCGACAGATGGCTTGAGGCCATGAAATCTGAGATAGGATCCATGTATGAGAACAAAGTGTGGACTTTGGTGGACTTGCCTGATGATCGGCAAGCCATTGAGAATAAATGGATCTTCAAGAGGAAGACAGACGCTGATGGTAGTGTTACTATCTACAAAGCTCGATTGTCGCAAAAGGTTTTCGACAAGTTCAAGGTGTTGACTACGATGAGATTTTCTCACTCGTTGTGATGCTTAAGTCTGTCCGAGTCATGTTAGCAATTGCCGCATTTTATGAAATCTGGCAAATGGATGTCAAAACTGCATTCCTTAATGGATTTCTTAAAGAAGAGTTGTATATGATGCAACCAAAAGGTTTTCTCAATCCTAAAGGTGCTAACAAAGTGTGCAAACTCCAGCGATCCATCTATGGACTGGTGCAAGCATCTCGGAGTTGGAATATACGCTTTGATAAGGTGATCAAAGCATATGGTTTTATACAGACTTATGGTGAAGCCTGTATTTACAAGAAAGTGAGTGGGAGCTCTGTAGCATTTCTGATATTATATGTGGATGACATATTGCTGATTGGAAATAATATAGAATTTCTGGATAGCATAAAAGGATACTTGAATAAGAATTTTTCAATGAAAGACCTCGGTGAAGCTGCTTACATATTGGGCATCAAGATCTATAGAGATTGATCAAGACGCTTGATAATATTTTCAATGAGTAGATACCTTGACAAGATTTTGAAGGAGTTCAAAAGTGGATCAGTCAAAGAAGGAGTTCTAGCCTGTATTGTAAGGTGTGAAGTTGAGTAAGACTCAAAGCCCGACCACGGCAGAAGATAGAGAGAGAATGAAAGTCATTCCCTATGCCTCAGCCATAGGTTCTATAAAGTATGCCATGCTGTGTACCAAACCTATTGTGTACCTTGCCATGAGTTTATCAAGGGGGTACAATAGTGATCCAAGAGTAGATCACTAGACAGCGGTCAAAATTATCCTTAGAGGACTAAGGAAATGTTTCTCGGTTATGGAGGTGATAAAGAGTTCGTCGTAAAGAGTTACGTCGATGCAAGCTTTGACACTAATCTAGATGACTCTAAGTCTCAATCTAGATACGTATTGAATGTGGGAGCAATTAGCTAGAGTAGCACCATGCAGAGCATTGTAGACATAGAAATTTGCAAATATACATACAGATATGAATGTGACAGATCCTTTGACTAAACTTCTCTCACAAGCAAAACATGATCACACCTTAGTACTCTTTGGGTGTTAATCACATGGTGATGTGAACTAGATTATTGACTCTAGTAAACTCTTTGGGTATTGATCACATGACGATGTGAACTATGGGTATTAATCACATGGCGATGTGAACTAGATTATTAACTCTAGTGCAAGTGGGAGACTGAAGGAAATATGCCCTAGAGGCAATAATAAAGTTGTAATTTTATATTTCCTTATTCATGATAAAGGTTAATTATTCATGCTAGAATTGTATTGATCGGAAACCTAAATATATGTGTGAATACATAAACAAACATCATGTCCCTAGTGAGCCTCTACTTGACTAGCTCATTGATCAAAGATGGTTATGGTTTCCTAACCATGGACATGAGTGGTCATTTGATAATGGGATCACATCATTAGGAGAATGATGTGATGGACAAGACCCATCTGTTAGCTTAGCATAATGATCGTTCAGTTTTATTGCTACTGCTTTCTTCATGTCAAATACATATTCCTTCCACTATGAGATTATGCAACTCCCGGATACCGGAGGAATGCTTTGTGTGCTATCAAACGTCACAACATAACTGGGTGATTATAAAGATGCTCTACAGGTATCTCCGAAGGTGTCTGTTGGGTTGGCATAGATCGAGATTAGGATTTGTCACTCCAAGTATCGGAGAGGTATCTCTAGGCCCTCTCGGTAATGCACATCATAAGAAGCCTTGCAAGCAAAGTGACTAATGAGTTAGTTACAGGATGATGTATTACGGAATGAGTAAATAGACTTGCCGGTAACGATATTGAACTAGGTATGAAGATACCGACGATCGAATCTCGGGCAAGTAACATACCGATGGACAAAGGGAATAACGTGTGTTGTCATAACGGTTCGACCAATAAAGATCTTAGTAGAATGTGTCGGAGACAATATGAGCATCCAGGTTCCGCTATTGGTTATTGACCGGAGAAGTGTCTCGGTCATGTCTACATAGTTCTCGAACCCGCAGGGTCCGCACGCTTAACGTTCGATGACGATTTTGTATTATATGAGTTATGTGATTTGGTGATCGATTGTTGCTCGGAGTCCCGGATGAGATCATGGACATGACGAGGAGTCTCGAAATGGTCGAGAGGTAAAGATTGATATATAGGATGATGGTATTCGGACACCGGAAGTGTTCCGGAGGGTACCGGGTACATATAGGGTCACCGGAAGGGGTTCCGGGCACCCCCCGACAAAGATATGGGCTTAATGGGCCAAGGGAGGGACAGACCAGCCCACAAGGGGCTGGTGCGCCCCTCCACCAGGCCGGCCATCCCTAGGGAAATGAAAGGGGGGAGGGCAAGTCCCTCCTTCCTTCCCCTCCTCAAGGGAGAAAGGAAAGGGGGGGCGCCACCTCCCCCTTCCTTCCCCTGGCGCCTATACAAGGAAGGGGGGGGGGGGCGAACCAGGGCATGAGCCCAAGTGGGATTTGGCCCCACTTGGGGCGCCCATTGGCCTCTTCCCTCTCCCTCCCACATATATATATGAGGAGGCGGCGCCTAGAACACACAACATCAACTGTTAGCCGTGTGCGGTGCCCCCCCTCCACAGATTACACCCTCGGTCATATTCTCGCGGTGCTTAGGCGAAGCCCTGCGCGGATCACTTCAACATCACCGTCACCATGCCGTCGTGCTGACGGAACTCATCTACTTCCTCGACACTTTGCTAGATCAAGAGTTCGAGGGACGTCATCGAGCTGAACGTGTGCAGAACTCGGAGGTGCCGTACGTTCGGTGCTTGATCGGTCGGAACGAGAAGAAGTTCGACTACATCAACCGCGTTGTCAAACGCTTCCGCTTTCGGTCTATGAGGGTACGTAGACACACTCTCCCCCCACGTTGCTATGCATCTCCTAGATAGATCTTGCGTGAGCATAGGAATTTTTTTGAAATTGCATGCTACGTTTCCCAACATACACATCATAAGAAGCCTTGCAAGCAAAGTTACTAATGAGTTAGTTACAGGATGATGTATTACAGAACGAGTAAAGAGACTTGTCGGTAACAAGATTGAACTAGGTATGAAGATACCGACGATCGAATCTCGGGCAAGTAACATACCAATAGACAAAGGGAATAGCGTATGTTGTCATAACGGTTCGACCGATAAAGATCTTCGTAGAATATGTAGGAGCCAATATGGGCATCCATGTTCCGCTATTGGTTATTGACCGAAGTGGTGTCTCGGTCATGTCTACATAGTTCTCGAACCCATAGGGTCCGCATGCTTACCGCTCGTTGACGATATAGTGTTATATGAGTTATATGGTTTGGTGACCAGATGTTGTTTGGAGTCCCGGATGAGATCACGGACATGAGGAGGAGTCTCGAAATGGTTGAGAGGTAAAGATTGATATATATAGGACGATGGTATTCGGACACCGGAAGAGTTTCAGGATGCATCGAGTAGTCATCGGGTCACCGGAAGGGGTTCCGGACACCCCCGGTAGGTGTTATGGGCTTAATGGGCCAAGGAAGGGACAGACCAGCCCACAGGGGGCTGGTGCGCCCCTCTCCCTGGCCGGCCAGCCCTAGGGAAGGAAAGGGGGGAGGGCTAGCCCCTCCTGCCTACCCCTTCTCATGGGAGAAAGGAAAGGGGGGGCGCCTCCATCCCCTGCCTTTCCCCCGCACCTAAATATGGCAGGGGCGCCACTTGGGAGGAGACTCCAAGTAGGATTCGTCCTACTTGGGGCGCCCTCCTGGCTTCTCCCTCCTCCCCCACCTATATATATGTGGGAGGGGGGCGCCTAGCACAGAACAACATTGTCTTAGCCGTGTGTGGCGCCCCCTCCACCGTTTACAAGCCCGGTCATATTTTCATAGTACTTAGGCGAAGCCCTTCGGAGATAGCTTCACCATCACCGTCACCATGCCGTCGTGCTGCCGGAACTCATCCACTACCTCGCTGTCTTGCTGGATCAAGAAGGCGGAGGACGTCACCGAACTGAACGTGTGCAGAACGCGGAGGTGCCGTACATTCGGTACTTGATTGGTTGGAGCGCGAAGAAGTTCGACTACATCAACCGCGTTGTTAAACGCTTCCGCTTACGGTCTACGAGGGCACGTAGACACACTCTCCCCTCTCGTTGCTATGCATCTCCATGGATAGATCTTGCGTGTGCGTAAGAATTTTTTTGTTTTCCATGCAACGTTTCCCAACATCAACTAGTGCCTGCTTTCCTTTATAGGTTATTTGCATAGGGATTATCAAGATCGGCAAATCTGGTCATTTTGATGTAGATGTGTTTTCCATACATCCATCAAACTAAAGATCGTCTAAGTGACCGCGTGGCAGGTCATACAGATGATTCTACCAGAGAGCAGGCTCATGTGTGTTTCATGTCAGTCAACACATTGCAAGCGATCGTCTAATTTATATTGTATTAAACGACTGCACTGAGTTGTACAAAAACTTATATTGGTAACAGTTGGCTGAGCCGAAGCTGTAGCATATTGGATAGCCTCAAATCACTTTTACCGAGACATGCCGGTCTTGGAAAATATGGTCATTCCTAATCCCAGAGATCAGCAACAAAGGCTATGAAATGCGCACAGAGAACATTAGGAACAGGACGTCACAGGGAGATGCACAGTATAGTGAAAGTCTCCTGAGACACATGGAAGCTAAGATCAAGGTGGCAACTTAGAGATCTAGCTAGGAGACTACCTCCCGATGCCCTCTATTCTCAGACTCAAATGACGATGTGTTTTTATCGACCAAAACCATCAAAACCTCTCACATCTCGCCTTTGCTTCTCAAACTCATTGTCTTTTTTCCAGGTGTCTCATGTTACGCAGAACAAACATTCATCTGCCTATATGTTGAGATTAAGGTTTGTAAGAAGATGTATAAATGGGTAGCCGAATTGACCGGGTAGCATAGGTACACAAGGAGGGTGGATGAGGAAGCAATGACCCCCTCAAGTCCTTTTTTCTTAATCCAAGAGCACGTGCAATGCAAGATTAACGTGAGCAGAACACAAAGATAAGAAAACTTAATGTGGTACCTTTTCTTGTGTCTATATACTTATTTTTCTTGGAACAAGAAGAATTTAGAGTAAATTTCGGCAATATCAATGAATCTATCTAATAGCAATGGCCAGTCCAACCATTAATGGACAGTTCGAAGCTCTCTGGAAAACAATCTTCATATTCCAAGCAAAGCATCTGGAAAAGGGGATGCACATGCACAGATGTTGCCGGACCCACTGATGCCCTCTGAAAAATATCATCAATCTGTCATGTTTTGGTTTCACGGCTAATTCTGAAGCAATAACTAGTAGTGCAATACGTACATGTAGCTGGTGTAATACTGTTATATATGTATTACTAAGGCTGGCGATCGATATGGTGGTGTCCTAGCTACTACTCCTAGTTCTTGTGAGATCATTAAATGCAACTTTAGATTCTGATTCTCAAGCAAGTTGTGTAGGTAAACTAGAGTTAATTACACTTTTGGTACACGGACGTGTACTCGATGTTATTGGAACCCTAAAGTTTAATGCTATGGTTATATGTTATCTTAAATTTTTTTATATATATTTTTGGATGCTTGCATAGAGAGTATAATCATAAGTATTTTGTTTATTCAAGAAAGAACAACACATTATATAGGCTACACCACAAAAAAATACCAAAGCAATGAGTGTAACTCAATGAAACTAGATGAAATTAACTTGGTGAAATTTCCGTGTGTCCTCGAGAGTGATTTAATTCCTATAAATAAAATGTCTGACTTGTTCTTAGCACAATTAAGGATTGGGACACTTGCTGCACAATTGCACCTTTATTACAATTTAAGTTCTTGCAATTATTCCGGTGATCAAACAAACCACCAAACAATCTTTACAACTTTTACAGTGAATACTTGCTGAAATCCATTGACCAATTCCTTATGCTCCTCTACGAAACTCTTAATTATCAAAAAAGGGCTATAATAGATACCATACACTTGTGGGTTATCAAGGAACATCGGTCCCGAGCTCATGCCAAACGACTACAAGAAGGCTAAAGAGGAATATGATCCTTACATTACTTAGGAGGGGGAAATTACAAGTGAGTCTACTTTGCTTGAGGATGTCACAGCGACATTCTTTGCGGGGAACATGAGATATTTATTGCTCTGATAATGGGTTACATTCAGCTAACAAAGGATGTGAGAGATATAATCTGAAGGATGGGGCAACCAACATGCAGTGTGATCCTCGGTTCTACCACACTTAGCTAAAACACGACTAACCATGTTTTGATTTCTATCTAGGTTCTCGGCCACGATCTCACGAAGACGTATATATCACCTGATCTCCTTTAGTAATTGGCACATAGGTGATCGGTCCACCATAGTGCTGCCAAGCAACGCGAGCAAAGTCACACAGTCCCTTTGGAGGACTATGGGTTTATCAGTCCATTGGAGTGCTAACCCTACCCCTTTCATGGTAGCACATACATACCTCGGCTTCCTAAGTGTAACACCCCCCTGTAATGATGCTACAGTGATCATCACTTTAATGCTAAGCTGTCTTGATTAGTGAGCAATGATCACATAGTTAATCATATCTCATTCCAAACTCCTTTTGAATTCAAAGTCATTTTTGCAAATGGAATTAAAGTTGCACAAAAGTTGCTGCAAAAATGTTCATCGTCTAGCAAAAATTCCAAAACAATTAGCTGTTAAGGAAAAAAGCATCACCTCTATGCTAAAATGAGTAGTAGCATTTAAACAGTGCTAATTCAGCAATTTAAAATTGCAAACTCATTTTTGTAAAATGCAATTGTATTCCACTGGTCTCCAAAATATTTGGGGCAGTGTCTAAAATCACCAGGGAATTAAAGGGGCACTTCCCATATTTTTCCTAAGTAAATAGGGTGCCCAAATATTCTCTTACCCAATCCTGTTTATTAAATAAAAAGAAAAACAGAAAAGAAATAAAGAAAAAGAAAAGGGCCACTGTTGGCTGGGCCTTAGTGCACAGTGTGCAGGCCCAGCCCAACAGAGCCGTCGTCGTCTCCCTCCTCCCCGTGTCAGCACGCGCGCGCACCCGAGCCGGCGATGGCCAGCTGTTGGCCATCCCCCGACGCCGCTGCCGCCGCGATGAGGATAAGAGCACCTCCGCGGATCCCAGGGCGAACCCTAGCGCCCAATTTCCCCTCTCCCACTCCCCCTTGCCACTTCTCCCCTCTCGCTCCAGATCCGTCGCGCCCCGCACACCCGAGCGCCGCCATGGCCGTTGTTCCGTGGAGCACGCGGCCGCCGGCCCTCACTCACCTCGCCGACGCGCTCACCAGCCCCACCGTCGTTTCCTACGCCATCTACCACCTCGGGTTGGAGCTCGGAGCCCCTGAAGCGACCGCGGCAACCTCGTCTCCGTCCTCTGCTACGTCGTCGTCATCGCCGGACTCCGCCGCCCTCCGACCACCACTGGCTTCCCCGGGCCTTCCCAGCAACAGCAGTGAGCATCTTCCCCTTGCCCTCAATCCACGCGCTCGATTGCGAGCTCGGACGCCCGATTCGCCGTCAGTCGAGTTGCTCCGCCGCCCGTGCTCATCTGCGGCGAGGCTCCGGTGGGCCATTGGTCCCGTTCTAGCCGCCGTTCGCTTAGTTAGCTCGTGTAGGTGCCGTTCGTGCCGAACGCCGATCGATTTGGCCCCTGCAACGCCAATCCCGACCATTGCAGAGCTCCGGCGCCGCTCTGCTCATCGCCGGCAGCGCTACCAACCGTCCCCGGCCAAGCCACCGCCACCACCGGATGCGCCGTAAAGTGGCCGATCCAAAGAGCCTGACCCTGCCTCGAATGGTGCCCCACAGACGGATCCTGAGCTCGCCGGAGTTATCGCCGTTGTTCAGCTCGCTGGAGAGCTCCGGTGGCCGGTGCTGACTCCGCACCGATGTGGCACAGCGGGCCCCACCGCTCTGTCACTACCACTGGGACCCACTGGGCCCAGTTGACCGAGTCAGCGCGGCCCCGTGTCACTGACATGTGGGTCCCGCGCGATTAAATGGTTTAATTAAAATAGATAATCTATTAGTTAATTAATTAATTAGCTTAAATGTTAATCACTCGCTGACAGTTGGCCCCACCCCTAACTAATCTATAATTATTTTAAATAAAACCTAATTGACTACTGTCTCACTGACATGTGGGTCCCAGTGGCCCCACGCGTCAGGTTTGACCTGGTCAGCCGACTGTTGACCGCTGACGTCACCTTTACCTCATGCTGACATCATCAGACACTGTTCTGGATAATGTTGAATTAGATAAATAAAATAAATTCCAGAAAATGTCTAAAACCTTTGAAAATTCATATAAATTAAACCGTAGCACATATCGAAAAACTTTATATATGAAAGTTGCTCCGAACAACGAGACGAATCCAAATATGCCCTTCTCATACCTATCACATGCCTCTAGCATGATGAACATGGAACTTTCCCCTCCGTTTCATCTGTCCGATAATCACCCGGAGTTGGGAGAACACTCCCGGATAGTTCCCGCTCCCACTAACTTGCGTAGTACTGCCTTAGGGCACTCCTCGAATGACGTGCTACCATGCCATGCACCTGTGATTGCATTTGTTTGCTTTGTATTCATTGTTTCTTCCCCCTCTTCTTTCGGTCGACCCCGAGACCGACGCAGCTCAGGAGACCGATGACACCACCGACGACCCCTCCTTTGCCGCAGAGCTTCCAGGCAAGCACCCCCCCCTTGAGCATGCCTATATCGCCTATTCTCTTCTCTCTTGTGCTTGCATTAGAATTGCTGCTATTACTGCTTTACCTATTCTGATGCATGACCTGATTTTGTAACCTGCTTTTGATAATTACCTGCTTAGAATAGGCTGGTTAGTGAACCCCAGTGACCCCACTTGTCCCAGTTGCCCCCGCAGGATCATCGGAAGACTCGACAACCAGGCCCCGGCACCGCACATCACCCCCCTAGTTGTACGACACTGCAGCGTTACTATCGAGTGCCGAGGGTGATACCTCGTTTAGCACTTCTTGAAGGAAATATGCCCTAGAGGCAATAATAAAGTTGTTATTTTATATTTCCTTATTCATGATAAATATTTATTATTCATGCCAGAATTGTATTAACCAGAAACTTGATACATGTGTGGATACATAGACAAAACACTGTGTCCCTAGTAAGCCTCTACTAGACTAGCTCGTTAATCAAAGATGGTTAAGTTTCCTAACCATAGACATGTGTTTTCATTTGATGAACGGGATCACATCATTAGAAGAATTATGTGATGGACAAGACCCATCCGTTAGGTTAGCATAATGATCGTTCAGTTTTATTGCTACTGCTTTCTTCATGTCAAATACATATTCCTTCGACTATGAGATTATGCAACTCCCGGATACCGGAGGAATGCCTTGTATGCTATCAAACATCACAACAAAACTGGGTGATTATAAAGATGCTCTACAGGTATCTCCGAAGGTGTCTGTTGGGTTGGCATAGATCGAGATTAGGATTTGTCACTCTGAGTATCGGAGAGGTATCTCTGGGCCCTCTCGGTAATGCACATCATAAGAAGCCTATCAAGCAAAGTGACTTAGTCACAGGATGATGTATTACAGAATGAGTAAAGAGACTTGCCGGTAACGAGATTGAACTAGGTATAAAGATACCGACGATCGAATCTTGGGCAAGTAACATACCGATGGACAAAGGGAATAACGTATGTTGTCATTACGGTTCGACCGATAAAGATCTTCGTAGAATATGTAACAGTTAATATGAGCATCCTGGTTCTGCTATTGGTTATTGACCGGAGAGGTGTCTCAGTCATGTCTACATAGTTCTCGAACCCGTAGGGTCCGCACGCTTAACGTTCGATGACGATTTAGTATTATATGAGTTATGTGATTTGGTGACCGAATGTTGTTCGGAGTCCCGGATGAGATCACGAACATGACGAGGAGTCTCGAAATGGTCGAGAGGTAAAGATTGATATATATGATGATAGTATTCGGACACCGGAAGTGTTTCGGATTGTATCGGGTAATTATCGGAGTACCGGTGGGGTTATCGGAACCCCCCGGGGGAATAATGGGCCTTATGGGCCATAGGAGGGGAGCACACCAGCCCAAAAGGGGTGGCACCCCCCCCCTTAAGGAAGGAGGCCGAATAGGAGAAGGAGGAGGGGGTTTCCCCCCCCCCCTTTCCTTCCTCCCCCTCTCTTCCCTTTTTGAACTTCCGGTAATAAGGAAAGGGGTCCGAATTGGACTAGGGCCCCAAGTAGGATTCCTCCTACTTGGGGCGCCCCATGGAAGCTCCCCTCCCCCTCCCACCTATATATACATGGGGAGGGGGCGCCTAGAACACACACCAATAACGGTTAGCCGTGTGCGGCACCCCCCCTCCACAGATTACACCCTCGGCCATATTCTCGTAGTGCTTAGGCAAAGCCCTACGCGGATCACTTCACCATCACCGTCACCACGCTGTCGTGCTGACGGAACTCATCTACTTCCTCGACACTTTGCTAGATCAAGAGTTCGAGGGACGTCATCGAGCTGAACGTGTGCAGAACTCGGAGGTGTCGTACGTTCGGTGCTTGATCGGTCGGAACGAGAAGAAGTTCGACTACATCAACCGCATTGTCAAACGCTTCCGCTTTTGGTCTATGAGGGTACGTAGACACACTCTCCCCCTCTCGTTGCTATGCATCTCCTAGATAGATCTTGCATGAGCGTAGGAAATTTTTTGAAATTGCATGCTACGTTTCCCATCAGTGGCATCCGAGCCAGGTCTATGCGTAGATGATTTGCATGAGTAGAACACAAAGAGTTGTGGGAGGTGATAGTCATACTGCTTACCACCAACGTCTTATTTTGATTCGGTGGTATTGTTGGATGAAGCAGCCCGGACCAACCTTACATGACCACGTTCATGAGACCGGTTCCACCGACAGACATGCAACTAGTTTTGCATAAAGGTGGCTGGCGGGTGTCTGTTTCTCCTACTTTACTTGAATCGAATTTGACTGCGGCCGGTCCTTGTTGAAGGTTAAAACAGCAAACTTGATAAA
The DNA here is from genome assembly GCA_011799875.1 of Thinopyrum elongatum. Taxonomy (NCBI): domain Eukaryota; kingdom Viridiplantae; phylum Streptophyta; class Magnoliopsida; order Poales; family Poaceae; genus Thinopyrum; species Thinopyrum elongatum. The sequence goes on along the minus strand of CM022301.1, from coordinate 512,540,218 downwards.
TCACCGTTGTCGTTTTGATGCGTAGGTAAGAACGGTTCTTGCTAGAAGCCCGTAGCAGCCACGTAAAACTTGCAACAACAAAGTAGAGGACGTCTAACTTGTTTTTGCAGGGCATGTTGTGATGTGATATGGTCAAGACATGATGTGATATACATTGTTGTATGAGATGATCATGTTTTGTAAAAGTTATCGGCAACTGGCAGGAGCCTTATGGTTGTCGCTTTATTGTATGAAATGCAAACGCCATGTAATTGCTTTACTTTATCACTATGCGTTAGCGATAGTTGTAGAAGCAATAGTTGGCGAGACGACCACGACACAACAATGGAGATCAAGGTGTCGAGCCAGTGACGATGGACATCATGACGATGCTTTGGAGATGGAGATCAAAAGCACAAGATGATGATGGCCATATCATGTCACATATTTTGATTGCATGTGAAGTTTATCCTTTATGCACCTTATTTTGCTTAGAACGACGGTAGCATTATAAGATGATCCCTTCACTAAATTTCAAGGTATAAGTGTTCTCCCTAAGTATGCACCGTTGCGACAGTTCATCGTGTTGAGACACCACGTGATGATTGGGTGTGATAGACTCTACGTTCAAATACAACGGGTGCAAGACAATTTTGCACATGCGGAATACTCGGGTTAAACTTGACGAGCCTAGCATGTACATACATGGCCTCGGAACACTGGAGACCGAAAGGTCAAACGTGAATCATATAGTAGATATGATCAACATAGAGATGTTCACCATTGATGACTACTCCATCTCAAGTGATGATCGGACATGGTTTAGTTGATTTGGATCACGTATCATTTAGATGACTTGAGGGATGTCTATCTAAGTGGGAGTTCTTAAGTAATTTGTTTAATTGAACTTAATTTATCATGAACTTAGTCCTGATAGTTTTTGCATATCTATGTTGTAGATCAATGGCCCGTGTTACCGTTCCCTTGAATTTTAATGCGTTCCTAGAGAAAGCTAAGTTGAAAGATGATGGTAGCAACTACATGGACCGGGTCCGTAACTTGAGGATTATCCTCATTGCTGCACAGAAGAATTATGTCCTTGATGCACCGCTAGGTGAAAGGCCTGCTGCAGGAGCAGATGCTGATGTTATGAACGTCTGGCAAGCTCGATCTGATGACTACTCGATAGTTCAGTGTGCCATGCTTTACGGCTTAGAATCGGGACTTCAAAGACATTTTGAACGTCATGGAGAATATGAGATGTTCCAGGAGTTGAAGTTAATATTTCAAGCAAATGCCCAAGTTGAGAGATATGAAATCTCCAACAAGTTCTATAGCTGCAAGATCGAGGAGAACAGTTCTGTCAGTGAACACATACTCAGAATGTCTGGATATCATAATCACTTCACTCAGCTGGGAGTTAATCTTCCAGATGATAGTGTCATTGACAGAGTTCTTCAATCACTGCCACCAAGCTACAAAGGCTTCGTGATGAACTATAATATGCAAGGGATGGAAAAGACAATTCCCAAGCTCTTCGCAATGCTCAAAGCTGCGGAGGTAGAAATCAAGAAGGAGCATCTAGTGTTGATGGTTAACAAGACCACTAGTTTCAAGAAAAAGGGCAAGGGAAAGAAGGGGAACTTCAAGAAGAATGGCAAACAAGTTGCCACTCCCGGGAAGAAGCCCAAAGCTGGACCCAAGCCTGAAACTGAGTGCTTCTACTGCAAAGGAGCTGGTCACTGGAAGCGGAACTGCCCCAAGTATTTGGCGGATAAGAAGGATGGCAAAGTGAACAAAGGTATATTTGATATACATGTTATTGATGTGTACCTTACTAATGCTCGTAGTAGCACGTGGGTATTCGATACTGGTTCGGTTGCTCATATTTGTAACTCGAAACAGGAGCTACGGATTGAACGAAGATTGGCTACGGACGAGGTGACGATGCGCGTCGGGAATGGTTCAAAGGTCGATGTGATCACCGTCGGCACGCACCTCTACATCTACCTTCGGGATTAGTTTTAGACCTGAATAATTGTTATTTGGTGCCAGCGTTGAGCATGAACATTATATCTGGATCTTGTTTAGTGCGAGATAGTTATTCATTTAAATCAGAGAATAATGGTTGTTCTATTTATATGAGTAATATCTTTTATGGTCATGCACCCTTGAAGAGTGATCTATTTTTGTTGGATCTCGATCGTGGTGATACACATATTGATAATATTGATGCCAAAAGATGCAAAGTTGATAATGATAGTGCAACATATTTGTGGCACTGCCGTTTGGGTCATATTGGTGTAAAGCGCATGAAGAAACTCCATGCAGATGGGCTTTTGGAATCACTTGATTATGAATCATTTGATACTTGCGAACCATGCCTCATGGGCAAGATGACTAAAACTCCGTTCTCCGGAACAATCGAGCGAGCCAATGACTTATTGGAAATAATACATACCGATGTATGCGGTCCGATGAGTGTTGAAGCACGCGGTGGGTATCATTATTTTCTGACCTTCACAGATGATTTGAGCAGATATGGGTATATCTACTTGATGAAACACAAGTCTGAAACATTTGAAAAGTTCAAAGAATTTCAGAGTGAAGTAGAAAATCATCGTAGCAAGAAAATAAAGTTTCTACGATCTGATCGCGAAGGTGAATATTTGAGTTATGAGTTTGGCCTTCATTTAAAATAATGTGGAATAGTTTCACAACTCACGCCACCTGGAACACCACAGCGTAATGGTGTGTCCGAATGTCGTAACCGTACTTTATTAGATATGGTGCGATCTATGATGTCTCTTACCGATTTACCACTATCGTTTTGGGGTTATGCATTAGAGACAGCTGCATTCACGTTAAATAGGGCACCGTCTAAATCCGTTGAGATAACACTGTATGAACTGTGGTTTGGCAAGAAACCTAAGCTGTCGTTTCTTAAAGTTTGGGGATGCGACACTTATGTCAAAAGGCTTCAGCCTGATAAGCTCGAACCCAAATCGGAGAAGTGCGTCTTCATAGGATACCCTAAGGAAACAATTGGGTACACCTTCTACCACAGATCCGAAGGCAAGATCTTTGTTGCCAAGAATGGAACCTTTCTAGAGAAGGAGTTTCTCTCGAAAGAAGTGAGTGGTAGGAAAGTAGAACTTGATGAGGTAATCGTACCTTCTCTCGAATTGGAAAGTAGTTCATCAGAGAAAACCGTTCCCGTGATGCCTACACCAACTAGAGACGACGTTAATGATGATGATCATGAAACTTCAGATCAAGTTACTACAGAACCTCGTAGGTCAACCAGAACACGATCCGCACCAGAGTGGTACGGGAATCCTGTACTGGAAGTTATGTTACTAGACCAAGGCGAACCTACGAACTATGAAGAAGCTATGATGAGCCCAGATTCCGAAAAATGGCTTGAGGCCATGAAATCTGAGATAGGATCCATGTATGAGAACAAAGTGTGGACTTTGGTGGATTTGCCTGATGATCGGCGAGCCATAGAAAATAAATGGATCTTCAAGAAGAAGACTGACACTGATGGTAATGTTACTGTCTACAAAGCTCGACTTATCGCGAAACATTTTCGACAAGTTCAAGGAGTTGACTACGATGAGACTTTCTCACCCGTAGTGATGCTTAAGTCTGTCTGAATCATGTTAGCAATTGCCGCATTTTATGATTATGAAATCTGGCAAATGGACGTCAAAACTGCATTCCTTAATGGATTTCTTAAAGAAGAGTTGTATATGATGCAACCAGAAGGTTTTGTCGATCCTAAAGGTGCTAACATAGTGTGCAAGCTCCAGCGATCCATCTATGGACTAGTGCAAGCATCTCGGAGTTGGAATATACGCTTGGATGAGGTGATCAAAGCATATGGTTTTATACAGACTTTCGGAGAAGCCTGTATTTACAAGAAAGTGAGTGGGAGCTCTGTAGCATTTCTAATATTATATGTGGATGACATATTGTTGATTGAAAATGATGTAGAGTTTCTGGATAGCATAAAAGGATACTTGAATAAGAGTTTTTCAATGAAAGACCTCGGTGAAGCTGCTTATATATTGGGCATCAAGATCTATAGGGATAGATCGAGACGCTTAATAGGACTTTCACAAAACACATACCTTGATAAAGTTTTGAAGAAGTTCAAAATGGATCAGTCAAAGAAAGGGTTCTTGCCTGTGTTGCAAGCTGTGAAGTTGAGTAAGACTCAATGCCCGACCACTTTAGAAGATAGAGAGAAAATGAAAGTCATTCCCTGTGCCTCAGCCATAGGTTCTATCATGTATGCTATGCTGTGTACCAGACTTGATGTGTGCCTTGCTATAAGTTTAGCAGGGAGGTACCAAAGTAATCCAGGAATGGATCACTGGACAGCGGTCAAGAACATCCTGAAGTACCTGAAAAGGACCAAGGATATGTTTCTCGTTTATGGAGGTGATAAAGAGCTCGTCGTAAATGGTTACGTCGATGCTAGCTTTGACACTGATCCGGATGACTCTAAGTCACAAACCGGATACGTATTTATTTTGAATGGTGGAGCTGTCAGTTGGTGTAGTTCCAAGCAGAGCATCGTGGCGGGATCTACGTGTGAAGTGGAGTACATAGCTACTTCGGAAGCAGCAAATGAAGGAGTCTGGATGAAGGAGTTCATATCCGATCTAGGTGTAATACCTAGTGCATCGGGTCCAATGAAAATCTTTGGTGACAATACTGGAGCTATTTCCTTGGCGAAGGAATCTAGATTTCACAAAATAACCAAACACATCAAGAGACGCTTCAACTCCATCCGTGATCAAGTCAAGGAGGGAGACATAGAGATTTGCAAAATATATACGGATCTGAATGTGGCAGACCCGTTGAATAAGCCTCTTCCACGAGCAAAACATGATCAACACCAAGACTCCATGGGTGTTAGAATCATTACAATGTAATCTAGATTATTGACTCTAGTGCAAGTGGCAGACTGAAGGAAATATGCCCTAGAGGCAATAATAAACTTGTTATTTTATATTTCCTTATTCATGATAAATGTTTATTATTCATGCTAGAATTGTATTAATCGGAAACTTGATACATGTGTGGATACATAGACAAAACACTGTGTCCCTAGTAAGCCTCTACTAGACTAGCTCGTTAATCAAAGATGGTTAAGTTTCCTAACCATAGACATGTGTTGTCATTTGATGAATGGGATCACATCATTAGAAGAATTATGTGATGGACAAGACCCATCCGTTAGCTTAGCATAATGATCGTTCAGTTTTATTGCTACTACTTTCTTCATGTCAAATACATATTCCTTCGACTAAGAGATTATGCAACTCCCGGATACCGGAGGAATGCCTTGTGTGCTATCAAACGTCACAATGTAACTGGGTGATTATAAAGATGCTCTACAGGTATCTCCGAAGGTGTCTGTTGGGTTGGCATAGATCGAGATTAGGATTTGTCACTCCGAGTATCGGAGAGGTATCTATGGGCCCACTCGGTAATGCACATCATAAGAAGCATTGCAAGCAAAGTGACTTAGTCACATGATGATGTATTACGGAACGAGTAAAGAGAGTTTCCGGTAACGAGATTGAACTAGGTATAAAGATACCGACGATCGAATCTTGGGCAAGTAACATACCGATGGACAAAGGGAATAACGTAGGTTGTCATTACGGTTCGACCGATAAAGATCTTCGTAGAATATGTAGGAGCCAATATGAGCATCTAGGTTCCACTATTGGTTATTGACCGGAGAGGTGTCTCGGTCATGTCTACATAGTTCTCGAACCCATAGGGTCCGCACGCTTAACGTTCGATGACGATTTAGTATTATATGAGTTATGTGATTTGGTGACCGAATGTTGTTCGGAGTCCCGGATGAGATCACGAACATGACAAGGAGTCTCGAAATGGTCGAGAGGTAAAGATTGATATATAGGATGATAGTATTCTGACACCGGAAGTGTTTCGGATTGTATCGGGTAATTATCGGAGTACCAGTGGGGTTATCGGAACCCCCCGGGGGAATAATGGGCCTTATGGGCCATAGGAGGGGAGCACACCAGCCCACAAGGGGTGGCGCGCCCCCCCCCTTTAAGGAAGGAGGCCTAATAGGAGAAGGAGGAGGGGGTTCGACCCCCCTTTCCTTCCTCCCCCCTCTCTTCCCTTTTTCCCCTTCCGGTAATAAGGAAAGGGGGGGCGAATTGGACTAGGGCCCCAAGTATGATTCCTCCTACTTGGGGCGCCCCATGGCAGCTCCCCTCCCCCTCCCACCTATATATACATGGGGAGGGGGCGCCTAGAACACACACCAATAACGGTTAGCCGTGTGCGGCGCCCCCCCCCCCCCCCCCCCCCCCCACCCCCCCCCCCCCCCTCCACAGATTACACCCTCGGTCATATTCTCGTAGTGCTTAGGCGAAGCCCTACGCGGATCACTTCACCATCACTGTCACCGCGCCGTCGTGCTGACAGAACTCATCTAATTCCTCGACACTTTGCTGGATCAAGAGTTCGAGGGACGTCATGGAGCTGAACGTGTGCAGAACTCAGAGGTGTCGTACGTTCGGTACTTGATCGGTCGGAACGAGAAGAAGTTCAACTACATCAACCGCATTGTCAAACGCTTCCGCTTTCGGTCTACGTGGGTACGTAGACACACTCTCCCCCTCTAGTTGCTATGCATCTCCTAGATAGATCTTGCATGAGCGTAGGATTTTTTTTGAAATTGCATGCTACGTTTCCCATCACTTCTGATGTTAACTCTATAGAGTAAGTATTCGATCGTGGTCATCGAGGGTGATTCCTCCTTCACCACTCCCGATAACGATGCTGTCGTGCAAAACCTCAAGTGTGAACCCATCGAGGGTGATTCCTCCGAGTTCACCATGACGGATACATCGAGTAGGAATCCAACGAGGGTGATACCTCAGATTCCCATGATGTTATGGACACACGGATACTTGGACTTTACAATTGTTACTTGGAAAGTCGGGTCGACCCTGAGGGGTACCCGAGCGTGCATATGATACGAGTGATGTGGAGACGGGTTGACCTGGAGGGTGCCCGTGAGATAAATATGAGGCATGGCCGGGCATTCTTAGCCCTTGCCGCAAGTCCTCGAGACGGGGCGACGGGGTCACATCGATCGTGAGTCTCTGCTCGTTACCGCATGCTACCACCTCACTAACGATTTGGATATTTGATCCGAGTGGGCCTTTGGCCTGATAGCACTAACCATCACGTGGGAACAGTTATGGGCACTCTGCGTCGTATGCATCAGCCGAAGCTTAATGGACGTCAGCGACTGAGCGGCGCGCGCTGGGTTGGACCGCGTAACGCAACTGCCTTGATAGTGTGGGTTGCTAGGTCTGCTCACCGGCCGCCCACGCAACGTGCAGGAGTTCCCGTGGCGATGGCCCAAGACCCCTGGGGGCATAGGTTTAGTCCGGCGTGCTGACCTCTCTGTTAAGCCTAGGTCGGGTTGCGGTGTATCGTTTGGCCGAGGCCAGGCATGACCCGGTAAAGTGTGTCCGACCGGAGTTAATCGAGCGTGGTGGGTAAGTTGGTGCACCCCTGCAGGGAAGAAAACATCTATGCATAGCCGGATCCTCGGTAATGGACGCTCGGAGTTGTATCCCGATCGATACAACTATAACTTAATAATGAGATGAGAAATGGATATTAGGGCTCTGGGATCGCTTTCTCGCAGGGAGTCGAGGAAGGATCTCTGGGTGAGGTTGATACTTAATACTGCTACTACTTTATACTGTACTAATCTACACTCTTCTAATGCTACAAGACCGCTGAAGATGCTAGTCTTCGATAGGACTAGGCCTTCTCTCTATTCTGGCATTTCTGCAGCCCAGTGCATATATACAGCCTTTCTTTGATAATGTTGCATGTGTAGTGTAGATCCTTGCTTGCTGAGTACTTCGGATGAGTACTCATGGTTGCTTTGCTTCCTCTTTTTCCACGTATCCGTTTGATGCAACCAGATGACGGAGCCCCTGAGACAGCTGCCCCCGCCGACGACTACTACTACCACCCCAAGGGTGGTTACTACTTTGAGTTGGCCGACGACCAGGAGTAGGTTCGGAGGGTCCCAGACAGGAGGCCTGCGCCTTTTCGATCGTAGTGTTTTGTTTTGCCCCGCCTTCTTAAAGGCTTATCTGTTTTATCTTTTATATCTGTACTCAGATATCTGATGCTTCCGCTGACGCTTGTATGCGAGCTTATGTATTCGAGCCCTCGAGGCCCCTGGCTTGTAATATAAAGCTTGTATGACTTTATTTATGTTTTAGAGTTGTGTTGTGATATCTTCAAGTGAGTCCTTAGGCTTGATCATGTGCATTTGCGTGTATGGTTAGTGCATGATTGAGCCGGGGGCGTCACAGGTTGATATCAGAGCCGACTGCCTGTAGGAACCCCCTTTCCAACTCCTTGGCCAAAGTTGAGTCTAGTTGTGAAAATTGTTTTACTAACTTGGCTGTGTGGCTTACAGGCCCACGTCGCCAATTGGGAGGAATTAGGATCTTTTATTCCTCATCTATACTCTGGGACTTTGATCTCTATTCTATTCGGGTTAAATGAATTTACTAACTACATTAGGTTCTCGTAACGGCTTTCCCCGGAGAGCCCCTTCATTCCGGATGGTTGCCTGCTTCACCAGAAGACTTCGATGATACTCTCCGATCTTCTCCCGAGAACTTGTGTTCATTCCTTTTGCAATCCCTTAACACCGTTGAATCCTTATGGATAACTGCGTACCCTCGCCGTTCATACTTCCATCCCTAGTTGTTCTTGTTATTACAAGATACCCGAAAGTATTCTCCGACTTTCGAGAATCCTTTTTCCGACTGCCTTGTAGCTCTTTTCCGCCTGAATACCCCTACGAATAATTCCTCACACTTATCGGGGATTCGTTCATCCCCAGTTGTTCATATGTCTCACAAAATTCTTCGAATGCAATTCGATCTCCTGAAGATCCTCTGCAGCCTAGTGCTCCCGAAAGTCTTGTCTGCCTACATTATGGTTAAATCCATATGTCTCGCAATATTCATTAGCATTCTTTGTCATTGTCATTCTGAGTCTATTGATTCAATATGAATGAGGATAATCCCTATCATTTGTCGATTCCTAGAATTCATTCCTCCGGCTCAGACGTCATTCTGGACATGAGCTGATTCTCGGCAAATTACACCTTGATAGATTGTCCATCTAGTTCTAATTAACTTACTTGTCTTTTGATCAGAGTTCTGCCTCTGATCGTTCATTCTGAAAGTCATGATCTCTTTGTATTTAAACATCAAATTATTCAGTTGTTTTTACAATCTGATGCCTTTAGCAAATGGTATCCTCTGCTTACTTTCGAGCTTGTGATTATTTATTTCTGGAGTTTGCGGTATAGGTTCCTGAGTTGTCCCGATGGGTTGAACCTATGTTTTCCCTAATCCGTGTGAACTCGAAAGTTATGCGAGTCATACTCTTCTGGTGCTTCACCAGATAAATCTTCCGCACTACAAATTCTTCGAAAACGAGGAGTGCATGAAAGGTTATGCATTGATGAAGTGGGAGTCGACCTTGAACCTTTGTGTTCATGCCCATGGACCCGATGCAGATCTTATCATCGAAGCTTCTCGTAAAAATAATTATCCCTTGTTTTAAGTTCACCTTGTATCTGTGATTTTGACCTTTGCAATCATGGTTCCAACCTTGATTGTTCTTCTTTGATCCCATTTCCCGGACAAGTTAAAGCACTTGTCTTCTGCAGATCAATACGCCGTCCAACCTCTATTCTGCTTTACCTTCGAGTATTGCTCCCTCTTATCTCGAGGATATTGTGTCATTGCACCACCTCTTGTGAATCCTTATCGGAATAATACTCCATCACATAATTCCTAGCCTGATCAGCTATATCATTATCGTGCTAAACTAAACTGTGCCATCTGGTCCTCCTTCCCGGTGCACATTTCTGATAATGGGCTAAGCCGTGTCAAACTTTCATCATCATACCGTTTTGCTTACACAACATGAACCTCACTCCATCTTCCTTGATCATCCTACTGATCGATTTCATCTTCTTTAAATCCCTCGGCAAATGTGTCGTGATCACCGACAGTATTTTGGCTCCCTCGGAGATGTCCATTGAATTCATGGCTAGAAATACCATCCCTGCCCCTCGATGATTTGTGATATCATCGATGACATCCTTGACCTCCTGCCAACACAGACATGGTTGTGTTTGGTTATTCCTTATGTTCCGAGATAATCTTGGAAGTGTTCCTTTGTATCTCTTGTGATCTTCAGATCCAGCTCTTACCCGAAACACCATGTTATGCTACCTCGAAGCATGACTGTGGTATTCCGAATATCAACAAGACCCTTGGAGGCACATTGCCAAATGTTTCTTGCTCTATTATCCAGACACTGTTGTATGGATAACATCATGAATTTCCTTGCCCCTTTATCTAAATGGTGATGTACTTGTTGTTCTGACATGTACATTGTCGTGGTTCTAAGTCCGACAGTAGAATGGGAGGGGGTAGGTATGAGGAGGCAAGATCCTAGCTACGGTGAGGTTGTGCACGCAAGATTTATGAGTTCAGGCCCTTCTCGGAGGAAGTAACAGCCCTACGTCTCGGTGCCCGGAGGCTCGGTCGATTGGATTATGCGTGAAGTTACAGGGGGTGCCAACCCTTGTGCCTGAGGAGGGGGGTGGCTTATATAGAGTGCGCCAGGACCCCAATCGTCCCACGTTACAAGGGGTTCAATGTCTATAAAGACAGGACGTTACTGATAACGCCAGCAATAAAGGCAAATAAATGATCATTAAGACTACGGAGTGAACGCCTGACCCTTGCCATCCTGAGTGCCCTTAGATCTTCTGTCTTCCGAGTGGTTTCTGGTGTGGTCGAGTGAGTACTCCCCGGTCGAATGGAATTGGGTTATCCGAGTGAACTGTTGGTCGAGTGGGTTGCACCCTGTGGCGATTTCAGTCGGTAGATGGTGCTATCCTTTGAATGTCCTTGGCCTTAGGGCAGTGTCCTCGGGTAAGGGTGTCTAGGTCAGGCCTATTACCCTACCCTAGGTACATGTCTTCGTCATTAGCCCCGAATGGATCTGGGTCCGAGTGGAGAAGGGGTTGAAGATGGTTCCGAGCCGATTTATATGCTTCAGAGGCATCCTAACCGGGCCGGTGATCTTTGTAAAAACTTCAACTTCATTTTCAGTCGCCTGGGTCCATTCAGAGGTCGTCGAGTGATTTTTGCAGATAACCTCCGAGTGTTGATATGGTATAAGATCCTTGGCGCGATTGGTCACGGTGCCGCTTTCCGGATCTCACGGGATTCAAAATTTGGAGAAGCGCGCGGGACGGAGAGTACCGCAGTAGACGGAGCGGGTTAGGCAGGGACGCCTCGATTCTCGCGCCACCTTTTTCGCCACGTATCCAGCGCGCGACTGTTGCGGGATTTGACTGGATTGCCTGGGCCCACTAGTCAGCCACTCGGGAGCGGGCCCATATAAGGCGTCGGGGTCGATGAGCCCGGTACTGTGCTCCCCATCTCCTTCCTCCTCTCCTGTTTCACCACCACATTCGCCGCCACCTTCGACGCCGCCACCCCGCCCGAGCGCAGCCTGCCGCGATGGGGAAAGAGAAGACGACGGCCTTGGAGCGTGCGAAGAAAGCGACGGCGGCAGGGAAGGGCAAGAAGACGAGTCGGGGTGGCTCGTCGTCGAGATCCGGCCTGCCGCCCGGCTGGATCCAGGGCGATTGGATTCGCTCCACGATTCAGCAAGAGGATATGGAGGATCTGGTCGAGGGGGGCTTGATCGCCCATGGGTCCTGGAGGCTGCCAGGTGATGAGACCGAGCCGCAGCCGCAGGAGGGTGAGTGCGTCCTCCTTGCGACCCATGTCGACCGTGGTTTTTCTCTGCCCCCTCATCCTTTTTTCCGAGGTTTTCTGAACTTTTTCGGGGCCCAACTTCATCACTTTTCTCCGAACACCATCACATACCTTGCTGCGTTTGTCTCCATGTGTGAGAATTTCCTGGGTTGTCGACCGCATTGGGGTCTCTTCAAACACATCTTCACCTGCCGCTCACAGTCTGTGAAAAAGGCCAATCCGAGTGATGAGAGGACGCACGTGATTCAGATGTGCGGAGGTCTAGGGATCTAGATGAGAGGCAAAAGCACTTTTCCACCTATGACTCTTCCCGATTCGGTCAGAGGGTGGCAGTCGACCTGGTTTTACTGTAAAGACAAACCAACTCCTGGTCAGTCGACTGACCTTCCTCCCTTTACCATGGGGCGAATTGAAAAGCCCTCTTCCTTGAAAGTGACTCCAGAAGAAAAGGCGGAGGTGAACATGTTGGTTGACCGCGTAATCCAACTTGTCCGCGATGGCGTGACCAGCATGGATTTGCTAGAGGTGTTTCTCACTCGCCGCATCCAGCCGCTCCAGGCCCGCGATCATCCTATGTGGATGTATTCGGGCGCCGATGATTCTGCTCGGATCCACCCGGAGGAAGTTGCTGGGGAGACGGTGGCGCGGTGGCTGCAGAGCATTACCGGAAACAAAGACAACCCCAGGGGGTCTAGGAGAATTCTGCCACTCGGCGCTGATAATGAACCAGACAAGGTCAGACCTTCGATGTCGAGTGACTTTTACTCTAATTTGTAAACTGTCTTTGGAACCGACTGATGCTTGTTCGATTCTTTGCTTCGCAGATATATACTAAGATGTACTCGATGCCCAACGGGGAGCAGATCCAGGAAGGAGAAGAGAGCGGAGGCGACAGCGGCGACTGGAACTCCGATGGGGAAAGTGATGAAGAGCACGAAAACTCGAGCAGTGAGCAGGAGGTCGATTCTCCACCTCGCACGGAAAAGCGTTCCAAGCACAAGCATGACCCAGCAAGTATCTGGGGCCAGGTGGCAGCACCGAATGGACAGACTTCGAAGCGCACTCGGACATCTTCTCCGGTGCCGACTGAGAAGGCTCCGAAGTAGCTCAAGACCGCACCGTCAAAGCCACGGAAGGCTTTGCCCAAGATCAAGGTTGACGTTCCCGTCGCCTCTGTGTAAGCGTTTCGTTTTCACCCTTTGTTTGAAGAATCTTATATCAGTTGTCGACCCATTCACTTGCTTGACCGAGTGAACCTTGAGGTTTGCAGCGCTGCTACCTCCGGGACTTCTGCTTACCAAGATGATGGTGACGAGGAGATGGAGGATGCGGTCACCTCCAAAGCGGGTATGACCCCTGTTATCTCATCTTTTCTTTGCTAGCCAATTCTACAGTCGACTGAACTCTTGTGGTCAATTCTTTTGCAGCTCCGCAAAATGTTATTGAACTTCAAGACGATGATGAAGATGAGCCACACAACCTCGTGGGTAGGAGGAGCAGGACCTCAGTCAAGAAGGTACTAGCTAGCAAGACGCCTCAGTCGACGCCGGCGACGGAACCAACTATCCAGCAATCCGGGGACTTCAACCGTGCCTCCGTTACTTTTGTGAATCCCTTGTCGAGTGTTCGTCCTTCGTCATCGACTGTGCCGGCCCTTGCTCCGTCTGTCCAACTTCATGCCTCAAGCTCTCAAGCCACTGCAACTGATACACCGACTGCACCTCCCACCGCCCATCAAGTCCTAGAAGACCAAGTGAGTGCTGCCAAGGAGGCTATACGCCAGGCTGGCGTTATGATGGAGCAGATGAAGGTGGTGCGCGAGGCCAGTCAAGCTGCCTATGATGCCAGCTCAGCACTTCCGGCCAATGTCCAGGTTAGCTTAGTTCCAACTGAACTCCATCTTGACGCTTGTTCTGTTGGGATATGATATTTAGAAACTGCTGCTTTATCTGCAAGACGTCCGTGGATGAGCGTTTTGGAACCTTAATTGCACACCCATTGTCAGTCTGCACACCCACTGGGTGTTTTAATTTCAGTTGAGTAGTTTTTTCACTTGAGTCAACTAGGTTGTGCTGATCGAATCTCTGAACCAGTGGGGGCACGCTGAGTGCACCCACTGGGTGTAGTCCCCGAGACCGTCGTCGAATGTTTGATTCGGCGGGGGTCTTTTAACAGATCTTTTCCACTCAGGCTGGGCAGATCATGCCGAGTGGAACCTTTACCAGTGGGGGCACGCTGAGTGCACCTACTGGGTGTAGTCCCCGAGACCATAGTCGACTGCGGGCAGTCGGCTATGGTCTGAGTTTTTTTTTTTGACTGGACGGACCAAGTCGATTGAAAGAGTAGGACCAGTGGGGGCACGCTGAGTGCACCCACTGGGTGTAGTCCCCGAGACTATTGGCGAATGTTTGATTCGGCAGTAGTCTTTGTGTCTGCCGACTGACTATCTTCTGAACACAGAAATCTTATGATCTTGGAGCCCGGTTTGCCGACTTGGAGAAGAAGCAAACCCAGCTCAATCTTGACCTGGAGTTGGCTCGAAACAACTTGCAGAAGGCCAAGGATGACGCTGCTGGTAAGGAAAGCTTGTCGACCGGTTCTCTTGCCACCTTTTCTCCTCCTTTTTCTGATTCGAATGTTATTCTTTCTAGAAACAATGAGACAAGCTTTGGAGAAGAAGGACCTTGACCTTGCGGTTGCGAACAAAACGGCCGAAGACAAAACGGCGCTTGCCGACCAAAAGATGGCCTCAGTCGGACAGCTGGAGGGAGAGAATGCCAAGCTGAAGGCTGCTCTTGACGAAGCCAACAAAGAAGTGACTCGTCTGAAGAAGGACAAGCGAACCCTGACCGACAAAGTAGAAGACATCACCCGCAGGAGGGACGAGCTGGAGAACTACCTGGGAGGACTCGCCAAAAAATTATTCCTCATGCTTGAAGGTACTTTTCTCTGTGCGATTGGTTTGCTTTCGTCGACTCATCATACCGCTGTCGACTCATTATTTCTCTGCGAGTGCAGAATTCTGTCAAGACTTCGAGGAAGAAACTGGGCGAGTCGAGACGAACTTGGACCCCATCAACTCCCCTGTCAAAGATGAAGCAGCCATGAATGTGCTCCGACTGGAGTCTCGCCTTGCCAGTGCCTTGGAATATCTTACTCGACTCAAGGTTGCAGTTTCGCGGATCGACACAGCGCTCTGGCCAGGGGACACGCTCCGAAACGATCTCGAGTCTCTAATGACTCGACTTAACGAGATTCCTGGTCGAGTGCAAGAGTGGAAGAAGTCCGCTGCTCGATGCGGTGCTGACGTAGCTTTGTCCCTGGTTCGCGTCCACTGCAAGGAAGCCAGAGAAGAGAAGCTAGCGGCAATCAAGGTCGCCAACACCAAGAAACTCAACTTCCAGTCTTTCACGAAGACCTTCATTGCTGCTGCTACTCGAATCGCAGATGGAATCGACCTGGACGAGTTTGTCGAGCCTGCCAGCCCCTCTGCGGAGTGAATGAAACTTTTATGATCTGATTCAATTTGCCTCGGTATGCCGAGTGATTCTGTAACCGTAAAACTCCTTCGGGCCTGATGCCCGAGTACTTTGAGCTCTTTTGTCCGAACTTTTATGATCCGGTTCAATTTGCCTCGGTATGCCGAGTGATTTTGTAACCGTAAAACTCCTTCGGGCCTGATGCCCGAGTACTTTTAAGCTCTTTCGTCCGAACTTAGTTTGCCCTTAAATATGCTTGTTTTTATTTCCGAGTGGGACTTGTATCTTCACTCGGAACAGACGCAGTTCTAAGGAGAGGATCGCGGACGACCTGCACCTCGTCGTCCTTGCAGATCAGGATGGAGCATGTTTTACACTTAGGCGAGTACAGGACTGCAGCTAAGTCTCCGAGTGAGAGGGTTGCTGATCACTCGGTAGGATTTTTTAAACTTAGGCGAGTACAGGACTGCAGCTAAGCCCCCGAGTGAGAGGGTTGCTCATCACTCGGTAGGATTTTACAAACTTAGGCGAGTACAGGACTGCAGCTAAGCCCCCGAGTGAGAGGGTTGCTCATCACTCGGTAGGATTTTACAAACTTAGGCGAGTACAGGACTGCAGCTAAGCCTCCGAGTGAGAGGGTTGCTCATCACTCGGTAGGATTTTTTTAAACTTAGGCGAGTACAGGACTGCAGCTAAGCCCCCGAGTGAGAGGGTTGCTCATCACTCGGTAGATTTTTTTAAACTTAGGCGAGTACAGGACTGCAGCTAAGCCCCCGAGTGAGAGGTTGCTCATCACTCGGTAGGATTTTTTTAAACTTAGGCGAGTACAGGACTGCAGCTAAGCCCCGAGTGAGAGGGTTGCTCATCACTCGGAAGGATTTTTTAACTTAGGCGAGTACAGGACTGCACTAAGCCCCCGATGAGAGGTTTGCTCATCACTCGGTTAGGATTTTTTAAACTTAGGCGAGTAACCTGACTGCAGCTAAGCCTCCAAGTGAGAGGGTTGCTCATCACTCGGTAGGATTTTTTAAACTTAGGCGAGTACAAGACTGCAGCTAAGCCTCCGAGTGAGAGGGTTGCTCATCACTCGGTAGGATTTTTTAAACTTAGGCGAGTACAGGACTGCAGCTAAGCCTCCGAGTGAGAGGGTTGCTCATCACTCGGTTGGATTTTTTTAACTTAGGCGAGTACAGGACTGCAGCTAAGCCCCTGAGTGAGAGGGTTGCTCATCACTCGGTAGGATTTTACAAACTTAGGCGAGTACAGGACTGCAGCTAAGCCTCCGAGTGAGAGGGTTGCTATCACTCGGTAGGATTTTTTTAAACTTAGGCGAATCGGATTCGCGGCTAAGCCACCCACTGGGGGATTTTGGACACATGTATTAGTAACAACAATCATTTAGGAGACTGTAAAACCATGTCTTTCATAAACGAACTGAAAGGTACTCTTTATTACATCTCATCAGCCTGAACACTTAAGTATAAAAACGGCGGAGTAGCTCCGTATTCCAAGCGCGTGGCTCGTCTTTATTATGCTCCACATTGTAGAGGTGATACGCTCCGTTGTGGAGCACCTTGGTGACGATGAAGGGACCTTCCCAAGCGGGGGCAAGTTTGTGAGGCCGCTGCTGGTCCACTCGGAGCACAAGGTCTCCTTCCTGAAATGCTCGAACCTTCACATTTCTGGCATATAATCGATGAAGGTCTTGCTGATAAATGGTCGATCGGATCAAGGCCATCTCTCTTTCTTCTTCCAGAAGATCAACAACATCTTCTCGAGCTCGTTCTGCTTCACCTTCTGAAAAAAGTTCTACTCGTGGCGCATTGTGAAGCAAGTCACTCGGCAGCACAGCCTCAGCCCCATAGACCATGAAGAAGGGGGTTCGACCAGTCGACCAATTTGGTGTTGTTATTAATCCCCAAAGGACTGACGGTAGCTCATCTACCCAAGCGCCGGCCGCATGTTTGAGGTTGCGCATCAATCGAGGTTTCAGACCTTTGAGAATCAAACTGTTCGCTCTTTCTGCCTGTCCATTTGACTGAGGGTGGGCGACTGAAGCATAGTCGACCCGAGTACCTTGGGATGCACAGAAAGCTCGAAACTCATCAGAATCAAAGTTCGACCCATTATCCGTGATGATGCTGTGTGGGACTCCATATCTAAATGTTAACCCTCTGATGAAGCTGACCGCAGTACTTGCATCCAGGTTTTTGACAGGTTTAGCTTCGATCCACTTGGTGAACTTGTCGACTGCTACAAGCACATGGGTGAAACCACTCCTGCCAGTCTTCAGAGGTCCCACCATATCCAAACCCCAAACAGCGAATGGCCAGACGAGTGGAATGGTCTTCAGGGCTGAAGCGGGTTTGTGGTACATGTTGGAGTAGAACTGACAACCCTCACATTTGTCAATTATCTCCTTTGCCATCTCATTTGCCCGCGGCCAATAAAACCCTGCTCGATACGCTTTGGCCACGATGGTCCGAGAAGACGCATGGTGACCACAGGTTCCCGAGTGAATATCATCCAGGATCATTCGGCCTTCTTCCGGAGTGATGCATTTCTGAACGACCCCAGTGACACTTTCTCTATAGAGTTGCTCCCCCATTACTGTGAAGGCTTTGGATCGATGGACAATCTGGTGAGCCTCTTCTTCATCCTCTGGAAGCTCTTTCCTGAGAATATATGCGATGTACGGCACTGTCCAATCTGGAATAACAATCAAAACTTCCATGATCAAGTCGACCACAGATGGGATTTCAACTTCAGTCGGATCAGTGGAACTTTTAGGCTGTGGGGGCTCTTCTGTGAAGGGATCTTCTTGAACTGATGGTGCGTGAATATGCTCCAAAAACACATTGCTGGGAATAGGCTCCCGCTTGGATCCTATCTTCGCCAAGTCATCAGCTGCTTGATTCTTCAGTCGGGGTATATGGTGGAGCTCTAGCCCTTCAAACTTCTTTTCTAACTTTCTCACCGCATTGCAATAACCAGTCATAGCTTGGCTCCTGACGTCCCACTCCTTCATCACTTGATTAACCACTAAATCTGAGTCACCGTAAACCATTAGGTGGCGGACGCCGAGTGAAATGGCCATACGCAACCCATACAAGAGTGCTTCATATTCAGC
Organism: Thinopyrum elongatum; assembly: GCA_011799875.1. NCBI lineage: Eukaryota > Viridiplantae > Streptophyta > Magnoliopsida > Poales > Poaceae > Thinopyrum > Thinopyrum elongatum. The sequence goes on along the minus strand of CM022301.1, from coordinate 512,521,715 downwards.
TTCATTGTTGGAGGAATCAAAGTGAATCTGGAGAACATATCTGAGGTTGTCGCCTCGTGGAGATACCAGGACCACTCCAGCGCCTAAACCATTCAACATCTTGGACCCGTCGAAGAACATAGTCCAATGTTCCGACTGTATCTGGGTCGGTAACTATTGTTCAATCCACTCGACGAGGAAATCTGCTATCGCTTGAGACTTGATCGCTTTCTTTGTCTCGAACTTGATATCCAACGGAAGGAGTTCAATCGCCCACTTTGCCACTCGGCCAGTTGCATCTCTGTTGTTCAGAATTTCTGACAATGAAGCATCACTGATGACTGTAATCGAATGATCTGAGAAGTAATGTGCAACCTTCTTCGTGGTCAAGTAGATTCCATAGACAAGCTTCTGATAATGTGGATATCTCCGCTTGGATGGAGTTAAGACTTCAGAAATATAATACACTGGGCGTTGAACCTTGTAGGTTTTACCTTCTTCTTCCCGCTCGACCGTGAGTACTATACTGACAACCTGTCCAGTGGCTGCTATATAAAGCAGTAAAGGCTCTTTGCTGATTGGAGCAGCAAGCACCGGCTGGGTGGAAAGCAGGGCTTTGAGCTCTGCAAACGCTGCGTCAGCTTCAGGAGTCCACTCGAACTTATCAGATTTCTTCATCAGTCGGTAAAGAGGCAATGCCTTTTCACCGAGGCGAGAGATGAATCGACTCAAAGCGGCCAAACAACCAGTAAGCTTCTGAACGTCGTGTACACGCACAGGGCGTTTCATTCGGAGGATTGCACCAACTTTCTCTGGGTTTGCATCGATCCCACGTTCGGAAACGAGGAAACCGAGTAACTTTCCACCTGGAACTCCAAATGTACACTTCGATGGATTAAGCTTGATATCATATCTTCTCAAATTGGCAAAGGTTTCAGCAAGGTCAGTCAGCAGGTCGGAACCTTTACGCGATTTAACCACAATGTCATCCATGTATGCTTCCACGTTCCGACTGATTTGAGTTAGCAGGCACTTCTGTATCATGCGCATGAATGTAGCACCAGCATTCTTGAGACCAAAGGGCATGGTGACATAGCAAAAGCACCCGAATGGGGTGATAAAAGCTGTTTTTATTTCATCAGGTCCATACAGTCGGATCTGATGGTACCCGGAATATGCATCCAGGAAGGACAATCGCTCACATCCCGTAGTCGAGTCGACTATCTGATCGATGCGGGGGAGAGGAAAATGATCTTTCGGGCAGGCCCGATTGATATGCTTGAAATCAATACACATACGGAGTGAATCGTCCTTCTTGGGAACCATGACAACATTGGTGAGCCACTCGGAGTGGTAAATCTCGCGGATGAACTCAGCTGCCAAAAGCCGAGCCACCTCCTCGCCGATTGCCTTTCTCTTCTCCGCAGCGGACCGACTGAGGTGCTCTTTCACGGGTTTTGCCTTTGGATCAACTCGCAAACGGTGCTCAGCCAGCCCCCTGGGTACACCCGGCATGTCAGACGGCTTCCATGCGAAGATGTCCCAGTTCTCACGGAGGAACTGGATGAGCGCTTCTTCCTATTTGCCGTCGAGTGTTGTTGAGATATGACTTGGTGCAGCACTGGGATCGGTCGGGTGAATGTGAACAGGCTTTGTTTCACCGGATGACTGAAATGCAGACTCGGAAGCAGGCTTCTTAGCGCGCAACAAATCACTCGGATCTGCAGTCTTCTTATATTCTTCCATTTCAATCGCTGCCATCTGTTGATCGGCAATCTTAGAGCCCTTCTGGAGGTACTCTTATGCTCGTTGCCGATTGCCAGTGACCGTGATCACGCCTCTGGGGCCAGGCATCTTCATCTTGAGATACACGTAACACGGTCGAGCCATGAAACGGGCATATGCAGTTCTGCCTAGAATAGCATGATAGGCACTGTGAAAATCCACAACTTCAAATGTCAGCTTCTCCTTGCGGTAATTCTTTGAGTCACCGAAAACCACGTCAAGAGTGATCTGTCCGAGTGAATCAGCTTTCTTCCCTAGAATGACACCGTGGAACCGCATGTTGCTCTCACTGAGCCTGGACATCGGAATGCCCATCCCACGAAGGGTCTCTGCATACAAAATGTTCAAGCCGCTGCCACCATCCATCAAGACTTTGGTCAGTCGGGTGCCCCCAACGACCGGGTCGACCACCAACGCTTGCCTCCCGGGGGTGGCGACGTGCGGTGGGTGGTCAGATTGGTCGAATGTGATGGGAGTCTTTGACCATTTCAAATATGTCGTCGTTGCCGGAGCAACCATGTTTACCTCTCTGTTGATGACTTTCAGTCGACTTTTACTCTCAATGTCAGCAAAAATCATCAAAGTGGAATTGACGTTAGGGAAACCGTCATCATCTTCTTCCTAATCACCATCCTTGCCAGACTCTTTTTCCTTTTCACTGGGCTGTTTCTCTCGGAACTGCTGGATCAGGAGCCGACATTGTCGAGTGGTATGTTTGGGATAAATCAGATTTCCCTCTTCATCCTTCTTAGTGTGAATGTGACATGGCAAGTCCAACACATTGTTCCCAGCCTGATCTTTCACCTTCTTGAGGATCCAGGGTCCCTTGGGCTTCCCCTTGAATTTCCTTTGAGTTACCACTGCAGCTTCACCTGGACCTGCTGGCTCGGCCTTGCGTTTCTGCTTCCGACCCACTCCAGTGTCTTGGGCGACTGGCTTGCCCTTCCCACTGCGGAGTCGGTCCTCTTCCTCGCCATTAGCGTACCGGGTGGCTATTTCCATCATTCGGGTCAGAGACATATCTCCTGTCTGACCGAATTTCAAGTTAAGCTCTCGATACCGAACGCCTTCCTTGAAGGCACACACTGCTTGGTGTTGGGATACATTTTCTACTGTGTGGTGTAATGTGGTCCATCTTTGGATGTAATCCCTCAGAGTTTCATTCGGCTTCTGTACACAATGTTGCAATTCTGTCAACCCCGCAGGTCATTTGCATGTGCCCTCGAATGTCCTGACAAACACTCGGGCTAACTCCTCCCAGCTGAATATACTGCCTGGAGCCAACTGATTCAGCCATGCTCTGACCGACCCTTCCAGCATGAGAGGAAGGTGTTTCATAGCTACCTCATCATTTCCACCATCGATCGGGACAGCCACTCGGTAATCTTCCAGCCAAGTGTCACGCTTCGACTCACCGGTGAACTTACTAACCCCAGTCGCCAACCTGAAGTTGGGGGGATCTCAGCGGCTCTGATAGCTCTACTAAAACACTCGGGACCCGAAACATGAATCCTGCTTCCACTCGGGCGATCCCTGCCTTGCCCCTCTCTGTGTGCTCGGTTCCTGTCGACCAAACCTTGCACTAAAATCGACCTCGCATCTAACCCTGGCTCTCTTGGGTCGACCGGCGTCCTCCGCCCTCCGCTGTACGGGCGCCAGTCGTCATAGTGCCGGGGCACATATGATCCGCTTCTCGGAGGGGGTGTAGGCGCTCGACGGCGGTCATCACGGCCGAGTCGATGATCGTACTGCTCGTGGGTCCGACCCAAGTGCTGATCCTGGCGATGCACGCGCCCCTCACGCCGCGGAGGCGATCTTGGGCTGTGAGCCGACTGAACTGTGCCAGCCACCACAGATCTGCTATGGATTCTGTTATGCGACTATGATACTGCAGTATTTTGGTCTCCTGCCGCCCGGAGCAGAGCCCGGATCTGCATCAAACCTCGTCCAGCTTCTGACTGGGATGGCTGGATGGATTCTGCTATACGAGCTGCGGCTGCAAGATTCTGAATCGGAGTGTGGTATACCTGAGGTTCAGGAATCCGCTGCCGAGCATGTTCGTCGAGTGCATGCTGAAGATTTTCCAGTCGAGTGCATTCAGCCAAAGTGGCCAAGCGCGCTGCCTCCAAGGCCCGAGCCTCAGAGGTCTCTCCGACGATGGGCGTGTGGAGTGCTTCCTCGTTACGGCGGTGAAGTTCCTCCCTCCGCTGTGAAGAGAGGGTTTCGGGGTGGTATTCCTTGTGAACACGCGACGGATCGCCACCGCCGTCGCCGCCTCCGTTGCGACGCATGCCAGGTGGGCTACGTGGCGTGTCGACCATCAGGACCTCCGCCGCAGGATCGCTGCTGTCGCACTCGGACAGGGTCTCGACGGAGCCAGTCGACAGATCGAACAGGCCGTAGAGAGATTCATCGGGCTTGATTGCCGCGACTTGAGGGGTGGTCGACTGATGTGCCACTGCATGCTTCACCCACCGCTGAAGCCACGATCGACCAGATCGCTTGCGACGGCGAACAGCGGGGAACGAAGACGCCGTAGGAAACGACCGATATTGGGTCGACGGCTGCCGCAGAAGGACGCCGTGGACACATGCGCGAAAGTGCGTCGCCCCACGGACGGGGAACGTCTCGACGTCGAGGGGGGCCTCCTGGAGCCAGGCGGAGTCGTCGGCGATGAAGATGAGCGCGCCAAGACGGATCTCGTGGCCCTCAGCCAAACCTCCACCCGAAACCATGATGATGGAAACCGGAGAAAATCGCAACCTCACCGGAAAGTCGCTAAGATACTAGCCCCACGGTGGGCGCCAACTGTCGTGGTTCTAAGTCCGACAGTAGAATGGGAGGGGGTAGGTATGAGGAGGCAAGATCCTAGCTACGGTGAGGTTGTGCACGCAAGATTTATGAGTTCAGGCCCTTCTCGGAGGAAGTAACAGCCCTACGTCTCGGTGCTCGGAGGCTCGGTCGATTGGATTAGGCCTGAAGTTACAGGGGGTGCCAACCCTTGTGCCTGAGGAGGGGGGTGGCTTATATAGAGTGCGCCAGGACCCCAATCGTCCCACGTTACAAGGGGTTCAATGTCTATAAAGACAGGACGTTACTGATAACGCCAGCAATAAAGGCAAATAAATGATCATTAAGACTACGGAGTGAACGCCTGACCCTTGCCATCCTGAGTGCCCTTAGATCTTCTGTCTTCCGAGTGGTTTCTGGTGTGGTCGAGTGAGTGCTCCCCGGTCGAATGGAATTGGGTTATCCGAGTGAACTGTTGGTCGAGTGGGTTGCATCCTGTGGTGATTTCAGTCGGTAGATGGTAGTATCCTTTGAATGTCCTTGGCCTTAGGGCAGTGTCCTCGGGTAAGGGTGTCTAGGTCAGGCCTATTACCCTACCCTAGGTACATGTCTTCGTCATACATCATGCTCTACTTTTCCTTGGGAAAAGTTACACTCCTAATTCTTGTGTATAAACACATTTTCCTTTCCATTGGATTGTTTAACTTTTCTTGTGATCTATATGTTATAAGCAGAAATAAATCCCTGCTTATAAAACACCCCGATGTACAACCTTGTAAGTGAGACCCTGTTACTATTGTTGATGACATTCCGGTAACCCCCGATGGCCGAGAACTTTGCCTTATTGGTCCGCCTCGTTCTTACGAGCAGGAAAATGGTTCTCTTTGTCCCTCGCCCTTGGTACCGACGTTGTTACTGACATAAATGACAGACTATTCTCTGACATACCTTGTTGTCGTGACCGGTAAGATGACACTGTTCTCCCTACTTTTGATCGAACCCCCCTCACAGTTCCACAGAATCGGAACCTGACTCTCTTGTATATCCTTGATTCCGAAGTATCCTTTGCTCCTGGCTTTGTGTGTTGTCACGAGCCACCCTCCGAGAGATGATCTATTCCCGATGCTCTGAATCCCTTTACACACTCTGTTCAGGTATCGATCGGATGTCCATTCGCTTGAAACTTCTTATCGTGCTTTCATACCTTGCTCTCAATGTTTTCTTCAGTTTCAACTCGAGAGATACTTCTACCACATTCCCTGAATTGGCTACCAGATAATCGACCTATAAGGGTCAGTTCTCCCGAAGTTACCCTTTACTTCCCCACTTAAATCTCGGGACGAGATTTCTTGTAGTGGAGGAGAATTGTAACACCCCCCGCCCTGTAATGATGCTACAGTGATCATCACTTTAATGCTAAGCTATCTTGATTAGTGAGCAATGATCACATAGTTAATCATATCTCATTCCAAACTCCTTTTGAATTCAAAGTCATTTTTGCAAATGGAATTAAAGTTGCACAAAAGTTGCTGCAAAAATGTTCATCATCTAGCAAAAATTCCAAAACAATTAGCTGTTAAGGAAAACAACATCACCTGTATGCTAAAATGAGTAGTAGCATTTAAACAGTGCTAATTCAGCAATTTAAAATTGCAAACTCATTTTTGTAAAATGCAATTGAATTCCACTGGTCTCCAAAATATTTGGGGGAGTGTCTAAAATCACCAGGGAATTAAAGGGGCACTTCCCATATTTTTCCTCAGTAAATAGGGTGCCCAAATATTCTCTTACCCAATCCTGTTTATTAAATAAAAAGAAAAACAGAAAAGAAATAAAGAAAAAGAAAAGGGCCATTGTTGGCTGGGCCTTAGTGCACAGTGTGCAGGCCTAGCCCAACAAAGTCGTCGTCGTCTCCCTCCTCCCCGTGTCAGCACGCGCGCGCACCCGAGCCGGCGATGGCCAGCTGTTGGCCATCCCCCGGCGCCGCTGCCGCCGCGATGAGGATAAGAGCACCTCCGCGGATCCCAGGGCGAACCCTAGCGCCCACTTTCCCATCTCCCACTCCCCCTCGCCACTTCTCCCCTCTCGCTCCAGATCCGTCGCGCCCCGCACACCCGAGCGCCGCCATGGCCGTTGTTCCGTGAAGTACGCGGCCACCGGCCCTCACTCACCTCGCCGACGCGCTCACCAGCCCCGCCGTCGTTTCCTACGCTGCCTACCACCTCAGGTGGAGCTCGGAGCCCCTGCAGCGACCGCGGCGACCTCGTCTCCCTCCTCTGCTACATCGTCGTCATCGCCGGACTCCGCCGCCCTCCGACCACCACCGGCTTCCCTGGGCCTTCCCAGCAACGGGAGTGAGCATCTTCCCCCTTCCCCTCACTCCACGCACTGGATTGCGAGCTCTGACGCCCGATTCGCCATCGGTCGAGTTGCTCCGCCGCCCGCGCTCATCTCTGACGAGGCTCCGGTGGGCCATTGGTCCCGTTCTAGCTGTCGTTCGCTTAGTTAGCTCACGTAGGTGCCGTTGGTGCCGAATGCCGATCGATTTGGCCCCTGCAACGCCGATCCCGACCACAGCAGAGCTCCGGCGCCGCTCCGCTCATCACCGGCAGCGCTACCGACCGTCCCCGGCCAAGCCACCGCCACCACCGGATGCGCCGTAAAGTGGCTGATCCAAAGAGCCTGACCCCGCCTCGAATGGTGCCCCACAGACGGATCCCGAGCTCGCCGGAGTTGTCGCCGGAGTTTGGGCTCTCTGGAGAGCTCCGGTGGCCGGTGCTGACTCCGCACCGACGTCGCACAGCGGGCCCCACCACTCTGTCACTGCAACTGGGACCCACTGGGCCCAGTTGACCGAGTCAGCGCGGCCCCGTGTCACTAACATGTGGGTCCCGCGCGATTAAATGGTTTAATTAAAATAGATAATCTATTTGTTAATTAATTAATTAGCTTAAATGTTAATCACTCGCTGACAGTTGGCCCCACCCCTAACTAATCTATAATTATTTTAAATAAAACCTAATTGACTACTGTCTCACTGACATGGGGGTCCTAGTGGCCCCACATGTCAGGTTTGACCTGGTCAGCCGACTGTTGACCACTGACATCACCTTTACCTCATGCTGACGTCATCAGACATTGTTCTGGATAATGTTGAATTAGATAAATAAAATAAATTCCAAAAAATGTCTAAAACCTTTGAAAATCCATAGAAATTAAACCGTAGCTCAGATCGAAAAACTTTATATATGAAAGTTGCTCAGAACGACGAGACGAATCCGAATATGCCCTTCGCATACCTGTCACGTGCCTATAGAATGATGAACATGGAACATTCCCCTCCGTTTCATCTGTCCGATAATCACCCGGAGCTGGGAGAACACTCCTGGATAGTTCCCGCTCCCACTAACATGCGTAGTACTGCCGTAGGGCACTCCTCGAATGACGTGCTACCATGCCATGCACCTGTGATTGCATTTGTTTGCTTTGTATTTATTGTTTCTTCCCCCTCTTCTTTCGGTAGACCCCGAGACCGACGCAGCTCAGGAGACCGATGACACCACCGACGACCCCTTCTTTGCCGCAGAGCTTCCAGGCAAGCACCCCCCCCCTTGAGCATGCCTATATCGCCTATTCTCTTCTCTCTTGTGCTTGCATTAGAATTGTTGCTGTTACTGCTTTACCTATTCTGATGCATGACCTGATTTTGTAACCTGCTTTTGATAATTACCTGCTTATCCTAAACTGCTTAGAATAGGCTGGTTAGTGAACCCCAGTGACCCCACTTGTCCCAGTTGCCCCCGCTGGATCATCGGAAGACTCGATGACCAGGCCCCGGCACCGCACATCACCCCCCTAGTTGTACGACACTGCAGCGTTACTATCGAGTGCCGAGGGTGATACCTCATTTAGCACTTCTGATGTTAACTCTGTAGAGTAGCTATTCGGTCGTGGTCATCGAGGGTGATTCCTCCTTCACCACACTCGATAACGACGCTATCGTGCAACACCTCAAGTGTGAACCCATCGAGGTGATTCCTCCAAGTTCACCTTAACGGATACATCGAGTAGGAATCCAACAAGCGTGATACCTCAGATTCCCATGATGTTATGGACACACGGATACTTGGACTTTACAAGTATTACTTGGAAAGTTGGGTCGACCCTGAGGGGTACCCGAGCGTGCATATGATACGAGTGATGTGGAGACGGGTTGACCTGGAGGGTGCCCGTGAGATAAATACGAGGCGTGGCCGGGCATTCTTAGCCCTTGCCATAAGTCCTCGAGACGGGGCGATGGGGTCACATCGATCGTGAATCTTTGACCGTTACCGCACGCTACCAACTCACTAACGATTTGGATATTTGATCCGAGTGGGCCTTTGGCCCGATAGCACTAACCATCATATGGGAACAATTATGGGCACTCTGCGTCGTATGCATCAGCCGAAGCTTAATGGATGTCAGCGACTGAGCGGCACGTGATACATCTCCAAAGTATCTATAATTTTTTATTGTTCCATGCTATTATATTATCTGTTTTGGATGTTTTATATGCATTAATATGCTATTTTATATTATTTCTGGGACTAACCTATTAGCCTAGTGCCAGTTCCTGTTTTTTCCCTGTTTTTGAGTTTCGCAGAAAAGGAATACCAAACGGAGTCCAAACGGAATAAAACTTTCGCGATGATCTTTCTTGGACCAAAAGGAAACCAGGGGACTTGGAGTGGAAGTCAGAGAAGCCACGAGGCAACCACAAGGATGGAGGGCGCGCCCAGGGGGTAGGGCGCGCCCCCCACCCTTGTGGGCCCCTCGTGCGTCTCCTGACCTAATTCTTTCGCCTATATATACTCTTATATGCCCAAACCACCAGAGGCATCCACGAAAAGACTTTTCCACCGCCGCAACCTTCTGTACCCGTGAGATCCCATCTAGGGGCCTTTTCCGGCGTCCTGCCGGAGGGGGATTCGATCACAGAGGGCTTCTACATCAACACCATTGCCCTTCCGATGAAGCGTGAGTAGTTGACCTCAGACCTACGGGTCCATAGCTAGTAGCTAGATGGCTTCTTCTCTCTCTTTGATTCTCAATACCACGTTCTCCTCGATGTTCTTGGAGATCTATTCGACGTAATACTTTTTTGCGGTGTGTTTGCCGAGATCCGATGAATTGTGGATTTATGATCAGCTTATCTATGAATATTATTTGAATCTTCTCTGAATTCTTTTATGCATGATTTGATATCTTTGCAAGTCTCTTCGAACTATCGATTTGGTTTGGCCAACTAGATTGGTTTTTCTTGCAATGGGAGAAGTGCTTAGCTTTGGGTTCAATCTTGCGGTGTCCTTTCCCAGTGACAGTAGGGGCAGCAAGGCACGTATTGTATTATTGCCATTGAGGATAAAAAGATGGGGTTTTCATCATATTGCTTAAGTTAATTCCTCTACATCATGTCATCTTTCTTAATGCGTTACTCTGTTCTTCATGAACTTAATACTCTAGATGCAGGCAGGAGTCGGTCGATGTGTGGAGTAATAGTAGTAGATGCAGAATCATTTCGGTCTACTTGACATGGACGTGATGCCTATATTCATGATCATTGCCTTAGATATCGTCATAACTTTGCGCTTTTCTATCAATTGCTCGGCAGTAATTTGTTCACCCACCATATTATTTTCTATCTTGAGAGAAGCCTCTTGTGAAACCTATGGCCCTCGGGTCAATTTTCCATCATACAATCTTCTACTTTCCAATCTACGAGTTTTCGATCTACTATTTTGCAATCTTTTACTTTCCAATCTATAAAACAAAAATACCAAAAATATGTACTTTACCGTTTATCTATCTTTATCAGATCTCACTTTTGCAAGTAACCGTGAAGGGATTGACAACCCCTTATCGCGTTTGGTGCAAGTTTGGTGTTTGTTTGTGCAGGTATTCGGTGACTTGCGTGTTGTCTCCTACTGGATTGATACCTTGGTTCTCAAAACTGAGGGAAATACTTACACTATGTGTTTTGCTTGGAGCGTCTTGTATGATTTGAGTCTTTGCTTTTTAATTTGCCACAATCATCCTTGCTGTACACACCTTTTGAGAGAGACATGCATGAATTGTGATTTATTAGAATACTCTTTGTGCTTCACTTATATCTTTTAAGCTAGGCAATTTTGCTCTAGTGCTTCACTTACATCGTTTTAGAGCACGGCGGTGGCTTTATTTTATAGAAATTGATGAACTCTCATGCTTCACTTATATTATTTTGAGAGTCTTTAAAACAGCATGGTAATTTGCTTTGGTTATAAATTTAGTCCTAATATGATAGGCATCCAAGAGGGATATAATAAAAACTTTCATATAAAGTGCATTGAATACTATGAGAAGTTTGATTCCTAATGATTGTTTTGAGATATGAAAATGGTGATATTAGAGTCATGCTAGTGAGTAGTTGTGAATTTGAGAAATACTTGTGTTAAGGTTTGTGAGTCCCGTAGCATGCACGTATGGTGAACCGTTATGTAACGAAGTCGGAGCATGAGATATTTTTTGATTGTCATCCTTTGTGTGGAGGTCGGGATCGCGCGATGGTTAACTCCTACCAACCCTTCCCCTAGGAGCATGCGTCTAGTACTTTGTTTCGATGACTAATAGATTTTTGCAATAAGTATGTGAGTTCTTTATGACTAATGTTGAGTCCATGGATTATGCGCACTCTCACCCTTCCACCTTTCCTAGCCTTTCTAGTGCCGCGCAATTTTCGCCGGTACCATAAACCCACCATATACCTTCCTCAAAACAGCCACCATACCTACCTATTATGGCATTTCCATAGCCATTCCGAGATATATTCCCATGCAACTTTCCATCGTTCCGTTTATTATGACACGCATCATCATTGTCATATTGCTTTGCATGATCATGTAGTTGACATCGTATTTGTGGCAAAGCCACCGTTCATAATTCTTTCATACATGTCACTCTTGATTCATTGCACATCCCGGTACACCGCCGGAGGCATTCATATAGAGTCATATTTTGTTCTAGTATCGAGTTGTAATTTTTGAGTTGTAAGTAAATAGAAGTATGATAATTTTCATTATTAGAGCATTGTCCCATGTGAGGAAAAAAAAGAGAAAAAAGAAAAAAAAAGGAGAAGAAAGAAAAAAAGAAAAAAGAAAAAAAGAAAGAAGAAAGAAAAAAAGGGAAAAAATAAGAGAAAAAGAGAGAAGGGGCAATGTTACTATCCTTTTTCCATACTTGTGCTTCAAAGTAGCACCATGATCTTCATGATAGAGAGTCTCCTATGTTGTCACTTTCATATACTAGTGGGAATTTTTCATTATAGAACTTGACTTGTATATTCCAACGATGGGCTTCCTCAAATTGCCCTAGGTCTTCATGAGCAAGCAAGTTGGATGCACACCCACTTAGTTTTCTTTTTGAGCTTTCATAAACTTATAGCTCTAGTGCATCTGTTGCATGGCAATCCCTACTCACTCACATTGATATCTATTGATGGGCATCTCCATAGCCCGTTGATACGCCTAGTTGATGTGAGACTATCTCCCTCTTTTTGTCTTCTCCACAACCACCTTCTATTCCACCTATAGTGATATGTCCATGGCTCACGCTCATGTATTGCGTGAAAGTTGAAAAAGTTTGAGAATACTAAAGTATGAAACAATTGCTTGGCTAAAACCGGGGTTGTGCATGATTTGAGTATTTTGTGTGATGAAGATGGAGCATAGCCAGACTATATGATTTTGTAGGGATAAACTTTCTTTGGCCATGTTATTTTGAGAAGACATAATTATCTTGTTAGTATGCTTGAAGTATTATTGTTTTTATGTCAATATTAAACTTTTGTTTTGAATCATACGAATCTGAACATTCATGCCACAATAAAGAGATTACATGGATAAATATGTTAGGTAGCATTCCACATCAAAAATTCTGTTTTTATCATTTACCTACTCGAGGACGAGCAGGAATTAAGCTTGGGGATGCTTGATACATCTCCAGCGTATCTATAATTTTTTATTGTTCCATGCTATTATATTATCTATTTTGGATGTTTTATATGCATTAATATGCTATTTTATATTATTTCTGGGACTAACCTATTAACCTAGAGCCCAGTGCCAGTTCCTGTTTTTCCCTGTTTTTGAGTTTCGCAGAAAAGGAATACCAAACGGAGTCCAAACGGAATAAAACTTTCACAATGATCTTTCTTGGACCAAAAGAAAACCAGAGGACTTGGAGTGCAAGTCAGAGAAGCCACGAGGCGGCCACAAGGACGGAGGGCGCGCCCACCACCCTTCTGGGCCCCTCGTGCGTCTCCTGACCAAATTCTTTCGCCTATATATACTCTTATATGCCCAAACCACCAGAGGCATCCACGAAAAGACTTTTCCACCGCCGCAACCTTCTGTACACGTGAGATCCCATCTAGGGGCCTTTTCCAGCGTCCTGCCGGAGGGGGATTCGATCACGGAGGGCTTCTACATCAACACCATTGCCCTTTCGATGAAGCGTGAGTAGTTTACCTCAGACCTACGGGTCCATAGCTAGTAGCTAGATGGCTTCTTCTCTCTCTTTGATTCTCAATACCACGTTCTCCTCGATGTTCTTGGAGATCTATTCGATGTAATACTTTTTTTGCAGTGTGTTTGCCGAGATCCGATGAATTATGGATATTATTTATGATCAGCTTATCTATGAATATTATTTCAATCTTCTCTGAATTCTTTTATGCATGATTTGATATCTTTGCAAGTCTCTTCGAACTATCGATTTGGTTTGGCCAACTAGATTGGTTTTTCTTGCAATGGGAGAAGTGCTTAGCTTTGGGCTCAATCTTGCGGTGTCCTTTCCCAGTGACAGTAGGGGCAGCAAGGCACGTATTGTATTGTTGCCATCGAGGATAAAAAGATGGAGTTTTCATCATATTGCTTGAGTTAATTCCTCTACATCATGTCATCTTTCTTAATGCGTTACTCTGTTCTTCATGAACTTAATACTCTAGATGCAGGCAGGAGTCGGTCGATGTGTGGAGTAATAATAGTAGATGCAGAATCATTTCGGTCTACTTAACACGGACGTGATGCCTATATTCATGATCATTGCCTTAGATATCATCATAATTTTGCGCTTTTCTATCAATTGCTCGGCAGTAATTTGTTCACCCACCGTATTATTTTCTATCTTGAGAGAAGCCTCTAGTGAAACCTATGGCCCCCAGGTCTATTTTCCATCATACAATCTTCTACTTTCCAATCTACGAGTTTCTGATCTACTATTTTGCAATCTTTTACTTTCCAATCTATAAAACAAAAATACCAAAAATATTTACTTTACCGTTTATCTATCTTTATCAGATCTCACTTTTGCAAGTAACTGTGAAGGGATTGACAACCCCTTATCGCGTTGGGTGCAAGTTTGGTTTTTGTTTGTGCAGGTATTCGGTGACTTGCGTGTTGTCTCCTACTGGATTGATACCTTGGTTCTCTAAACTGAGGGAAATACTTACTCTACTTTGCTGCATCACCCTTTCCTCTTCAAGGGAAAAACCAACGCAAGCTCAAGAAGTAGCAGCGCGCGCCGGGTTGGACCGCGTAATGCAACCGCCTTGATAGTGTGGGTTGCTAGGCCTACTCACCGGCCGCCCACGCAAAGTGCAGGAGTTCTCGGGGCGATGGCCCAAGACCCCTGGGGGCATAGGTTTAGTCCGGCGTGCTGACCTCTCTGTTAAGCCTAGGTCGGGTTGCGGCGTATCGTTTGGCCGAGGCCGAGCATGACCCGGTAAAATGTGTCCGGCCGGAGTTAATCGAGCGTGGTGGGTAAGTTGGTGCATCCCTGCAGGGAAGAAAACATCTATGCATAGTCGGATCCTCGGTAACGGACGCTCGGAGTTGTATCCCGATCGATACAACTAGAATTTAATAATGAGATGAGAAATGGATATTAGGGCTCTGGGATCGCTTTCTCGCAGGGAGTCGAGGAAGGATCTCTGGGTGAGGTTGATACTTAATACTGCTACTACTTTATACTGTACTAATCTACACTCTTCTAATGCTGCAAGACCGCTGAAGATGCTAGTCTTCGATATGACTAGGCCTTCTCTCTATTCTGGCATTTCTGCAGCCCAGTCCACATATACAACCTTTCTTTGATAATGTTACATGTGTAGTGTAGATCCTTGTTTGCTGAGTACTTCGGATGAGTACTCACGGTTGCTTTGCTTCCTCTTTTTCCCCATATCCGTTTGATGCAACCAGATGACGGAGCCCCTGAGACAGTTGCCCCCGCCGACGACTACTACTACCACCCCGAGGGTGGTTACTACTTCGAGTTGGCCGACGACCAGGAGTAGGTTCGGAGGGTCCCAGGCAGGAGGCTTGCGCCTTTTCGATCGTAGTGTTTTGTTTTGCCCCGCCTTCTTAAAGGCTTATCTGTTTTATCTTTTATATCTGTACTCAGATATCTGATGCTTCCGCTGACGCTTGTATGTGAGCTTATGTATTCGATCCCTCGAGGCCCCTGACTTGTAATATAAAGCTTGTATGACTTTATTTATGTTTTAGAATTGTGTTGTGATATCTTCAAGTGAGTCCTTAGACTTGATCGTGTGTATTTGTATATATGGTTAGTGCATGATTGATTGGGGGCGTCACACTAAGCATCTGAATAATTGAACAAACAACGAGACGCAACAAAGACCATGCGACAAACCCCATCACGTCGCACCATCCCGACTCTCGCCAAGCCATCCGCTTTTAGAAAGGAACCATCTACGGATAGCGCGCCCATCCCATAGAATCACATCCGGCGGTGCGGGCTTGGACTTTTCCACCTGGCTTGAAGTTTCACTTTGAGTTGCTACTGGCCACTTAATCCAGTCTAGGAAACTAGGAACTGTCACCGATAGAGCCCCATCTAGGGTATTCCGTTTTCACAAATGCTAGGCGGTTTTGTAAAGCTTCTATCGGGGTTTGTGAAGCTTCCAACTCGTTATTTCCTTTCTTTATTTTTTGCTGGGTTTTTCTTTTTTCTTTCTGTTTTTCCTTTTTATTATTTTTTTTTTCATTTCGAACTTAATAAATTCACAAAGTATTTTAAATTCTTTCAACATTTTTTAAATGCTTTTTGGGGGCTGCTACGCGTCCACCGGCTGATCTTTTTAAAAGATCAGCCGGGTCGTGCGCCGTCAGATCCTATGTCATCGAGCGGCCGAGCGGCGTTCTTCACCTTTGCAACAGAGGTAATGTTGCGGAAACATTTGCATCAGAGGTCGTGCCGCAAAAATCTTTGCAACAAACGTCATGTTGCAGAAAACTTTTGCAACAAAGGTGAGGTTGCAGAATTTTTTTTCTTCGTCTTTCTGCAACATAGGTACTGCTGCGGAAGAAACTTTTGCAACATAGGTCAGGTTGTAGAATTTTTTTTCTGTCTTTTTGCAACATAGGTATTGTTGCGGTAGAAACTTTTGCAATAAAGGTCATGTTGCAGAAAACTTTTGCAACACAGGTCAGGTTGCATAATTTTTTTTCTTTGTCTTTTTGCAACATAGGTACTGTTGCGGAAGAAACTTTTGCAACAAAGGTCATGCTGCAGAAAACTTTTGCACGCATTGCAACAACGATTATGTTTCAGAAACATCATCGATGTTGCAATCCATCAAATCTCAATTGAGAGAGAGTTGGAGGAGAGCGCACCATGGGAGCTTTGGAAGGAGCTCATGTGTTGAGAGAGAGATAGGGGGGAGGTAGGAGAGAGGAGGGAAGGAGAAAGGGGCTGGCGGCGGCGACGCAGCTCGGTAGCAGCTTTCTCGGGTGGAGTCTATCCATGGTGGATCTATCTGTAGTGAGAGGAGAGAGAGTGTAAGGAGGTAGATGACCAGATGAGAAGATGAGAGTGAGAGCGGCTGAGACTGATTCGGTCTTTGACAAAGACACAAGGGATAAGGACGAATCGTGGTATGCAGGCCACGAGGGCACACACGTGGATCTTGACTCGTTCAACGATGCACCAAGCAGCGGATCAAACGAGTAGATCGGTCGGCTGATACTAATCATTTCCCTTTTAAAATTATGAACTTTTCTAAAAAGTTTGTTTTTTTATTTCGCAAACATTTTTCAGGTTCGTGAACATTTTTTAATACACGAATTTAAATTTGTGCATTTTATTTGAGTTCACGAACTTTTTTTGAATTAGTGAACTTTTTTTTTGAATTCATGAACTTTTTTCAGATCCGCGAATTAATTCATGAACTTCTTTTAAATTCGTGATTATTTTCCAAATTCATGTTCTTTTAAATGAAGGAATTTTTTGAATTAAATATTTTTTTAAACTGTTTGAATATACTAAATTTAATCTATTAAAAAACTAAAATTGTTTTTTGAAACGAGCTACCTGGGCCATCTACTCTCGGGCGCTGAAGGGTGAAGGCCGCCAAGGAGGAGGTCTCCCACAGCAGTGACGGCGACGCTAACCCTACAGGTCGCCGGAGCGAAGCCGAGTGCCGGCGCCCCGCGCCGCCACTCCCCATCCCTCCCCAGGCCGGCCGGTACCCTACCTGAAGCCCTCCGTACAGCACCGGCGTACGATCCCGTCCCGCCTCTTCGGGTGCTCTTCAGTCGTCAGGCAGCTAGCTAGGCACGGGCTCAGGGCGACAGAGGCACCCACATCCGGCAAGCACGGCGGCGTTCGAAGCACGCTCCACGGCGAGTCGGCGACGGCAGCAGCATCGTGAGTGTTCCAAGATCCTTTACAATTTCTGATTTTCCCAGTTGAGAAAAGAGGATAATCCTTAAATGTATCAATTGATTCAATGTTGGCTGCTTGCATTCGTCTACTGGTTCGTTTTGTTGTGTTGAGACTTGGGTAGAGCACAGTGGTAGTGGGCAAAAGAAGAGGATCAGGAGAAGCAGTGTGAATTTTATGCATTTCAGCTTCTGCATCGAACCTTTTTGTATCAACCATCCACTATCATGTCTTGTATTACTGTGAACTTTCATTTCTTATATTGTTCCCACCATAACCTGATTGAATGATTGCTGCCTGCTTGCTGAAGATGAGCAAAACAGACAGTGGCTTCTTATTTTCCATCGCAGCCCAACCAATCGTCAACTTAGTATGATCGTATCAATGCTTGCTAAATATGTGCAAAACACTCTGTTACTTGCTTATTTAGTACTGTAGATTCCTTGTGCAGCCAAGGTGTTTCATTAAATGCATCTGAGATGAACATCAGGACCCAGGTGCTTTTGGTGTTTGTAGATTGTTCTGTTTTCTTTTTTACCCTTTTAGCATCCGAAATGATTTGTTCTTGTCACTCTCACAATGTGATGCTGAAGTTAAATATAGATTTCAGTACTTCGCTCTGTTATTTTACCCGTCTTGTGCTTTACCATGGAGCAGGTTAATCCATTGTAGAACCGCATGAAGAGGCAGTTGCAGTAGCAGCCGGAATGAAGTTTAGAGTTGTTTGCAGGAAGGTGTACGATTACGTGAGGTACGATCTGAAAGAGATCGCCTTCCCGTCTTCTCTGCCAGACCCTCCGGGCACCAAGAGGCGCCCCAAACTCACACTTAAAGAAAAATGCTGTATACTCAAGGAAGCAAGTAGGCTGTATGGGGCTTCCTGGGTCAGGGACATCGGTCCTGAGCTCAGGCCCAACGATTACAAGAAGGCCAAAGAGGAATCTCAACCCAACAGTGCCGAGGGGAAAACTAAAAGTGGGCCTACTGTGCTTGAGGACCTCGCGGTGGCTGCGAGGGGTGGAGCCGAGACTCTGAAGCCCGTGTTGCGGCGCATATACATGACCCGTGCCTCAACCTACACAAGTGCAGTGAAAAACTATGTGGAGACCTATCAGGAAGGGCTGAAGGATGTCTTGGACGAGAAGGCTGCTGGGAAGGGTCACCAGCAAGGCAATGAGCCGAGGAGATCGTCAACGTTGCCTCCACACCCACAATCATCGTCATGAACTTGTTTCAGTTTGTGGGGAACTGCCATCATTAGGACTCACAGTTTAAAGTTCATATGTACTCTTATCAGAGTGGACAGCTGTGTAGTCGGGTAGAACAGATAGTGATGCTTATCACATTTCCTAAAATTTTCTTTCATGTGTAGGTCTCTGTTCTTCTTTGCCCGCTGATCAAGGTTATGTGAACTGTATTGTACAATGTTGCTATGGACGTTGTTCTTCGGCTTGTTTCAGTTGATGCTTGGACAAACAAAATGTGATGCTTAGAAAAACAGAAAGAAACCATAGTATGCTAATTAGATCTCTCTTGCCGGTTGATTTTCAATCATGCACATGACAAATATCATGGGGGTTTTAGAATGAGCATCCATGTGCAAACTCTAGAATGAGGCCTACCTAGTGAAGTTAGAACTAACGGCCTCACAGGGTCGAAGTAGAAGTAGTCACGGTGAGATCAGTCGCCGATTTCAAAGATAAGACAGAGAGACACGCTCGTGCAGCCGAAGGACTCCTATGCCGAAGGACCAGCCGACCAAGGCCTCACAAGCACGTCGTCGCTGACCGCATCGGCCTGTAGAACGCCCACCTCCCGTCATTGTCCTCTAGGCGGTCCAGTGACCCAGGTTGGCCCTCTGTGGGTCTGTCCCTGGTTTGTCTGAACAAGGACTGGCTGAACTTAAGTGCTCCCAAATTTGGGGCCCTGCCTGTTTGGTCATACGGGCTGCTTGTCCCTGGTTCTAGGCCTAATTCATCCCGATGTCTGCTATTCTCAAAACTCTTCGTCGTTTACTAGTGAGTACATACCATGAACATTACCATCACAACTTGTTCCTACCAATCGATCGTCGAAGATATATATAGAAAGAGGACCGTAATGACGGCACATGGCGGAGCAGTACTATACCCATACGTATGTTTAGTTACACTAGTACAAAACAGGGCTTTGGTCCAGACCGGGCCAGCCCATTAGTCCCGGTTCAGTCACAAACCGGGACCCACGGGGGCATAGGTCCCGGTTCGTGAGGCCAGTGGGCCGGCCAGGCCTCGTGGGGCATTGATCCCGGTTCGTCTAGACCCTTTGGTCCCGGTTCGTGGTCCCGGTTCCAACCACGAACCCGGACCAATGGGCCTCGCTCCTGGCCCACAACCATTGGTCCCGGTTCGTGGATGGAACCGGGACCAAAGGACGGTTCTTGGATGGAACCGGGACCAAAGGGGGTCATTTGGTCCCGGTTCCATCCACGAACCGGGACCAATGAGATGCCTATATATACCCCCTCGCCCGCGAGCAGAGCAGTGGAGTGCTCTGTTTTTTGGTCCGGCCGTGGGAGGGCTTTGTGGTGCTCTAGCTCACCTCCTATGCAAATGAGGTGTTCGATGAAATGCCCGAGCCACACTTAAGCTTTCTCCTCTCGAAGCTCCTTGTCGAAGCTCCATTTTCCTCGAGATTTGTCTAGATTTGGCGGTCCGTCCTCACCGCCGTCGATCGCCCGCGCCGATCTCGTCGCCGGCACCACCGTGGTGAGCCTCTTGGTCTTATCTTCTTTGTAAAAGGAAAAAGTTCTTACTTGTATGATTAACATAGGTACTTGTGTAATTTTCTTACTTTTATTATTGTTTGTTATTATATAGTGCGATGGTTTTGGTATCCGCCTCCGTCGGTGTCGTGGGAACGATTCCGACAGTGAGAGAGGGGTAGGATAAAGGAGCATGATTTATCGAGATGCATATGGGTGACACAGTGGTTTTAGCGAGTTCGGGTCTCTCACGGTGGAGATAACAACCCTACGTCTCGTGCTCCGGAGAGGTTTTCCTTATCTGTCATGAACGCGGAGTTACATGATGTATTTGAGAGAGAGAGGGGGGGAGAACGGATCTCCATGCCTTAGCCCCATGGTGAAAGAGAGAGAGAGATGGAAGAAAAAAGCCCCCAGTCTAGTGGTGGGGGGTGGCTTATATAGAGTGCGCCACCCCCTCACCTCCTATGTTACAAAGAAGGGCATAAATGCCATAATGTCAGCCCACTACGAAACCTCCACTATGAGAATGATGCTCCGACTGCCTCGTCGACTGTTTGGTCTTCGCATATCCGAGTGAGATCAGGTGCTCCGAGTGGAATGAGTTCGTCGAGTGGAGTGCTATGCTCCGAGTGGTTGTTGCCTTCCGAGTGAATGTCACTCTGCAGAACATCTGACTGCTGATCTGGCCCTGGGGCCTAGTTTAAGGTGGGTGGTGTCCTAGGGTAGGGTCTTTAGGTCAGGCATGTTACCCTACCCCCAATACATGTCCTCGTCATTAGCCCCCGAATCGGTCGAGGTTGAGTAGGTCGAGTCGAGGTGAATTCCCAGGTGAGTCGAGTGCTACGGAGGCGCTCATGAACTCCCTCTGGTCACCCGGCGGTCTCATCTCCGCGTGTTGCCTTGACGGATTCCGGACCACATGGTGTCCGAGTGAAATGAGCTCAAACGGGTCCGCGGAGGAGCGTTAAACTCACCTTATAGCATTTTTTTGGAGTGATTTGGAGCTGGTCCTGCATCGAGTAACTGATTACTCGGAATTTCTTCACGTCTGGAACGTGTCTTTTTTTGTTGTTTGGCTGTCACTCGGACCGGGCGGACCGTTCCGAGTGGATACCATTCCAGTGGGGGCATGCTGAGTGCACCCACTGGGTGTAGTCCCCGAGACTGCCGTCGACTGCGGGCAGTCGGCGGGAGTCTTAGAGCCTGTCTTTTTTGTTGTTGTTTGGTCGTCACTCGGACCGGGCGGACCGTTCCGAGTGGATACCATTCCAGTGGGGGCACGCTGAGTGCACCCACTGGGTGTAGTCCCCGAGACCGCCGTCGACTGCGGGCAGTCGGCGGGAGTCTTAGAGCCTGTCTTTTTGTTGTTGTTGTTTGGCCGTCACTCGGACCGGGCGGACCGTTCCGAGTGGATACCATTCCAGTGGGGGCATGCTGAGTGCACCCACTGGGTGTAGTCCCCGAGACCGCCGTCGACTTCGGGCAGTCGGCAGGAGTCTTAGAGCCTGTCTTCTGGTATGGAACTGAATTAAACAGGTGAACCCTCATGCACTCGGCACGGTAAATGACTTCAACCTAGAACTATGGCGGGTCTTCATGCATTCGTAATGGATCTTCACGCGCTTGGAACGGTGAATAAGCTCAGTCTAGAGATGAATCAGTCGGACTGATCTTCGTGCACTTGGCACGGTAAATAAGTTCAGCTTGGAACTGGGTCAAGCAGGCGAATCTTCGTGCTCTCGGCACGATGAATGAATTCGGCCTCGAAACTGCCAACTGTAGAAAAGAGCTGGACACTCCAGGGAGTAATCGTTCCAGTAGTACTTCTTACATTGACTGTTAGCTTCTTGTTTTCACCCTTTTGCATGAAAGGGGTATTTGTCCGAGTGGACGTGCTTCCCGACTGATCAGGGTATGTTGACTGCAAGAAAAACTTGGTGGCACTCGTATGTCTCCCGGAGGAGATAGACTAGTGGTCCGATGTGGACGTGCCATGAAACCCGAGTGGCGAGGCTAGCGCGTGGACTGACTCTCCAGAGAGAGGCCACTCATTATCCCGGGGGAACACCAGCACATGCCATCTCCGAGTCCAAGTTTGTGAAACTGATGCCTTGGAGCCTAGAAGAAGGGCCAAGTATATCCGTAGAGGAGCATCGTTTTCACCCTTTTGCAGCCTTGAAGATGACTCCAGGTAATGATTTGGGCGATAGTCCGAGTGGACAGTGCTACCCTTATAGATCTTCGGCGGACCGATCATGTATGGTTAGAAAAATATTCCTGATGTGATCAATAGGTTGATCAAATGGGCGTAACCCCTGAGGGTGGCATAACCCTCGGCTGTGCGTAGCCCCCGAGTGATGCTCGAAAGAGGTAAGCTCGCTCCAGAGTGTGATATGAGGTTTGATCATATGAGTAACTTAGTCGTTCCTGTGTTGGGGTGTAGTGCTGAAGATGTGCACAATCGAATGGCGACGCGCAGGGCGGCCGAGTGGTGGCAACGTGCACAACCGAGTGGCGACGCACGGGGCATCCGAGTGGTGAAGACGTGCACAACCGAGTGGCGACGTGCGGGGCATCCGAGTGGTGAAGACGTGCACAACCGAGTGGCGACGCGCGGGGCGGTCGAGTGGTGAAAACGTGCACAACCAAATGGCGACGCGCAGAGCAGCCGAGTGGTGAAAACGTGCACAAGCGAGTGGCAACGCGCAGGGAGGCCGAGTGAAAGACTACGTGTCCAGCCAAGTGGCAAAGATGGTACTCGGAGGAGTTAGCCAGATGTTTTCGAAGATGATGTAGCGATGAGGTTGGTGTAGTGTGGTTGCGACGCAACAAGACCGGCGCGACAACTGAGCCTGAGTAGGAACGAAGGTGGCGCGCAGAGCGTCTGAGTGATTATGTAACTTGTCAAAGTGGCGGATCGGATGCATTTGTTTGAAGTGAAAGATCTGTCTGGTGATGAAGTATTCAACCACTCAGGAGAGTGTGATTCTGAATGAGCTGCAGCCCCCGAGTGCGGCGTAGCCCCCGAGTGTGGCGTAGCCCCTGAGCATACCATAGGCTTCGACCACGGTCCTGTCGGAACACGATTAATATAGTTTTCAATGGATAAATTGTAATTCATCGAGTCAGACTCGGGTAAAGGTGAGGAGGAGATTCTGAGTGATGTTCGAAAGAGGCAAACTTGCAAAGGAGTGAAGTCTGCAGTTTGATTATAAAAGAGATTTATCTGTCTCATGCCCAACGAGACGACGAGGTCTATGTCGTTGATACGATGAAGAAGGCTCCATGGAGGGGTCGGCCGGATGTGTTCGAAGTCAACAGAGCAACATGGTCGGTTTTGCGATGCACTAAGATCGGAACGGTGACCGAGTCCGAGTAGCGATGAAGTTGACGCACAGGGCCGTCGAGTGGTCGCGTAACTTGTGTATGAAAAATAGCACAAGCCAACGTAATAATTTCTCGAGGAAATTTGATGTGTGCTGAAATAATTTGTGTGAATAACAGCCATAGACACCCGCTGGGAGTGCAAGGGGCTTGCTGGTTCAAAACCAGCAAGAGTCTAAAAGAGTGAAGGATCCGATCGAACTTGAGAAAGTGAAGGATCTAACTGGACGTGTTGGATTACTGGACTCAAATGAAACGGAAGTGTCATGATCCGACTGAGTTGCAGCCCCCGAGGACCGATGCAAACTCGAAATGAAGAACACATGGTGTTCGTGAGTGATGTAAGCATTAAAAATGAAAGTTGGACTCGGGAGTCAAATAACCAGTACTAAGCAAGTATGTGAAATAAGCAACCGAGCGTAGAGGTACACTCGGCGGCGTGGCCTCCGAGCGAACGTGATGTGTGAATTACGGGATACTCGGGAATGCGGAAATAACAGAATGTAGTGCATGTAGAATGACTTAGCTGTCTGAAGGCGCGCGAGTGGCCGAGTGGTGAAGATGTGTTCAACCGATGGCAATGCGCGGGGTGACTAATTGATGTAGATGTGTCTCACCGAGTGGCGACGCGCGGGGCGGCCGAGTGGCGAGGATGTGACCAACCGAGTGGCGACGCGCGGGGCGGCCGAGTGGTGATGTGGTGACCAACCGAGAGGCGACACGCGGGGCGGCCGAGTGGTGATGAGGTGACCAACCAAGAGGCGACGCGCGGGGCGGCCGAGTGGTGATGAGGTGACCAACCAAGCGGCGACGCGCGGGGCGGCCGAGTGGTGATGAGGTGACCAACCAAGTGGCGACGCGCGGGGCGGCCGAGTTGTGATGAGGTGACCAACCAAGAGGAGACGCGCGGGACGGCCGAGTGATGAAGACGTGCGGGGCGTCCGAGTGAAGGAGACGCGTCCCACGGAGTGACAATGCGCGGGGCGTCCGAGTGGTGATGAGTGACCAACCAAGAAGCGACGCGCAGGGCGGCCGAGTGGGATAAGGTGACCAACCAAGTGGCGACGCGCGGGGCGGCCGAGTGGTGATGAGGTGACCAACCGAGTGGCGACGCACGGGGCGGCCGAGTGGTGATGAGGTGACCACCCGAGTGGCGACGCGCGGGGCGGCCGAGTGTGATGAGGTGACCAACCGAGTGGCGACGCGCGGGCGCCGAGGTGGTGATGAGGTGACCAACCGAGTGCGACCGCGGGGCGGCCAAGTGGTGATGAGGTGACCAACCGACGCGACCGCGCGGGGCGGCCGCGTGGTGATGAGGTGACCAACCGAGTGGCGACGCGCGGGGCGGCCAAGTGGTGATGAGGTGACCAACCAGGAAGCGACGCGCGGGGCGGCCGCGTGGTATGAGCTGACCACCGAGGTGCGAGCGCGGGCGGCCGAGTGGTGATGGGACCAACCGAGTGGCGACGCTCGGGGGCGGCCGAGTGGTGATGAGGTGACCAACCGAGTGGCGACGCGGGGCGGCCGAGTGTGATGAGGTGACCAACCGAGTGGCGACGTGCGGGGCGCCGAGTGGTGATGAGGTGACCAACAGTGGCGACGCCGGGGCGGCCAAGTGGTGATGAGTGACCAACCCAGAACGCGACGCGCGGGCGGCCAAGTGGTGATGATGACCAACCGAGTGCGACGCGCGGGGCGGCCAAGTGGGTGTGAGGTGACCAACCAGGAAGCGACCGCGGGCGGCCGCGTGGTGATGAGGTGACACCGAGTGGCGACGCGCGGGCACCAATGGTGATGAGGTGACCAACCAAGCGGCGACGCGCGGGGCGGCCGAGTGGTGATGAGGTGACCAACCGAGTGGCGACGCGCGGGGCGGCCGCGTGGTGATGAGGTGACCAACCAAGAGGCGACGCGCGGGGCGGCCGAGTGGTGATGAGGTGACCAACCGAGTGGCGACGCGCGGGGCGGCCATGTGAAGTAGACGTGCGAGGCGTCCGAGTGAAGGAGACGCGTCCCGCGGAGTGACGATGCGCGGGGCGTCCGAGTGAGGTAGACGCGTCCCGCGGAGTGGCGACACACGGGGTGTCCAAGTGAAGTAGACGCGTCCCGCGGAGTGGCGATGCGCGGGGCGTCCGAGTGAAGGAGACGCGTCCCGCGGAGTGACGATGCGTGGGGCGTCCGAGTGAAGCAGACGCGTCCCGCGGTGTGGCGACACACGGGGTGTCCAAGTGAAGTAGACGCGTCCCACGGAGTGGCGATTTGCGGGGCGTCCGAGTGAAATAGACGCGTCCCGCGGAGTGGTGACGCTCGGGGCGTCCGAGTGAAGCAGACACGTCCCGCGGAGTGACGACACACGGGGTGTCCAAGTGAAGTAGACGCGTCCCGCGGAGTGGCGATGCGCGGGGCGTCCGAGTGAAGGAGACGCGTCCCGCGGAGTGACGATGCGCGGGGCGTCCGAGTGAAGCAGACGCGTCCCGCGGGGTGGCGATACACGGGGTGTCCAAGTGAAGTAGACGCGTCCAGCGGAGTGGCGATTTACGGGGTGTCCGAGTGAAGTAGACGCGTCCCGCGGAGTGGCGATGCGCGGGGCGTCCGAGTGAAGTAGACGCGTCCCGCGGAGTGGCGACGCTCGGGGCATCCGAACGAAGTAGACGCTTCCCGCGGAGTGACGAGGCGCGGGGCGTCCAAGTGATGAAGTCGCAGTAGACGCGTCCCGCGGAGTAACGATGCGCGGGGCGTCCGAGTGAAGTAGACGCGTCCCGCGGAGTGGCGACGCTCGGGGCGTCCGAGTGAAGTAGACGCGTCCCGCGGAGTGGTGATGCGCGGGGCGTCCGAGTGTAACAGACGCGTCCCGCGGAGTGGCGATGCGCGGGGCGTCCGAATAAAGTAGATGAAGATGTGTCTGGCAGAGTGACGGCGTGCGGGGCGACCAAGTTACTGCACGTTAGTCGTCTTGATGCAAACTTCATCCGAGTTAACCTGCATGTCATCGTGTTACTCGTCCGAGCGAAATATATGTCCGTCCGAGTGAATTACTGTGCTGTCCGGAGACGACGACGGGACGAGTGACCCTGCAAGTTAGCATAGCAAGCATAGCTACGAATATTTATTGCTGATAAAAACGTCCCTGCATTGACGCCTTTCGGAAGGACTTAAAGCCCGGTGGTTATAGTGCATGCATGCATGCACTAATAACTGCCGCGGTAAGAGCGGAAGTAGTCAAATGAGCGCGTTAGTTTTGGCTGCAGTAAATAGGTAACGGATGTTGGAAATCCTCACCAATTAGCTGCTTAATGAGGCGATTATACCTTGACCAAAGCGGAGCCAGCGGAGTTGCGCACTCGTGGGAGCTTTCCTTCCGATTCCTTTTTGCCTGCATGCAGTTAATTAACCGAGGAGGCGGCCCACGTTACACATTCGCTTACCATGCATTGATTCCTTCAATTCCGAACGACCACCGGTTGCGGGTCGAGGCTGTTTCCGCCGGAGCGCGCCTCCACCACCGAAACCGTCCCCAGCGACCGACGCCGGAGGAAGGAGCATCGCGTGCCTGAGCCGCGCCGGCGTGGCTGGAGTTGACGACGAGACATGAGGCCGGAGTTGACGACAAGGCGCACGGCGTCCATGGCCGTTCGGGGGAGGTTAATGACGGCGTTGCGGACGAAGCCGGAGACAGCAACGAGCCACTGTGCGCGGGGACGTGCACCGGCTCCAGCATTCGCGTCGCGTCTGGCCTGCGCCTCCAGTCCACCGTGGAGGACGCGAGTGCGTCGCGCCGCTCGGGGCCTGCCTTCGCTGAGGAAGCATCCGCTGGTTGGAGCCATCGGGAAATTGTTAGATATGCAAAAGAGAAGTATCAAATCGTTATGTTACGAATGATTGTTAGATCGCGAGGGGTTGTTCCTCTTCTTCCTGCGATGCTTTGGCAACGGAATCGATCTGCTGCCGGTGATTGAAAAAAAAAACCATTTGCATCATGGCTCGATAGACGCCACGCCCCACGGTGGGCGCCAACTGTCGTGGGAACGATTCCGACAGTGAGAGAGGGGTAGGATAAAGGAGCATGATCTATCGAGATGCATATGGGTGACACAGTGGTTTTAGCGAGTTCGGGTCTCTCACGGTGGAGATAACAACCCTACGTCTCGTGCTCCGGAGAGGCTTTCCTTATCTGTCATGAACGCGGAGTTATACGATGTATTTGAGAGGGGGGGGGGAGAACGGATCTCCATGCCTTAGCCCCATGGTGAAAGAGAGAGAGAGATGGAAGAAAAAAGCCCCCAGTGTAGTGGTGGGGGGTGGCTTATATATAGAGTGCGCCACCCCCTCACCTCCTATGTTACAAAGAAGGGCATAAATGCCATAATGTCAGCCCACTACGAAACCTCCACTATGAGAATGATGCTCCGACTGCCTCGTCGACTGTTTGGTCTTCGCATATCCGAGTGAGATCAGGTGCTCCGAGTGGAATGAGTTCATCGAGTGGAGTGCTATGCTCCGAGTGGTTGTTGCCTTCCGAGTGAATGTCACTCTGCAGAACATCTGACTGCTGATCTGGCCCTGGGGCCTAGTATAAGGTGTGTGGTGTCCTAGGGTAGGTTCTTTAGGTCAGGCCTGTTACCCTACCCCCAATACATGTGCTCGTCAGTCGGCCATTGTCTTGTCTATGATTCGGATGTGGTATATATTATCTTTTATAACTATTTGGTTCATTTAGTGTTTATGACAATTATGCCGACCAACGTGACATAGATTTTTTTATCTAGGAGGTATGTGAACCGGAAATTCCAACCGACCCTATTGTCGAGAGGTTAAATTTAGTTGAAGAAGAAAACAATTACTTGAAGGGAAAATTGAAAAAAATTGAGGAGAAGATGATATTGGAGTTGCATGTTGCGATGTCGTCGATGATCACAAGATCAAGATGGATAAAATGCGCTTGAAGATTAGAAAGATGAAAAAAATATGGCATTCATACCGAGGCTTGGTATCATTATGTCGTTGGATCAATTGTTACCTTAGTTGCGATTATGATCGCATTTGTTGTTGCATTGAAATGTTTTACATAGTTTCAATGTATGGTTTAATTAGATGCTCTGGAGAGCTATATGTTGTTCAATGAGAACTATATATGTACTTTGGTTTTAATGTGATGATGAACTTCTATTAATTAATTTGGTCACTTCTGTATTCATGATGTTCTGTAATGATTTTTGACACACTTAATTATATAGAATGCACGCAGATGAATCGGCAATGGATGTACGGTGACAGACGCACCTCCGAGTACATTAAGGGCGTGCATAATTTTCTCGAAGTGGCTGAGGCAAACAAGCAGAATGGTTTTATGTGTTGTCCATGCCCTATACGCAGGGCCGGTCCTGACATTTTGGGGGCCCGGGGCGAAACCAAAACTCGGGGCCCCTTTCCTTGACAATCAAAATAATAATACTAATAATCATCTCTCCTCTTATAAAAGACTCAGCCGATGATGATGGCATGTGTCATCCGCTATTTTTTATCATCCAGTCTATATCTAATGCATGCGAGGTAGGTTATGGTATTGAAAAAAGACCCCCACTACTCTGCTCCATGTTTGCAGAAAATCCGTTGGTGTGTCCAAACCAGCCCCAACCCTTCGTGACATCATCCAAACAAATAAGAGGAATATACCATGAATGAATCCTAACATATTTGTAGTGATATATATACCGAGAACAGGGTGTCTTTTTTCAAGTTTATGAACATGTATCCATTTATTTTGGATTTGTTGCAATGCACGATCAAGTTTGTAGTATGTGTATATATACTTGAATCCATCCAAAACCAATATTCATATGAAATAGTTTATACACACAAACACGATACTGAAAATAAATAAAAAATAGAACAGAAGTTGAACAGTGAAAAAGTTATGTGTCATATGTGCAAAGAAGGACTGCTGAATAACTTAATAGTTAATTATAATATGGTATATCTCAGATCATTTGGATCTGCTTCTCGCTGATGGCCTGCTCGTGTGCTACGCCATGACGCGAAGAGGACTCGCACTGGCAACCCGATGTATGTGGGTGTGTGCGCTCGGCGATCACACAACGTGGATGACATCTGAGTGGAGACAGAAGAGCGGAGCTCGCCGGCGAAACGGCGACTCGCGATCAGATCCGGGGTTCGGGAAGATTGGATCTTGAAAGAAAGAGGAATTAGGAAAGCGAACAGGCCGCGTTCGAGGCTATGTACGAGCTAGCGTACGATGAGTCGAGAGGAACGAGCGGCTGCGTGCGTGGGCTAGCAGCTGCCTAAGTCTGCATGTCCGTCCCATGTAGTGCGTAGCTCCTTTTCGAAAATAGTGAGTAGCTTCGTGTGTGGGCTAGCCTAAGCTAGCAAGCGCATGTACCCCTGGGTGGGGGCCCCTGCAGCTTGGGGGCCAGGGGACGGCCACCCCCCTGCCCCCCCCCCCCCCCCCCCCTCAGGGCCGGCCCTGCCTATATGTGGGAATACGAAGTCTTACTCTGACTCGAAAACCCTTCACACCCACTTGTTTTATAAGGGTTTCATGCCACACTATAATGTTTGGATCAAGCACGGAGAAAGAGGGGTTATGATGGAAGACAGGGAAGAACAAGAGGATGATGACAGCTATGTGCCCCCTGAATACGGTGATGCTACAACGGGGAAAGCTGAAGATCAAGAGGAACCAGACGATTTGCCCGATGATGATCTTCGCCGGGTCATTGTTGATGCAAAGAGACAATGTGAAAGTGAAAAGGAGAAGCTGAAGTTCGATCGCATGTTAGAGGATCACAAAAAAGGGTTGTACCCCAATTGCGAAGATGGCAACACAAAGCTCGGTACCACACTGGAGTTGCTGCAGTGAAAGGCAGAGAATGCTGTACCTGACAAAGGATTTAAGAAGCTACTGAAAATATTGAAGAAGAAGCTTCCAAAGGATAACGAATTGTCCGACAGTACGTACACAGCAAAGAAGGTTGTATGCCCTCTAGGATTGGAGGTGCAGAAGATACATGCATGCCCTAATGACTGCATCCTCTACCGCGGTGCGTACGAGGATTTGAACGCATGCCCGGTATGCGGTGCATTGCGGTATAAGATTAGACGAGATGACCCTGGTGATGTTGACGGCGAGTGCCCCAGGAAGAGGGTTCCTGCCAAGGTGATGTGGTATGCTCCTATAATACCACGGTTGAAACGTCTGTTCGGAAACAAAGAGCATGCCAAGTTGATGCGATGGCACAGAGAGGACCGTAAGAAAGAAGGGAAGTTGAGAGCACCCGCTGACGGGTCGCAGTGGAGAAAAATCGAGAGAAAGTACTGGGAGGACTTTGCAGGTGACGCAAGGAACGTATGGTTTGGTTTAAGCGCGGATGGCATTAATCCTTTTAGGGAGCAGAGCAGCAATCATAGCACCTGGCCCGTGACTCTATGTATCTATAACCTTCCTCCTTGGCTGTGCGTGAAGCAGAAGTTCATTATGATGCCAGTTCTCATCCAAGGCCCTAAGTAACCCGACAACGACATTGATGTGTACCTAAGGCCATTAGTTGAAGAACTTTTATAGTTGTGGAATGAAAACGGTGTACGTGTGTGGGAAGAGCACAAACAACAGGAATTTGACCTGCATGCGTTGCTGTTTGTAACCATCAATGATTGGCCTGCTCTCAGTAACCTTTCAGGATAGACAAACAAGGGATACCACGCATGCACGCACTGTTTAGATGACACCGAAAGTATATACCTGGACAAATGCAGGAAGAATGTGTACCTGGGGCATCGTCGATTTCTTGCGACCAACCATCAATATCGAAAGAAAGGCAATCATGTGACGCCCCCGGCTTAATCGTGCACTAATCATATATGCAAATGCACACGATCAAGCCTAAGGACTCATTTGAAGATATCACAACACAACTCTAAAACATAAATAAAGTCATACAAGCTTTATATTACAAGCCAGGACCTCGAGGGCTCGAATACATAGCTCGATGGCATACAAGTGTCAGCGGATGCATCAGATATCTGGGTACAGATATTACGGAGATACAGATGGGCCTTTAGAAAGGCGGGGCAAAATTAAATACTACGATCGAAAGGCGTAGGCCTCCTGCCTAGGACCCTCCAAATCCTACTCCTGGTCGTCGGTCGGCTCCTCGTAGTAGTACTCGCCGGGAGGGTAGTAGTAGTAGCCGTAGTCGTCGACAGGGGCAGCTATCACAGGGGCTCCGTCATCTAGCGGCGACATATGGATATGGGGAGAAAAAGAAAGTAAAGCAAACGTGAGTACTCATCCGAAGTACTCAGCAAGCAAGGATCTACACTACATATGCAACATTTTCAAAGGAGGCTGTATATGTGGATTGGGCTGCAGAAATGCCAGAATAGATGGGAGAGCCTAGTCCTATCGAAGACTAGCATCTTCATCGGTCTTGCAGCATTAGAAGAGTGCAGATTAACATAATGTAAAGTAGTAGTAGTGTCATCAACCTCGCCCAGAGATTCTTCCTCGACTCCCTGCGAGAAAGCAATCCCAGAGCCATACTATCCAGTATCATCTCAAGTCACCAGTTCTAGTTGTACCGATCGGGATACAACTCCGAATGTCCATTACCGTAGGACAGGCTATCGATAGATTGTTTCTTCCCTGCAGGGGTACACCATATTACCCACCACGCTCGATTAACTCCGGCCGGACACACTCTTCTGGGTCATGCCCGGCCTCGGCCAAATGATACGCCGCAACCCGACCAAACACTTAACAGAGAGGTCAGCACGCCGGACTAACCTATGCCCCCAGGGGTCATGGGCCATCGCCCCAGACGCTCCTGCATGTTGCGTACACCGCTGGTGAGCAGACCTAGCAACCCCTTAATACAAGCGCGGTTGCGTTACCAGTCCAACCCAGCGTGTGCCGCTCAGTTGCTGACGTCTATTAAGCTTCGGCTGAAGTATACGATGCAGAACGCCCATACTATGCCCACGTGATGGTTAGTGCTATCAGGCCAGAGGCCCCTCGGATCAAATATCCAAACCGTTAGTGTGTTGGTAGTGCAGTAACGAGCAGAGACTCACGAAAGATGTGACCCCGTCGCCCCGTCTCGAGGACTTGCGGCAAGGGCTAGGAATGCCCGACCACACCTCGTGTTCAACTCTCGGGCACCATCCAGGTCCACCCGACTCCACATCACTCTCTTCATAGTCTCGTGCGGGTACCCCTCAGGGCCGACCCGACTTTATCCAGAATAATCAGTATCAACAGTAATCTAAAGGCATCCGTGTGGCTACCACATCAAGAAGGAATCCGAGGCATCACCCTCGCTGAATTCCCACCTGACGTAACATCAAGGTGAACGAAGGAGGAATCACCCTCGAGGTCTACTCTTGAGGAGTTGTGCGACGGTGTCGTTATCGGGGGTGGTGTAGGAGGAATCACCCTCGCTGACCACGCCCGATTAACTAACCCACAAGGTTATCAGCAGAAGTGCTATCGAGGTATCACCCTCGGCACTCGATAGTAACCCAGTAGTGTCGAGCAACTAAGGGGAAGTGACGTGCGGTGCCGGGGCCTGGTCTTCGATCCCATTGCTCGGGTCTTCTGTTAATCCAGCGGGGCAGACGGGATATAGTGGGGACTCTGCTGGGTCTCTACCCAAACTATACTAAACAGTTTAGGATAACAGGTAGGTATCAACAGCAGGTTACAATTAAACAGGCTATGCAGCAGATATAGGACAACAGTAGCAGCAGCAACTTCTAAAGCAAGCATAAGAGAGAGAAGAGTAGGTGATATCGGAATGCTCAAAATGGGGGTGCTTGCCTGGTTGCTCGGCGGCAAGGGCAAGATCGTCAACTCCGTCGTCGGGCTCCTGAGCGGCGTCGGTCTCGGGAGCTACGTCGACGTCGTGGTCTACCGAGAGAGAAGAGGGGGAAAAACATATAAATACACAGCAACAATGCAATACAGGGCATGCCATGCCTAGGATGCAGTGCAGGGTTGACTAAAGTTGCACCTAAGTCATTTTAGTTATTTTAGGATTAACACGGGATTTATTATCCGGTGATTATGCCCTATTCATATACCGGATACGGATGGAAAGTTATGGGTTCTTCTATGTAGGGGGTTCCGGCATCGAAACAGACGACACGATCAGGTTTGTCTCGTCGTTCTGATCAACTTTCATGTTTTAAGTTTTTCAATCTGAGCTACGGTTTAAAAGTTATGAATTTTCAAAGATTTAAACTATTTTCTAAAATTTATTTATTTAACAGAAAAGGGAATTATGACATCAGCATGACGCAATGCTGATGTCAGCAGTCAGCTGGTCAGCTGACCAGGTCAAACCTGACATGTGGGCCCCACATGTCAGCCTCTGTTGGTTAACAGAGTTTAAACTTAAACTAAATAGTGTAAATTAGACAGCTGGCCCCACATGTCATAGTCTAATTAACTTAATTAATTAATTTTTATTTATAAAATGTTTTAGTTAATTAAATGGGCGGTGGGGCCCGCATGTCAGTGCCATAGTGGGCGCCCAATCAGCAGTTGACTAGGTCAACCCAGTCAACTGGGACCCACGGGGCCCACAGTCAGTGTCTCAGGGGTGGGTCCCGCCTGTGCCACGTCGGCGGCGTCGCCGGAGTTGCTCGGGCGACCAAATTCGCGGCGGCCGATCGCCGGACTTGGCCGGAAATGCTTTACAGGGGGTTATTCGATGTGGGGTTGGGCTGGTTCGAACGAGCATCCAATGCCGCGTCTAGCGTTGGTGGTGGTTTCGCCAGAACCGACCGAAATCGTCGCCGGCGTCGAGCAAAAGCGGCGCCGGAGTTCAGGCTTCGAAGAATCCAGCGCCAGGGAGTACGGGAGAGCGCGTGCGCGGGCGCGTTCGACTCGCACGAGCTCCAGGAGCATGGTGACGCGCTCAGGCGAGCAAGACAGCGGCTGTGGCGATGGCCACGAGCTCGTCGACGACGAGCAGAGTACGGGCGCGGCGGCAGGCTAGCTACGGCGCGCAGGGAAGCAAACGGAGAGGAGCAGGAGGTGGAGGAGCTCACCGCGCAGCTAAGAAAAGCCTTCGAGAGCTTAGTAGCAGCAGCGGGTCGGCGGAGACGTCGGTGATCGCCGGCGGCAGCAGCAAAGGGGGCGGCTCGATCCGTGCGTTGCGGAGCTCCCCGGCTCCCATTCGTGGTCGGAGACGAAGCAGTCGACGACGGCGGTGGCTACGCGAACGCGGCGGCGCAGTCACGGTGACACTCGGGCGAGCTAGAGCGCGAGCGTGAGAGCGAGGGAGAGGAAGGGGAAATGGATGGGGAGGAGCCAGGGAGAAGGAACGAGCCCTGGGCCTTATCTCCTCGCGTCGGTGGGCGTCGGTGGCGTCACGCTGTCGCCGTTTCACCGGCTCTCGCCGGCGCGGCCATGGGCGTGCCGACACGCAGGGGAGAGGGAAGGGGAGTTGGGCCTGGTGGGCTGGATCGGGGCACTGTGCACTTAGGCCCAGTGCACAGTGCCTCGTTTTATTTTCTATTTTCTTTTCTGTATTTCTTTTTGTTTAGGTAATTGTTTTGTAAAATATGATACTTGGCCCAAATATTACAGTGCATTATTACCTTTCACCAAAAACTTGTTTGGGCAAAGTAGGATTTTATTTGAATTTGATATTATTATAGATGGATTAAATAATTTTGTTTTGGTGCTGTTTCATGTAGTTTGAGTCACTTAGCTAACTCAATTATCTTGGTTTATATTTTTAAAATTGCTTCTGGATTATTTGTTGTTTAAGGAACATTTTTCCAACAGTGTTTGAGCAACTTCATATTTCACTTATGAATTTTGAGTTGATTTTCAGAATAGAATTTGAATTGAATACTTATCCAAAGTGATTAGGCACTGCAAATAGAGATGACTTGTCATACTTAACAGAGTGTCATAGTGGCTATTACACGGGGGTGTTACAAATTCTCCTCCTCTAAAAGAAATTCTCGTCCCGAGAATTTAGGAGGTAGAAGGAAAGAGGTCGGGATATTCTTCCCGAAGATGATCCTCGCGTTCCCAAGTGGCTTCATCTTCAGTGTGATTCGACCACTGCACTTTAAGGAACTTAGTTGTTTTCTGATGAGTTCGACGTTCAGCTTCGTCGAGGATGCGGATGGGATGCTCATTATAAGAAAGATCATCTTGCAATTCGAGCATTTCATGATCCACTGCGCGGTGCGGAGATTCCTTGAAGCATTTACGAAGTTGCGACACATGGAAGACGTCATGGATATGAGAGAATTGCGGTGGCAACTCCAATTTATAAGCCACATGTCCACGTCTGGCAACAATGCGAAAGGGGCCGATATAGCGTGGAGCTAGCTTGCCCTTGATTCCAAAACGACGGGTGCCCTTCATAGGAGTGACACGAAGATAAGCTTGATCACCTGGTTGATAAGTCAGACCCCATCGCTTGCGATCATAATTGCTCTTCTGGTGGTCCTGAGCCGCCTTGAGATTTTTTCGGACAATTCTGACTTGTTCTTCGGCGTGTTGAATAATGTCCAGTCCCACGAGAGGTCGTTCCCTAGTTTCTGACCAATTCAGAGTGGTTCGACATTTACGCCCGTATAGCACTTCGAAGGGGGCCATTTTCAAACTGGCTTGATAACTGTTATTATAAGAGAATTCGGCAAACGGGAGGGATTCTTCCCACTTCTTACCGAATGATATAACACAAGCCCGAAGCATATCTTCCAGCACTTGATTAACTCGCTCAACTTGGCCTTGGGACTGAGGATGATAAGCTGAACTCCAAGTAATATGAGTTCCCATAGCTTCTTGGAAACTTTCCCAGAACTTGGACGTGAAAAGACCGCCACGGTCCGAACTGATCTCCTTCGGGACACCATGGAGTGAAACGATTCTGGAGATATACAGCTCTGCTAGCTGGCTAGCGGTGATAGTCTCCTTGACAGGCAGAAAATGAGCAACCTTGGAAAGTTGGTCGACGACGACAAGAATAGCGTCGTGACCTTTCTGAGACTTGGGAAGGCCAGTAATGAAATCCATTTGCACTTTATCCCACTTCCACAAAGGAATAGGGAGTGGTTGAAGAATTCCAGCAGGCTTCTGATGTTCTGCTTTCATGCGACGACACACGTCACATTCAGCAACGTATCGAGCAATGTCTTGCTTCATTCTAGACCACCAGTACCTCTGTCGAAGATCGCGACACATCTTGGTGCTACCCGGATGGATAGACAGCGGTGTATCATGAGCCTCCTTCATGACCTTGTCAGTCATAAGGTCAAAGCGAGGAACGACAATTCTATCTCTGAAATACAAGGTTCCGTCTTCTGCAATCGAGAAATCCCTGTACTTATCAAGGTGAAGTTCTTTCTTCATCAGATCTACTTCGGCATCCTTAGCTTGCGCAATCTTTACAGCCTTCTCAAGATCTGGCTGTACCACAAGGTTATTAAGAGAACCCTGCGGAATGATACAGATGTTCAACTTGCGCAATTCTTCATATAGCTGGGGTTGAGCTTGCTTAACCATGAGGTTATTGCAATAGGACTTACGGCTCACGGCATCCGCCATAACATTAGCCTTGCCAGGGCTATAAGAAATACCACAGTCATAGTCCGTAATTGTTTCCAACCATCGCTGTTGACGGAGATTAAGTTCCGGCTGAGTAAACAAATACTTCAAGCTTTGATGATCAGTATATATCTCACACCTGTTACCAAGAAGGTAATGCCGCCACTGCTTCAAAGCATAGATCACAACAGCGAGTTCGAGATCATGCACTAGATAGTTCTCTTCATGTGGACGCAATTGTCGCGAGTCATATGCAATTACCTTTCGCTCTTGCATTAGGACATAGCCTAATCCTTGACGAGAGGCGTCACAATATATCACAAAGTCCTTGCGAGAATCGGGAGGAGCAAGCACTGGAGCAGAAGTAAGCTTGTCCTTGAGGGCCTGGAAACTCTCTTGACATTTGTCTGTCCACTCAAACTTAACGCCTTTGTGGAGAAGATTAGTCAGGGGCTTGGCTATCTTGGAAAAGTTCTCGACAAATCGACGGCAATAACTTGCAAGGCCAAGAAAACTTCGGACTTGCTTGGCATTCTTTGGAGGAGTCCAGTCAAGAATAGCATGAACACGCTCCGGGTTAACGGCAATACCATCCTTGGAAATGACATGTCCAAGGTAGGTTACTTCAGAAAGCCAGAATTCACATTTGGAGTACTTGGCATACAACTTGTGCTCTCGAAGCCTCTCCAGAACAAGGCGAAGATGTTTGGCATGTTCTTCCTTATTCTTCGAATATAGTAGAATATCATCCAGATAAACCACGACGAACTTGTCGAGGTAATCCATGAATATATAATTCATCAGACGGGAGAACGTAGCTGGAGCATTTGTTAAGCCAAATGACATGACGGTGTATTCATAGGAGCCATAACGAGTAACAAATGCAGTCTTCGGAATATCCTCTTCACGGACATGGATCTGGTGATAACCCAACCTCAAGTCGAGTTTAGAGAACACCGAAGATCCAGCAAGTTGATCATATAAATCATTGATCTGGGGAAGCGGATATTTATTCTGAATGGTTGCCTGGTTGATAGGACGGTAATCTTGGACCAACCTATTCGTACCATCTTTCTTCTTGACAAAGAGAGACGATGCTCCCCAGGCAGCGGAACTGGGACGGATGAAGCCCTTCTTAAGTGATTTATCTATTTCTTCCTTAAGCTCGAGAAGGTGGTGCGGAGGCATCTTGTAAGGACGCTTCACAATAGGAGTGGTGCCAGGATTTAAGTCGATGACGAACTCGACAGCTCTAGCAGGGGGTATTCCTGGATGTTCTTCTAGAAAAACATCCTGGAATTCGCAGACAACTGGAACGTTCTCGATCCCCTCAAGCGCAGAAGCGTTTAACGCATTCAAGGCATAAATCTGAGCCTCGGCGTTCTGAGTGATATGAGCATGGTAATTCACTAGCTCATTAGACGATGAGAAGTATAAGAGATCTCAAAGAGAAAGGTTAAACAAAACAATGAAAAGGAAAATGATTATCAGACTAATCAGATCAATGACAGGGAAATCGCACAGATATCTAGCTCTTCGGTTGGACGGAATTTACGAGAGCCTAAGTGTCGGCGTTAGTAAATTTATTAAACCCGAATAGAAGAGAGATCAGAGTCCCAGAGTAAAGACGAGGAATAAAATATCCTAATACCACCCAGTTGGCGACGTGGGCCCGTAAGCCACACAGCAAAGTTAGTAAATCAGTTTTCGGTTACTAGACTCAACTTCGGCCAAGGAGTTGGAAAGGGGTGGTTCCTAGAGGCAGTCGGCTCTGATACCAACCTGTGACGCCCCTGGCTTAATCGTGCACTAATCATACATGCAAATACACACAGTCAAGCCTAAGGACTCACTTGAAGATATCACAACACAACTCTAAAACATAAATAAAGTCATACAAGCTTTATATTACAAGCCAGGGCCTCGAGGGCTCGAATACATAGCTCGATGGCATACAAGTGTCAGCGGAAGCATCAGATATCTGGGTACAGATATTACGGAGATACAGATGGGCCTTTAGAAAGGCGGGGCAAAATAAAATACAACGATCGAAAGGTGTAGGCCTCCTGCCTAGGACCCTCCGAATCCTACTCCTGGTCGTCGGTCGGCTCCTCGTAGTACTACTCGCCGGGAGGGTAGTAGTAGTAGCTGTAGTCGTTGACAGGGGCAGCTCTCTCAGGGGCTACGTCATCTGGCGGCGACATATGGATATGGGGAGAAAAAGAAAGTAAAGCAAACATGAGTACTCATCCGAAGTACTCAGCAAGCAAGGATCTACACTACATATGCAACATTTTCAAAGGAGGCTGTATATGTGGACTGGGCTACAGAAATGCCAGAATAGATGGGAGAGCCTAGTCCTATCGAAGACTAGCATCTTCAATCATCTTCATCGGTCTTGCAGCATTAGAAGAGTGCAGATTATCATAATGTAAAGTAGTAGTAATGTTATCAACAACCTCGGCCAGAGATCCTTTCTCGACTTCCTGCGAGAAAGCAATCCCAGAGCCATACTATCCATTTCATCTCAAGTCACCAGTTCTAGTTGTACCGATCGGGATACAACTTCGAGTGTCCGTTACCGTAGGACAGGCTATCGATAGATTAGTTCTTCCCTGCAGGGGTGCACCAACTTACCCACCACGCTCGTTTAACTCCGGCCGGACACACTTTTCTGGGTCATGTCTGGCCTCGGCTAAGCAACACGCCGCAACCCGACCAAATACTTAACAGAGAGGTCAGCACGCCGGACTAACCTATGCCCCCAGGGGTCTTGGGCCTTCGCCCCGGGAACTCCTGCACGTTACGTGCACCGCTGGTGAGCAGACCTAGCAACCCCTTATACAAGTGCGGTTGCGTTCCCAGTCCAACCCAGCGTGTGCCGCTCAGTTGCTGACGTCCATTAACCTCCGGATGAAGTATACGACGCAGAACGCCCATACTATGCCCATGTGATGGTTAGTGCTATCAGGACAGAGGCCCCTCGGATCAAATATCCAAACCGTTTAGTGGTTTAGGAGCGCACGGAAACGAGCAGAGACTCACGATCGATGTGACCCTGTCGCCCCGTCTCGAGGACTTGCGGCAAGGGCGAGGAATGCCTGGCCACGCCTCGTGTTCAACCCTCGGGCACCATCCAGGTCCACCCGATTCCACATCACTCGCTAATAAGCTCACGCGGGTACCCCTCAGGGCCAACCCTTCTTTAGTATCATGTTACAGTGTACAGTCATAGTAACCAAAGTATCCGTGTGTCTGACACCATAGGGACCCTGAGGAATCACCCTCGATGGAATCCCACTTGATGTTTTTGTCAAGGTGAACGAAGGAGGAATCACCCTCGAGGTCCACACTTGAAGCGTTGCATGACGTCAATATCGGGGGTGGTGTAGGAGGAATCACCCTCGCTTACCACAACCGATTAACTAACCTACAAGGTTATCATCAGAAGTGCTGACGAGGTATCACCCTATGCACTTGATAGTAACCCAGTAGTGTCGACAACTAAAGGGGGAAGTGACGTGCGGTGTCGGGGCCTGGTCTTCAATCCCGTTGCACGGGTCTTCTGATCATCCAGCGGGGCAGTCGGGTTAAGTGGGGTCTTTGATGGTCTCTACCCAACCTATTCTAAGCTATTTAGGATAACAGGTAATTATCAATAGCAGGTTACAAGTAAACAGGCTATGCAGTAGATATAGGATACAGTAACAGCAGCAGATTCTAATGCAAGCATAAGAGAGAAGAGAATGGGCGATGTCGGAATGCTCAAAATGGGGGTGCTTGCCTGTTTGCTCTGCGGCAAGGGCAAGGTCTTCAGGGACACAGTCGTACTCCGGAGCTGCGTCGGTCTCGGGAACTGCGTCGGTGTTGGAGTCTATCGAGAGAGAAGAGGGGGAGGAAACAAATAAATACACAGCGATCATATCCAACACAGAGCATGCTATGCTATGGTGCAGTGCAGGGTTGCCTAAAAATATGTCTAAGTCATTTTAGTTATTTTAGGATTAACGTGGGATTTATTAGCCAGTGAATCAGATTCGTCTCGTCGTTCTGAGCAACTCTCATGTAGAAAGTTTTTCGATCCGAGCTACGGTTTATTTTCTATGATTTTCTAAAGTTTACGGCATTTTCTGAAAATCCTGGAATTAATTTAATCAACTAAATCGAATTATCCAGAATAGTACCCGATGATGTCAGGATGACATCAGCAGTCGACACAGTCAGTTGACTGGTCAACAGGACCAGTGGGTCCCATCTGTCATGGACTGGAGCTACCCAGTCAGCAGTTTGACTAGTCAATGGGCCCACACGTCAGTGTCTGATAGTGTTAATTAAAACTTATATATTTAAACAGTACACTGGGCCCACATGTCATCCTCTGGTTAAATATTAGGCTTTATTTTTAACAGTGGTTAATTAGTGACGGCGGGGCCCGATGTCAGTGAGGGTTTAGCATTTAATTAGGGGCTAAACTAATTGCTAATAAGGGAGGGCCCACAGTCAGTGGCACATGGGCCAAGTTCGAACGCCGGCGCGCGCTGGGGCTCTCCGGCGACCAGCAGAGCGCCGCGGCGAGCACGGGGCCGACGCTTTCGGCCATCGTTTGGGCCGCGGAGAGTTGCCGCCGGATGCAGGCAGCTGCGCGCGTCGAGCTGCGGTATCGGGCGGCGCGGGAGCGCACGGGATCAACGGCAACAGCAGCGACCGAAGGCGGAGGCGACTTGGCTCGACGCAAATGACGACGGCGAGCTGGAGCCTTCGAGCAAAATGGGAGGGGCAGCATCCCAGGGGCTCTAGGAGCTCGTGTGGGTGGCTAGTTTGCCACGAAGGTGACTACGGCGCCGATCTCGAGCTCCACGGCGGCGGTATGGCCACGGCAATGGCGCGGCGGTGCGGATAACTAGCTACGGCTCAAATCCGGCCACAAGAGTAGAGGGGGAAAGCTGCGGGTGCTCACGGTGGAGCTTGCTGGAGGCTCGACGAGGCCGGGGTCGTCGGAGAGGCGCAGATCAACGGGTGGACGGCCGGATCGGTGTAGGGGAAGAAGAGGATGAAGGCGACGCTGCAGTCCAACTCTGGGCGATTCCAGATGCTGGTGAGGTCGAGGAGGTCGCGGTGAAGCTCCTGGGAAGCTCCTCGTGGCTCAGGGTGGCCTGTCGCCACGGCAGAGGGGAGGCAGGGGCGATGGCTGCGATCGGGTGGGGCTCTGGATCGAGTAGAGAAAGTGAGGGGAGAGGAAAGAGTGGCGGCTAGGGTTCATGTCCAGGGCGTCGGCCCTGGCCTTATCCACCGCTCGGCGTCGGCGGATGCGCGACAGGTGGACATCCGCGGCGAGGAAGCGTGCGCGGGCGACACCTGCCGGAGGTGAGAGACGACCTGTGCGGCTGGGCTAGGCTGCACTGTGCTATTCAGAGCCTAGTTGCACAGTGAGCTCCTTTCTTTTCCTTTTTATTTTCTTCTGTTAATTTTATTTCTTCTGTTTTATAAATT
Source organism: Thinopyrum elongatum (assembly GCA_011799875.1). Lineage (NCBI taxonomy): Eukaryota > Viridiplantae > Streptophyta > Magnoliopsida > Poales > Poaceae > Thinopyrum > Thinopyrum elongatum. The sequence goes on along the minus strand of CM022301.1, from coordinate 512,479,191 downwards.
CCTAGGCCACTACACTACTCTTATAAAATATGTGACTTAGTCCATATAATATAGTGCATTATTCTCTACCACCAGAAAATAGTTTGGCTAAAGTTTAATCTCATTTGTAAATGGGATTAATTAAAATGTATTAAAAGGCGGTGTTTGGCTACTGTTTGAGGTTGTTAGAGTGACTTAACGAATTCAACTAATGTGGAATATATTTTTATAATTGCTTCTGGATTATTTAAGATATTATGAACATTTTTTTATTTGTTGTTTGATGAATTAATTATTTGATTTGCATTTTGAATTTTGAATTGAAGTTGAATTATTTCCTATTGCAATTTCATGAAGATGATCATGATGACATGGCAACTTAATGAGCTTAACAGCATGGTGAAGATCTGGGGATGTTACACCGTCGCCGCGCCGCCCCTGCCCCGAGCCCTCGTCACCGCGCCGCCCCTGCCCCGCGCTGTCACCGCCCCGGTCCGCACCGCCCCATGCTACGGTCCGATGTTCATATACAATTTTTTTCATATGATTTTGTTAGATGATGTTGATGATAGATATGATGATGTTGATGATAGATGATGTATGCTTTTTTTTGTTCATATAATTTTTTTTGTTCATATGATGATTTTTTTTCATATATGTATTAATTTTTTTTATTTAGGTTGTTAGTAGATATCGATAGGTTAGTGCATTTTAGGTTAGTTGATTTAGTGCATTTTAGGTTAGTTGTACTGTTAGTGCATTTTATGTTAGTAGATTTTAGGTTAGTGGAGAGGAAAAAGGAAAATAAGGAAAAAGAAGAAAAGAGGAAGAAGGAAGAAGGAAGAAGAAGAAAAATAAGGAGAGGAAAAAGGAAAATAAGAATAAGAAGAGGAAGAAGGAGAAGAAGAAGGAGAAGAAGAGGAGAGGAAGAAGAGGAGAAAAAAAATAAGAAGAGGAAGAAGAAGAAAAAAAAGAGGAGAAGAAGAAAAATAGATTCCTTCTTCTTCTCCTCTTTTTTTCTTCTTCTTCATCTTCTTATTTTTTATCGGGAACGAGGGTGTCGAGGATCGCCGAGCGGTCGAGGGTCGGGAACTAGGGTAGAGGGTCGAGGGTCGCCGAGGGGTAGAGGGTCGAGGGTCGGGAACTAGGGTCGAGGGTCGCCGAGGGTCCGAGGGTCGGGGTCGGGACTAGGGTAGAGGGTCGAGGGGTCGCCGAGGGTCGAGGGTCGCAGGGTCGAGGGTCGGGAACTAGGTAGGGTCGAGGGTCGCCGATGGTCGAGGGTCGTCGAGGGGTCGAGGGTCGAGGATCGCTGAGGGGTCGAGGCCACCCCAAACCCTAGAAGCGTTGTCGGGGCCACCCCAAACCGTAGAAGCGTCGAGGCCACTAATTAATATTCCTTGTTGTGATTAACTAGCTAGGTCTATGTTTGCCACTAATATATCCATCTCTCATGTTTGTATATTAATTGCCATGTTGTAATATTTGCAGAAACTATGGAGCAAAGAGACTTGGATACAGAACAGTTGTTGGGGGACATAATCCTTGGCGGAGGTGATGTCTTGTCATATCTCAACGACACCGATGGTCTGGAAGGAGAGGGTGAAGGCTCCGGTGATCGAACAATGGAGGAGGAAGGACATGATCATGATGGCTCCGGTGACCGAATGCCGGTGGAAGAAGGAGACCGTGATGACGGCTCCGGTGACCTAACGGAGGAGGGAGCTGTTGCAAAGTCCGGCGAGGTATATATATTAATTAAGCCTGTGCTGACTAGCTAATTGATGCATTAATTGTTTTGGTATGTACATATATTAACTCTTCTTTCTTCTTTTATAGCCCTCCGGATCAAGCCAAACTTCGGTAACGAGACGAGGCCCGAAGAAAAGGTTGCGCCAGGATGAAAGGTTCACGATCACAGCAATCTCGGACGATGGCCAACCGATTGAACCCAGGCGGACCAAGGATGCATTTTCTGCTCAGTGCGGGGCTATTGTTAGGGACATGATCCCGATCAGCATCCAGCTATGGAATAAGCCTAAGAACGAAGACCCTCAAGTTTCTTATGTCACCGATAGATAGAAAGATGATCTTTGGACCTCGCTGAAGGCAAATTTCACCCTACCGCCAGAGGAGGATCCGGATACACCAGTTATAGAGCCATTGGTAAAGGCATGTGCTCTTAAGAAGATGGCAGATCTATTCAGGAGGTGGAAGAATGAGTTGAAATCAACGTTTGTCGACAAAGGGAAGACTCCAGAATTCACCGGCCGATTTGAGAAGATAAGAGATCACTGGCCCGCATTTGTGGCCTACAAGACATCGGACAAGAGTAAGAAGATGTCAGAGACAAATAAGATAAATGCTGCAAAGAAGAAGTTTCACCATCGCACGGGGTCAGGTGGCTACCTCAAAGCCCGGCCGCTATGGGACAAAGCTGAGAATGACCTGCTTGCTAAAGGGGTCGAACCAGAGACATTGAACTGGCCAGACTGTTCAAGGACTTGGTTCTTCGGGGTTGGGGGAACCTTGGACCCTGAAACAGGGAAGTGCATTTGGACGGACGAGCAACTTGCAATACCCGTCAAGAAGCTTCAGAAGTGTATCACCGCAGCGCAACAAGGGACGTTCATTCCCGACAGAGAGAATGACGAGCTGACCGAGGCCCTCGGGAATCCTGAGCACCCTGGACGAACATGAGGCACACTAGGCTCCGTTGCGTGGAAGGTTGGGTTTCCCGGCGCAGGCGGTTACAAAACCCGGGAGAGGAAGAGGAAACTGGAGCTCACCAAAATGCAGAAGCTGAATGCAAGAGTACAAAAGCTAGAGGAACAAGTTGAGAGCCAGCAAGCTGCCGGAGCTACCCAAGAAGCTACCCCGCCATCTCAGCGGAGAAGTAGCGTGGCTTCCACCGAGCCCGTTCAGCAGCCTGACTTCACGGCTCCTAGCTACCCCGTGGATGCTATCACTGAGGCTCAACATTGCCAGCTTATGACGCAATGGCAGAACCTCAAAGTCAAGGCGGCTATCGGCTTTGTTGCACCTCCTCAACCCGATGGAACTTTTCACTGCCGTCCGATTCCACATGGTTATGCTGTTGTGATGGTGGATGAAGTAACGGAGGGATTTGAGGAGCTCGAGCTTGACCACCCTACAGGTGAAGGGGAGACTCAGCTGGGTCTTGCTCTGAAGACTCCATGTCTATGGCGGGAGGAGCACATCAAGCTTCTGAACTGGACGCCTTCGCCTCCTCCTCCTCCTCCGGAGAGTCAGGGCACTCCACCTCCTCCTCCTCCGGCGAGTGATCAGGGCACTCCACCTCCTTCTATGGCTCCTCCGGCGCGTGAGGTCGGCACTCCGCTTCCTCCTTCGCCTCTTCCGGTGGGTTGGAGCAGTCCGCCTCCTCCTACGCCTCGTCAGCAACATAGGAAGACAGACGCTGCCGCTCCGGCTCCTCCGGCGTGTCGGAGCACTCCGCCTCCTTCTCCGCCGCATCAGCCATGGCAGAAGAGAGACGCCGCCGCTCCGGCGGCTTGCAGTACAAGCAGAGGCGGGAGGCAATTCAGATACGGTCCATCTCTCAAGCCTCTAGAAAAGTTACCATATGAGAGGACCGACAAGGAAAGCGAGGAAATCTGTGCTGCCGAACTGAGGGATTTTTTTGCAAAGAAACCTCCACCTCCGAAGGAGATGATAGATCCGGTGAAAGCGAAGCGCGCTATCGATGCCCTGAAGCGACCACCACCGCCTCCGCCGGATGACAACTATCTCCGCGCTCTTAAGAAGACATATGCAGATGCGCGCCAGTCGGGAACTACTTCCAGTGATAAAAGGTTAGAAGAACGAAGAAGTGCGAAAAAAATTCCCCAGCTCGGCGAACAGGTGAACCAATCATGCCCCTGCTCAAGGTGTCTAGCGATATCGTCGCTAATCTGCCTGGGATGGTGCCCGGTACCAATCCTGATGATTACCTGGGTGATGATGTAGTGTTTGATATGTTAGAGGTGGACGAATTCAGATACCAATACGGGAAGCCTCTCGTCAAAGATGGAAGTCATGCTCTAACAACGATGATGCGAAAATTCCATAAATGGTACATGGAAACCTGCAGCAACTCTAGGATGGATGCTTTGACGATGAGAATTAAAGAGGAGCACGACTTCGTTGGATCGGATTATATTACTGTTGATTTTGACGAGTTTTTCCAGTTATACAATCAAAAGGCCCTCGACAAATCAATCTTGACTTGCTACTGTCTGTAAGTAGTACTTCTGTAATTAAGTCGCTATATATAGCTCAGCTCTTTCATTGCATGTATATATAATTATCCTCACTATATTATGCAGATTGAAGATCGTCGAATGCAGAAATGCACAAATCTATGACATTGGGTTCATTAACCCAAATGTCATACATGAATGGACGGTTAAAAAGAATGTCAAAGAAACCGAGGCCAACTTGCTACAATCGTTGCTCAAAAATCAAAACAAAGATAAAATACTCTTTCCTTACAACTTCAAGTGAGTGTTACTGTCTTCTGCATATTCGGTTTCCCTTATTACTCGAGGTTATAGTAATGTAACTGATGAGTTATGCATGCGTGCGCAGCTTTCACTTTATTCTGCTAGAGATTAAGCTTGAGCGGGGAGTAGTAACCGTCTTAGACTCGAGACGAAAAGATCCCCAGGAGTATGCGGACATGACTGAAATGCTCCAGAAGTAAGTTCAATCGATCATTATGGCACCAGATCGGCAACTTTGTTAATTTCCTGATATCAAGTAATTATTTTCTTTGTCTGGCAGGGTTTGGAAAGAGTTCACCGCAAGAGCTCCGGGACTGCTGACCGAGCTGCGATTTACACACCCGAAAGTAAGTACTACTACCTAGTTCCGCGCATCTCCCATTGTGATGCCCCCGACTCAATCATGCACTAATCATACACGCAAACATGCACGATCAAGCACAGGGACTCTCGGGAAGATATCACAACACAACTCTAACACAAATAAACGGAGATCCACAATATTACAGACCAGGGATCACGAAGATCCGAATACATAAGTCAGTCATACAAATATAATCTGAGTACAGACTTAGTTAGACAAGTTTTGCCTTAAGAAGGCTAGCACAAACAACGACTCTAGATCGAAAGGCGAAGGCCTTCTGCCTGGGAGCCTCCGATCCTACTCCTGGTCGGCTGGCTCGATCCAGTAGTACGTGCCCTCTGGACCCTCCTAGTAGTAAGCTCCTGTGGTGGCATCTGGCTCCGGGGCTCCATCGTCTGATGTATCATCAAAGTGGGGTATGGGGAAAAGAAGTAACAAAGCAACCGTGAGTACTCATCCGAAGTACTCAGCAAGCAAGGATCTATACTACATATGCAACATTATCAAAGGAGAAAAGGCCGTATATGTGGACTGGGCTGCAGAAATGCCAGAATAGAGAGAAGGCCTAGTCCTATCGAAGACTAGCATCTTCAAGCATCTTCACGAAGCCACCATCTTGCAGCAATAGAAGAGAGTAGAATAGCATTTTATTAAGCAAACATGTTGAAGCAAGCTGAGAGATCCTTCCTCGACTCCCAGCGAGAAAGCGATCCCAAAGCTTCAATTAAGTAACAAGTACCCGGTTCAAGTAGTAGATCGGGATATACAAACTGAGCGTCCTTTACCGTAGGACCGGCTATCGATAGATTATTCATCCCTGCAGGGGTGCACTACTGTTACCCAACAAGCTCGATCAACTCCGGTCGGACACACTTGCTGGGTAATGCCCGGCCTCGGTAGATCAACACGAAGCAGCACCCTACCTAGGCTCAGCAGAGAGGTCAGCACGCCGGACTAACCTATGCGCCTAGAGGTCTTGGGCCATCGCCCTGGGCACCCTGCGCGTTGCGTGGCGGGCCGGGGTGCAGGCGCGACACTGTACTCGTCAGTGAAGTATCCAGCCCATTCCCGGCGATCAGCCCGAACGGTGAACCGTGACGTCTGAAGAGCTTTCGGGAGAAACGTATGACGTAGAGGGCCCCATAAACCATAATCCTGCGTGGTGGTAGTGCGTATAGGGCACGTCGACCCACTCAGATCAAATACCCAAATCCGATAGGCTGATTTAGTAACACGCGGAGACAATCAGAGTTTCTGAAGCTCCGCCACAATATCACACTCGAGTGCCCTTCCGGCACACTCGACATCATAGATTCCCTACGGGTACCCATCAGGGTCGACCCGCCTGTAACAAAGGTCAAAGTAACTGTGTGGTCATAACATCAAGGAGAAACCCGAGGAATCACCCTCGGCGGATTCCACTCGGCGAAATCATCAGGGTGAACGTATGAGGTATCACCCTCGAGGTTCACACTGAGGGGTTGCACGACAGAGTCGTATCGGAAGTGGAGAAGGAGGAATCATCCTCGATGACCACGACCGAACAGCTACACTGCAGAGTGTTCATCAGGAGTGCGTTACGAGGTATCACCCTCGGCACTCAATAGTAACTATGCAGAGTCGTACAACTAAGGGGGGTGAGATGATGTGTCGGTCTCTGGTCGACGATCACATTGATCGAGTTGTCGACGACCAAGCAGGGGCAACAAGGGTAAGGGGTGGGGGTCACTGATGGTTCACTACCAATCTATACTAAGCAGTTTAACATAGGCAGGTAAGGTAACAATAAACAGGTTACAAAAGTAGGCTATGCATCAGAATAGGAGAAACATTAATAGTAGCAAAATCTAATGCAAGCAGGAGAAATGGAATGGGCGATGTTTGTATGCTCAAGGGGGGGGGGGCTTGCCTGGTTGCTCTGGCAAGAGAGAGGGATCGTCAACGGGCTACGCGTCTAGAGCGTAGTCGTACCTGGCTGCAACGTCGTCGGTCCCGGCGTCTATCGAGAGAGAAGGAGGGGGAGAGAAACAATAAATTCACGGCAAAAATGCAAACAATATGCATGACATGCCTAAATGATTTGCCGGGGTGTTCTACTGCCTAAATAAATGAGTTAGTTAAATTAGGAATTTATTTGGATTTAATTAATTAAAGTTGAGCACTATTCATTTATTGAAATCGGTCTAAAAGTTCCATGTTCATCTAGCTAGGGGCATCTGACAGGAATACGGAGGGCGTATTCGGGTTCATATCGAAATTCTGAGCAACTTTCATATATAAATTATTTTCATCGGAGTTACGGTTTATTTTATATGATTTTCTAAAGTTTAAATCATTTTCTAAATTTAATTATTTATTTAAATTCGAATTATCCAGAATAGTGAATGATGACGTCAGCATGACCTAGGTGTGATGTCAGCAGGTCAACAGGGGCTGACCATGGTCAAACCTGACATGTGGGGCCCACATGTCATACACAGTGGCCTTAACAGAGGGGTTAAAATTAACTAATTGAGTTAATTAGTGGGTGGGCCCCAGTAGTCAGCGTCTGTTAGTTTAACTAATTAACTTAATTAACTAATTAGCAGTTTATTTATTTATTTAAATTCGTTTATTAGGTGGGGCCCGCATGTTAGTGAGACAGGGGCGGCCACGTCAGCAGTTGACATGGTCAACAGGTCAACTGGGGCCCAGGGGTCAGTGGCACTGGGCGGGGCCCACCCAGGCCAGGTCAGTGCTGGCCGGCGACGCGCCGGAGTTAGCTCCGGCAAGCGAAACGCGGCGGCGCGCGTCGGGCTCGGCTCGGGTTTTGCACACAGGGGGCTATTCGCGGCGCGGTTGCTTGCGTTCGACGCGGCTCGGCGTCGCGCGTCGAACGGTGGTTGTGCGGGGGGTTGGGGAGGCCGGAGTCGAGCGGCACGAGCTCGCCGGCGGCGGGGTGGTTTGGGCGTGCGACGGAGACGGGGCTACGGTGCGAGTTCGGGCAATCCAGAGAGCGGGGTGAGGCCTACGTGCACGCGCGAGCAAGACGGGTGCGAGCAAATGACCAAAAGGTCGCCAGAACAATGCCGGCGATGAGGTCCGCGGTGGTGGGCTCGGGCTACGGTGGAGCGAGCGCTATGGGCGTCTAGAGGGGGCAGGGGAGGGCGCGTTCGGCGCAGGGGCTCACCGGCGTTGCATAGAAGGCCCGGGGAAGAACGGAGGAGCTCGGGGCGGCGCGAATCGAAGCGGCGATCGTCGGCGGCCGTAGGGGAAGAAGGCGAAGCAGGCCGGCGATGCAGAGCTCCCGGGGCTCGGGCTTGTGGTCGAGGAGGATGGGCTCGTCGTGGCGGAGCTTCTGGACAGGCTACGGAGGCGAGAGGTGGGCTGTGGCCGCGGCTAGCCGGCGTCCATTGCGGCGGCGGCGTTCGGCTGCGATGGGGAAGCGAGGGAGAGGGCGAGTGGAGTAGCTAGGGTTCATCCGCGGGGTTGGGGACGGGCGCTTATAGGCGTCCGCGGCGCGTGGGTGCCCGCTGTCGATCGGGGACGAGGGGGGGCCGGTGCGCGCGCGCGTGCGCGTTCGACAGCGAGGGCGAGGAGCAGTGCGGGAGGTGGGGGACGGCGCCAGATGGGCTGGGCCGGCACTGTAGCAGTAGGCTCAAGTGCACAGTAGAGCTTTAGGCCTTTTTCTATTTTCTCTTTTCTGTTTCTTTTCTTTTTCTGTTTAGCAATTTGTTTGGGCACTAAACGGTTTTTGTAAAATATGAGACCTAGCCCAAAATTCACAGTGTAATATACCCTAACACCAAAAACTAGTTTGGGGAAAACATAATTTCATATTTAATTTAGATTAAATAAAAGGCTATTTAATATTGTCTTCAGCCACTGTTAGAGGAGGTTTGAGTCACTTAATTAACTTATTAAATGCTGGTTACAATTTAGAATTGCCTCTAGAACATTTGCTATTTATTGAACATTTTAGTTTCTGTGTTTGAAGAACTTTTATTTTCCACTTTAATCTAATTTGAATTTGAGTTAGGAGTTGAAATGCAATATGATGCAAATGATGATTAGGTAGTGTTAATCTAGCTGACTTGTCGTCATCAAAAGTGATTACTGTGGCTAATGACATGGGGTGTTACAATTCTCCTCATCTATCAAGAATTCTCGTCCCGAGAATTAAGAGGAAGACTGGAAGAAAGCGGGGTATTCTTCACGAAGACGATCCTTGCGTTCCCAAGTGGCTTCATCTTCAGAATGATTCGACCACTGAACTTTGAGGAATTTGATTGACTTTTGACGAGTCCGGCGTTCAGCTTGATCAAGAATACGGATGGGATATTTTGGATAAGACAGATCTTCCCGCAATTCAAGCATTTCATGATCCACAGCTCGAATAGGATCCTTGAAGCAGCGACGGAGTTGGGATACATGAAAGACATCATGCACTTGAGACAGATTTGGCGGCAATTGCAATTGATATGCCACTTCTCCTCGACGGGCAAGAATACGGAACGGGCCAATGTAGCGAGGAGCTAACTTGCCTTTGATTCCGAACCGATGAGTGCCTTTCAACGAAGTGACGCGGAGGTAAGCTTGCTCGCCAGGCTGATAGACCATTTCCTGGTGCTTTCGGTCATAGTTGCTTTTCTGACGAGACTGAGCAATTTTCAGATGTTCACGGACAATGTGGACTTGTTCTTCTGCTTGCTGAACAATGTCCGGTCCGACGAGTGAGCGTTCCCCAGTTTCTGACCAATTCAGAGGGGTTCGACACTTACGTCCGTAAAGAACTTCAAATGGTGCCATCTTGAAACTAGCTTGATAGCTATTGTTGTAAGAGAATTCGGCATACGGAAGAGATTCCTCCCATTTCTTACCGAAGGAGATGACGCAAGCTCGAAGCATATCTTCGAGCACTTGATTAACTCGTTCGACTTGACCCTGTGACTGAGGGTGAAAAGCGGTACTGAACGACAGGTGAGTTCCGATAGCTTCTTGGAAACTATTCCAGAATCTTGAGGTAAAGAGGCTGCCACGATCAGAACTAATCTCCAACGGAACACTGTGGAGTGACACAATTCGGGAAACATACAAGTCTACTAACTGACTAGCAGTGATTGTCTCCTTAACTGGTAGAAAGTGAGCAACCTTTGAGAATCGGTCAATGACGACAAAAATAGCATCATCACCCTTCTGAGATCTGGGAAAACCAGTAATGAAATCCATTTGAACCTTGTCCCATTTCCATTCAGGAATAGCAAGTGGTTGCAGAGTTCCAGCAGGCCTTTGATGTTCTGCTTTAATGCGGCGGCAGACGTCACACTCAGAAACATAACGAGCAATGTCTCGCTTCATATTAGGCCACCAGTATCTCTGACAAATGTCACGGTACATCTTTGTGCTACCAGGATGAATTGACAGAGGAGTGTCATGAGCTTCTTTCATAACGTGTTCCCTCTCATCCTTGAACTTGGGTACGAAGAGACGGTGTTGGAAAAATAGGATCCCATCCTTATCAAGATGGAATTCCGACGGCTTTCCTTTTTCGAGGTATCGCTTAATCCTTTCAACTTCAGAGTCATACTTTTGTATAATCTTAATGCTGTGCTCAAGATCTGGTTCGACAACCAGGGTATTGAGATAACCCTGTGGAACAATATGGAGGTTCAACTTGGGAAGCTCTTCATAAAGCATAGGTTGTGCTTCCTGAACCATAAGATTGTTGCAATAAGCCTTGCGACTCAAAGCATCGGCCATTACATTAGCCTTGCCAGGGGTGTATGAGATATTTATATCATAATCAGCAATTGTTTCGAGCCATCTTTGTTGACGAAGGTTCAGATCTGGTTGAGTATATAGATACTTCAAACTTTGATGATCCGTGTATATCTCGCAACGATTACCGAGGAGGTAATGTCGCCATAGCTTCAGCGCATAAATAACCGCAGAAAGTTCGAGATCGTGTACTGGATAATTTTCTTCGTGAGGACGCAATTGTCGAGAGGCATAAGCAACCACTTTGCGCTCTTGCATTAGGACACAGCCTAATCCTTGACGAGATGCATCACAATATATCACGAAATCCTTTTGGGAATCCGGGGGTGCTAGCACTAGGGCAGATGTTAACTTATCTTTTAGTGTCTGAAAGCTTTCTTGGCATATTTCTATCCACTCAAATTTAACACCATTGTGGAGCAGATTCGTCAATGGTTTTGCAATATTGGAAAAGTTCTCAACGAATCGACGGCAATAACTAGCGAGTCCGAGAAAACTTCTGACTTGCTTGACATTCTTCGGGGGAGTCCAGTCAAGAATAGGCTGAACTCGTTCGGGATTAACAGCAATGCCATTCTTGGAAATCACATGACCAAGGTAGGTCACTTCAGAAAGCCAGAATTCGCATTTGGAGTACTTGGCATACAACTTGTGTTCTCGAAGCCTCTCCAGAACAAGGCGAAGATGTTCGGCATGTTCTTCTTCATTCTTGGAATGTATAAGGATATCATCCAAATAAACCACGACGAATTTGTTGAGATAATCCATGAAGATATAGTTCATTAACCGGGAGAAGGTTGCTGGAGCATTTGTTAAACCAAATGACATGACGGTGTATTCATAGCAGCCATAACGAGTGACGAATGCAGTCTTGGGAATATCCTCTTCACGGACACAGATCTGGTGATAACCCAACCTCAAGTCGAGTTTAGAGAACACCGATGATCCAGCAAGTTGATCATATAAGTCATTGATCCGGGGAAGTGGATACTTATTCTGAATGGTTGCCTGGTTGATAGGACGGTAATCTTGAACCAACCTATTCGTACCATCTTTCTTCTTGACAAAGATAGACGGTGCTCCCCAGGCAGAGGAACTAGGACGGATGAAGCCCATCTTAAGTGATTTGTCGATTTCTTCCTTAAGCTCGAGAAGGTGGTGCGGAGGCATCTTATAAGGATGCTTCGCAATAGGGACAGTGCCAGGCTTCAAGTCAATGACAAACTCGACAGCTCTAGCCGGGGGTATTCCTGGAAGTTCTTCCGAAAAATCTCGAACGACGGGAACGTTCTCGATCCCTTCCAGAGGTGAGGCGTTCAAAGCATTCAGAACATATATCTGAGCTTCAGCGTCCCGTGTAATGCAGGCGGTAAAGTTCACTATCTCATCGGAGGGGTGAAGAAGTTGTATAACTTTAGTGGCACAATTGATCGAAGAAATGTGAGCTTTCAACCAATCCATTCCGAGTATGAGGTCTATGGTGGAAGACTTCAGGATAATGGGCGAAACAAGGAATTCCAATCCCTTAATTTCAACGGAAACATTGTGTGCCATCATAGAGGTTTGACACTGGCCTCCAGGGGTGCGGACAACTACTGGCAGCTTCATCTTTTGAAATGCAATGTCATGCAATAATGCAAATGCTTCTAACATGAATGAATGCGATGCTCCTGAATCAAATAATACAGAAGCAGGTACTGAGTTAACGAGAAGGGTACCCATCACAGTAGCAGGTTGATCCTGAACTTCTTCAATATCAATGTTGTAAGCGTGTCCACGACCATGTGCAGCAGACCCAGTATTATAGTTGCGGGCCTGATTGTTGCCACGACCATTGCCACGGCCAGTACGAGGAAAAGCCAACTGATTCTGAGTCTGGCGGCAGTCTCTAGCATGGTGACCTGGTTTGCGGCACTTGAAGCACAGACCATCTTCAGGACGAAGAGGAGCATTTTGCTGAATAGCTTGAGCTCTTGGCTGCCTCGGTGGTGGAGGAGGCAGACGGGGTGCAGCATAGTTGTTCTTTGGCACAGGGGCATTTGGACGGAACACGTTGTTGGGAATCCAGACTCGACGCTTCTGTGCTAAGCCCGAAGATGAGCCAGCATCACGATAGCGCTTCTACGAGTCCTTGTGTTTCATCTGAGCGGTCTCAACTAGAATAGCCTTGTTCACAAGAGTTGAAAAGTCGTTGAAGTCTTGAGCAGCAAGTGCAAGCTCGAGGTCTGGGTGGAGTCCATTACGGAACTTCTCTTGTCTACGGGCATCCGTGGTGATGTCTTCTTCAGCATAGCGGGAGAGGTCAAGAAATTCCCGCTGATAAGCTTCGACAGTCTTGTTGCCCTGAGTGAGGTTGCGGAACTGGGTCTTCATTCGTTCCATAATTGCCTGAGGGATATAACGGGCACAGAAAGCAGCCTGGAACTCATATCAGGTAATGACTGTTCCAGCAGGCAGTGTACACTTGTGTGTGTCCCACCATTGAGCAGCGGGACCCTTTAGAAAAAAGGCCGCGAAGGTGACAAAGTTGGCAGGGGCGACATTAGCAGACTCCATCTCGTGAGTGATGTCGCGGAGCCAGTCATCAGCATCCAGTGGCTTGTCCGAGTTGCGGAAGTGAGTGGGGTTAAGCCGCATAAACTCCGGCAGTGTTATTGAAGGAGGGTTCTGGTTCTGGTTGTTCTGATGCGGAAACTGAGCCATGATCCCAGTCATGAACTGGCGGTTGAGCTCGAATTGTTGCATCATAGCTGCCATATAGTCTGGCGGTGGTGGACGTTCAGGGGCACGACCACGACCACGACCACCCGGTCTAACCATCCTGCTAAGTATCAACAGGGGTAGTTTAGTAAAAGCAATTGCGAGTGTTTAGCGACAAGCATGATGTAACTCGACAACAATTAAGCAGTGTAACAGATACATAACAGTAGTCAATTAAGACATACAGATCCATACACAGAGTCGGGTACATGCAGACAGCATAACGGCGCAAATTCATAACTAGACATACTAGGCGGCGCGCAGGCACGCGGTAAGGAAGTACACAACGAGACATAGCAAAGGCTACATCAACGTCGGAGAAAACCACTGAAACGGGGTAACTGCGAGTGCGGACGACGAATGTTCATCGCGGTAGGATCCTGTGCTCCATGTGCACTCTGATGCAGAACCCGGTCTCGAGCTGTAAGAAGAGGTCCACGTGTAGGTGTGTGACCTCCAACAGCAGGCCAATCAATACCAGCATACATCTGAGTCCTGCGCGGATAAAGGGTGTGCTCCGGATGTATCCCTGCACGAACTGCGGGTAGCAACTGCGTCATAGCATTGTAGAGACGTGCTCGAGTGGCAACCAACTCGACGGCAAGAGCCCAAACAGTGCGATCCAGAGCCTGAGTGCACTGAATCAGAACGCGCTGGTCGTAGCGACGAGGCTCGTACGGGACACAGATAGCTGTGTAGTATCCAGTAGCATCTCCAGCAGGGGCATACGGAATGTATCGAAACTCAGCGTCATCCAAGATATCGCTGAACTCTCTTCGGAGACATGCGACAGCAGAGTAGGCGGCATCATGGACTGCCATCTCAATCGTCACACCGATACCGTGGAAAAGGTGTAGCTCGGTGTCTGAGTCATCTTGCTGATCATAGATACGAACATCAGCATGGTACTGCTCCTGGTTGAACTCGCGGTAATCCTCGTAGACCATGTACTCGAAGAACCAGCGGTAGCCATGTCTGGTCAGGAGGGCGATCAGAACAGCTGGATACCCATGGGCATCACGAGCCCAAGTGCGAAGCACAAGCTGCGTCGTAGGACGTGGTCAAAACAAACGATCCATCTGAAACAGAGGAAATTCAGGATTGTCAAATGACAATGAGAAGTTTAATACAACTCGGAGAGAAAGGTTAAACAAAACAATGGAAAGGAAAATGATTATCAGACTAATCAGATCAATGACAGGGAAATCGCACAGATATCCAGCTCTCCGGGTAGACGGGATTTACGAGATCCTAAGTGTCGGCGTTAGTAAAATTTATTTAACCTGAATAGAAGAGAGATCAGAGTCCCAGAGTATAGTCGAGGAATAAAAGATCCTAATACCACCCAATTGGCGACGTGGGCCCGTAACCCACACAGCCAAGTTAGTAAATTAGTTTTTCGGTTTCTAGACTCAACTTCGGCCAAGGAATGGGAAGGGGGCTTCCTACAGGCAGTCGGCTCTGATACCAACTTGTGACGCCCCCGACTCAATCGTGCACTAATCATACACGCAAACATGCAGGATCAAGCACAGGGACTCACAGGAAGATATCACAACACAACTCTAACACAAATAAATGGAGATCCACAATATTACAGACCAGGGATCACGAAGATCTGAATACATAAGTCAGTCATACAAATATAATCTGAGTACAGACTTAGTTAGACAAGTTTTGCCTTAAGAAGGCTAGCACAAACAACGACTCTAGATCGAAAGGCGAAGGCCTCCTGCCTGGGAGCCTCCGATCCTACTCCTGGTCGGCTGGCTCGATCCAGTAGTACGTGCCCTCTGGACCCTCCTGGTAGTAAGCTCCTGTCGTGGCATCTGGCTCCGGGGCTCCATCGTCTGATGTATCATCAAAGTGGGGTATGGGGAAAAGAAGTAACAAAGCAACCGTGAGTACTCATCCGAAGTACTCAGCAAGCAAGGATCTATACTACATATGCAACATTATCAAAGGAGAAAAGGCTGTATATGTGGACTGGGCTGCAGAAATGCCAGAATAGAGAGAAGGCCTAGTCCTATCGAAGACTAGCATCTTCATGAAGCCACCATCTTGCAGCAATAGAAGAGAGTAGAATAGCATTTTATTAAGCAAACATGTTGAAGCAAGCCTAGAGATCCTTCCTCGACTCCCAGCGAGAAAGCGATCACGAAGCTTCAATTAAGTAACAAGTATCCAGTTCAAGTAGTAGATCGGGATATACAAACTGAGCGTCCTTTACCGTAGGACCGGCTATCGATAGATTATTCATCCCTGCAGGGGTGCACTACTGTTACCCAACACGCTCGATCAACTCCGGGCGGACACACTTGCTGGGTAATGCCCGGCCTCGGTAGATCAACACGAAGCAGCGTCCTACCTAGGCTCAGCAGAGAGGTCAGCACGCCGGACTAACCTATGCGCCCAGAGGTCTTGGGCCATCGCCCTGGGCACCCTGCGTGTTGCGTGGCTGGCCGGGGTGCAGGCGCGACACTGAACTCGTCAGTGAAGTATCCAACCCATTCCCGACGATCAGCCCGCACGGTGAACCATGACGTCTGAAGAGCTTTCGGGAGAAACGTACGACGTAGAGGGCCCCATAAACCATAATCCCGCGTGGTGGTAGTGCGTATAGGGCACGTCGACCCACTCAGATCAAATACCCAAATCCGATAGGCTGATTTAGTAACACGCGGAGACAATCAGAGTTTCTGAAGCTCCGCCACAATATCACACTCGACATCATAGATCCCCTGTGGGTACCCATCAGGGTCGACCCGCCTGTAACAAAGGTCAAAGTAACCGTGTGGTCATAACATCAAGGAGAAACCCGAGGAATCACCCTCGACGGTTTCCACTCGACGAAATCATCAGGGTGAACGTATGAGGTATCACCCTCGAGGTTCACACTGAGGGGTTGCACGACAGAGTCGTATCGGAAGTGGAGGAGGAATCACCCTCGATGACCACGACCGAACAGCTACACTGCAGAGTGTTCATCCGGAGTGCGTTACGAGGTATCACCCTCGGCACTCGATAGTAACTATGCAGAGTCGTACAACTAAGGGGGGTGAGGTGATGTGTCGGTCTCTGGTCGACGATCACATTGATCGAGTCGTCGACGATCAAGCAGGGGCAACAAGGGTAAGGGGGTGGGGGTCACTGATGGTTCACTACCAATCTATACTAAGCAGTTTAACATAGGCAGGTAAGGTAACAATAAACAGGTTACAAAAGCAGGCTATGCATCAGAATAGGAGCAAACATTAACAGTAGCAAAATCTAATGCAAGCAGGAGAAATGGAATGGGCGATATCTGTATGCTCAGGGGGGGGGCTTGCCTGGTTGCTCTGGCAAGAGAGAGGGATCATCAACGGGCTGCTCGTCTGGAGCGTTGTCGTACCCGGCTGCAATGTCATCGGTCTCGGCGTCTATCGAGAGAGAAGGAGGGGGAGAGAAACAATAAATTCACGGCAAAAATGCAAACAATATGCATGACATGCCTAAATGATTTGCTGGGGTGTTCTACTGCCTAAATAAATGAGTTAGTTAAATTAGGAATTTATTTGGATTTAATTAATTAAAGTTGGGCACTATTCATTTATTGAAATCGGTCTAAAAGTTCCATGTTCATCTAGCTAGGGGCATCTGACAGGAATACGGAGGGCGTATTCGGGTTCGTATCAAAATTCTGAGCAACTTTCATATATAAATTATTTTCATCGGAGTTACGGTTTATTTTATATGATTTTCTAAAGTTTAAATTATTTTCTAAATTTAATTATTTATTTAAATTCGAATTATTCAGAATAGTGAATGATGACGTCAGCATGACCTAGGTGTGACGTCAGCAGGTCAACAGGGGCTGACCAGGGTCAAACCTGACATGTGGGGCCCACATGTCATACACAGTGGCCTTAACAGAGGGGTTAAAATTAACTAATTGGGTTAATTAGTGGGTGGGCCCCAGTAGTCAGTGTGTGTTAGTTTAACTAATTAACTTAATTAACTAATTAGCAGTTTATTTATTTATTTAAATTCGTTTATTAGGTGGGGCCTGCATGTCAGTGAGACAGGGGCGGCCACGTCAGCAGTTGACCTGGTCAACAGGTCAACTGGGGCCCAGGGGTCAGTGGCACTGGGCGGGGCCCATCCAGGCCAGGTCAGCGCTGGCCGGCGACGTGTCGGAGTTAGCTCCGACGAGCCAAACGCGGCGGCGCGCGTCGGGCTCGGCTCGGCTCGTGTTTTGCACACAGGGGACTATTCGCGGCGCGGTTGCTTGCGTTCGACGCGGCTCGGCGTCGCGCGTCGAACGGTGGCGGTGCGGGGGGCTGGGGAGGCCGGAGTCGAGCGGCACGAGCTCGCCGGCGGCGGGGTGGTTCGGGCGTGCGACGGAGACGGGGCTACGGTGCGAGTTCGGGCAATCTAGAGAGCGGGGCGAGGCCTACGTGCACGCGCGAACAAGACGGGTGCGAGCAAATGACCAAAAGGTCGCCGGAACGACTCCAGCGACGAGGTCCGCGGCGGTGGGCTCGGGCTACGGTGGAGCGAGCGCTACGGGCGGCTAGAGGGGGCAGGGGAGGGCGCGTTCGGCGCAGGGGCTCACCGGCGTTGCAGAGAAGGCCCGGGGAAGAACGGTGGGGCTCGGGGCAGAGCGAATCGAAGCGGCGATCGTCGGCGGCCGTAGGGGAAGAAGGCGAAGCAGGCCGGCGATGCAGAGCTCCCGGGGCTCGGGCTTGTGG
The DNA here is from genome assembly GCA_011799875.1 of Thinopyrum elongatum. Taxonomy (NCBI): domain Eukaryota; kingdom Viridiplantae; phylum Streptophyta; class Magnoliopsida; order Poales; family Poaceae; genus Thinopyrum; species Thinopyrum elongatum. The sequence continues at coordinate 512,461,081 of CM022301.1, read as the reverse complement.
TCGAGGAGGACGGGCTCGTCGTGGCGGAGCTTCTGGACAGGCTACGGAGGCGAGAGGTGGGCTGTGGCCGCGGCTAGCCGGCGTCCATGGCGGCGGCGGCGTTCGGCTGCGACGGGGGAGCGAGGGAGAGGGCGAGTGGAGTAGCTAGGGTTCGTCCGCGGGGTTGGGGACGGGCGCTTATAGGCATCCGCGGCGCGTGGGTGGCCGCTGTCGATCGGGGACGAGGGGGGCCGGTGCGCGCGCGCGTGCGTGTTCGACAGCGAGGGCGAGGAGCAGTGCGGGAGGTGGGGGACGGCGCCAGATGGGCTGGGCCGGCACTGTAGCAGTAGGCTCAAGTGCACAGTAGAGCTTTAGGCCTTTTTCTATTTTCTCTTTTCTGTTTCTTTTCTTTTCTGTTTAGCAATTTGTTTGGGTACTAAACGGTTTTTGTAAAATATGAGACCTAGCCCAAAATTCACAGTGTAATATACCCTAACACCAAAAACTAGTTTGGGCAAAACATAATTTCATATTTAATTTAGATTAAATAAAAGGCTATTTAATATTGTTTTCAGCCACTGTTAGAGGAGGTTTGAGTCACTTAATTAACTTATTAAATGCTGGTTACAATTTTAGAATTACCTCTAGAACATTTGCTATTTATTGAACATTTTAATTTCTGTGTTTGAACAACTTTTATTTTTCACTTTAATCTAATTTGAATTTGAGTTAGGAGTTGAAATGCAATACGATGCAAATGATGATTAGGCACTGTTAATCTAGCTGACTTGTCATCATCAAAAGTGATTACTGTGGCTAATGACATGGGGTGTTACACCCATTGATTCTAGCTAGTTTCATCAATACCATTTAGCATGCTTGCTTATCAGTTTGATTGACCTCTATTTCTCGTAAAGTGCTTGTGGCAGGAAGCCGGGAATGATTTCTGTGGATACTACGTTTGCGAGTTCATCTACAACGCGACGGCCTTTAATAAGCGGGGGTACTCTCAAAAACAATATGATGTGCGTAGGCAAAAATATTCACAATTTTATTTTATTACCATCATTTGTGTTGAGTTTCATTCATACACATGTATTGACCCTCTTCTTCAATTTAGATCTGGCAGCTGCGGGATGAACTCCTACCACAAGATCGCATACGAGCAATTCAAGAGGAATTGGCGGGATTCTTTCTTGACCACGTCATCAATCCAGCCGGAGAATACCATGTGGAAATTGACTTTAGATGTTAGGGATTGTAAGAGATCTTATATTGTATATATGTAGCTAGTAGCGTCGGATAGATATACGAAAACTTGTTGTTCGACCAATCTTTCGGAGAAGGAGAGGTCGATCACTTCTCTCTGTATATGTTCATAACGATCTTGTATACTTAATGGTTCCTTCATTTGCTTACTAGCTAGCGTGTCAAGTTCTCTCTATACGTATAGTACCTAGCGTCGACCAAGCACGGAGATAAGAGAGGTCACTTCTCTCTATTAGCTATCTAACACAATATATGAAACCCCTAAATTAACTCTCCAAAACCCCCAAACCCCCTCCCCCTTAAAAAAAAAAAACCCCAGCTCCTGACGCGTGGATGCTTTTTGGTCCCGGTTGGTGTTACCAACCAGGACTAAAGGCCCTCTTGTCCGGGCTCCCCGCGGCGGCCACGTGGAGCACCTTCTGTCCCGGTTCGTAAGCGAACCAGGAGTAAAGGTTTTAGGCTTTAGTCCCGACCCTTTAGTCCCGGTTCCAGAACCGGGACGAATGGGCCTCTGGAACCGGGACAAATGGGCATTTTTTTAATAGTGTTATACTAAGACTTGCTTTATGGTGGTCGATGTTGTCTAGCTTAGCTAGTCTTATGGTACTGTCTCAAAAAAAGAAAGCTAGTCTTATGGTAAATGGGAATATTCCAATTTGCAAGGAAGTAGGGCAGGACGGTAGGTAGCTAGTTTGTTAATACTAATCATTATCGTATTTGCAGACTGTTTCTCTGCAGGAAGCAGCTTCTTCCACCAATTCCAATAAACGCTCAAGTTCATCACCGGCTACCACACACGTGGATCAAAGCAAATTGTTCCAGAGTAAAGCAGTGCAATCAATGCGTGCATACATGAAACGTCAGCAGTCATCAAGAGTCAGGGTCTTGTTTAAACCAGCAAGAACAATGGTCGCATGTAAGGCTGCTCCGCCTAGCGGCGCGGGCTATTCTGTTGTCGCGGCAGACATATTGAGCACGCGCTAAGCCACTTGATCATGGTTCAGGCCACCGGCCAACTAAAATTCTTTGCTCAGGGATCATGGTGAACAAATTCGGTCACTTTGATCAAGATGCATTTTCCATACATCCGCCAAACTAAAGACCATCCAAGTGACCACATGACAGCTCATATGGACCATTTTACCCAATAAAATAGGTTCAGATGTGTCGTATATGTGTAAACGTTAGCGTAAATTTGACAAGTGTTCCATGAATTGAAAGTAAATTTTTGTTCGAGCATAAGAAGATTATTTGTATTCTTCAGTAAAACAAACACTAGTCCAAGTCGTAGAGCAGTTATATTGAACAGCAGGTTAACAAAGAAACAAAAACAAATCAACAATATTTCGAGTGCTTCAAATCTGCTGGAGACGTAAGTTGCATCGAGGGCAGCCAAACGGCTATAATGTACAGACATTGAACGTTTGGAGTGGAACATTGCTGGGAGAAGCCATGTTCTGAAAAGTCTCTCGCGACGCGACAAAACTATGATCTGATGTGTATGGTAAGAGACTACATGCCGATGCCCTCTAATCTCAGATTTGAAGGACAATGTTTGTTAACTACCAAAACCATAAATAGCATCCAAATCGTCTTTGCATGTATAACTCATCATCTATTTTTTTAAGTGTCTCATGTTGTACCAAAGAAACTGAATACCACACACATTCAACTACCTATATGCTGAGATTAAGATTGTATCGAGATTTATATATGGATAGTTGTATCGACTAAGTAGCATGGGTAGATGAGAAGGGTGGATGAGAGATCACGTGCAATATATACAAGACTCGTGAGCAAAACACAAACATAAAAGTATTTGTTTCCTTTTTCTTGTGTAGATATTTAGTTTTCTTGGAAGATGAAGAATTTGGTTATCATCTCCCAGTCACTGTTTTTTTTTTCGAAAAGGAGGAATACCCATGATCTCCCGGTCATTGTATCTTGATGATGCAAACAACCAAATTATTACAGGTTAGTGAAGTGCACGAAGGGAAAAGAAAAGGCTAGTGATAATGAGAAAGAATATGTCTACAACATCAATGAAACTATCCAATGGTGACGGCTAATTTTGTTTTATTTCAATTTTGTCAATGTTTCTTGGAAAAAATGTGAACAATGTTTCTCTAAAAATGTGAATAATGCTTGAACATTGTGAAGAAATTTGGAAGTCGAACAAACTTTTAAGACGTGAAGAATTTTTGAGAAAATTGAAAACAAATTTGAGAAACATGAACAAACTTTTGAAATTCCAAACATTTATTGAATTTTTTATATGCGATGATTTTTTTAAATATATATTGAAAAATTTGGTAATATACGCTAAACAATTTTTAAAATACACACTGAATTTTTTTCTGATATAGGCTGAAAAATATTTAAATACACATTGAACATTTTTATGATATATGTTAAAAATATATTTAGAACATATTGAAAATTTTGTGATATATTCTGAATTTTTTTTAAATACACAATGAAAATTCTTTTAAGTATGTCAAACATTTTCTTAACATAGGGTGAACATTTACATTTCCTTAAATATACGATGAGCATTTCTGTGTATAACACACAACGAAATTTGTATAATACACGGAAAAAATGATGAAAAGATAAAAAAAGGAAAAACATAAGATAAAATAAAATAAACAGAAACAGAAAAAAGCAAAAAATAAAGAAACAGAAAAGAGAAGAAACAGCAGAGCGACCGTGGGCCGGCCCAAACTGGGGCTTCGGGAGGCTGAGCTTCTGCGAAGCCATGTACTACTGCGGCCCGGTCTTCCTCAAAACAGTGGTTCCTTTAGTCCCACATCGCCTGATGAAAAGAAGGGGTCGGAGAGCTTCGGCTATATAAGAGGCCGCCCCCTCGATCTGCAGGGCCACTCGCCGCCTCCACCTCCTGCGCAATCTCTAACCCTAGCGCCGCCAACGCCATGGCCAGCGGTAACGTGTCCACCGTATACCTCTCTGTTGTCGAGGACGTCGTGGCCAAGGTCACCTGCGGGGTTGGCGACGCCGTCCTCAACGAGCTCCAGGCTCTCTGGGAGACCAAGTTGATGCACTGTGGCGCAATCTCAGGGAACATCGACCGCAACAGGGCTTCCCCCGCGTCCGCTGGCGGCGCGACTCCACCGGTGCACGACCTCAACGTGCCCTACGAGGCCACGTCCGAGGATCAGTACGCCACCCCAACCGCCGATATGCTCTTCCCACCGACGCCGCTGCAGACACCGATCCAGACACCACTTCCAGCTGGGATTGATACGGGACTGTGGGACTATGCCCCATCGCCGATCAGTGACATGAGAATCGGGTTCGGGATGATGAATGGGGCAGATCCGGAAACTGGCCGCCCAAGCCCTTTCATGCGACCTCCATCGCCGTGGATGAATCAGAGACCACTGGGGGTTAATGCGAACCTTGCTTTTGCTTATGATGAGGAGATACGGATGATGATGCAACCCCAGCCACTGACGACTAAGGATTTTCTCATGATGTCTTCTGGAAAACGGAAGAGGGATGAATATCCTTCTGCTGCTTCATTTGTGCCACAACAGGATGGATGTGCAGACCAGGTTGCGGTTCATTATGATGCAACCCCAGACTACAATACCCCTGAGGAACCTTCAGAATATCAAGCTCCCACACCTGCTGCTGCAACACCAAAGCCAAGAAACGATGATGATGAACCTCCTCTTAATGAAGACGACGACGACGATGACGACATAGATGACTTTGATGACACGCAGCACCTTGTCCTTGCACAGTTTGACAAAATAACAAGGACAAAGAATCGCTGGAGGTGCACTTTGAAGGATGGAATCATGCATTTGAACGGCAGAGATATTCTATTCAGCAAGGCTTCAGGAGAGTTTGATTTTTGAATTTCATTTCATGGTAAAGATGATGTTTTAGGAGCCTGCTCTATCTACTGTCTTTAACATAAGGAAGGGAAGGTGACAAAAGAGTACTGGCGGAGTTGTGGCGAGTTTGGCACTATGATCATGTCTCGTGTTTTCCTGTTGAGGCTTGCTTCACCCACTTGGTTTGTTGACCATAACTCATGTCACTGTAAAAATGGTACAGTTGGAACGGTTGTGGACATTTACTTCAGATGGTCACTTAAAGCTGCTGGGACGATCTTCTGGTGGGACGATCTTAGCTCATAAAAATCATCAAGAAAAAAGTAGTGGCTGCAGAGTTGTACAGAGAAAAGGAAAAAGGAGAAGAGACTGTCTATTCTTAAGTCGACTGATTTTTATTTGGGGTTAAGTCGAATTTCTGAAAACCTTACAAGAACTGAACACTGAAAAACCTGAAGATAGATAGAGAAGAGGACTGAATAAACGAGACTCAAAGGTGGTCGAGAAACATTCACTAAAGACTGAAGAAAGATGACTTGAAAGCAAATAAATGGACAGGGAAAGAGTCAAGAACGACACCCAGGAATAGACTAGTACCAGAGTGAGATCAATAGTGTGCAACTATTGCCCAAAACTGAACTGACAACTATCACTGAAACAACTGACATGACTGAAGAAACTGAGGAGGACTGAAGAAAGATAACTGAAATAATCCCGAAAGCTGAAGAAGTACACTGAAAACTCAAAAAAAAAAAACAAGTTCAGTCGGTGAAAATATAAATGACAAAGGAACAAAATGAAGAAATAATGAAAATTACTGAAACCTAAAACTGAACAAACCCATCAAGGATGAAACCTGAAACCTGAAAAAGCATGACTGAACCTGAAGAATAAAGAAATGAGGACTAATAGAAATGAGAAACAGAACAACACAAAAGTAGGAATTATTAAGACTGAAAAACAATAAAATGAAAAAGTAAAAGAAAAAGAGACACAAAAGAGAAATCATGATCTATGCGGTGCTGTCCTCATAGCTCTCTCTTTTCGACAGACCGTCATCAGGATCGTAGTTGGGCTCGTAACAACCGCCAAAATGACATGTGCCCCATAGGATCCACAACCCTCCTGCTGAAAAAAGAAGGCATCATTGCAGTGCATTGTTGTATTTTCGCATCTGGTTAGCTAAAAACTGAAAGCAAAAAGAATGGTCTGAAATATGACTACTTTAACCCTAATCCTGACAAAGTTATCTTTATTCTGTCTGTTTATGGTTCTTGGTGGGCATCTTTTCTAATCAATACACACTTGAACACAAAAGTTACACCATATTTTGTTTCAGCATTTCTTCATTCTTAACGTACTTGGGCATGCATAGTAAAAAATGGTTGTGTTAAAACACTCAAACGGCATGAAAAAAATTAGTCGGTACCGACTGTACCCAACTACCCATCCCAAAACTTTTAGTACTGATGATAGGTTCATGGGAATAGACAGTGAAAACTAACTAAATGAAAAATCAGCTAAAGGACTGAATATTGGCTGATAAATATATACATTGTCTCCATTCAGGGATTCATTTGATGTTTGCATTTACGTTGGCTAAAATGTTTTTGAAACTAAGCAGAGCTTTGAGCTCTCTGAACTTAACCCGTGTGAGAAGTGAACTCTGCATGCATTCTTCAGTTAACAAAGCAGAACACCACGGGAATTCAGACAAAATGATCTGACTCTGACACCTATCTTGTGACACTTGGCATCTAACTCAAATGACAGTACCAAAAAAAGAGTGGGAATCACACCATTTACTAAAAAACGCAGAACTAGAAACTTAATCTTATGTGTTGTCAGATGAATCTCAACGCCAGCAGGTAAATCACGCCATTTACTAAAATCTAAATAGTTAGTTTAGAATGTGGTGCGTTACTTTTGAGTGTGTGACTGCCAATAGGCAGCAATGCTTGTCACTGCTTCACTGCTTAGCTTCCTAGCATTTCTTATTTTCAACTATATACATACAAGTTATTATCCCTCATATCCCTAGAAGTGTTTGAATGATAAGAGGAAAATAGTTAGCGAAGGGAATGGAGTACATATAGGCATGCTCTCATGGCTGGTGTGAGATGCTACAGATATCACGTGTTGCTTGTTTAGGTCATATTAATATGACATGCTAGAGCTGGTGTGGGTCATGAATGCAAGGTGTGAGAAGGGTCTTTCATGTTTCGGGATATTCATGGTCAATGTTATGTAGTTGATATTCTTGACCTTTAAGATTTTTTGCTTTTATTTAAAACTTGATGATGTGTTCTCCATCGTCAATGGAGTATCAGTCTATAGTTAATCAATGATTTCGGCGGTTGGGAAATGTAACCTACTTAGTTTTGGTAGTTATTTCTAGGCAAGATTTCATACAGAACCTCCTAGTTCCCAAAAGTCACTTGTCCAAGAAAATTTGACATTGCACAAATAGTCATTTGTCAAGGAAACTTGATGTCTCACTTCTGCCACTAATACGAAAAAATTACGTAAAAGATTGTGTCTGTTATGCGGACAGGGCACATCTGTATACTTGTAGGTGGAGCGACTTTGTTCGCCTAGAAAGGGGCTTCGGGTTAATCATTGTATTCATTTTGTCAGACTCTAGTGAATAATAATAAAGATGGCTGTGTGCACCATGTTGATGCAGAGGTCGGGGGTAATCCTCCTTTTCGAAAAAAAAACCGAAAAAATTACGTAAAAAAAGACCAAACAACCTCGTCTTCGCCAACGTGCCCGGCTGCTCCGCCTAGTGTGTTGTTGCCTGGCGCACGCTGTTTCCTCCTGGCTTGCCATCCTGCTAAACTCTCACCGGACCTTGCATCCATATCTATCCTCGAATACTAAGATGAATTTCTCAAAAAGTGAAAACTACTAAGATGAAACAACATAAGATGCATATACTTTGTCACGCGGGCTTCAGGCAATTGATCAAAGTAGTTTTTGCTTTTAGTTTCTAAGGATCTTCGCGCTACGTCAACTGCATCTAAACTAACGCAGATGACATTGGGCGTGTGTCAAAGAAGCGAAGCAGGAAGGCCAGCTAGTACTTGTTTTCTAGCAGCATCCTTTCCCACATATGCTATTTTCTCAACTTAAACAATTCAGTGCATGATGTGTTTGTTGTTGGTTACAATTCCCTTCAATTTCGACGTGATCTTGTCGGAATGTAGCCAGCTCCCAGCTGTGCTTTGGTTTTGATTAGCACTTTGAAAACGCTGAAGATTGCACACTGACTTTGAGTTGGGGGATTAAATGGTAGGCAGAAGAATCTTATGTCTGTTATACTTTCAGGTGTCATTTGGGGGATTTGGAAAGCGAGGAACCTTGCGTGTTTTCAGCACATTTGGCCGTGTGAGCCGATTAATGTGATTTTTCAGATAGAGATATGCTAATGGATTGAATTTTGAAGTTTATAGCAGGGAAAGAAGAAGGGGAAGAATGACATGGACTGGCTACGGTGGTGTGCAAAACTTCTGGCACCAGTAGGTCTTGATGTCTTCAGCGCTAGCAGAAGCTAGAAGACCTGGATCCCGAGGCTGACTGTGTGAGATTCCCTGACATGTGCATTCTCAACCGTGCCCATCAAGATAGTATTGTTGTTGGAGAAGCCTTGCCGATGCCTCGCATTCTTAAAACTCTGGGTAGTTGAGCAGTCCTTCTGAGTGTGTGTTGATTGCCAGTTTGCCACTAGGTAGCAAACCGTTTGTCTCTGCTTCGCTCAACTTTCTAATGGCTTTTCTTACTCATGGTTATACTTCATACCCTTTTTATAAAAAACAATATAATTTTTAGTCATTATGATGTACGCTCATATTAAATACTCCCTCCATCCCAAAATTCTTGTCTTAAATTTGTCTAAATACGGATGTATCAAGTCACGTTTTAGTATTAGATACATCCGTATCTAGGCAAATCTAAGACAAGAATTTTGAGACGGAGGGAGTACTACTCCCTCCGTTTCGTATTAGTTGTCGCTGATTTAGTACAATCAGCGACAACAAATATGGAACGGAGGGAGTAGCTACAAAACAGCGATCGACAAACAACAACAACGACCAACCGCACCAATCATTTTTTGACATCACAAAGAGAACGAAAAAGATTCTCCAGTAGCAACGCCATCCAGAAACACCACCACCACAGCTGCACAACCATACCCTTTGCCTCAAGTCGTCGGTTGTAGATTGCATCTCGCCGTCAGAGGCTACCGGAGAAGAGATCTCCCCACGGCCGCCTTCATCGACTAGTGTCGGGACATAGCCCGACCACTTGTATCTGGTAGCAGCAAGGGAAAGGGAGGAAGGAGAGGTAGGAGGTGGCGGTTGTGGGGAATAGAGAAGATGGCCGTTGCGGGAAGCGAGGAGAGGTGGCCAGTGTTAGCCTGTTAGGTCGTGATCCTCGAAAGCAAGAGCACGGAGTGAAAGACTCGTAATTTTTCGTTCTCATAATAAGGTTAGCAATTTTTTAGATAATTACGCTCGACCAAAAGGTAGAATCATCACTTGGATGGGCTTTGGCCCCCCAAGTGCAGTCCAGTTGGCGGTTGGCGATTTTAATGACCTTTTTTTATTGAGCAGTACAAGTTTTACCCCGAAAAAAAGACAAAATAAATGTAACCAACAAAGTTTTGGTGGTTATTTCTAGGCAAGATTTCATAATTAACCCTTTAGTTGACAAAAGCCATTTGGGGAAGAAAATTTGGCATGGCACAAACCTAAAATCATTTTTTGGCTCCGCAAAAAAAACTATGTCAAAGAAAACGAGCAGTCAGTCTGCTCCACCTAGCGTGCCGGTGGCTGGTCAGTGGTCACACGATGTTCCCTCGTGAGATTCTATTCTGCAGGGCTCTTGCCCGGAGAAGCTTTGCCAATGCCTCGCATTCCTGAAATCTAGATAGTTAGTTTATAATGTAGTGTGTTCCTTTTGAGTGCGTTGATTGCCAGTTGGTAGCAAATGCTCGTCACTGCTTCGCTGCTTAGCTTCCTGATAGCATTTTTTATTTTTCAACTATATGCATACAAGTTCTTAGCCATCATATCCCTACAAGTGTTGAATCATAAGAGGAAAATAGTTAGCGAAGGGATGGAGCACATATATATAGGCATGCACTCATGGCTGGTGTGAGATGTTACAGATACCACATGTTGCTTGTTTAGGTCATGTTAATATATATGACATGCTAGAGCTAGCGAGTGTGAGTTATGAATGCAAGGTGGGAAAAGGGCTTTCATGTTCTGGGATATTCATGGTCAATGGTATGTAGTTCATATTCTTGACCTCTAAGATTTTTGTGCTTCTATTAAAAACTTGATGGTGTGTTCTTTGTCATCAATGAAGTATCATCTATAGTTAATCAATGATTTCGGTGGTCAGGAAATGTAACCTACTTAGTTTTGGCAGTTATTTTTCATATGGAACCCCCTAGTTTCCAAAAGTCACTTGTCTAAGAAAATTTGGCATAACACAAGTTAAAAGTCATTTGTCAAGAAAACTTGATGTCTCAGTCGTTCTGTTACCAAATATACGACACAAGTATGTAAGGAAGACCAAAGAACCCCATGCCACCAACGTGTCAGGCTGCTCCGCCTGGGTGAAGAAGTTATTTTGGAAGTTCTAGCTTAATATCCACAGGATGCACATCGTGGTAAGCTTCTGCTCATAGAAGCCTTGCTGATGTCTCACATTTCTAAAACTCTAGATTGTTAGTTCAGAATGTTGTACGGTCCTTTTCAGTGTCTTGGCTGCCACTAGGTAGAAATGCTTACAATTGCTTCGCTTCTCAACTCCCTAATAGATTTCCTATTTTGCACTATATGTCTATATGCATACAAGTTCCTACCACTCATATCCCAACAAGTGTTTTTTTTTAGAAAAGGAGGATGACCCCCAGCCTCTGCATCTGGGAGATGCATGCGGCCATTTTATTGATTATTCTCGAGGACCTTACAAAGTAGAACAACAATATGCCTGAAACCGCCATCTTGGCAACATCTGCCGCTACTCCTATCCATATAATGAAGGGGTGCAAGCTGGGCCACATACCCAGACCTCTCACCTAAGCCTAACATCTAAAGTCGGAGGCCCCGACCGAGCCATCTACCGGGTCCGGGGCACAAACCGGTCCGACGCACTCACATGTGTCGTCGCCGCCATCTTCCACTGATCCATCTTCAGAGCAGATTGGGGTGTCAACCTTGGTAGGTCCTCCGCCATCGACGCCACCACAACGCCAGACGACGACCTCCACCTACGCGAGCCTCGGAAGGTCGTCCGCCATCGACGCCACCACGACGCCAAACGACGGCCTTCACCTACGCGAGTCCATCTCCCAGCAACGGACGTAGATCCACGCTAGGATAGGTCCGCACCACCGCCGTCGCCCACCACCCACAAGCGCCACCCAACCCCAAGGTTCCCAAAGAGGCGCCTTCAATAAGGGAACGGCGCCGTGAGCGCCGTCGCCGCCCAACAAAGTTAGGGCTTTCGCCCGGGAGACCTAGGGGAAGGGGAAGTGAGGAGATCAGTCCATACCGACGCCTCCAAAGAGGGGAACGGCGCCCTCAGGCGTTGCCGTCGGCGCGGCTGGTTATGGCCGGCCAGGGATTTCGCCCGAACTAGATCCCCGCCACCAGCAGTGCCTCCTGTACAGAACCGGCGACCAAGGGAAGCGCGGCCCGACCAGGATGGCCCGCACGCCGAACATGGGAGGAGGGGAGGCGCCAGATCGCGCGCACCGACCGCCGCCGAAGCCGCCGCCAGCCGCCAACGACCACCGGGATCCTGCCGCCCGCGCGGCCAGGACGCCAGATCCACCGCGCGCACGGCTGCTCGTCGGAGCCTGCCGTGCCTCGCCAAAGGAGCCACCGCTCCAGATCCGGGACTCCCCACGCAGAGGCAGGGCAGCCGAGGCCCCGCCGCCACCATCCTTGGCGCCTCGGGCTTTCCCGGCGGCTGCCTCAGGCGGCGGCGAGGAGGTGGGGCGAGGTGGGGAGGGAGCCGCGGCGGCGCGGCTAGGGTTCCCCCACCGCCGCCGGGGAGGCGACGCGGGGGTCGCGGGAGGGGTTGGAGGCATGGTCGTGTCTGTGTTACTCAAATCAACCTTCAAGTAGGATTACTAGCTCCTATCCCAACAAGTGTTGAATCATGACAGGAAAATAGTTAGCGAAGGGAGTGGAGTACATATAGGCATACGCTCATGGCTGGTGAGAGATGTTATTTATACTGGAATGGTAAGAATTAATGGAGCCACGTGTTACTATAGTTAGGTCATTTGACATGCTAGAGCGGGTGCGAGTTATGAATGCTAGGTGGGAAAAGGGGGCTTTCATTTTCCAGGATATTCATGGTCAATGGTATGTTTTTTTTAAAATAAGGATTACCCCCGCCGGCATCTACATCAATTGACGCACACAACCTTTTTATTAAAGAAAGTCTTCACAAAGCGCGTAATCCAAAACAAATTTGCAAGTAAAACCGAAAATAAAAAGTAAGTTGCCACAACCAGCAAAAATAGGACAAGATGACTAGATACCTATCATATTGTTGGACCGCCATCTAAACTAGTTGTAAATATCCCGTGCTAGCATCTCTCAACGGTTGCACCCACAAGTCATATGCTCCCTGACTTCCATATGGCTAAGTAACGACCATGTATGAATCCAGACAGTCGCCCGAAAGATAACCTGCAAAAAAATCATGATATTTTGTCTATTAAAATGACATGATTCCGATTATTCCAAATAGCCCAAACTAATGCACACACCCCGTTTAGACATGCCCCAAATAAAGTGGTAATACTATTAGGAGGATTGACATTAAAGGACACATGTATTGTGCGCGTCTTGATCGCAGAAGCAACACCGTTTACTACCCTCCCAACTACGCTTTGCCAAGTTGTCCTTAGTCAAGATCACTTGCTTGTGTACAAACCACATGGTCAATGGTATGTATTTGATATTCTTGACCTCTCATGTTTCTGTGCTTTTATTAAACACTTGATGGTTCATTCTTCATCGTCAATGGAGTATCAATCTATAGTTAATCACTCGTCTAAGAAAATACAAAGGTCGAGAAATGTAACCAAATTAGTTTTGGTAGTTATTTGTAGGCGATATTTCCAAAAGTCAACCGTCTAAGAAAAATGGGCATGGCACAAATTAAAAGTCATTGTCAACAAAACTTCATGGTTCCTTTCTACCACCAATACGACTCAATTTCCATACGACACAACCATGTAAAAATGTAAGAAGTCATCGCCACCAACCTGTGAGGCTGCTCCGCCTGATGTGTTGGTGGGTGGCGCATGCTTTTCCCATGTGGCTTTCCAATCTGCTAAACTCTCACCTAATATTGCATCCATACCTATACTCAACTATTAAGATGAATTTCTCAACAACAACAAAATTACTAAGATGAACCATCACAACATTTTCGTTTTTGAGGGTCTTTGCGCGCTAGGTCAGCTACACTTAGACGCATGCAGATGAGCTTGGGCGTGTGTCAAACAAGTAAAGCAGAGAGAGGCCCTCTATAAAATCTTACTACAATGCCTTGCAACACCAGGGTGCTTTTCCACAGACGTTCATGCGGAAGATTAAAATACCTTTAAGAATCAAAACATTCATTTGGCTAGTGCTTAGTAGGAGTATACTAACAAGAGATGTTATGGTCCATAGAGGTGGAAAGCGTATCAAACAATGCTTGTTTTGCAGTGGGGATGAATCTATCTCTCACCTTGTTTCACCTGTCCCATGTCTAGACATGTTTGGAATGTAACCAGCCATGCTTTTGGTTTTGGTTACCACTTTGCAAACGCTGAAGATCGCATAGCATAGGGACTTGTCTTGGGGGCTTGAATGGTAGGCAAACGAATCTTATGTCGGTTATACTTTCAGCTGTGACTTGGGGATTTGGAAAGCGAGGAACATTGTATGATCTCAGGTTTCAGCGCATATGGCCGCACGAGCCGATTGATGTGATTTTTCAGATATGCAATTGGATCGAATTTTGGAGTTTATTGTAGAGGAACTAGGAAGGAGGGTGCAAAGTACTGGCCGGGCCTGGGTGGCCTGCAAAACTTCTGGTACAAGTAGGTCTTGATGTCTTCAGCACTAGCAGAAGCTCGAAGACCTGGATTTCGAGGCTGACAGTGTGAGATCCCCTGAAATGTGCATTCTCAACCGAGCCCATCATGATAGTATTGTTCTTGGATAAGCCTTGTTGATGCCTCTCATTCTTAAAACTCTGAATAGTTGTGAAATGCCATGCAACCCCTCTGAGTGTGTTGACTGCCACTAGGTAGCAAATCGTTTGTCAGTTGTCACTGCTTTGCTCCTCAACTTCCTAATAGCTTTTCTTTTTCATGATCATACTTCATACCCTTTTATAAGAAACAACATGATTTTCAGTCATTATGATGTATGCTCAAATTAAATACTAGCTACGTATGTACCACATACACATTGTTCAAATGTTTGAGAGTAACATGGTGAATTAATGCATACAACACGAACTGCTTTGCCTAGTCTGTCGTGGTGGGCGAGATGCGCTATTCCCTCACGCCTTCACCTACTGTTGTGGCGACAAATATATTCAGCACACGCTGAACTCATTTTACCATGCACCCACTCCTTGATTCAACTACAGAGATTAATTTAACAGAAGATGCCAACACTTATTGTCGTGAGCATCAGGCATTTGTTTTGTCAACTGGCTAGCTGCCGCTTTTCGTTTTTAGGTACTTTCACTTATCATGTACAATCTGAAAGAGGCCTGACGAGCATGCATATGCATCTTGCACATGTGCCTTGATCAAGTCTTGAGGTCCGCATGGGCTCCACGTGTCAGCTACACGCTAAGATTTTTTTGCCTCTACGGCGTGTCACCCCACGCAAACGGGAGAAATCTACAATACCCTTTCGTATAAGGTGTACGAATTTGTTTATATGCATTTTCTAACTCAACATGATTTGTATACTATACTGTTGTTTCAAATTTAGAATAAAAACACCTTTATTGGAGATAAGAAAATCATTGGAGATACAGAAGGAAAGAACTATATGGGCATATAGTAGCGGGTAATAAAAGCTCTCGAAGTGCCCTGGCCCGAACACACACGGGCTTTATGGGTCGTCGGCCTTATCGATCTATCGCCCTATGGGTTCTGACAGATCAAAGAAGTCGTCGCATGCTGGGAGGTTCCACACTTCTCACTCGGGCTTACTAGCTTGGTCCTATCTATGCGTTGAAGATACAACGTAGTGATGGTGGCTCACAACTTTTGGGACCATGAGTTTTTTGAAATAACCAACTTTTGGAAACTAAGCTGCTGACCATCGCCTAGAGTGCACAAGGATTTTGATTATGCATTCTTGCTTCGTAATTCAACAGCCTCCGCCCGACACTGATTATCTTGATGATGCCTTCGCCTCTTAGGTTGGGGGAGAAATACAACCAAAGATGCCCAACTTGCTGCCTAAAGTTGTCTCGTTACTCCTTATTGCAAGATAGATAGACAAACAACACTGCACGGTGTTATTTTCAGTGTTGTAGTCGAATATTCACAAGACGCACTTCGTGCCGCTCTGCTACTCGGAGAAGCCTTGCTGATGCCTCGCATACCTAGAATTTTATTAGTTCATAATGTCGTGCTGTCCTTTTGTGTGTTGACTGCCACTAGGTAGGAAAGGCTTGTCATTGCGTCGCTACTCAACTTCCTAACAGTTTTTCTTATTTTCTACTATATGCATACAAGTTCCTACCCCTCATATCCCTACAATTGTTGAATCATGTGAGGAAAATAGTTAGCGAAGCGAATGGAGTATATATAACCATACACTCATGGCTGGTGAGAGATGTCATGTACATCAGAATTGGTAAGAATTAATGGACCCGCGTGTTACTATGGTTACGTTATATGACATGCCAGAGAGGGTGCGAGTTATGAATGCAAGGTGCAAAAGGGGGCTTTCATGTTCCGGGATATTCATGGTCAGTGGTATGTAGTTGATATTCCCGACCTCTCAGATTTCTGCGTTTTATTAAAAACTTGATGGTGTATTCTTCATTGTCAATAGAGCATAAAGATATAGTTAATATCAATGATTCAGTGATCATGAAAATGTAATCTACTAAGTTTTGATAGTTATTTCTAGGCAAGATTTCATATGTAAACCCGTAGTTCACAAAAGTAATTTGTGGAAGAAAATTTGGCATGGCACAAACTAAAACATTTGTCAAGAAACTTGATCTCTCAATTCTATCAACAATACGAGATTCCGTACAACACAACTATGTGAAAATAATTAGCATTACAGTACCAACGTGGCTGGCTGCTGCGCCTAGCGTCTGGGGCGTATCCAGGCCCAAGAGAGCAAGGGCCATGACCTGGAGCGTGGCTATCAAACCCTTTGTTGCTGTAGCACTTTTCGGTACTGTTGTAGAATATGTATCCCCAAGGGTTGGCCAAGGGTTTCGGTAATGTAGCTACTATAGCAGATATACCCCAAGGGTTGGCGTAGGGTTTCGCTACCGCAACTACTGTAGCAGGTGTATCCCTAAGGGTTGGCATAGGGCGTAGTCCATCCCTAGCTACACAACGGCTTAGTTTGGCGGTGGCTGGTGCACGACGTTCGCTCCTCACGTAACATTCTGCAGGACTCTCACCTGGAGAAGCCTTTCCGATGCCTCACACTCCTTTTTTCGATAAAGGACGTATTTATTAACTCAAAATGTAGCATCAAGCTACACAACATGATGAGCAACATCTGGTCTCTGCGTAGTTAGGATGTACACCCGACCTAGAATGCCTCGCACTCGTAAAATCTAGATAGTTTGTTCAGAATGTCGTGCGGTCCTTTTAAGTGTGTTGTCTACCAGTACGTAGCAAACGCTTGTCACTGCTTCGCTGCTTAGCTTCCTAATAGCATTTCGTATTTTCAACTACAAGCATACAAGTTCTTAGCCCTCATATCCCTACAAGTGTTGAATAATAAGAGGAAAATAGTTAGCAAAGGGAATGGAGTACATATAGGCATGCGCTCATGGCTGGAGTGAGATGTTACAGATACCATGTATTGCTTGTTTAGGTCATATTAATATGACATGCTACAGCGGGTGCGAGTTATGAATGCAAGGTGGGAAAAGGGACTTTCATGTTCCAGGATATTCATGGTCAATGGTATGTACTTGATATTCTTAACCTCTAAGATTTCTGCACTTCTATTAAAAACTTGATGGTGTATTCTTCGTAGTCAATGTAGTATGAATCTATAGTTTATCAATGATTTCTGCAGTCGGGAAATGTAACCCCCTTGTTCCCGAAAGTCACTTGTTCAAGAAAATTTGGCATGGAACAAATTAAAAGTCATTTGTCAAGAAAACTTGATGTCTCACTTCTTCAACCAATACGCCACAACTATGTAAAAAAGAGCAAACGACCTCATCTTCACCAAAGTGTCAGGCTGCACCACCTAGTGTGTCGGTTGCTCACGCGTGTTGCTCCCTCCTGGCTTGCCATTCAGCTGAACTGTCACCGGACCTTGCATCCATACATATACTCAACTACTAAGATGAAATTCTCAAACAGAGAAAACTACTAAGATGAACCAACACAAGATGCATGTATTTTAATTTGTCTCGCGGGCTTCAGGCAATTGATCAAAATAGTTGTTGCCTTTAGTTTTTGAGGATCTTGGTGCTATGTCAGCTGCACCTAGACTAACGCAGATGACCTTGGGCGTGTGTCAAAGAAGCGAAGCAAGGAGGCCGGCTAGTACTTGTTTTCCGGCAGCTTCCTTTCCCACACTTTACGCTATTTTTCTCATCTTAAACATTTCAGTGCATGATGTGTTTGTTGTTGGTTTAAATTCCCTTCAATTTGGACGTGCTCTGGTTGGTGCTAGGAATGAACAGTTGGCTAAGCTGAATGACATTTGTAGCCAGGTGGTTTTGACAGAAGATTCAGATAAGTTGGTTTGGAAACTAACCGTTTCTGCATCTTTCTCTGTAAAATATTTCTACATGCCTTGCGACACCATTCTATACTGTTCGATAAAAATTCATGTGGAAGATGAGAATGCCTTTAAGAATCAAAACATTCATTTGGCTAGTGCTTAATCAGAGTATACTAACAAGAGAGATGTTCAGATCCATAGAGGTGGAAAGTGTATCAAACAATGCTTGTTTTGCAGTGGGGATGAATCTATCTTTCACCTTTTTTTACCTGTTCCCATGGCTAGACATGTATGGAATGTTGCCAGCTGTGCTTTTAGTTTTGATTACCACTTTGCAAACGCTGAAGATTGCATAGAGACTTGACTTGGAGGATTAAATGGTAGACAAAAGGATCTTATGTCAATTATACTTTCAGCCGTGATTTGGGGGATTCGGAAAGTGAGGAACCCAGTGTGTTTTCAGAGCATTTGGCCGCGTGGGCCAGTTGATATGATTTTTCAGATATGCAAATGGATTGATTCTTGGAGTTTATTGCAGGGTAAGGAGAACACAAAGGACCGGCTGCGGTGGCACGCGAGACTTCTGGCACAAGTAGGTCGTGATGTTTTCAGCGCTAGCAGAAGCTGGAAGACCTGGAACCCGATGTTGACAGTGTGAGATGCTCTGAAATGTGCATTGTCAACCGAGCAAAACTGCTATTCTGCTGGAGAAGCTTAGAGGAGTGTCCCCCTGTTTTCTCCAAAGCTAACATTGTCTTTGGTTTTCAGCATGTTAGGTGCTCTTTCTGTAATGCAGTTTATAAACTCGTACTATTTTTCTCTTTTGATGCTCGAATGCTGGTGTGCTGCGGTGGTGGACATGTAGAACTGATGGTTTTCTTAAGTAAAATCGGGGGCAACCATTTTATACCTAAGAAAAAGTACTTGTTTTCTGGCACATGGTGCACAAGTTGTGGAAATGAGACAGGTGTTGTAAAATCAATAAGTACACTACACACTACTATCCTGGTGCGAGAGAGCACATCATCTGCTGCTAGAATTGTTTGGTGAAAGATGGAGATGTGCCATCTTTGTTGTCAGAAAGAGGATCGGTCTTCATGTTGGTCTCACCAAGGTATGTCATGCCCAACCTAGCTCAAAACAATAAGCAATTGATAGATTAGTTGGTGGCAATGGAGCAACATATCTATTTGCAAGTCTGGGCTGCATTGATACTTCGTCCGCCATATTGCACAAACAGAAGTTCTCTGCCAAAACTAAAAAGATCACTTACTGAAGGTTTTGCTGGCAATCGAAGCCCCCACGAATTTCAGCCGGCAGCATTGGCTCTTTCTTCTTATTGGACATCCATGCCTTAAAACCTTAGGATACTGATTCTAGGAAACCATAAAGCATAGTAAAAGAATGCACCTTAACAATAGTTTGAGAGCCACTACTGGAATTGAAGAGATGCTACAGAGTACAGACACTAGACTTGAAGAATTTGCTAAAGAAACTGAAGCTGAAGAGACTTGTTTTATACATCTTGCATCGTTTATAATTAAATGAGAATGAGAGAATAAGCTGAACCATTGACTTACAGAAGCGAGCACGACATGGTCACCAACTCATGGTGCAACATGGAAGACGACAGGGACTATTATCAATCAAATGGCAACCAGCAGCTAAGCAAAGGTATATTTCGATGTGAAGCCAGCTAGCTAAGCAGAGGAAATGCAACCAGGAGACGGAACTTTTTCTTAACGGTTCAAGCAAATGAACTTGAAACGAGCTTTCAACTCTGGCTAGTACCAAACGGGCAAGCAGCAATTTCAGAAACTTGTACAGCTATAAATAAAATTAGTGAATAGAAAAGAATTCCTGAACTTCTAACTCTGAAGTACGTATAATGCAAAGAATTCCTGAACTTCGATCACCAATCCAACAAGTATACTATCATCATCTATCTATATGACAGTACTAACCTCCAACAATTCTAATACAATACCCATGCCTGAACAATGGCGATTCCCCTTTTATCCGTAGATATGCTAAGCAGAGGAAATGCAACAAGGAGACAGAATGGACTTGAAACGTTCTCTTTCAAGTGTTAACTTGCCATTCTTGCAGCAAAGCCCCTAGTGCCAAACAAGCAAGCAACAATTCCCGAAACTTGTGCATATATAAATAAAATTAGTGAACAGAAAGAATTCCTGAACTTTGAACTCCCGAAATACGTATACTGCAAAGAAAACCATGGGTCCAATACACAACAAGTATACTAAGTATCATCTGTATGAAACTATGAATGTACCATATATCCTCCAACAATTCTGATACAGCACCCATTGCCACAAACAATGGCGATCCCCTTCCATCCGTAAACCCAATTCTGAATTCTGAACAATGGGTAAACAACACCAGCACAAATCTGAAATCTGAACCCGAAATGATAAAGCAGCATCCATGAACTGAAGGATGAAGCTGCACTTATTTCCCGATTTCCTGAGTATACATGGTGATGAGATGCAATCAATGGTTGAGGAACTCAGCGATGACCTTGTCCTGCGCGACGGCCTCTGGGCAGAGAGGCTCGAGGAGGTGGAAGGTGTGCCCCTTCCCCGGCGCCTGCCAAATGTCGGCCTCCCCGCTCCACCCGCTGGCCCTGAGCCGGTCGTAGTAGGCGCGGCCGCGGTCGCGGAGCACGTCGCCCTCGCCGATGCACACCAGCACGCGGCCGCATGACAGGGCCTCGAGCCCCGGCGCGCCGTCCACGAACGGGTTGATGAGCGGGTCGTCCTCCCCGGTGGTGGTCGGGCACATGACGCGCCACAGGCTGGCCAGGCTCTCCCGCGCCGCCGGGTCCAGGTCGTCGGAGGCCACCTTGTCAGTGCCGAGGAAGTAGGGGTGGATCATGAGGAGGCCGTGGATCGCGGCGCCGTGGGGAAGCCCCTCCGCGCCCACCCGCATCGCCACGTGGTGCGCGATGTTGGCGCCGGCGCTCTCGCCGCCGAGGTAGAGGCGGGCGAAGTCGGCGTGGTCGGCGAGCCATGGCTCAAAGCCAGCGGCGGCGGCGCCGGGGGCGGCGTGGGAGACGACCCAGGCGAGCGCGTCCCAGGAGTCGGCGTAGGCGGCGGGGACGGGGTGCTCGGGCGCGAGGCGGTACTCGACGGAGACGACGAGGACGCCGGCGAGCGCGGCGAGGTTGTTGAAGTAGGCGTGGAAGGTGGGGTTGAAGGCGGAGCCGAGGCAGAAGCCGCCGCCGTGGTAGTAGACGAGGACGGGGAGCTTGGCCTTGGCGGGAGCGTCGAGGTCGATGCGGGGGAGGTAGAGGCGCGCGGAGACCTGCGGGGAGATGACGCGGTCGCGGGAGG
Source organism: Thinopyrum elongatum (assembly GCA_011799875.1). Taxonomy (NCBI): domain Eukaryota; kingdom Viridiplantae; phylum Streptophyta; class Magnoliopsida; order Poales; family Poaceae; genus Thinopyrum; species Thinopyrum elongatum. The sequence goes on along the minus strand of CM022301.1, from coordinate 512,439,625 downwards.
CGACCCCGTTGGCGGCGTCGGCGTCGGCGGAGGCGGCGACGAACTCGGAGCCGAAGTAGCGCTCCACGCGGTTCTTGTAGATGCGGATGCAGGGCATGGACTCGTAGACGATCTCGTCGTCGGCCGCGGGCGCCGGGGCCGGGATGGGGGCGGCGGCGGCCATCGCGCGCGCGGGCGAGATCTGGGCGACGGAGCGACGGTGGTTGGGACTTGGGGTCGAGGCTGAGGGGACGTGTAGACTTTGCTTTGCGCTGGTCAAGTAGAAATGGCTCTGCCAGCGCCTAGCGATTGGCTTCTTGCTGAGGCAGAATTGATTAATTCCATTGCTTAATCCAGATTAGTAGTAGTAGTAGTAGAACATGGAAGAGTTCTGACCGATTTTCTTTATTTTTTGTGGGAAGAAGGGTTCTGAATCCTGATCTGCTTGCCCAAAATTCATAGGTTGCGTAGTAGCATAATGAGTCTTGCTATGCGTACGACCATTGCTTGTCCGATTTCATACGACACAGCAGATCAAGCCGTTCAACTCCTGATCCAAACGGCAGCACACCACTAGATTAGGCATCGTATAGAGTCGGACAGAGTAAAATCGTACACACAGTAGTTCCGTAGCATAATTAAGTTGGTCAAATGGGTGAAAATGGTGTTTCTTTAGTCCAAAATGGCTGCAATTTGCCGCCTCCTTCTGTCAACATTTTTTCTGAAGCTATTTCGAAAAGAAAGAAAATGGAAACCTCGAAGCCAATGCCTGGATCTGGAGAAAATTGTTTAGTTATTTCGTGGGAATGCAGCAAATGCGATCCCAGTTGGCTTTTATAAATAAAAACAAACCTCGTCTGCTCGTGCAAGATCGCCTCATACAGTATATGCTCTGCCTCTCAACTCACCAGAATATGCAGAGTCAAACAAGAACACGCCGCCCCAGTTGTATCAACTCCACAGCCCCATATGGCCTACCACTGAAACTCGTGCACAGCGCTACAGTTGACCGACCAAGCTGACTGGCTACAAAAGAATAAATACTACTCCCGCCTTTCACAAACATAAGATGTTTTACATATTTCAATATAAATTACATTCAGACTGAAATGAATAAACAAACACACTAAAATGCGTGTACATACATCTGAGTCGGAAAAAAATTTAGAACATCTTATGTCTGCGAACGGATGGATTTTCACAGATCGACTTTTTCTCCTGACTATAATTTTGCTCAGGAGTTCACAATCTCAGGTGTACAAAGTGATTACCTGATGTTTTAGAATGATCCTACTTACTTGCAGCGATCTCGCTACCTAGAAGATTTCTCCCGGTGCCAACCATTCTCAAAATATGAAATCGATCTTCCGCATATGCCCTAGCAATAAGCTGTTACCCTGAATTTATGTGCCAAAGATATAAGCAGTGGCGGCGCCAGAATCGAGGGAGCATGAATTCAAAGGGACGTAGAAAACTGGATCGCCGGGGGAAGAAACATTTGTGTAGTAGTATGCCGGGGGAGTATGATTTTGTTATTTGCGGTTCTTGCCTTACAACGCGCAAACTTGTTTGAGCTCTCCCTCCTCTCTGCTGATGAATGAACACGACAAGTCTTTTGCCCTGAAATATAAATGGAGGGATATATCGATCAATGGGTGGTTACCAAGGACGTGATAGGGAGGTGGAGTTGGGTGAGAAAGTGATGGATCGAACGATACACAAATTTACTACTACTACTCCATGAAGTGTTCATGGTAGATTGTTGGTCAAGCGTTAATCTTGTGAGTAGGTTGGTGCTGCACCGATCTACTCCCTCCATTCCTAAATATTTGTTTTTTAGATATTTCAAATGAACTATCATATGCGAATGTATATAGACATATTTTAGAGTGTAGATTCACTCATTTTACTCTGTATGTATGTTGAAATCTTTAGAAAGACAAATATTTAAGAACGAAGAAAATATCATGCATGTTATTACCAAAAATGAGTTATCGGGTGCTTCCCCTTTATGCCGCCTCTTAGCTTGATACATCAAATTTCATTTACATGACGTGAAACTAATGAACGGAAAGGATGAACCCTAGCTTTTCTAGCTACCTAATTGAGGTATGCTTTGAGCCTTTGAGCTCAACGTTACCACGGCCTACCAGTTGGTGCACGCAAGGAAAGCAAAGATGCTACACTTGGCCATGTGGTTGTTGGGACTCTGGGTTGAGGTTGAGGTTGACAGCATCTCCATCCCCCTCCCCCAACAGGCCTGCCAGGCCGCTTTTTTATCGCCAGCTGCAAAAAAACGGTCCAGTCGTATTCCCACGAGTTAAAATTTCATCGGTTAGGGCCGAAATTGGCGCCGACGGACCCAAGCCGAAACCAGCGCGCTCGGGCCGACCGGGGGCGTTGGGGTAAAGAAAAAACGCGCCAAAACTTCCCGCACCCGATCCCCACCCCATGGACCCGCCGAGTCAGTGACTGCATCATCGTCATCATCTCATCGCCTCGGCTCCCGCGCGAATCAATGGCAAGGCTGCCGCCGGTCAGCCTTCCAAGATCACGGGCGGCACAATCAAGGCGAGCCGCCGCGCGTCCCGCCCCTTCCCGCCACGCGTCCACACTGTTGCCCCCCCCCCATCGCCGCTATAAAAGCCGCCCCCACCCCTCACCGCTTGGCCGCACACCTGCCTCGCCACAACCATCTCTCTCTCGCCGCAACCCCTCTCTCCTACGCCGCCGACCACCCTCTCTCCTTTCCCCGTCTCTAGTCCGGCCGATGGCGGAGAGGTTCCCCAGCGATGAAGTGGCGGCCGGCTTCGGCTGCAGCCATCTTCACGAGTGGGAGGCGCGCCTCCTCCACGAGGCCAACTACCCGGTGTCACCGGACATACGCATGTCGAGCTCATGGAGGCTCAGCGCCGGAGGTGTCCCCGTCCCCCCGCCGCCGACAGACGTCGAACGCCACGGCGAGATCACGCGCATCCGGGCGTCCCTGCCGGAGGAGGTGCAGCATCTGCCGAAATACGCCCCCGACAACCACGTTCTGTGGACGGCATACTTCGAGCGCCGCCACATCGACCAGCTCGCCTCCACCAACGGCGCGTCGGCGCCAAGGGGGCGCCACAACACCGACGGCTGCTGTCTGTGGTGGGGCGTCCCCAGGCGCACGCTCCACGCCGTCCTCGAAGCACCTCGAGGGCGGCAACGAGCCGCCGTTCGAGCACCCGGCGGCCTCGTTCTCACGCTGGAGCGGCAGCTCGTGGCTGCAGAGGCGCATGGCGGGGTCCTCCTCCTCCTGCTCTCGTTCCCCCGGCACGACGCCACTCGCCGCCGTCAAGGCCGATGTAACATCCCCAGCATCCCCTTACAGTGATCACCTCTTAACCATGACATGTCAGCAAGTTTAACAAGGGCCTAGTCATCATTTGCATCATGTTGCATTTCAACACCTAATTCAAACTTCAATTTAATTCAAGTGGAAAATAAAAGTTGTCCAAACCAGAAACTAAAATGTCCATCAAATAGCAAATAATTCAGAAGAAATTATAAAATTGTAATCAACAGTAATGAAATTAATTAAGTAACTCTAACAACCAGAAACAGCACCAAACCAGCACCAATTTAATCCATTTCATTTATTTAAAATGCAGATGAAATCATATCATGTTCAAACCACTTTTTGGGGGTAGGTAATATTGTACTATAATATTTAGACCAAGCCTCATGTTTTGTAAAAGTCTACAAATGGCTAAACAATTGTCAAGACAGAAAGGATAAAAGAAAAACAAAACAAAAATAAAATGAAGAAAGGCCATAGGCCACTTACCTGCTGCAGGCTCAAGCCGGCCCAGCCCACCTCCACCTACTTCCTCCTCCGTGTCACCTTCCCCGTGGACGCGCGCCTCTCCGCCGGCCGCAACGCGCCACCGCGACGGGGAACAGGAGCGCGAGGGGATAAGGGCGGCCCGAGCCATTCCCCCTGGACGCCTCGCCACTTCTCCCTTCCCCTCCATCGCTCTCTCCCTCTCATTCGGGAGCTCACCCGAGCGCTCCCTCCGCCGCGCCGCCTCGATCCCATGGCCTCCATGCCCGCCGCGGCGTCTCACCGTGCCCAATCGACGCGCCGACGTCCGCTACTTCGACTATGCCCGCTGAACGGAGCCGGGAGGCCACCACGGCGACGCTAGGCCGTCTTCTTCCGCTACGGCCACCGGAGCTCCTCGCCGTCGATTCGCCGCAGCTGCAGCTCCTAAGCCTCCGCCGGGCCCTCGTGCGCCCACTAGGTAAGCTCCGACGCCGCTCCTCTCTCTCCTTCCTCCCGCGCGAGCCTCACCTTGCCGCGGCACCGTTGCCCGAGCTCGAGCTCCGCTGACATGCTCGCCGCCGTCGCGTTAGCCCCTGCCATGGCCAAATGAGCACGCCAACGTGCTCACGGATGCCTCCTGGTGCTTCCTATCCCTTTAGATCGCGCGCAAACGAACTGAAATGATGAATTCGTCGTTGCCCGAACTCCGGCCGCCGCCGCGAGCTCCGTTCCGGCGCACTCTGGCCACCCCCGAGCTCACCGGCCGTCCCACTCGACGCGCGCTGCACTGGGCGTTCAGATGCAACAAACCGCGGCGAAAACGGAGCACCACAGGCAAAATCCGAGCTTGCCGGAGCTCTCTGCCGCTCCCAGCGCTCACCAGAGAGGATTCCGGCGCCGGCGCTGAGCTGGCTGCCCGCGTGGCGCCTCTGGGTCGCTGGCAGCTGGGTCCCGCAGGGCCCAGTTGACTAGTTGACCAGGTCAACGAGCTGACGTGGCGCCCACCGCCAATGACGTGTGGGTCCCCCATGTCAGCACTTTAGTTAGCGGCTAATTACACTTAATTAAGTTAAACCACTAATTAGCTAAGACACTGACAGATGGACCCCACCTAGTTCATAACTCTGTTAGTTTAGAATTAACTCACTGTTATAACCACAGAGGCTGACAGGTGGGCCCCACCTGTCAGTTTGACCACTCAGCAACTCAGTTGACTGGCTGACGCAGTGCTGACGTCATGCTGATGCAATAAACCTTTATCTGTTATTTTAAATAATTCCCGAAAATATTTAAATCTTTAAAAATTAATAACTTTTAAACCGTAGCTCAGATCGCAAAACTTAAAACATGAAAGTTGCTCAGAAAGATGAGATGAACCTGAATACGCAAATCGTTCGTCTGTCACGCGTCCCTAGCATAGAGAACCTGCAACCGTCCCCCTCCGGTTCGTCTGTCCGAAAAGGCCAGACTTCGGGAAAGCATTCTCGGATGTTTTCCCCCTTCGCCGGTATCGTGTAGCACTACGTTAGAACACCCCTAGCACCGCTTATTGTCATGTCATGCATCTGTGTGCTTTGTATTTATACTGTTTCCTCCCCCTCTTCTCGATAGAGCAAGGTACCGACACAGCTCCGGTGACTGGCTACACTACGGACGACCTTGCCTTTGCCGCTGAGCAAACAGGAAAGCACCCCCCTTTTGAGCATTCTGATATCGCCCATTCTCTTCTCTCTTATGCTTGCATTAGAATCTGCTGCTGTTACTGTATCCTATATCTGCTGCATAGCCTGTTTACTTGTAACCTGCTGTTGATACTTATCTGTTATCCTAAACTGCTTAGAATAGGTTGGGTAGAGACCATCAGAGACCCCTAGTTATCCCGATTGCCCCGCGGGATGATCAGAAGACTCGAGTAACGGGATTGAAGACCAGGCCCCGACACCGCACGTCACTTCCCCCCTTTAGTTGCCGACACTACTGGGTTACTATCGAGTGCCGAGGGTGATACCACATCAGCACTTCTGATGATACCCTTGTAGGTTAGTTATTTGGTCGTGGTAAGCGAGGGTGATTCCTCCTACACCACCCCCGATAACGACGTCGTCGCGCAACTCCTCAAGTGTGGACCTCGAGGGTGATTCCTCCTCCGTTCACCTTGACGGTAACATCAGAGGGAATTCCATCGAGGGTGATTCCTTAGGGTTCCCCTTGGTGTCAGACACACAGATACTTTGGTTACTATGACTGAACACTGAACCATGATACTAAAGACGGGTCGGCCCTGAGGGGTACCCGCGCGAGCTTAATTGCGAGTGATGTGGACTCGGGTGGACCTGGAGGGTGCCCGAGAGTTGAACACGAGGCGTGGCCGGGCATTCTTAGCCCTTGCCGCAAGTCCTCGAGACGGGGCGACGGGGTCACATCTTTCGTGAGTCTCTGCTCGTTACCGCGCGCTCCTAATCCACTAACGGTTTGGATATTTGATCCGAGGGGCCTCTGGCCTGATAGCACTAACCATCACGTGGGCATAGTATGGGCGTTCTGCGTCGTATACTTCAGCCAAAGCTTAATGGACGTCAGCGATTGAGCGGCGCGCGCCGAGTTGGACTGGTTACGCAACTGCGCTTGTATTAAGGGGTTGCTAGGTCTGCTCTCGGTCGTGAACGTAATGTGCAGGAGTTCCCGGGGCGATGGCCCAAGACCCCTGGGGGCATAGGTTTAGTCCGGCGTGTTGACCTCTCTGTTAAGTATTTGGTCGGGTTGCGGCGTATCGTTTGGCCGAGGCCGGGCATGACCCAGTAAAGTGTGTCCGGCCGGAGTTAATCGAGCGTGGTGGGTAAGTTGGTGCACCCCTGCAGGGAAGAACTAATCTATCGATAGCCTGTCCTATGGTAACGGACACTCGGAGTTGTATCCCGATCGGTACAACTAGAACTTGAGATGAAATGGATAGTATGGCTCTGGGATTGCTTTCTCGCAGGGAGTCGAGAAAGGATCTCTGGCCGAGGTTGATGATACACTACTACTACTTTACATTGTGTAATCTGCACTCTTCTAATGCTGCAAGACCGATGAAGATGTTTGAAGATGCTAGTCTTCAATAGGACTAGGCTATCCCCCTCTATTCTGGCATTTCTGCAGCACAGTCCACATATACAGCCCCCTTTGAAAATGTTGCATACGTGGTGTAGATCCTTGCTTGCTGAGTACTTCGGATGAGTACTCATGTTTGCTTTATTTTCTTTTTCTCCCCATATTCAATTGACATCGCCAGATGACGGAGCCCCTGAGCTAGCTGCCCCCGTCGACGACTACGGCTACTACTACTACCCTCCAGGCGAGTACTACTACGAGGAGCCGACAGACGATCAGGAGTAGGATTCGAAGGGTCCTAGGCAGGAGGCCTATGCCTTTCGATCGTAGTATTTTATTTTGCCCCGCCTTTCTAAAAGGCTTATCTCTATTTCTGTAATATATCTGTACCCAGATATCTGTCGCTTCCGCTGACACTTGTATGCCATCGAGCTATATATTCGAGCCCTCGAGGCCCTGGCTTGTAATATTAAGCTTGTATGACTTTATTTATGTTTTAGAGTTGTGTTGTGATATCTTCAAGTGAGTCCTTAGGCTTGATCGTGTGCATTTGCGTGTATGGTTAGTGCACAATTAAGCCGGGGTCATCACAGGTTGGTATCAGAGCCGACTGCCTCTAGGAGTCCCCCTTTCCAACTCCTTGGCCGAAGTTGAGTCTAGTGGTCCAAAATTATTTTACTAACTTGGTTGTGTGGCTTACGGGCCCACGTCGCCAACTGGGTGGTATTAGGATCTTTTATTCCTCGTCTTTACTCTGGGACTCTGATTTCTCTTCTATTCGGGTTAAAGATTTTACTAACTCTGGCATTAGGTTCTCGTAACCGCTTCCTCCCGGAGAGCCCCTCATGCCAGATGATCGCTTGGTTCATCAAAAGACTCCGATGATACTCCTCAAAGTTCCCGAGACCCTGTGCCCACTGCTTTGCAGTTCCTGACCACCGATAAACTCCGATGGATAACTAGTTACAACTGTCGCTCATATATTCGTTCCAGTTACTTTTGGGTTCTATCCGATATATCGAAATACTATCCGGCATTTCGAGAATTCTCTGAACCTACTGCCTTGCAGTTCCTTTCCGTCTGAACACACCTACGAATAAATCCTCATACCTACATGGGGTCCGTTCATTCCTAGTTATATATTCAAGTGCTTTCCAGGACACATTGAATTACTATCTGATCTCCTGAAAATTCTCTGCAACTTATTGCTCTTGAAATTCTTGCCTGCTTGTCTTATGGTTAATTCCATATGTCTAGTAATCCCCGTCAACATCCTTTGCCTATTACCATTTTGAATCCCCTGAATCAATATGCTGCGAATGTTCGCCATCATCAGTCGATTCCTAGAATTCGTCCTTCCGGCTCAGTCACCATTCCGGACATGAGCTGGTTCTCGGCAAATCAAGTATTGATTGATTGTCCAGCTAAGCATGTGCAAATCACTCGTCCCCCTGCCTAGGTGAACTAATTGTCACTCTTGGTTTTGGAAATCGTGAACCCTCTGAATTTTATACTTGGGTTGTTCAAGTGCTTCCTTAATTCGATGTGCTTGCCTCCCATCCTTTCTCGGAGGACTCTCAGGTGGAACTGGTTGTTAAAACCTTACCCCGTTAGTTCTCATGGATTACTTTATTCCTTTTGTGGACAATTATCCGACTGATTCTTTTCTATTCTAAGAACCTTATCGGTTCCTTCCCCGTTGACATTGCCTTTGGCACTAAAGCATTCTCTACTTCTACCGTCTGTATATCCGCCCAGCTTGCATGGCACTGAGAGGTAGTGCATTCCTTCTCCATATTGACTTGGGACTGACTACTGACCAGGACATGTCCCGCAACCATGGGTGGAGATCTCTGCAAGACGGAACGCTAAAGTTGTTCATGTAGTTCTATTCAACCTACTCACATTTGGACAGAGCTTTTGCTTCTGACCCTTCGTTTTGGAATCATAACCCCCTTTGTACTTTAACGTCGGATTATTCCGATGTTTCTATAATCTGATGCTGTTACATTCTTTCTTCTTCTGGTTGAGTACCGCTACTCACGTCAGATCCTTTGTCGTCTACCTGATCTTTTGTTGGATCAATATCCGACAGTATCCTTCGTATTCAAACATCTTATGAGCTCTTCCCTTGGTATTTAGTACCTCCGATAAATTGTATCATCTGCTTTCACTTCGATACTCTGCTTTCGAACTTGCATCCCTTGCTTTGGCTGATGGTTGTATGGATTCGTAAAATTGTCCCGATGGGTTGTATCTATGCTTCTGTCCTCTGCGAGAACCCAGAAACTTCTACGGGCCAGCCATTACTGGTGTTACGCCAGATAAATTTTCAATATTTCAACGTCATTAAAGCGAGGAGTGAATGAAAGGTTATGCATTGAAGAAGTGGGAGTCGACCTTGAACCCTGTGTTCATGCCCATGGACCCGATGTAGAACTTACCATGGAAGCTGCTCGTAAAAATAATTCCCCCTTGCACAAGTTCATCTTGTATTTATGAATTGATCTTTTGCAATCGTGGTTCCGACCATATTTCCTCCTTGATACCATTTCCCGGATAAGTTAAAATACTTATCCTCTGCAAATCATCTTCCCCGTCCAACTTCTACTCCGATTTACCTTCCGGTATTACCCCTAGTACTTATTACTAGGAAGTTTAATACCCCATCACATCATTCCTAGCCCGATCGGCTATATCACTATCGAACTAACTCTAACTGTGCTACCTGGTCCCTATAACCGGAGCAACTTCCGACGATGAGCTAAGCTTACGTCGATCTTCCTCATCTTATCATTTCACCTCGAACAACAAGCTTGACCTCGAGCTTGTGTCGTATCCGTGGCTCCAATAACCTTTCGCTTCATCCTCCCTTTGACTAAGATGTCATCGCTGACCGATTACATCTTCTTGAAACCTCTCGACAAATGTGTCGTGATCATCATCAACATTCCGAGCTCTTTCAGGATATCAATTGAATTCATGGTGAGAAGTACCATCCTTACCCCTCGATGATTTGTGATATCATCGACAACACTCTTGTCTTCTTTCCAACACATGTTTGATCATGTCTTGGATATACTTTGAGCTCCTTGCCATTCTTGCAAATTATTCCTTGAGTATTTCTTGAGATCTTCGAACCCAATCTTTACTTGACACCATATCATTGCTACTTCGAAGCATGATAGTGGTATTCCGAATATCAACAAGAACATTGGAAGCACATTGCCAAATGTTTCTCGATCAAATATCCAAACACCGTTGCATGGGTAATATCATGATTCATCCCTCGCCCCTTTACCTAAAAGCTTTTGAACTTGATGTCCCATCATGTATATCATGCTCCGCTTTTCCTTGGACAGGATATACTCCCAATTCTTGTGTGTAAACACATTTTCCTTTCCATTGTTTTGTTTAACCTTTCCAGTAATCTAGCTTATTTAAGCAGAAATAATTCTTTGCCTATGAAAACATCTCGGTCTACAACTCTATCAGTGTGACCCTGTTACTATTGTTGATGACATTCCGGTAACTACCGAAGGACGAGAACTTTGCCTATTGGTCCGCCTCGTTTAACGAGAAGAAAAATGGTTCTCTTCGTCCCTCGCCCTTGGTACCGACGATGTTGCCGACATAGCTGACAAGCTATCTTCTGACATACCTTGTTGTCGTGACCGGTAAAGATGACACCGCTCTCCCTACACTCGATCGACACCCCCACAGTTCCACAGGATCGGAACCTGACTCTCTTGTAAATCCTTGATTTCGAAGTATCCTTTGCTCTTGGCTTTGTGTGCTATCACGAGCCACCCTCTGAGAGTTGATCTATTCCCGATGCTCTGAACCCCCTTCTCACACTCTGTTCAGGTATCGATCGGATGTCCATTCGCTTGAAACTTAATATGGTACCTTCATACTTTGCTCTTGAAGTTTTCTTAAGTTTCAACTCAAGAGACACTACTGCCGCATTCCCTGAATTGTCCATCAGATAATCGACCCTACAAGGGTCAGTTCTCCCGAAGTTACCCTTCACTTCCCCACTTAAATCACGGGACGAGATTTCTTGTAGTGGAGGAGATTTTGTAACATCCCCAACATCCCCTTAAAGTGATCACCTCTTAATCATGACATGTCAGCAAGTTTAACAAGGGCCTAGTCACCATTTGCATCATGTTGCATTTCAACACCTAATTCAAACTTCAATTTAATTCAAGTGGAAAATAAATGTTGTCCAAACCAGAAACTAAAATGTCCATCAAATAGCAAATAATTCAGAAGAAATTATAAAATTGTAATCAATAGTAATGAAATTAATTAAGTAACTCTAACAACCAGAAACAACACCAAACCAGCACCAATTTAATCCATTTCATTTATTTAAAATGCAGATGAAATCATATCTTGTTCAAACCACTTTTTGGGGGTAGGTAATATTGTACTATAATATTTAGACCAAGTCTCATGTTTTGTAAAAGTCTACAAATGGCTAAACAATTGTCAAGACAGAAAGGATAAAAGAAAAATAAAACGAAGAAAGGCCAGAGGCCACTTACCTGCTGCAGGCTCAAGCCGGCGCAGCCCACCTCCACCTACTTCCCCCTCCGTGTCACCTTCCCCGTGGACGCGCGCCTCTCTGCCGGCCGCAACGCGCCACCGTGACGGGGAACAGGAGCGCGAGGGGATAAGGGCGGCCCAAGCCATTCCCCCTGGACGCCTCACCACTTCTCCCTTCCCCTCCATCGCTCTCTCCCTCTCATTCGGGAGCTCACCCGAGCGCTCCCTCCGCCGCGCCGCCTCGATCCCATGGCCTCCATGCCCGCCGCGGCGTCTCACCGTGCCCAACCGATGCGCCGACGTCCACTAGTTCGACTACGCCCGCTGAACGGAGCCGAGAGGCCACCACGGCGACGCTAGGCCGTCTTCTTCCGCTACGGCCACCGGAGCTCCTCGCCGTCGATTCGCCGCAGCTGCAACTCCTAAGCCTCCGCCGGGCCCTCGTGCGCCCACTAGGTGAGCTCCGACGCTGCTCCTCTCTCTCTCCTTCCTCCCGCGCGAGCCTCACCTTGCCGCGGCACCGTTGCCGGAGCTCGAGCTCCGCTGACGTGCTCGCCGCCGTCGCGTTAGCCCCTGTCATGGCCAAACGAGCACGCCAACGTGCTCACGGCTGCCTCCTGGTGCTTCCTATCCCTTTAGATCGCGCGCAAATGAACTGAAACGATGAATTCGTCGTTGCCCGAACTCCAGCCGCCGCCGCGATCTCCGTTCCGGCGCACTCCGGCCACCCCCGAGCTCATCGGCCGTCCCACTTGACGCGCGCTGCACTGGGCGTTCAGATGCAACAAACCGCGGTGAAAACGGAGCACCACAGGCAAAATCCGAGCTCGCCGGAGCTCTCTGCCGCTCCCGGCGCTCGCCGGAGAGGATTCCGGTGCCGGCGCTGAGCTGGCTGCCCGCGTGGTGCCTCTGGGTCGCTGGCAGCTGGGTCCCACAGGGCCCAGTTGACTAGTTGACCAGGTCAACGAGCTGACGTGGCGCCCACCGCCACTGATGTGTGGGTCCCCCATGTCAGCACTTTAGTTAGCGGCTAATTACACTTAATTAAGTTAAACCACTAATTAGCTAAGACACTGACAGATGGACCCCACCTAGTTCATAACTTTGTTAGTTTAGAATTAACTCACTGTTATAACCACAGAGGCTGACAGGTGGGCCCCACCTGTCAGTTTGACCACTCAGCAACTCAGTTGACTGGTTGACGCAGTGCTGACGTCATGCTGATGTAGTAAACCTTTTTCTGTTATTTTAAATAATTCTACAAAATATTTAAATCTTTGAAAATTAATAACTTTTAAACCGTAGCTCAGATCGCAAAACTTAAAACATGAAAGTCGCTCAGAAAGACGAGACGAACCTGAATACGCAGTCCGTTCGTCTGTCACGCATCCCTAGCATAGAGAACCTGCAACCGTCCTCCTCCGGTTTGTCTGTCCGAAAAGGCCAGACTTCGGGAAAGCATTCTCGGATGTTTTCCCCCTTCGCCGGTATCGTGTAGCACTGCGTTAGAACACCCCTAGCACCGCTTATTGTCATGTCATGCATCTATGTGCTTTGTATTTATACTGTTTCCTCCCCCTCTTCTCGATAGAGCAAGGTACCGACGCAGCTCCGGTGACTGGCTACACTACGGACGACCTTGCCTTTGCCGCCGAGCAAACACGCAAGCACCCCCCTTTTGAGCATTCCGATATCGCCCATTCTCTTCTCTCTTATGCTTGCATTAGAATCTGCTGCTGTTACTGTATCCTATATCTGCTGCATAGCCTGTTTACTTGTAACCTGCTGTTGATACTTATCTGTTATCCTAAACTGCTTAGAATAGGTTGGGTAGAGACCATCAAAGACCCCCCAGTTATCCCGACTGCCCCGCGGGATGATCAGAAGAGCCGAGTAACGGGATTGAAGACCAGGCCTCGACACCGCACGTCACTTCCCCCCTTTTGTTGCCGACACTACTGGGTTACTATCGAGTGCCGAGGGTGATACCTCGTCAGCACTTCTGATGATAACCTTGTAGGTTAGTTATTCGGTCGTGGTAAGCGAGGGTGATTCCTCCTACACCACCCCAGATAACGACGTCGTCGCGCAACTCCTCAAGTGTGGACCTCGAGGGTGATTCCTCCTCCGTTCACCTTGACGGTAACATCAGAGGGAATTCCATTGAGGGTGATTCCTCAGGGTTCCCCTTGGTGTCAGACACACAGATACTTTGGTTACTATGACTGAACACTGAACCATGATACTAAAGACGGGTCGGCCCTGAGGGGTACCCGCGTGAGCTTAATTGCGAGTGATGTGGACTCGGGTGGACCTGGAGGGTGCCCGAGAGTTGAACACGAGGCGTGGCCGGGCATTCTTAGCCCTTGCCGCAAGTCCTCGAGATGGGGCGACGGGGTCACATCTTTCGTGAGTCTCTGCTCGTTACCGCGCGCTCTTAATCCACTAACGGTTTGGATATTTGATCCGAGGGGCCTCTGGCCTGATAGCACTAACCATCACGTGGGCATAGTATGGGCGTTCTGCGTCGTATACTTCAGCCAAAGCTTAATGGACGTCAGCGATTGAGCGGCGCGCGCCAAGTTGGATTGGTTACGCAACTGCGCTTGTATTAAGGGGTTGCTAGGTCTGCTCTCGGCCGTGAACGTAACGTGCAGGAGTTCCCAGGGCGATGGCCCAAGACCCCTGGGGGCATAGGTTTAGTCCGGCGTGCTGACCTCTCTGTTAAGTATTTGGTCGGGTTACGGCGTATCGTTTGGCCGAGGCCGGGCATGACCCAGTAAAGTGTGTCCGGCCGGAGTTAATCGAGCGTGGTGGGTAAATTGGTGCACCCCTGCAGGGAAAAACTAATCTATCGATAGCCTGTCCTACGGTAACGGACACTCGGAGTTGTATCCCGATCGGTACAACTAGAACTTGAGATGAAATGGATAGTATGGCTCTGGGATTGCTTTCTCGTAGGGAGTCGAGAAAGGATCTCTGGCCGAGGTTGATGATACACTACTACTACTTTACATTGTGTAATCTGCACTCTTCTAATGCTGCAAGACCGATGAAGATGTTTGAAGATGCTAGTCTTCGATAGGACTAGGCTATCCCCCTCTATTCTGGCATTTCTGCAGCCCAGTCCATATATACAGCCCCCTTTGAAAATGTTGCATATGTAGTGTAGATCCTTGCTTGCTGAGTACTTCGGATGAGTACTCACGTTTGCTTTATTTTCTTTTTCTCCCCATATTCAATTGACGTCGCCAGATGACGGAGCCCCTGAGCTAGCTGCCCCCGTCGACGACTACGGCTACTACTACTACCCTCCAGGCGAGTACTACTACGAGGAGCCGACAGACGACCAGGAGTAGGATTCGGAGGGCCCTAGGCAGGAGGCCTACGCCTTTCGATCGTAGTATTTTATTTTGCCCCGCCTTTCTAAAAGGCTTATCTCTATTTCTGTAATATATCTGTACCCAGATATCTGACGCTTCCGCTGACACTTGTATGCCATCGAGCTATGTATTCGAGCCCTCGAGGCCTTGGCTTGTAATATTAAGCTTGTATGACTTTATTTATGTTTTAGAGTTGTGTTGTGATATCTTCAAGTGAGTCCTTAGGCTTGATCGTGTGCATTTGCGTGTATGGTTAGTGCACGATTAAGCCGGGGTCGTCACAGCCGAGCCAATGGAGACGCCGGACCGCCGGCGCAGCCCCGACGGCGGCCTCATATAAACGAGGGGCGCCGCCAACCTTCCCCTCCTCCCCGCGGCCATCGTCGCCTGGTCAGGCCGAAGAAGGAGCCGACGACGCCACCCGTCATCGTCAAGTAGGAGCACGTCGACATGGCCGCCGACCTCGAAACCGGTCTAAAATGGGAGCGGGACGACTACGTGCGGGAGGAGATGGAGCGCCAGCGCCGCGCCCTGGAGGAAATCGCCGCGTGGCGCCGCGGCCGCGAGGATGGCGGCGTCATCGTCCTCGAAGACAGCGACGAGGAGGCGCCGGCGCCGACCAACCCCATCCGCAGCGGCGACCCAGGAGAGGGATGCAGCAAGGATGGCGGCGACTACACCGCCTTCTACAAAGCTCCTCGGCATGTAGTAGGCTCGGGGCGGCGGCGGCGGCGTAGTTTTTTTAGTTTTTTAATTATGTATTTAAATTTATACAAATATGAATAAAAACCGTCTGAATTTGGTCTAAATTCATGTCATTTTCTTCGAAATTTAGCCAAATTTGTATTTAAAAATAGCGCCGGCTAGCCCCCAGGAGGCAGTTGGGGGGGGGGGGGGGGGGGGGGGGGGGGGAGACTTTGCTCTGCGCTGGTCAAGTAGAAATGGCTCTGCCAGCGCCTAGCTAGGTTGGTGTTGATTGGCTACTTGCTGGAACTACTTAAACATGAAGCAGAGTTGATAGTTTAATCTTTTTTTCGAGTTGGTAATCCTGATTAGATTAGTAGTAGAACATGGAAGAGTTCTGACTTTCTTTTATTTATCTTTTACTGCAAGAAGAGTTCTGGTTCCTGGTTTGCTTGCTCAAAGTCGTTTTTTTCCCGTGAATATGCAAAGCTTGGATATTATTTCATTCATAGATACAGATTGAATGGTTACAGATTATGAGTAAGTTGGTTAAGTGGATGAAAATGTTGTTTCTTTAACCCAAATGACTACTACAATTTACTCTCTTCTTCTGTCAATATTTTAGTGAAGCCATTTCGTAAAAATAAATGAAGCCAATGCATCGACCTAGAGAGCATTGTTTAATTGTTTCGTATGAATGCAGCAAATAGGGTAGAGGGAGCTCATGTGCTTGTGCAAGCTTCTCTTACATTGCATATGCTCTGAACTCACCGGAATATACGAGGGTCAAACAAGAATACGTCGCCTCTTTGTGACCTACCACTGAAACTCGTGCACGGCCGCTACGGTTGACCCGGCTGATCGGCTCCAGAAGAATCCCAGCCGATCCTTTCTGTTTTCTTGTTCCTATAATTTTGCTAACGAGCTCAAGATCGATCTCTAGCTAGTTACAAAGTACTCTCTCCGTGGATCGGGAGTTCGGGACCGATCTCTTCTCCCGTCGGCGACGAACCCTAGCTATCTACTCTCTCTCAAAAAAAAAAAGTACTCTCTCCGTTTCTAAATGTAAATCCTTTTTTTAGAGATTTCAATAATGACTACATACAGATGTATAGGCATATTTTAGAGCGTAGATTCACTTCTTTTGTTCCGTATGTAGTCCGCATTGAAATCTTTAAAATGACTTATATTTAGGAACTGGGAGAGTAATTACCAGATGTTTTAGAATGATCCTAGTTTTCTTTTTCTTTTTTTGGAAAGCCATCATGGCATGCTTTTTTTTCGTCTGAGAATTCATGACAGCATGTTTTATTGGTTGTAAAACAACGTTACATTGTTCATCAGGCTTTGGGGGCTCATCAACCCAACTACTCCCTCTTTAAACTAATATAAAAATGTTTAAATGCGAAAATTCATTATGGCTCATACTACCATATGATCTCATTATCCAAGCCTTTAGTTCACATCGAGATGGAAGCGTGGGTCCGTATTAACGGGTGTATTCTGCTGACGTGAACTTTATTGAACAGTGCTACTGTTGAACATGCGCTGTCATTTATTGCTACAGCAGGAAGGGTCGTCTACGGTCTCCCCGTTTATGCAATTTCCTGGACCGGGTTCCTCCAAATTATGGTCCGCTGGACCAATTTCTTTAGAGAGGCTGCTCACCCGTAGTGACTTTTTCTTTTGCGTTTTTGTTTTGTGCTTGCAGTCTCGCCAGTGTCCTTTCTTCGAAAGGCAAGACACATACCCTTTAGTACTCGAGTCTGTTGTAGCTTGCCGTATAATGACCAAACAGAATAGCTTGGTGGCGAATCGGGTCGCAGGATCAAATTCTCATTTTTGCCAGCTGTCTTTTTAAAGTGTTTTCAAATTTAGAAAAATATATTCTAGCACCAAGTGGGAGGTGTATCTTAAACCCTCGAGCTCCCGAAGGAAGGAAAGATGGGCTGACCGCTTGTACAAGAACTACGTTGTGTCTACCAAGGCTTAAACATATTTTATTTTGAAGCAAAAAAATCAAATTCAGAATTCATTTGAAAATTTTGGGCGATAATAATCCAAAAATTCTGAGATTTTCTGGAAACTGGTTTTCCCGGTCCCTACGAAGAAAAATCGGAATCGAGGAAAAAAAACCTTGACTAGCATACCGCAGTGCCTGAACTAGATGTATCAACACCAAAAGCAAGAACAACTCTCCAATTGAAGAAAACAGGGGGAACTAATCCAAACATCCCGGCAACCGTTTCTACTTTTCCTCACCCTAAATGCCAAAAAAACTACTAATTGGCATGGAAAAACATTTTTGCATCTACCATTGTCACAACCTTGCAACGACGCAAAATCCATCGGTTAGTGACCATACCAGCAAACCTCAAATGTGCGAACTATATTTATCAACATCGAAGCCGGAATTACTCGCAAGCTCGGGGTACATCCTACATTTTCACACATGTTTTTGAGGTGACACCCAATGATCGCTCATTGTACGCACCAGCAAAAGCCAAAACGTCTGCAGTACATGTCACCGCCAAAATCAGGAACCACTCCCCCGGAAACCAAAACCAAACATCCCGACAACCATTTTCTAATTTCTCTGCCTAAGAACCAAATTCATCGATCAATGTCCACACCAGTCATTTATGTGATCTACATTTATCAACTGGGACGCGTACTGAACCCAAGTCAACGGACAGGGAAAGTTGAATCCCGCCACTAAGAGCAACTCCAACTAGCAGATTCAAACTGTCCGCGTGTGTTCGTTTCGGTCAGAACAGACCAAAGCGCCGGCCCAACGCACATACCCAAACTCAAATCGCATCCGTTTGGTGTCCGTCAGGATGCATTTCAGGCCAATTTTTGTGCCTGATTTACGTTCACACAGACACAAAACGGACACGACGCATGTCACGGTACCAGTGGACCGGCTAGTTCCGCGAATGGGTCCGCGCGCCGCCCGTGTTGCTCGGCGCGACGCCGGAACAGGAGACGATGCACCTCCAACAATGGAGGACGCGCGCACTGGCGGAGGAGCGCTCTGACGGCGAGCGTCAGATGGAGCACGGGCCTGGAAGGCGGCATTCCCCAGCGCCGGAGCAGATCGACCTAACCAGTCCGGGGGAGGACGACGACGCCTAAGGCAGCACGCGGGTGGCGCAGTCTTTTTTATGTTTAATTAAATTTAAGTGGACTTTGCACTACTAGGAAAAAGGCTATAGCTGATATGGACACTAATGGCGCACCTGTATCTGGTGCGCCACTGCTAGCAGTGGCGCACCAGATACAGGTGCGCCATTAGTGTCCTCATTACTAATGGCGCACCAGACACACGGTGCGCCATTACTAGCAAATTTTATTTTTTTTATTTTTCCAAAACTATTAATGGCGCACCAGGGCACAGTACGTCATTACTAGTTTTAACTATTAATGGCGCACCACACGCTCCGTGCGCCACTACTAACAAAATTTTTTTTTTTTTTTTTTTCAAAACTAGTAATGGCGCACCTGTGTGAAGTGCGCCATTACTAGTTCAAACTATTAATGGCGCACCACAACCACGGTGCGCCACTACTAACAATTATATTTTTTTTTTTTGCAAAACTAGTAATGGCGCACCCCTAACTGGTGCGCCATTAGTAACCAGGGTTACTAATGGCGCATTTTTAGGTGGTGCGTCATTAGTAACCTGAGACCAGCTAGATATTTTGGACAGCCACCTACCACACTCACTTTCCCCACTTCATTCTCTCCACCTCCTCCTTCAAGTTTGTCTCGGCTGCCTCCTCCTCCTCACCTCATTTGCACCATAGATTCACCCAAATTAAGTGGTTAAATTACCTTTTTTTGATAGGTAAGTAAGGGGAAAGCTTTCTTTAATTATGTTGTAGATCTACTTTTTTCTCCCTCCAACAACGTGCACATGCACTTTTTATGGCCTAGATCTACGTATGTTTGTGGTGTTGCATATGTTTGTGTTTGCAGGTACCGGTATTTGAAATGCGATAGTTGCCAATATTTTGCCGGAATGTTGATTCATTTCTGTTTCGGCAAGAATTTGGCACTATGCATTCTTTTTGGTCCTATTTTTAGGCAAAGTCATGCCAAATTTTTTCTTGGTTCTAAAATATCGTTTTGCTCTACCCCGCAGGCGACCATGGTTTGCACGATGACCGAAGGCATCGTGAATAGGTTTTTGAGCTCCGCGAAGGCCGAGATGCTTCAAAAGAACGAGACGGAGATAAGATGTCCGTGTCGAAGATGCAAGCTGAAGAGCCTTATTACGGACCCGGATTCCGGACAGGTGCGGGACCACCTGCTCTTGCGTGGTTTCATGGATGGCTATCGGTGGCAAGGTGATGAAGATGACTATGAAGTCGTCCATGGGGGCCGGGCAAGAAATGAGGAAGGGCAGCAAGACAACCGCGGCGGCGAGGGCGGGCGAGAAGACGAAGAATCTCCAGGACATGATCACGACGGTGATGCAGTACACAGTCATCATGTAGAAGATGCCGGGCATGATGATGAGGAAGATCAAGACGAAGGGCATGATCATGAAGATGAAGATGCCGGAGCAGACGACGATGGACCATCGGTGGGCTGGGTGCAGGACCCTCATATTCAAGAGCTGCTTCTCAAGCAGACGGATAACGCAAGAGCTGCCGCCCAAGAGAAAGCCAAGCTGGATCAACTGGAGATAGACGCGGTTACTCCATTGTATGAAGGATGCAGGCCCGAGGATACCCGCCTGAAAGTAACGCTCATGGCTCTGGAGATGAAGGTAAAACACAAAATGACCGACGCATGCTTCGACGAGAACATGTCATTCTGGCACGAACGTCTTCCCAAGGGGAACAAGTGCCCGACCAGTTTCGAGGAGGTGAAGAAAATCGTGTGTCCTCTGGATTTACCGCACGTGAAATACCATGTGTGCATGAACGATTGCATCATTTATCGGGACGAGCACGCGGAGTCTACCATATGTCCGGTGTGCGGCGTCACTCAATACAAGAAGAGGAAGAAAGCTCCTCGAAAAGTGGTGTGGTACTTTCCGATCACTCCTCGTCTGCAGCGGTATTTCGCGGACCCTAAGGCAGCAAAGCTCCTGCGTTGGCATGCGGATAGGGAGGAGAAGAAGCGAGAAGATGACGGAAATGATCCGGAGATAAATAAAAAAGACAAGATGCTGAGTCACCCTAAGGATGCGAGCCAGTGGCAAGCGTTGAACTTCGAATACCCAGATTTTGGGGACGATCCAAGGAACATCGTGCTGGGCGCGAGCACCGATGGAGTCAATCCGTTTGGCAGCCAGAGAAGCACACATAGCACCTGCCCTGTGTTTATGTGGATGTACAACCTTCCCCCCTAGAAGTGCATGAAGAGGAAGTACATTCATATGAGTATGCTAATTGAAGGGCCGAAACAACCAGGGAACGACATCAATCTGTATCTGGGGCTGCTGAAAGAGGAGCTAGACACGCTGTGGAAAACGCCAGCCAATACGTGGGACGCCGCAGAGAAAGAATATTTCCCTATGAGAGCCGCACTGCTCACGACGGTGCAAGACTATCTCGGTTACGGATATGTCGCGGGGCAGGTGGTCCACGGATTTCATGCATGCGTCAGGTGCATGGATGACACAACGTATCGCCAGCTAGATAGAGATCCCGGGTCTTCGAAAACCGTGTTCATGGGACATCGAAGGTGGCTTCGCGATGATGACTCATGGAGAAAACGCAAGGATCTGTTCGATGGTGAAACCAAACCCCGAAGACACCCGCGTACGAGGAGCGGCGAGGAAATAGACGAGCTGTTGAAAAATTGAAAAGAGTGCCCACCGCCGGGAAAGAAGCGAAAGGCGCTAGAGCCGCTGTTGAAGGTATGGAAAACGAGGTCGGTTTTCTGGGACTTGCCGTACTGGAAGATCCTCCGTGTGCCTCACAGCCTTGATGTCATGCATATCACGAAGAACGTGTGCGAGAGTCTGCTTGGTACCCTGCTCAACATGCCAGAGAGGACCAAAGATGGGCCGAAAGCAAGGGCAGACTTGAAATCAATGGGCATCAGGGAGGAGCTTCACGCTAATGATGATGAGGCGACAGACACGGAAAGTCGTCGCAAAGGCAAAAAGGCCAAGAAGATCGGAAATGACTGCCCTCCCGCGTGCTTCACTCTTAAGTCAGGAGGAGATCGAGCAGTTTTTCACCTGCCTCGTAGGAGTAAAACTTCCTTACGGTTACGCGGGGAAGATAAGCAGATACCTAGACTCAGCGAAGCAGAAGTTCAGCGGGATGAAGTCTCACGACTGTCACGTGCTGATGACGCAGATACTTCCAGTTGCAATCCGTGGGATCATGGACGCGCACGTCCGTGAAACGCTATTTGGCCTATGCAACTTTTTCAACGTCATCTCTCGGAAGTCGGTTGGCGTGAGGCAACTCAGAAGGCTACAGGAAGAGATCATGGTGATACTATGCGAGCTTGAGATGTACTTCCCGCCCGCATTCTTCGATGTTATGGAGCATCTGCTGGTCCATATCGTGGAGGATATCATCCAACTCGGGCCGACGTTCCTGCACAGCATGATGCCGTTCGAAAGGATGAATGGTGTCATCAAAGGATACGTTCGCAACATGTCACGTCCAGAGGGAAGCATAGCCAGGGGCTTTCTGACCGAAGAGTGCATCTCCTACTGCACGAATTATCTAGGCATCGATAACCCCGTTGGTCTGCCCGTCAACAGGCACCTCGGTAGGCTCGCTGGATGGGGTCACCGCGATGGTCGCCGCAAAATGCATGTCAACTTCGAGGGTCGACTCGCCGACTTTGAAAGAGCAAACCTAGTCGCGCTACAACACATAGACGTGGTCGATCCTTGGGTGGTAGAGCACAAAACCTTTATTGAGAAGACGTACAATGACCGAGGCCAACAGAGGACGGACGGAGATATAATCAAAGAGCACAACTCATGTTTCACGCGTTGGTTCAAGGAGAAGCTTCTGTCGTACCCTTTACATGAGGATTCTTCCGCGGAAGAAAAACTCATATTCGCCTTGTCACAGGGCGCCGAGCACAACCTGATGACCTATGAGGCGTACGATATCAACGGCTACACATTCTACACCGAGGACAAGGACATGAAGAGCGATGGTTATCAGAACTCCGGGGTAACGATGGAATCCTACACCGGTAACGACAAGGACAGATACTACGGAAGGATCGAGGAGATCTGGGAGCTGAGCTACGCTGGAGAGAAGGTCCCGATGTTCCGTGTCAGATGGGCCAAGAGCGTCCTAAAAGAAGACCGGGATTTCACCACCATGGTTATACCCGAAGCCAAATCCAAGACCGCGGGCGCAAACGTCACCGCGAAAAATGAGCCATGGGTACTGGCTTCCCAAGTGGACCAATGCTTCTTCATTACCGACCCGTCAAAGCCCAGTCGTGTTGTCGTGAGGAGAGGCAAAAGGAAGATCATCGGAATGGATGGAGTCGCCAATGAGCAAGACTTCGACAAGTACGGCGACCCGAAGATGGAACATGACGACGACGATGAAGTGCCATACACCACAAGAAGAAGCAGGACCACCCTACCTAAAGGACGTCCGTTCAACAGAAGAACTCCATTTGCGAAAAAGAAGGGCAAGAAGATTGTGAAAAGATAGCTAGCTAAGATCGATTGTATTTAAATCGTAGTCTTCATTTCTCGATTGTATTTCAACATATGGAAATGGGCGGCACTTTTTGAATTCATGAATATTTTGAAATCTGATGATATTTTTTCATATTCATAAATGTTTTCTAAAAAATTATTAGATGCAACTAAAAATCCAAAAAAAAATCAAATAACAAATTTGATGATATTTTTTCATATTCATATTTTTTCATAAATGTTTTGAAATCTAATGATATTTTTCCACATTAATAAATATTTTCAAATTTGATCGTCATTTTCTAAAAATTTATTAGATGCAACTAAAAATCCAAAAAAAAAACAGTTAGTAATGGCGCACCAGGGGAGGGTGCGCCATTGCTATGAAGGTATTTATGGCGCACCCGAATGAGGTGCGCCATTGATATACAAATTTTTATTTATATTTATTCTTGTATTTTATTTTTCAGTGTTCCTTTTCCCGCTTAAATTTCATGGGCACTTTTTGAATTCATGAATATTTTTTCAAATTTGATGATATTTTTTCATATTCATAAATGTTTTACCAATTCACAAATAAATGCAACTAAAAACCCAAAAAAAAAATTACTAATGGCGCACCGCTAGGTGGTGCGCCATTGCTATCCAAAAAAAAAGTTACTTATGGCGCACCGCT
The DNA here is from genome assembly GCA_011799875.1 of Thinopyrum elongatum. Classification (NCBI taxonomy): domain Eukaryota; kingdom Viridiplantae; phylum Streptophyta; class Magnoliopsida; order Poales; family Poaceae; genus Thinopyrum; species Thinopyrum elongatum. The sequence continues at coordinate 512,415,809 of CM022301.1, read as the reverse complement.
AGGTGGTGCGCCATTGCTATCCCCCCCCCCCACTAAAATCCCCAATCCCCGATCCCCAATCTCACATCTCTCTCAGCCCCCCCCCACTGCGTGCCGCTGCCCCGACCCACTGCGCCGCCGCCCCTACGTGCGCCGCCGCCCCCGCGCCCCCGCCGCCTCCCTCTCCCCATCCTGCCCTTCCTCCCCCTCCGACCCACTGCGCCGCCGCCCCTACGTGCGCCCCCCCCCGCCCCCCGCCGCCTCCCTCTCCCCCATCCTCCCCTCCTCCCCTCCTCCCCCTCCCCCCACCCCACGCGTCCCGTCTCCACGCCGTCGAGCACCGAAGTAGCCGGAAATCCAGCATGAGCGTCTACGTCGTCTCCGTCGGATACGTCGACGAACCGGACCGAAGCCGAGCCGAGGAGCACCGCGAACCCGCCACCGAGCCCTTCTTCCACCTCGGATTCCGCCGCCTCTCCTTCAAGTCCGGCCGGCCTGCTGCTCCTAATCCACTGCCGGGCCTTCGTGTGCCTCCGCGGTGAGCTCCCCTCGCTTGAAGTGTTGTACTTTCAGACAACTGAAAATTCAGTGAAGTGTCACTAGGAGCAGTAGGAACTGTCAAAATTCAGTTACCTGTCACTAGGAGCTTTCAAAATTCTGTTTGCTGTACCATGTGCTGAAGGCCTGATTGAACCTTTTGTTGGTCTAGAAAACCTGACACAAGGTAGGTGCTGACCCATGGACAGACACAATCACTATTCAGACAGACCATGTCCTCATGGAAAACATTTGCCTGAACTTACTGTGATCGTTCGATCTGCAAGGCCACTGAAGACGGTGCATAAGTGCATGATGATCGTGTGCGTATGTTACGTGGCGCTGCCGGTGGTTGGGATCACCCTAGTGGATGAAACACAATTAGATTTTGTCAATGTAGACTCTGTTTGTAGAAAGTTTGTGCTCTGTTAAGCAGAGCAGTGTGTGAGTAGGACACACATCATTCTTTTAGTATGCCTACTAGCTAGCACAATTGTTCAGAGACTACTGTTTTTGCAAGAGATTGCACTAGTCACTTGTCTAAGCTAATAACCCTAGACTTTGCCAAACACAGCTTTATCTTCTTGAGTCACTAGATTGTCGGGTTAGTCTAGTCATTCAGCTAAAATTACACTAACTACGTTAACTGACAAAACAGTCTTAACTGAAAAAAAATCAGTAGATATCAGTAGAGCAATTATGATCTGAACAATTTTCAGTAGTAGAACAATTATGATCTGAACAATTTTCAGCAGAACAATTTTCAGTTGTAGAACAATTATGATCTGTTGATAATGTACTCCAGAACTGTGAATACTAAATGAAACTTTGAGGAGGTCATCTTTAATCTGAATAATAATCTTTATAGGGAAGCTGTAGTACCATATGAATGCACAAGATGGATGTCATACTCAGCATGGATGTTTTACTGCCATTATCTTTGTTTGCAAATGTTTCCGTAAACATGATACTCCTCAAATTCAGTTAAACTACTGCCCAGAAAATGATTTTGCCTTGTCCACCTGGGATAATGATTTTGCCTTGTCCACCCGAGAGGCCCTTGAGTTTGCCGGAATGTCGATTAACTTCCGTTCCGGCAAATTCGGGTACTCCATATGTCCTATTTTCAGCAAAGGTCATGCTGAAATTTTCCGTGAATTTTAGCATGACTTTGCTAAAAATAGGACATATGGGGTACTTGCGACTAATGCATGGGCCGGGGTATCTTAGTACTTAATTAAGTAGGATCAACTGCCTCTTGTGTTATACATATAGAAGTGTGATATCAACTCATAGTTATTACTAATGTCAGTTGCTCGTCATCGATAAACCCTAATCTGGTAGGATGACCTACTAAAAAAGCCCATACCACATATTCTTTTAGGGTGCCTCGTCATCGATAAACCCTAAATGATGAAAACTTAGGCTTTTAGGGTGCCTCGGTGTCGATAAAAACCTAAATGATGAAAGCTTAGGCTTTTAGGGTGCCTCAGCGTCGACAAACCCTAAATGATAAAAGCTTAGCTTTTAGGATGCCTCGGTGTCGACAAACCCTAAATGAGGAGACAAGAAGAAGGGGGTTAGGAAGGGACTTGGACCTTAGGAACAACACACTAACAGGTTCCATCCCAAAACACCTAGGCAATATCACAAACATCTCTCAATTGTTCCTTGACAATAACCAACTTTTTGGCGACATTCCTCGAGAATTAGGTTATTTGGTCAACTTAGAGATCTTGTTCCTTGACAATAACCAACTTTTTGACCAAACTTTTTTCCTATTTAGAGCGAAACATGGCCCACAACGATGAGGCCGGCGGTTCGGGCAGCAAGGCATTCTGGGAGCTGTCCCAGGAGATGGAGGAAGAACCTCAGCGCTATGAGGACGCCGCGGAAGACACCGATCCTGACTACACAACCCCTAGTGGCGTCGGGGATGACACCACTGATGGTGCCGCCGAGGATGCCACCACTGATGATGGCAGCGCACGCACAGATGGCAGCCAACCGAAGAGGCAACGGAAGGACCGGCACCCGAACGTGCTCGGCACCGTCAAGGAGGAATTTACTGAAGTGTCCTCCGAGGGGCATCCAACGGCGCCCAAAGAATTAGTCAAGGGGTACGCGGGACAGCTCGGGTGCATTCTCCGGAGCACCGTCTCGATCAACACCGAGAACCTAAGGCATCGTGACCGAGGGAATTTGCGCAACCTCCTCTTCACGAAGCTGCATGAACGATACAAGTTCCCCGGTGACTTCGCAAACACACGCCTCTCAGGGAATAAAGTGAACAGTGCCGCCCTCACGAAGATGAGCACGGCCCTGGCTACTTGGAGAGGCGCGGTGAAGAGAATGATTGACAAAGGTGATAGTTATGAGAAGATCAAGGAGAAAAATCCTTCGATCAGCGAAGCTGACTACCTGGAGTTCAAGATCAAGTGCGAGAGCACCGCATCCGAGGAATCAAGTCGGTGGGGGAAAGATATGCGGGACTTGAACTTAGGACAGCACACACTCGGTCCCGGCGGTTACAGAGTGGCGGAACCTATATGGGACAAGGAGGACGCGGAGCGTGCCGAGCAAGGCCTACCGCCCCGCTTCGATAAATACCATGACAAGCAGACCAGGAACTATGTCAGGGCCCGGTACAAGATTGACCCGGTAACCAAGGAGCTTACCACGGATCCGAAGACCAAGGGGCTTGAGCGTGTTCTGGTAAGGAATACACCCCCGCGTAATTAGCTCCATATGGTTGCATTCTAATTAATGAAGCCAAATTTCTAAATGGTTCACGTTCCTTCCGCAGGAAACTGAAAGCAGTAGCGCGGGGTCATCTCAGAGCTCCCCTTTCGACACCCCTTTAAATAGGGCGTTGAACGTAATGAAAAACAAGGATAAGCTCAGTAAGCCGTCGTCAGCTGGTCGTGTGGCCGGCAAAGGCTTGTCCACGAAATGGTCGGAATACTATACCGCTGGGCGAAAGGAGAGAAAGATGGCCAGCTCGGAAAGCCAGGAGCGCGAGGTTCAACAACTCAAGGCACAAGTGGCGCGGATTCCGGAGATGGTCAAAGAGCAAGTGCGAGACCAACTGGGAGCGACGATCACCGCCATTATGCCTACCTTGGTTTCTGGGCTGCAGGCGTGGATTGCGGGCGGCCAACAGGGGCCGCCCCGGATTCCCAGCTTCACGGGCAGCAACTCGCGCAACGCGCCGGCGGCGCCATTGGTGTCTCCGGCGGAGGCGGCATTGGTGTCTCCCGCGGCGGCGCCGACATTGCAGCTTAATGCACCTGGGTGTGGGAAGAATACGCCGGCCGGCACCTCGGCAGCAAGCGGCCCCTCCGTCAATTGCACGCCCGCCGTTGGCGGTGCCTCGACATTAGCCGAGCTCGACGCCATCACGGTAACTAATTAAGCCTCTCGGCCGATGACTTCATCTCCTTGCCTTTGACTAGGCATCCCTGACGCCCTACATGTTTTCGCAGGGCGCCGCCGACGTTCCATGCACTCTCCTGCACTTCGTGGACGGCGAGTTGATCGATGTCGCCAAGGCCAGAATCGTTCAACCGGGCAACCGCTTGTTCCACGGTAATCCGATGCCACCCAACGTGTATAGGGTTCAACTGGTTCGGGTGCTGCGGGGCTGCGACGACTTGTTACCTCCGTTTCGACCCCCTGGGGCCGACGAAGATGATATGATGACCCTCAGCGCCTGCTTAAGCTGGCCCCTACTTTGGCCGAAGAGCCAGGTTCGTTTGGGGGCGGGGGACACCACTCCACAGACAACACCGCCAGTCGTGCCGGCGCCAAGCCATGGCAAGACCGCCGCAACACTGCCGGACATGCCGGACATGCATATGGCATAGGATCCGGACATGCATATGGCACAGGATCCGGACGACGACGACAACGACGGTACATTTACCAACGTCGATAAGTACTTCAACGAACATGGGTACGGTGACGAATTCTTGGGGCCTCCTTCTCAAGAACCCAACCCTACAAAAGACGATCTAGCTGGTACCACGGAGAAACCCAATTGCAACAGGCGTCGTCTGGCGTTCAGTTCTCAGGAGACGCCTCCAGCTGCCGCCTTCACCGAGCCTCAGATAGCCGAGGTGTGAAATATTATCAGCCCCAACACACTCAAGAAGGCGGTCTCTGAGCAGAACTCGATCCCATTACAGCAGAAGAAGAAGGGACGGAAAAGAAAGAGTAACAAGGGTGCGAGCCAGCCGGCACCGAGTACGATCCGTGCTCAGGACGGGCCACCTTCACCTAAGGATATCTCGAGGAGGGTGCATGTGGCGGGTAGGCCGATGCTACCGACTAATCTGCTCAATGCTGCAACCGGTGCTATGCGGAGTCTGCATGACAGTGTTCTTTCTTTGGAGAAGCGGCGTCTCCGAGAGAATGATGTGGCATACCCGGTTTTCATGGCCAAGGTGCCAGAGGGCAAGGGCTTTGTGGATAGCGCCATCGGGGGTATGATCGTCCTGCGGTTTGATGACATCTTCGCTATGTTTAACCTTCATCCGCTGCACTACATCTTCGTTCGGCTATTTTCGCTGAGTATGGAGATGCGGATCATTAGAGACAAGACCCCGGACATCATGATAGTCGACCCCTTCTACATGCGTGCCAAGATCTTGGGCAGCGCTGGGGACCGGCAAGTCGCGAGTTCATACCTCGAAGGCGTCATTCTGGCAAACCCAGATAAGGATAACTTCCTCGTGCCTTACTTTCCCGAGTAAGTCATCCCCTCACCGCCCCGTAACATATGATTTCTTAGATTTCGATCGTTCTTTTTTTTTTTCTAACATTCCGTGTTTTGTGCAGTGACACACATTGCACACTCATCCTCTTAAGCCCGAAATATTCCATGGCCACGTATTTCGACTCAGACCGTCAGTCGAAGAAAGACTACACAAATATCAAGAAAGTTCTTGATGATGTTCTCCCCGGCTACGCCAGATCTGGAGGCACCTTCAGCAGGCCAATTCGTAGGTACGGCAAGCACGTGTTCACCCACAATACGACGTTCCCCTGCGTCAAGCAGCCGCCTGGCGGTCAGAAGGATGCCTACTACGCCCTCCATCACATGCGGGCGATCGTACGGGACCATAATCACCTTCTGCTACCAAATAATCTCAAAGATTGGGCCGCACGCTTGTCGGCAATCCAGGACGCGGACATCATACAAGAATTCTTTCGCATCCAGTCGGAGTTTGCGGAAATCATCCATCAAGATGTCCTTCGTACCTCGGGGCAGTTCTACCTCAGATATCAACCGTCCAACAGTGAGATAGAAACAACGCTACAAATGCAGGCTGACAACGCCCGCGATTTCATGACCATCACGACAGACGGCGGCTTCATCCACGCTCCGGTCCCTGAGTCGAGTCGAAAGCAGTGATGCTATGTAGTTCTGAAATATCGATTAGCTCATGTTGTAATTAAACTTTAATGAACTTGTATGTCTCTTTGGTTTGGACAGTCGTTCAACTTATATGTAATCGATGCTATTTATTAGTAGGACCATGAATCGTGCTATTAATGTCTTGCTTTTCTCTTCCGATCCTTTTGTTGCATACTTATATATTGTTTATGTATTGTCTGCGAATTGCTACTAACGTTTTGTTTGGCTAGTGCATAGAGATGCCGTCGTATGTCGTGTACAAGGGTAAGGTTCCCGGAGTCTACGACGACTGGGAGGAGTGTCGGAGACAGGTTCACCGTTTCAGCGGTAACAGTTACAAAGGGTACACCACTAGGGCGGAGACGGAAGCTAGATACGCGCGCTATCTAGCGGGAGAGAGGAGGGAGCGGAGGAGGAACCGGATGAAGACCAGTTTCATCGCGATGATGCTCATCGTGATGACCGCAACTCTCTTCTATGTGATGGTAGTTTAGATGATCGATATCGACTTGTAATGTGAAGACAAACTCGCTACTCGCGGTCTCGAGACTTGTAATGTTCTAACTTTGTTCGGTCTTTTGAATTCGGAGACTAGCTAATATGATGAATTGTATTCGGAGACTAATCTTCTATTGTATTCGATGAATCTGCTGTTTATATGTTTTGCTGTCTATATTCTGTGCAGTAATATATTTTGTAATCTGTGCAAATATCAGAAAAGAAAAAAAAATATTCCTAATATTCATACTAGTGGCGCACCATACAGCACATTAGTGACGCACTGCTATAAAAAATACTAGTGGCGCATTATCTGTTAGTGCGCCATTAGTAACCCAGAGCACAAGGTAAATATGGCCCCCTGGGAGGCATACTAATGGCGCACCGTGTGACTTACTAATGGCGCACTGCCTGGTGCGCCACTATAGTCTGGTATAGTGACGTGATGATAGTATATGTTACTAGTGGCGTGATGATAGTGGCGCACCTGTAGTGCGCCATTAATGGCCAAAACAGGTGCGCCACTAATAAGCCTTTTCCTAGTAGTGTTGGTCGGTGTTTTAATGTTTAATTATGTTAGTTTGGACTTGTTTGTGCTGGTTCTTCTTTTTATGTCCGCGTGAAAAAAATGCGTCGGATCAATGTTGGATGCATGTGTTGACCCAAACGAAAAAACAGACACGATCGTCCGTTCTGCCGACCCAAACAAAGAAAAAACTAACAAAACGTTCATCCCGTTGTGTTGGAGTTGCTCTAAATTTTTCCGGACGCGTACTGAACTCAAGGAAAAAAATAATTCACTTGCGCCATCGCCGTCACACTCTTAATGTGGTTAAACAAAAGAAAATCTGGACCATGGCCAAGCACGATGCGAATCCGGTACCACCGGTACATCTATCAATTGTGACGCTGCGGACGTAGTCCCCCAACCTGACATGCAGCAGTATGCGCTGACAGCTAGGGAAGCAGCACATCGTATATCCATACAAAGTACAATGCGCAGGCGGTATACAACACTTTCCAACGCTCGCACTAGTTTCATTAAATGCCCACGGTACCCAGCCAACGACTCACTTCTACGGTCCAGATAGTGGGACTATATGCCGGTACGAGCCATATCGCCGCTTCCGAAACGCTCCTATATTAGTTTAGAAGGGAGTACAATTTATTTTAGAAATAAAGCATTCTCTAGCAATAACATGCGCAGCGCCATTAGCTTCCATGTTACCATGTTTGAATTATTGCACCCTTCCAAACTCCCTTGTAACATCAGCACAATGAGCATAGACAGCAACAGTCTGAGTCGCCCCCTTGATCACGACAGACGCAAGCGCTCATATATACACACATACACTTATCTTTATGAACGCACACACGCACACCCTATCTCTATGAGCACCTCCAAAAGTCTGAGCCGGCATATCATCTTGAAATTTACGAAGTCATCGTAGGCACCTCGTCGTCGACGGGAACGTCTCCTCCCTCTGAATGTGCATCGCCGAAAATCCTGAAATAAATTCAGGAATAAATGTGTACTTGTTGAAGAACTAGTAAACATGCACGTGCAACGCACGTCTCAGATGTCATCAAATAATTATGAGGTAATATCACCGTGAGTAATAGAACTTGCGTTTGATGTTCAGTTTGGTGCTAAAACTTTAAAAATACAGATTTGTGGTCATTCAACTTATGTTCTGGTGCAAATACGATCACTTTGTTCGTATTCAGATGAATCCCGCGCTGATGTGGCATGCCAGAATGGCTATGACCCATTGTCAGTGATTGGAACAGCTCGAGCATAGAATTTGGAGCAATTGTATACGACAAGGCCTCGGCGCGGGAAAGGTTGGAGGGAGGAGGGAGGAGGGTGTGACGTGGAGGATGCGTCCGGGGCCTCCCCGTATCCGCCCCATATTTGAGCTGGATATGAGGGTTACCAGCCAGTCCGGGCGTTTGAGACTCGTTTGAGGTGGCCCGTCTGAGTCGGTTTAAGAATAATGGGATCTGAGTAGTGGGTACGAGTTAGAGGTAGAAATGTAATGACCAAAAAATCTGCGACAATTATTTTGAAGGTTTCGAGGGTCTATAAAGCCATCGGAACGAAGAGGCGGCAGATGGCACCCCTGTGTGCCCCCACATGCGCGGCCCCCATGGCTGAGAGCATCTCCAGCCGCCACCCCAACAACCCCCCAGGGTGCCTTTTTTTCCGCCAGGCGAATGAAAATCTCCCAGCCGCGCCCCCAGATCCTCCTTTTTCGCCGGTTTGGGCCGAAATTATATCCGGTGAACCCAAGCCGAACCCAGCGCACGGGGGGGGGGGGGGGGGCGCCTGGGGGCACCGGTCGAAGCAAAAAGGCGCATGAACCCGCACTGTCGGTGACACCGGCCGATTTTCCCGCCGTTTTTTGCTTTCCCTCCCTTTTCCTTCCCACCAACCCCCATCTCCCCCGCAGCTCCCGCCATTCTCCCCAGATCCGCCCGCCATGCCGCCGAAGAAGTACGTGGCCCCTCGCCTAGCCACTGATCCCGCCCAGCCAAAGCTGAGGAAGCCGAGGGCGCCGATGCCAAGGCCCCCGGGCTTGACGAACGCCCAGTGGAAGGCCGACGTTGATCGCCGGGCGACGGTCACCAACGATCGGCGAAACAGGCTCAACATCAAGAAGGCCAGGGACGCGGCGGCGGAGCAGGAGGAGGCGTCTCGTGCGGCCATAGCGAACGAGCGCCAGCTCCTTCCGCCTCAACAGGCAGGCCAGTACCCACAAGGCGCGTGGGGTAGCCAGCAGAGTGTTGCATCGCCGCCAGTGTGGGGGTACTCGCCCTCGCCTGACTACGGCGACGGTGACGCGCTTGGCGGCTTCAACCCCAACATCACCTTCCCGCATTACTCTGCGCGGTGCACCCCTCCGTCTTCATCAGCCCCGAGCCGCGCGCGCCCTCCGCGTTCACCGCCGGCCTCAACTGTTGGGGAACGTTGCATGGGAAACAAAAAATTTCCTACGCTCACCAAGATCAATCTAGGAGATGAACATCTACGAGAGGAGAGATTGCATCTACATACCCTTGTAGATCACTAAGCGGAAGCGTTAAGAAACGCGGTTGATGTAGTCGAACATCTTCGCGATCCAATCACGATCCGTCCCGCGAACTCCCGATCCAACTGACGAACGGACGGCACCTCCATGTTCAACACACGTACGGCTTGATGACGCCTTCACCTCCTCGATCCAGTGAGCGATGGTGAAGTAGTAGCTCGAGTCCTCCGGCATCACGATGGCGTGGTGGCGGTGGTGGTGGTGGAATCTCAGCAGAGTTTAGCTAAGCACTACGGAGAGGAAGATGGCTACGAGGGAGAGGAAGGGCAGTGCCGTGGCAGTACTTGGGTGCGGCTGCCCTCCCTCTACCCCTCTATATATAGGGGAAGGGAGGATGGGGTGGCGCCCCTAGGGTTTCCCCTAGGGGGGCGGCGGCCAAGGCAGATGGGGGCGCCCCTAGGGAAACCCTAGGGTGACTTGCCCCCCAAGCTAGGTGGAGGCAACCCTAGGGGGACGCCCCACCTCCCCTGGTTACGTGGGATGGGGTGAGGGGGGCGCACAACCCCTTAGTGGGCTGGTGTGCCCCCTTCCCTTGGCCCATGAGGCCCCCCAACACTTGTCGGGCCCCCCGAAACCCCTTTCGATACTCCTGGCCATAACCCGGTACCTCCGGAACACTTCCGGACTCCGATACCCTTCGTCCTACATATCAATCTTCACCTCCGGACCATTCCGGAGTTCCTCGTCACGTCCGAGACCTCATCCGGGACTCCGAACAACCTTCGGTAACCACCATAATGACTCAACTATACTTATATCATCACCAAACGTTAAGTGTGTAGACCCTGCGGGTATGAGAACTATGCAGACATGATTGAGACACCTCTACGGTCAATAACCAATAGCGGGACCTGGATGCCCATATTGGTTCCTACATATTCTACGAAGATCTTATCGGTCGAACCTCGATGTCAAGGATTCAGCTAATCCCGTATGCAGTTCCCTTTGTCTGTCGGTATGTTACTTGCCCGAGATTCGATCGTCGGTATCTCCATACCTAGTTCAATCTCGTTACCAGCAAGTCTCTTTACTCATTCCGTAATACAAGATCCCGTGACTAACTCATTAGTCACATTGCTTGCAAGCCTGTTGTGATGCTGTATTACCGAGTGGGCCCAGAGATACCTCTCCGTCATACGGAGTGACAAATCCTAGTCTCGATCCATGCCAACTCAACAGACACCCTCGAAGATACCTGTAGAGCACCTTTATAGTCAACCAGTTACGTTGCGACGTTTGGTACACACAAGGTATTCCTCCGGTGTTAGTGAGTTGCATGATCTCATGGTCATAGGAACACATACTTGACATGCAGAAAATGATAGCAATAAACTTGATGCGATCATATGCTATGCTTATAGTTTAGGTCTTGTCCATCACATCATTCTCCTAATGATGTGATCCCGTTATCAAATGACAACTCATGTCTATGGTTAGGAAACCTTAACCATTTTTGATCAACGAGCTAGTCTAGTAGAGGCTCACTAGGGACACGTTGTTGTCTATGTATCCACACATGTATCTGAGTTTCTGATCAATACAATTCTAGCATGGATAATAAATGATTATCATGAAGAGGGAAATATGATAATAACCAATTTATTATTGACTCTAGGGCATATTTCCAACAGTCTCCCACTTGCACTATGATACGTCTCCAACGTATCTATAATTTTTTATTGTTCCATGCTATTATATTATCAACTTTGGATGTTTTATATGCATTAATATGCTATTTTATATTATTTTTTGGGACTAACCTATTAACCTAGTGCCCAGTGCCAGTTGCTGTTTTTTCCTTGTTTTTGGCTTTTTTCAGAAAGGAATATCAAACGGAGTCCAAACGGAATAAAACTTTCGCGATGATTTTTCTTGGACCAAAAGACACCTATGAGACTTGGAGATGAAGTCAGAAGACCCACGAGGCGACAACAAGCCGTAGGGGCGCGCCCTAGGGGGGCGCCCCTGGGCTTGTGGGCCCCTTGGGAGTCCCCTGCACCGCCTCTGAGTTCTATAAATATCCGAATATTCCACAAACGGTAGAGGCATCCATGAAAATACTTTTCCACCGCCGTAGGTATCTGTTCCCATGAGATCCCATCTTGGGGCCTTTTCCGGTACTCCGCCGGAGGGGGATTCGATCACGGAGGGCCTCTACATCAACCCTATTGCCCTACCGATGATGCGTGAGTAGTTTACCACAGACCTACGGGTCCATAGCTAGTAGCTAGATGGCTTCTTCTCTCTCTTTGATCTTCAATACAATGTTCTCCTCGATGTTCTTGGAGTTCTATTCGATGTAATCTTCTTTTGCGGTGTGTTTGTCGAGATCCAATGAATTGTGGATTTATGATTGATGTCTACTATGCAACCTTCGTCTTGTAGACTCGTGTTGGGCCTCCAAGCGCAGAGTTTTGTAGGAGAGTAGCAAATTTTCCTCAAGTGGATGACCTAAGGTTTATCAATCCGTGGGAGGCGTAGGATGAAGATGGTCTCTCTCAAACAACCCTGCAACCAAATAACAAAGAGTCTCTTGTGTCTCCAACACACCCAATACAATGGCAAATTGTATAGGTGCACTAGTTCGGCGAAGAGATGGTGATACAAGTGTAATATGGATAGTAGATATAGGTTTTTGTAATCTGGAAATATAAAAATAACAAGGTAACTAGTAACGAAAGTCAGCAAAAACGGTATTGCAATGCTTGAAAACAAGGCCTAGGGTTCATACTTTCACTAGTGCAAAGTCTCTCAACAATGATAACATAATTAAATCATATGGCAATCCCTCAACGTGCGACAATGAGTCACTCCAAATTCCTATCGCGGAGAACATAAGATGAAATTGCTTGTAGGGTACGAAACCACCTCAAAGTTATTCTTTCCGATCAATCCATTGAGCTATTCCTATAAGTGTCACAAACAACCCTAGAGTTCGTAGTAAAATAACACCATATGACACACATCAATCAACCCTAATATCACCTAGATACTTCAATGTCACCACAAGTATCCGTGGGTCAATTATACGATATGCATCAAACAACTTCAGATTCATAATATTCAATCCAACACAAAGAACTTCAAAGAGTGCCCCAAGATTTCTACCAGAGAAACAAGGACGAAAACGTGCATCAACCCCTATGCATAGATTACCCCAATGTCACCTCGGGAATCCGCGAGTTGAGTGCCGAAACATACATCAAGTGAATCAATAGAACACCCCATTGTCTCCACGGGTATCCCACGTAAGACATACATCAAGTGTTCTCAAATCCATACAAGTATTCAATCTGATAATAGTGAAACCTCAAAGGTAAAACTCAATTCATCACAAGAAGATAGAGAGGGGAAAACACCATATGATCCAACTATAGTAACGAAGCTTGCGGTACATCAAGATCGTGCCAAATCAAGAACACGAGAGAGAGAGAGAGATCAAACACATAGCTACTGGTACATACCCTCAGCCCCGAGGGTGAACTATTCCCTCCTCGTCATGGAGACCGCCGGGATGATGAAGATGGCCTCCGGTGATGATTTCCCCGTTCGGCAGGGTGCCGGAACGGGGTCCCGATTGGTTTTTCGTGGCTACAGAGGCTTGCGGCGGCAGAACTTCTCATCTAGGGTTCTTTTCGGAGGTTTCTGTATATATAAGAGTATTTGGCGTTGGAAACAAGTCAGGGGGACACCCGAGGGGCCCACAAGCCCTAGGGGCACGCCCTGGGGGTGGGCGTGCCCCTGGCTTGTGGCCTCCTTGTTCACCTCCTGGCACAGCTCCAGTGCTCCGTGGGTCTCTTCTGGTCCATAATTGATCACCGTAAATTTTCAGCCCATTCTGAGAACTTTTATTTCTGCACAAAGAACGACACTACGGTAGTTCTGCTGAAAACAGCGTTAGTCCGGGTTAGTTCTAATAAAATTATACCAAAACCATATAAAATTGTTGTAAACATGGCATGAATACTTCATAAATTATAGATATGTTGGAGGCGTATCAATGATCAAATTATCTATGAATATTATTTGAATCTTCTCTGAATTCTTATATGCATGATTTGATATCTTTGTATTTCTCTTCGAACTATCGATTTGGTTTGGCCAACTAGATTGGTTTTTCTTGCAATGGGAGAGGTGCTTAGTTTTGGGTTCAATCTTGCAGTGTTCTCACCCAGTGACATAGTAGGGGTAGCGAGGCACGTATTGTATTGTTGCCATCAAGGATAAAAAGATGGGGTTTATATCATATTGCTTAAGTTTATCCCTCTACATCATGTTATCTTGCTTAAGGTGTTACTCTGTTCTTATGAACTTAATACTCTAGATGCATGCTGGATAGTGGTCGATGTGTGGAGTAATAGTAGTAGATGTAGACAGGAGTCGGTCTACTTGTCACAGACGTGATGCCTATATTCATGATCATTGCCTTAGATATCGTCATAACTTTGTGCTTTTCTATCAATTGCTTGACAGTAATTTGTTTACCCACCGTATGTTTTCTTTCAAGAGAGAAGCCTCTAGTGAAACCTATGGCCCCCGGGTCTATTTTCCATCATATATTTTTAGATCTATAAAACCAAAAACACAAAAATACCTCGCTGAGTTTTATTTACTTTTATTTGTTTTATATCTCTCTATTAGATCTCACTCTTGTTCATGACCGTGAAGGGACTGACAACCCCTTTTTCGCGTTGTGTGCAAGTGTTTGTTAGTTTGTGCAGGTGCATAGATTGGAGACTTGCTTGTGCCTCCTACTGGATTGATACCTTAGTTCTAAACTGAGGGAAATACTTATCTCTACTTTGCTGCATCACCCTTTCCTCTTCAAGGGAAAAATCAACGCAAGCTCAAGAAGTAGCAGGAGGAATTTCTGGCGCCATTGCCGGGGAGGTTCTACATGAAGCCTACCAAGTACTTATCATAAACTCTCATCTCTTGCATTACATTATTTGCCATTTGCTTCTCATTTTCCTCTCCCCCACTTCTAAAATGTTTTCAGAAAGACACAAAAAATGTTTGCCTTTTTATTTGCCTTCTTTCTGTTTGCCCTTATGTCTTACTTGGTTTGTTTGAACGTTTGCTTGCGATAAAGATGTATTTATTGGAAACAGAAGAATAGGTTTATGGACCCTCATCCACTTGCTAATATTTTTAAAAGATCCAATTATGATGAACCAATTTCTAGTGAGTTGAGTGCACTAGATTATCTTTATGAGGTTTTGCTTGAAATTCGTGAATCTGAAAATTGTGATGAAGTGTTAAAAGAAGAAATTTATAATGTGATTCATGATAGCTCCTTGAATGAAAATCATGATTGCAATGATGTTATTATAAATTCTATTAATGTCAATTATGTTAATGATATGCAAAACCCTAAGCTTGGGGATGCTAGTTTTGCTATGTACACTACTTGTTGCAATGATCATGATTGGTGTGATTCTTCTTGTGATCTTGAAAATTTATTTAAGCCCCATGATGAATATAAGATTGATAATAATGTTTGCAATAATATTGAAAGTGGGTTTGGAAGAGCGTCAACTTTAGATCCCACATATTTGGAGAATATTCAATCTTATGAATTTTTTGATAAAAGTGGGTTTGGAAAGGTCATGACTTTAGTTAATGTTAATCCCACTATTTTGAAAGAGTGTCAACTTTGCATGCATGTGGATCATGAAGAGAATATTTTATGTGATAGTTATATTGTTGAATTTGATTATGATCCTACATTTAATTATTATGAGAGTGGAAAATATGGTTGTAGAAATTTTCATGTTACTAAATTACCTCTTGTTGTGTTGAGATTGCTATTGTTTCTTTCTTCTTCCTTGCATATGCTAGTTTTTGCTTGCCTTGATAATTTGTTTGCTTATAAAATGCCTATGCATAGGAAGTATGTTAGACTTAAACTTGTTTTTCACATGCTACATGATGCTCTCTTCGCATCTCAATTGCTATCTTTCATGTGAGCATCATTAAAATTATCAATGCCTAGCTAGGGGCGTTAAACAATAGCGCTTGTTGGGAGGCAACCCAATTTTATTTTTGCTTCTACTTTTTTGTTCCTTTTCTTGAATAAATATATTATCTAGCCTCTGGTTATATGTGTTTTCATGTTTTAATTTAGTGTTTCTTCCAAGTAAGACCTTTGGGATAGTTTGGAAGATTGTTGAGTTGATTTTGCTGAAAAATAGAAACTTTTGCGTCCAGTAAAATAATTTTGGTAATTCACAGGAACGTGATCTGGTTCTTAATTTTTTACAAAAGATTTATTTACAAATTTCCTATATTTTCCTAATTTTTCAGAATTTTTTAAGTTATATAAGTATGCGAAGTTTCCTGATTACTCCAGACTGTTCTGTTTTAGACAGATTCTGTTTTCTTTGTGTTGTTTGCTTATTTTGATGAATCTGTGGGTAGTATCGGGGAGTATGAACCATGGAGAAGTTGGAATACAGTAGATATTACACCAATATAAAATTATAATGAGTTCACAACAGTACCTAAAAGTGGTGATTTGCTTTTCTTATACTAACGGATCTTATGAGTTTTCTGTTGAGTTTTGTGTTGTGAAGTTTTCAAGTTTTGGGTAAAGATTTGATGGATAACGGAATAAGGAGTGGCAAGAGCCTAAGCTCACCCCAAGGTAATTTTCAAGGACAACCAAGCGTCTAAGCTTGGGGATGCCCCGGATGGCATCCCCTCTTTTGTCTTCAATCCATCGGTAAATTTACTTGAGGCTATATTTTTATTCACCACATGATATGTGTTTTGCTTGGAGCGTCTTGTATGATTTGAGTCTTTGCTTTTTAGTTTGACACAATCATCCTTGCTGTCCACACCTTTTGAGAGGGACACACATTAATCGTGAATTTATTAGAATACTCTTTGTGCTTCACTTATATCTTTTGAGCTAGGGTAGTTGCTCTAGTGCTTCACTTATATCTTTTTGAGCACGACGGTGATGTTATTTTGAAGAAATTGATGAACTCTCATGCTTCACTTCTATTATTTTGAGAGTGTCTAAACAGCATGGTAATTTGCCTGGGTTATGAATTTAGTCCTATTATGATAGGCATCCAAAGGGGATATAATAAAAACTTTCATAAAGAGCATTAAATATATGAGAAGTTTGATTCCTTGCAATTGTTTTGAGATATGAAGATGGTGATATTAGAGTCATGCTAAGTAGTAAATTGTGGAATTAAGGAAATACTTGTGTTAAGGTTTGTGATTCCCGTAGCATGCACGCATGGTCTTCTAGTTATGTGATGAAGTTGGAGCGCAATTTATTCATGATTGTCTTCCTTTGTGTGAAAGTCGGGAGCGCGCGATGGTTAACTCCTACCAACCTCTCCCCTAGGAGCATGCGTAGTAGTACTTTGCTTCGAGGGCTAATATTTTTTTTGCAATAAGTATGTGAGTTCTTTATGACTAATGTTGAGTCCATGGATTATACGCACTCTCACCCTTCCACCTTTGCTGGCCACTCCAGTACCGCGCAACTTTCACCGGTGCATTAAACCCACCTTATACCCTTCCTCAAAACAGCCACCATACCTACCTATTATGGCATTTTCATAGCCATTCCGAGATACATTGCCATGTAACTCCACTTTTCCGTCATTATGAGTTTGAGTTTACCTTGAGTTGTAATTTTGAGTTGTAAGTAAATAAAAGTGTGATGATCATCATTATTAGAACATTGTCCCATGTGAGGTTATAAAAAAAAAGAGAAAGGAAAGAGGCCAAAAGAGTCTCCAAAAAAAGGGAAAAAGAGTCTCCAAAAAAAAGAAAGAAAAAAATGAGATAAAAAAGAGAGAAGGGACAATGTTACTATCCTTTTCCACACTTGTGCTTCAAAGTAGCACCATGTTCTTCATGATAGAGTCTCGTATTTTGACACTTTCATATATTACTAGTGGGAAATTTTCGTTATAGAACTTGGCTTGTATATTCCAACAATAGGCTTTCTCAAATGCCCTAGGTCTTCATGAGCAAGCAAGTTGGATGCACACCCACTTAGTTTTCTTTTTGATCTTTCATACACTTATAGCTCTAGTGCATCCGTTACATGGCAATCCCTACTCACTCACATTGATATCAATTGATGGACATCTCCATAGTCCATTGATTTGCCTAGTTGATGTGAGTCATTCTCCCTTCTTTTGTCTACTACCAGCTTCTATTCCACCTATAGTGCTATGTCCATGGCTCACGCTCATGTATTGCGTGAAGAGTTGAAAAAGCTGAAGCGCGTTAAAAAGTATGAAACAATTGCTTGGCTGACACCGGGGTGGTACATGATTTATACTTTGTGTTAAGAAGAGGGAGCATAACAAGACTATATGATTTTGTAGGGATAACTTTGTTTAGCCATGTTATTTTTAAAGTTTCATGATTTTGCTTTCTAGTATGCTTGAAGTATTATTGTTTTTATGTCAATATTGAAATTTTGCTTTGAATCATATGGATCTGAATATTCATGCCAAATAAAAGAGATTACATTGCTAAATATGTTGGGTAGCATTCCACATCAAAAATTCTATTTTTATCATTTACCTACTCGAGGACTAGCAGGAATTAAGCTTGGGGATGCTTGATACGTCTCCAATGTATCTATAATTTTTTATTGTTCCATGCTATTGTATTATCAACTTTGGATGTTTTATATGCATTAATATGATATTTTATATTATTTTTTGGGACTAACCTATTAACCTAGTGCCCAATGCTAGTTGTTATTTTTTTCCTTGTTTTTGGCTTTTTCAGAAAGGAATATCAAATGGAGTCCAAAGGAATAAAACTTTCGCGATGATTTTTCTTGGACCAGAAGACACCTACTGAAGGAAATATGCCCTAGAGGCAATAATAAAGTTGTTATTTTATATTTCCTTACATCATGATAAATGTTTATTATTCATGCTAGAATTGTATTAACCAGAAACTTGATACATGTGTGAATACATAGACAAAACATTGTGTCCCTAGTATGCCTCTACTTGACTAGCTCGTTAATCAAAGATGGTTAAGTTTCCTAACCATAGACATGTGTTGTCATTTGATGAACGGGATCACATCATTAGGAGAATGATGTGATGGACAAGACCCAACCGTTAGCTTAGCATAATGATTGTTAAGTTTTATTGCTAAAGCTTTCTTCATGACTTATACATATTCCTCTGACTATGAGATTATGCAACTCCCGAATACCGGAGGAACACCTTGTGTGCTATCAAACGTCACAATGTAACTGGGTGATTATAAAGATGCTCTACAGGTGTATCCGAAGGTGTTTGTTGGGTTGGCATAGATTGAGATTAGGATTTGTTACTCCGAGTATCGGAGAGGTATCTCTGGGCCCTCTCTGTAATGCACATCATATGAAGCCTTGCAAGCAATGTGACTAATGAGTTAGTTGCGGGATGATGCATTACGGAACAAGTAAAGAGACTTTCCGGTAACGAGATTGAACTAGGTATGATGATACCGACGATCGAATCTCGGGCAAGTAACATACCGATGACAAAGGGAATAACGTATGTTGTCATAACGGTTCGACCGATAAAGATCTTCGTAGAATATATAGGAGCCAATATGGGCATCCAGGTTCCGCTATTGGTTATTGACTAGAGAGGTGTCTCAGTCATGTCTACATAGTTCTCGAACCCGTAGGGTCCGCACACTTAACGTTCGTTGACGATATAGTACTATATGAGTTATGTATGTTGGTGACCGAATGTTGTTCAGAGTCCCAGATGAGATCACGGACATGACGAGGAGCTCTGGAATGGTCCGGAGGTAAAGATTCATATATTGGATGATATGATTAGGCCAAGGGGTCAGGCCCACGGGGCAATAAGTCGGTGCAAAAGGAGTTTTGCGGAGGCCAGGGGGCCAAACGCCGCAGACCTTGGCGTCTGGCCCTGGGCCAGACGCCGAGGTCCACGGCGTCTGGGCCAGACACCAAGGATTGTGGCGTTTGGTCCTGGAGTCTGAGTGGGACTCTTGCCTTTCAGGCAAAACCGACTTTGAGGAGGCTTTTGCTCCAAGTTTCGACCCCAGGGCTCAGCATATATATAGAGGGGCAGGGCTAGCACCAAAGATACATCAAGATTCACCAAGCCGTGTGCCGGCAACCCCGTCCCCTCTAGTTTATCCTCTGTCATAGTTTCTGTAGTGCTTGGCGAAGCCCTGCGGAGATTGTTCTTCACCAACACCGTCACCACGCCGTCGTGCTGCCGGAACTCATCTACTACTTCGCCCGTCTTGCTGGATCAAGAAGGCGAGGACGTCATCGAGCTGAACGTGTGCTGAACGCGGAGGTGCCGTATGTTCGGTACTTGATCGGGACGGATCGTGAAGGTGTACGACTACATCAACCGCGTTGTCAAACGCTTCCGCTTTCGGTCTACGAGGGTACGTGGACACACTCTCCCCGCTCGTTGCTATGCATCTCGTAGATAGATCTTGCGTGATCGTAGGAATTTTTTTGAAATTGCATGCTACGTTCCCCAACAGTGGTATCAGAGCCAGGTCTATGCGTAGATGATATGCACGAGTAGAACACAAAGAGTTGTGGGCAATAATAGTCATACTGCTTACCATCAACGTCTTACTTTGATTCGGCGGTATTGTTGGATGAAGCGGCCTAAACCGACATTACATGACCGCGTTCATGAGACTGGTTCTACCGACGTGCTTTGCACACAGGTGGCTGGCGAGTGTCTGTTTCTCCAACTTTAGTTGAATCGAGTTTGACTACGGCCGATCCTTGTTGAAGGTTAAAACAGCACACTTGACGAAAAATGGTTGTGGTTTTGATGCGTAGGTAAGAACGGTTCTTACTAGAAGCCCGTAGCAGCCACGTAAAACTTGCAACAACAAAGTAGAGGACGTCTAACTTGTTTTTGTAGGGAATGTTGTGATGTGATATGGTCAAGACATGATGTGATACACGTTATTGTATGAGATGATCATGTTTTGTAAAAGTTATCGGCAACTGGCAGGAGCCTTATGGTTGTCACTTTATTGTATGCGATGCAAATGCCATGTAATTGTTTTACTTTATCACTAAGCGGTAGCGATAGTAGTAGAAGCAATAGTTGGCGAGACGACAACGACGCTACGATGGAGATCAAGGTGTCAAGCCGGTGACGATGGAGATCATGACGTTGCTTCGGTGATGGAGATCATGAGCACAAGATGATGATGGCCATATCATGTCACATATTTTGATTGCAGGTGATGTTTTTCTAGTATGCATCTTATTTTGCTTAGTACGGCGGTAGCATTATAAGATGATCCCTCACTAAATTTCAAGGTATAAGTGTTCTCCCTGAGTATGCACCGTTGCGACAGTTCGTCGTGCCGAGACACCACATGATGATCGGGTGTGATAAGCTCTACGTTCACATACAACGGGTGCAAGACAATTTTGCACGTGCGGAATACTCGGGTTAAACTTGACGAGCCTAGTATATGCAGATATGGCCTCGGAACACTTGAGACCGAAAGATCGAACGTGAATCTTATAGTAGATATGATCAACATAGAGATGTTCACCATTGAAAACTACTCCATCTCACGTGATGATCGCACATGGTTTAGTTGATTTGGATCACGTGATCATTTAGATGACTCGAGGGATGTCTATCTAAGTGGGAGTTCTTAAGTAATATGATTAAATTGAACTTAATTTATCATGAACTTAGTCCTGATAGTATTTGCATATCAATGTTGTAGATCAATAGCTTGCGATGTAGCTCCCCGTTTAATTTTGATATGTTCCTAGAGAAAAATAAGTTGAAAGATGATAGTAGCAATGATTCGGACTGGGTCCGTGATATGAGGATTATCCTCATTGTTGCACAGAAGAATTATGTCCTTGATGCACCGCTAGGTGACAGACCTATTGCAGGAGCAGATGCAGACGTTATGAACGTTTGACAAGCTCGGTATGATGACTACTTGATTGTTTAGTGCACCATGCTTTACGACTTAGAACCAGGACTTCAAAAATGTTTTGAACGCCACAGAGCATATGAGATGTTCCAAAGAGATGAAATTGGTATTTCAGACTCATGCCCGTGTCAAGAGGTATGAGACCTCTGACAAGTACTTTGCCTACAAGATGGAGGAGAATAGCTCAGCTAGTGAGCATGTGCTCAGAATGTCTGGGTACTACAATCGCTTGAATCAAGTGGGAGTTAATCTTCCAGATAAGATAGTGATTGACAAAGTTCTCTAGTCACTATCACCAAGTTACTAGAACTTCGTGATGAACTATAATATGCAAGGGATGACAAAAACGATTCCCAAGCTCTTCACGATGCTGAAATCAGCGAAGGTAGAAATCAAGAAATAGCATCAAGTGTTGATGGTTGACAAGACCACTAGTTTCAAGAAAAAGAGCGAGGGAAAGAAAGGGAACTTCAAGAAGAATAGCAAGCAAGTTGCTACTCCCAGGAAGAAACCCAAGTCTGGACCTAAGCCTGAAACTGAGTGCTTCTACTGCAAAGGAAATGGTCACTAGAAGCGGAACTGCCCCAAATACTTGGCGGATAAGAAGGATGGCAAAGTGAACAAAGGTATATTTGATATACATGTTATTGATGTGTATTTTACTAGTGTTCATAGTAGCCCCTGGGTATTTGATACCGGTTCAGTTGCTAACATTAGTAACTCAAAACAGGAGTTGCAAAATGAACAGAGACTAGTTAATGACGAGGTGACGATGTGTTGGAAGTGATTCCAAGGTTGATAAGATCACCATCGCACACTCCCTCTACCTTCGGGATTAGTAATAAATGTTATTTGGTGTTTGCGTTGAGCATGAATATGATTGGATCATGTTTATTGCGATACGATTATTCATTTAAGTCAGAGAATAATTGTTGTTCTGTTTACATGAATAAAACCTTCTATGGTCATACACTCAATATAAATGGTTTATTGAATCTCGATCGTAGTGATACACATATTCATAATATTGATGCCAAAAGATGCAAAGTTGATAATGATAGTGCAACATATTTGTGGCACTGCCGTTTAGGTCATATTGGTGTAAAGCGCATGAAGAAACTCCATGCAGATGGGCTTTTGGAATCACTTGATTATGAATCATTTGATACTTGCGAAGCATGCCTCATGGGCAAGATGACTAAAACTCTGTTCTCCGGAACAATGGAGCGAGCTAATGACTTATTGGAAATAATACATACTGATGTATGCGGTCCGATGAGTGTTGAGGCACGCGGCGGGTATCGTTATTTTCTAACCTTCACAGATGAATTGAGCAGATATGGAAACATAAGTCTGAAACATTTGAAAAGATCAAAGAATTTCAGAGTGAAGTGGAAAATCATCGTAACAAGAAAATAAAGTTTCTACGATCTGATCGCGGAGGCGAATATTTGAGTTACGAGTTTGGTCTTCATTTGAAACAATGTGGAATTGTTTCGCAACTCACGCCATGTGGAACACCACAGCGTAATGGTGTGTCCGAACATCGTAATCGTACTTTATTAGATATGGTGCAATCTATGATGTCTCTTACCGATTTACCACTATCATTTTGGGGTTATGCATTAGAGACAGCTGCATTCATGTTAAATAGGGCACCATCTAAATCCGTTGAGACGACACCATATGAACTGTGGTTTGGCAAGAAACCTAAGCTGTCGTTTCTTAAAGTTTGGGGTTGCGATGCTTATGTGAAAAAGCTTCAGCCTGATAAGCTTGAACCCAAATCAGAGAAGTGCATCTTCATAGGATACCCAAAAGAATCTGTTGGGTACACCTTCTATCACAGATCCGAAGGCAAGATCTTTGTTGCTAAGAATGGATCCTTTCTAGAGAAGGAGTTTCTCTCGAAAGAAGTGAGTGGGAGGAAAGTAGAACTTGATGAGGTAATTGTACCTTCTCCCAAATTGGAAAGTAGTTCATCATAGAAATCAGTTCCAGTGATTCCTACACCAATTAGTGAGGAAGTTAATGATAATGATCATGAAACTTCGGATCAAGTTACTACCGAACCTCATAGGTCAACCAGAGTACGTTCCGCACCAGAGTGGTACGGTAATCCTATTCTGGAAGTCATGTTACTAGACCATGACAAACCTACGAACTATGAGGAAGCGATGATGAGCCCAGATTCCGTGAAATGGCTTGAGGCCATGAAATCTGAGATAGGATCCATGTATGAGAACAAAGTATGGACTTTGACTGACTTGCCCGATGATCGGCGAGCCATTGAGAATAAATGGATCTTCAAGAGGAAGATAGACGCTGATAGTAATGTTACTATCTACAAAGCTTGAATTGTCGCAAAAGGTTTTCGACAAGTTCAAGGTGTTGACTACGATGAGATTTTCTCACTCGTATCGATGCTTAAAGTCTGTCCGAATCATGTTAGCAATTGTCGCATTTTATGAAATTGGCAAATGGATGTCAAAACTGCACTCCTTAATGGATTTCTTAAAGAAGAATTGTATATTGTAACACCCCGTGTATTAAGCTACAGTAATCACCCTGTTGATAATGCCATGTCATCATGATCAACAGTGCTTAATCATCATTAGTAATAAATCCCTTTCAAATTCAAACTCAAATGGAAATTCAAACTAAAAGTGAAAATAAAAGTTGTACAAATCCAGAGACTAAAATGTTCAATAAATAGCAAATATTACAGAGACTATTCTAAAATTGTAATCAACAATTAATAAATTAACTAAGTGACTCTAACAGTAGAAAAACAGGGTTGGTTAATACCTTTTTAGTTAAATAAAATCCCAAATGAAAACCTTTGTACTCAAAACCATTTTATTGTAGTGGCATACAATGCACTGTGATTTATGGGCTAGGTCTCATATTTTACAAAAACCTTTTAGTGCTCAAACATTTAACAAAACAGAAAAGAAAAACAAAAAACTGAAAAAGAAAAGAAGAAGAGGAAAAGGCTCACTGTGCCTGGGCCGCAAGTGCACAGTGGCGGCCCAGCCCAACTAGCCCCCCTTCCCCTACCCCCTGACGCCGCAGGCGCGATGTCGAACAGCTAGCGCGCACGCGCGCCCGGCCCCCCTGGCCCCTCTCCGAGCGGTCGACAGCGGCCTCGCCTCGCCGGGGAGGGTTAAGTGCATCCCCGCTGGCCCCCTGGCTCTCCCTCGCTCAATCCCTCTCGCTCTCCCTCGCCTCCCCATCTCACCCGAGCGCCACCGCCGACGCGCCGTCGTCACCACCGCGGCCACCGGCGTTCCCGAGCCCGACGGATGTGTCTGGGTGGTGCGCCGCCGACTGCCTGTTCCTCATCGACGGACGGCAAGAGCTGAGGTGCACCGAAACTCGCGGATCGAGCCGTCCCAGTATACGGCATCTCCGGCGATCGCCGTCAAATTTGCCTCGTCTCTGCGCTACCGACCACCGAGGGCCTTCGTGTGCCGCGCTGTAAGCCCCAGCTCCTCCCTCTCACCCCTCGCTTAGCGCTAGGACGCGCTGCACTGTCGTTCCCCCCTCGAGCCGAGCTCGCCTCCGCAAGGCTCGTCGCCGGCGATGCTCCAATGACCATATGGTCACGGGCTAGCGTCAGTTGGACTCCCCGCATCGCGTAGGGCCTCGCCGCGCTATTTGTTCGCTCGCCCGCGCGTTGATTCGCCGTTCCCGAGCCGCACCCGAAGCCGCCACCGCCCACCGTCGTCGTGCTGCTCTATCTCGACCACCCCAGCCGCTGTGACCCCCACCATCGGACGCGGTGTGCTCCGCTCCTTCCAGCAAGCCCAACCCCGCGTCAAACGGTGCACCACAGCTCGATCCCGAGCTCGTCGGAGCTCTCGGCCGCGTCCGGCGCTCGCCGGCGCTGTTCCGGCGACGTCGCCGACATGGCACGCGGGCCCCCAGCCCCAGTGTCACTACCCGTGGGCCCCCTGGCCCTAGTTGACTAGGGTCAACGCTGACTGGGCGGGCCCTGTGTCTATGACATGTGGGTCCCGCTCGGTAAAACGTTTTATTAAATAAATAATCAGTTAATTAAATAAATAAATTAATTAAAACACTAATTACCCACTGACTGCTGGGCCCCACCTGCTAATTAGTTTAAATAGATTAAGCTAACTCTGTTTAAATAACTGAGTCACTGACATGTGGGCCCCACATGTCAGGTTTGACCTGGTCGGCCCTTGTTGACTGCTGATGTCATCAATGCGTCATGCTGACGTCACCCTGCTACTGTTTTGGATAATTAAAATTATTAATAAATCTGTAATTTCGGAATATTGTTTAAACTTTAGAAAATCATATCTTTTAATCCGTAACTCCGATGAAAATAACTTATATATGAAAAATGCTCAGAATTTCGAGACGAATCCGAATACGCGGCCCGTTCGTCCATCACACGTCCCTAACTATATGAACATGGAACTTTCCTCTCCGGATCGTTTGTCCGATAAATCCAAAGACCCGGGAAATATCGTCAGTTATTCTCCCGCTCCGTCTGATACGTGTAGTACTGCGTTAGACTACCCCCTAGCACTGCGTATTGCCATGACATGCATCGTGTTGCATCTGTTTGCTTGTATTTATTGTTTCCTCCCCCTTTTCTCTCTCGTTAGACCCCGACGCAGTTCCCGGTACCGTCGCAACTCAGGAGCCCGACGCCACCATTGACGACCTTGCCCTTGCCGCCGAGCAACTAGGCAAGCCCCCCCCCCCCTTTGATCATCCCGATATCACCCATTCTAATTTCTCATGCTTGCATTAGAATTGATGCTACTAGTGCTTTACCTATTTTGATGCATAGCCTGTTTATTGTAACCTGTTATTGATACCTTACTTGCTTATCCTAAACTGCTTAGTATAGGCTGAGTAGAGACCTATCAGTGACCCCACTTATCCCGACTGCCCCGCTGGATAATCCGAAGACCCGATCAACGGGATTGAAGACAGGGCCCCGGCATCGCACATCACCCCCTTTAGTTGTAACGACACTGCAGCGTTACTATCGAGTGCCGAGGGTGATACCTCGTGTAGCACTTCAGATGTTAACTCTGTAGAGTAGTTATTTGGTCGTGGTCATCGAGGGTGATTCCTCCTTCCCCACTTCCGATAACGACGCTGTTGTGCAACACATCAAGTGTGAACCCATCGAGGGTGATTCCTCCGAGTTCACCTTGTCGGATACATCGAGTAGGAATCCAACGAGGGTGATACCTCGGATTCCCCTGATGTTACGGACACACGGATACTTGGACTTTACACTGTTACTTGGAAAGGCGGGTTGACCCTGAGGGGTACCCGCATGAGCCTAAGTGGCGAGTGTTGTGGAGACGGGTTGACCTGGATGGTGCCCGAGTAATGATTACGAGGCGCGGCTAGGCATTCTTAACCCTTGCAGCAAGTCCTCGAGACGGGGCGACGGGGTCACATCTTTCGTGAGTCTCTGCTCGTTACCGCAACCCCCAAGGTACTAACGATTTGGATATTTGATTCGAGTAGGCCTCTGGCCCGATAGCACTAACCATCACGCGGGAATAAATATGGGTACTCTGCATTGTGGCATCAGCCGAAAGTTCTGTCAGACGTCCAGTTCAGCATTGTGGCACGGTCGGATCGTACCGACCATCCGAGGTGGAGCTGGTATCCACCCTGCACACAACGACCCGGAGTGCACAGGGCGATGGCCCAAGACCCCTGAGCGCTTAGGTTGTAGTCCGGCGGGGACCTCTCTGCTGAGCTTTAGGTAGGGCTGCGGTGTGTCGTTTGGCCGAGGCCGGGCATGACCCGGAAAAGTGTGTCCGGTCGGAGTTAAGCGAGCGTGTTGGGTAAGTTGGTGCACCCCTGTAGGGAAGAACACATCTATCGATAGCCGGTCCTACGGTAAAGGACACTCGGAATTGTATCACGATCGACACAACTAGAACGTGAGATGATACCTGGATATATGGCTCTGGGATTGCTTCTCGCAGGGAGTCGAGAAGGGATCTCAGGACGAGGTTGATGACTGTATGGCTCTAGGATTGCTTTCTCGCAGGGAGTCGAGAAAGGATCTCTGGGTGAGGTTGAGACTTAATGATACTGCTACATTATATTGTACTGTTCTACTCTCTTCTATTGCTGAAAGACCGCTGAAGATGCTAGTCTTCGATAGGACTAGGCTTTCCTCTCTATTCTGGCATTTCTGCAGCCCAGTCCACATATACAGCCTCCCTTTGATAATGTTGCATATGTAGTGTAGATCCTTGCTTGCTGAGTACTTCTGAGTACTCACGGTTGCTTTGTTTTCTTTTCCCCCATATCAGTTTGTCGTGACCAGATGACAGAGCCACTGAGACAGCTACCCCGCCGACGATCGACTACTACAACTACCCCGAGGGTGGTTACTGCTTCGAACTTGCCGTCGACTAGGAGTAGGTTCGGAGGGTCCTAGGCAGGAGGCCTACGCCTTTCGATCGTAGTGTTTTCTTTTGCCCCGCCATTTCTAAAGGCCTTTCTGTTTCCCTTTTAATATCTGTACTCAGATATCTAATGCTTCCGCTGACGCTTGTATGCCATCGAGCTATGTATTCGAGCCCTCGAGGCCTGGCTTGTAATATAAAGCTTGTATGACTTTATTTATGTTTTAGAGTTGTGTTGTGATATCTTCCCGTGAGTCCTTAGGCTTGATCGTGTGCATTTGCGTGTATGATTAGTGCACGGTTGAGCCGGGGGCGTCACAAGTTGGTATCAAAGCCGACTACCTGTAGGAACCCCCCTTTCCAACTCCTTGGCCGAAGTTGAGTCTAGTAACCGAATACTGTTTTACTAACTTGGCTATGTGGCTTATGGGCCCACTCGTCAATTGGGTGGTATTAGGATCTTTTACTCCTCGACCTTTACTCTGGGACTCTGATCTCTCTCCTATTCGGGTTAAAATTTACTAACTCCAACATTAGGTTCTCGCGATCACATCCACCCAGTGTTCTGAAATATCCCCCCTTGCTCCAAGATTGCGGGACAGATTCTGCTTGCAGGATCCTTTTATCGAGGGCACCCTGTGTTGTCACTTGCAGATTCCTCGCTCCAACAGTTTTCTCCGACGTTGATGTAGCCTTTGCTATGTCTCGTTGTGTACTTCCCTACCGCGTGCCTGCGCGCCACCTAGATGTCTAGCCCTTCCCTTTTAACTGTCGTAATGCTGGATTGTAACCGAGGCTATGTGTGGCTTTGAATGTCTGGTGCGGATATGATAAAGTATCTATTGCACTTCCTTCTGTTGTGCGTGTTGCTTCATGATTCATTCCATACACATGCAGTTTTACTTGCTAAACTGCCCCTGTTGATTTGGCAGGATGGCTGACGATCCTCCACCTCCACCCTATATCGCCGCCATGATGCAGCAGTTTATGACCGGACTATTGGCTCAGTTCCCAAACCAGAATGCTCATCAACAGCCTACCCCAATAACATTGCAAGAATTTGTGCGCCTCAACCCGTCTGTTTTTCGCAACTCCACCAATCCTATGGATGCTAATGATTGGCTTCGTGACATCCTATTTGAGATGGAGTCGGCTAATGTTGCTCCTGACAGTTACGTCACCTTTGCAACATTCCACCTGAAGGGCCCAGCTGCTCAATGGTGGGAAAGCCACAAGGATATGTTGCCTGCTGAGACTGAAACCACTTGGCAGGAATTTCAGTCAGCCTTTCGTGCACGGTACATTCCTCAAGGTCTGATCGACCAGAAGAAGCAGGAGTTCCGCAAACTTACATAGGGCACGATGACTGTGGATGAATATCAGAGGAAATTTCTTGAATTGTCCCGCTATGCTGAAGATGACGTCTGCACTAACGCACGCAAGCAGGAAAAATTCCGTGAAGGACTGCGTACTGATATAAACCTTGCACATGCTGTCCATGATTGCACAGACTTCGCAACGCTTGTCAGCAAATCTTTCCAAGTTGAAACAGCTCTGACTAAATGCCAGGAGTCTCTCAAGCGCACTCGTGATGTTGGTTCGTCTTCGGGTCGACCTGCTCAGAAATGTCGAGTTTGGATCCCACACAATGTTCATCACCGACCTGCTCCAACACCAAGGCCGTCTTATGTTGCACCTTGACTACCTTCACCTCCGAGACAGCTAACGGTTCAGGATGGACAGCCTAATGCTATGGCTTTTCATCAGGATGCACCACGTCCTCCTGTTGGTCGTAAGAAGAGTTGTCGAAACCACCGATTCAGAAACCGTAATATCATACCGTCTGCTGTTGTACTTGGCCATGCCAATCACGTCAATGCTGAAAAGGCTCAGAAGGAACCGACTATCGTGCTGGGAACACTCTCTGTGAATTCAGAACCAGCCTCTGTTCTCTTTGATTCAGGAGCATCGCATGCTTTTGTTTCCCAACAATTTGCTCTGTCACATGAGTTATACCTGGAAGAATTACCCACTCCTCTAATGGTTCAGTCCCCGAGGTCCAAGTGGCAAACCATAATGCTAAGCCCTCACAACCACATCGAGATTGGAGGTCTACTTTTTCCGGTTTCTCTCATTGTACTTGGACCTTCCGACATAGACATCATTCTCGGTATGGACTGGTTAACAGCCCATAATGCTTTGATTGATTGCGCTACTAAGACAGTCCAGCTCACTCACCCTTCTGGCCAGACAGTCAAATACTCAGCCCGAATAGCTCAAGATGCTGAGAGCCAGATATATGTTCTGAATGCATTGAATGCTTCACCGCTTGAAGGCATCGAGAACGTTCCAGTTGTTCATGATTTTCAAGATGTATTTCCAGAAGAACTTCCAGGAATACCCCCTGCTAGAGCTGTCGAGTTTGTCATCGACTTGAAGCCCGACACTACCCCTATTGCGAAGCATCCTTATAAGATGCCTCCGCACCACCTTCTTGAACGTAAGGAGGAAATCGACACATCACTTAAGAAAGGTTTCATGCGTCCCAGTTCCTCTGCTTGGGGAGCAGCTTCACTCTTCGTTAAGAAGAAGGATGGAACTAACCGATTGGTTCAGGATTACCGACCCATTAACCAAGCCACAATTCAGAATAAATATCCGCTTCCTCGGATCAATGATTTGTATGATCAACTTGCTGGATCATCGGTGTTTTCTAAACTCGACTTGAGGTTGGGTTATCATCAGATCCGTGTCCGCGAAGAGGATATTCCCAAGACCGCATTCGTTACTCGCTATGGTTCTTATGAGTACACTGTCATGTCCTTCGGCTTAACAAATGCTCCAGCAACTTTCTCCCGTCTGATGAATTACATTTTCATGGATTACCTCGACAAGTTCGTCGTGGTATATCTAGATGATATTCTGGTTTATTCGAAGAATAAAGAAGAACATGCCGAACAGCTCCGTCTTGTACTGGAAAGGCTCCGAGAACACCAGTTGTATGCCAAATACTCCAAATGTGAATTTTGGCTTTCTGAAGTAACTTACCTTGGTCATGTGATTTCCAAGGATGGAATTGCTATTAACCCGGAACGAGTTCAGGCTATTCTTGACTGGACTCCTCCGAAGAACGTCAAGCAAGTGAGAAGTTTTCTCGGCCTTGCAAGCTATTGCCGTCGATTTGTCGAGAACTTTTCCATGATTGCTAAGCCTTTGACTGATCTGCTTCACAAAGGCGTTAAGTTTGAATGGACAGACAAATGTCAAGAAAGTTTTCAAACACTCAAAGACAAGCTGACATCTGCCCCAGTACTTGCTCCACCGGATTCTCACAAAGATTTTGTGATCCATTGTAACACATCCCGTGAAGGATTAGGCTGTGTCCTAATGCAAGAGCGTAAAGTGATTGCTTATGGCTCTCGTCAGTTGCGCCCACATGAAGAGAATTATCCGGTACATGATCTAGAACTAGCTGCTGTCATCTATGCACTGCAGTTGTGGCGACATTACCTTCTCGGTAATCGTTGCGAGATATACACGGATCATAAAAGTCTGAAGTACTTGTTCACTCAGCCATCTCTAAACCTCCGTCAGCAAAGATGGATGGAGGCCATTGCGGACTATGATTTGGGTATTTCCTATACCCCTGACAAGGCTAACGTGATGGCTGATGCCTTAAGCCGCAAGTCCTATTGCGACAACCTCATGGTTAGGCGAGCTCAACCTCGTCTTTTTGAAGAACTGTGCAAGCTGAATCTGCGTATTGTTCCACAAGGTTCTCTTAATAACCTTGTGATACAACCAGATCTTGAGAAAGCTGTTAAGAATGCGCAAGCTAAAGATGCTGAAATTGATCTCATGAAGAAAAATCTTCACCTTGAAAAGTACAGGGATTTCTCGCTGTCTGAAGATGGGACCTTGTATTTCAGAAACCGCATTGTCGTACCTCATTTTGAGCTTATGACTGACAAGGTCATGAAGGAGGCACATGATACCCCGCTGTCTATTCATCCGGGTAGCACCAAGATGTATCGTGATCTCGGTCAAAGGTATTGGTGGTCTAAAATGAAGCAGGACATTGCTCGGTACATTGCTGAATGTGATGTGTGTCATCGCGTTAAAGCAGAATATCAGAAGCCTGCTGGAATTCTGCAACGGTTACCTATTCCTTTATGGAAATGGGATAAGGTTCAGATGGATTTCATTACTGGACTTCCCAGGTCATAGAAGGGTCATGATGCTATTCTTGTCGTCGTCGACCAACTTTCTAAAGTTGCACACTTTCTGCCTGTCAAAGAGATGATCACTGCTAGTCAGTTAGCAGAGTTGTATATCTCCAGAATTGTACCACTCCACGGTATTCCGAAGGAGATTAGTTCGGACCGTGGCGGTCTTTTCACCTCAAAGTTCTGGGAAAGTTTCCAAGAAGCTATGGGAACTCATATTACCTGGAGTTCAGCTTATCATCCACAATCCCAAGGCCAAGTTGAGCGAGTCAATCAGGTTCTTGAAGACATGCTACGAGCTTGTGTTATTTCTTTCGGCAAGAAGTGGGAAGAATCTCTTCCGTATGCCAAGTTCTCTTATAACAACAGCTATGAAGCCAGCTTGAAAATTGCCCCCTTCGAAGTACTATTGGACGTAAGTGTCGAACCCCTCTGAATTGGTCAAAAACTGGGGAACGACCGCTCGTGGGTCCGGCTATTATTCAACACGCCGAAGAACAAGTCCGTATCGTTCGAGAAAACCTCAAGGCGGCTCAGGACCGCCAGAAGAGCAACTATGATCGCAAACGATGGGGTTTGACTCATCAACCCGGTGATCAAGCTTATCTATGTGTCACCCCTATGAAGGGCACTCACCGTTTTGGAATCAAGGTCAAGCTAGCTCCGCGCTACATTGGTCCTTTCCGCATTATTGCTAAACGTGGTCAGGGGGCATATAAATTGGAATTGCCGCCGCAATTCTCTCATATCCACGACATCTTCCATGTGTCGCAACTTCGTCGATGCTTCAAGGAATCTCCGCACCGAGCTGTGGATCACGAGATGCTCGAATTGCATGATGATCTTTTAAATAAGGAACATCCGACCCGCATTCTCGATGAAGCTGAACGTCAGACCCGTCAGAAGGTTACCAAGTTCCTCAAAGTGCAGTGGTCAAATCATACTGAAGATGAAGCCACTTGGGAACGCGAGGATAATCTTCGTGCGGAATATCCCGAACTTTTTCCTTCTACCTCTTAATTCTCGGGACGAGAATTCTTGTTAGTGGAGGAGATTTGTAACACCCCATGTATTAAGCTACAATAATCACCCTATTGATAATGCCATGTCATCATGATCAACAGTGCTTAATCATCATTAGTAATAAATCCCTTTCAAATTCAAACTCAAATGGAAATTCAAACTAAAAGTGAAAATAAAAGTTGTACAAATCCAGAGACTAAAATGTTCAATAAATAGCAAATATTACAGAGACTATTCTAAAATTGTAATCAACAATTAATAAATTAACTAAGTGACTCTAACAGTAGAAAAACAGGGTTGGTTCATACCTTTTTAGTTAAATAAAATCCCAAATGAAAACCTTTGTACTCAAAACCATTTTATTGCAGTGGCATACAATGCACTGTGATTTATGGGCTAGGTCTCATATTTTACAAAAACCTTTTAGTGCTCAAACATTTAACAAAATAGAAAAGAAAAATAGAAAACTGAAAAAGAAAAGAAGAAAAGGAAAAGGCTCACTGTGCCTGGGCCGCAAGTGCACAGTGGCGGCCCAGCCCAACTAGCCCCCCTCCCCCTACCCCCTGACGCCGCAGGCGCGCTGTCAAACAGCTAGCACGCGCGCGCCCGGCCCCCCTGGCCCCTCTCCGAGCGGACGACAGCGGCCTCGCCTCGCCGGGGAGGGTTAAGTGCATCCCCGCTGGCCCCCTGGCTATCCCTCGCTCACTCCCTCTCGCTCTCCCTCGCCTCCCCATCTCACCCGAGCGCCACCGCCGACGCGCTGTCGTCACCACCGCGGCCACCGGCGTTCCCGAGCCCGACGGATGTGTCTGGGTGGTGCGCCGCTGACTGCCTGTTCCTCATCGACGGACGGCAAGAGCTGAGGTGCACCGGAACTCGCGGATCGAGCCGTCCCAGTATACGGCATCTCTGGCGATCGCCGTCGAATTTGCCTCGTCTCTGCGCTACCGACCACCGAGGGCCTTCGTGTGCCACGCTGTAAGCCCCAGCTCCTCCCTCTCACCCCTCGCTCAGCGCTAGTACGCACTGCACTGTCGTTCCCCCCTCGAGCCGAGCTCGCCTCTGCAAGGCTCGTCGCCGGCGATGCTCCGATGACCATATGGTCACGGGCTAGTGTCAGTTGGACTCCCCGCATCGCGTAGGGCCTCGCCGCGCTATTTGTTCGCTCGCCCGCGCATTGATTCGCCGTTCCCGAGCCGCACCCGAAGCCGCCGCCGCCCACCGTCATCGTGCTTCTCTATCCCGACCACCCCAGCCGCTGTGACCCCCACCATCGGATGCGGTGTGCTCCGCTCCTTCCAGCAAGCCCAACCCCGTGTCAAACGGTGCACCACAGCTCGATCCCGAGCTCGCCGGAGCTCTCGGCCGCATCCGGCGCTCGCCGGCGCTGTTTCGGCGACGTCGCCGACGTGGCACGCGGGCCCCCAGCCCCAGTGTCACTGCCCGTGGGCCCCCTGCCCCAGTTGACCAGGGTCAACGCTGACTGGGCGGGCCCTGTGTCTATGACATGTGTGTCCCGCTCGGTAAAATGTTTTATTAAATAAATAATCGGTTAATTAAATAAATAAATAAATTAAAACACTAATTACCCACTGACTGCTGGGCCCCACCTGCTAATTAGTTTAAATAGATTAAGGTAACTCTGTTTAAATAACTGAGTCATTGACATGTGGGCCCCACATGTCAGGTTTGACCTGGTCCGCCCCTGTTGACTGCTGACATCATCAATGCATCATGCTAACGTCACCCTGCTACTGTTTTGGATAATTCGAATTATTAATAAATCTGTAATTTCAGAATATTGTTTAAACTTTAGAAAATCATATCTTTTAATCCGTAACTCCGATGAAAATAATTTATATATGAAAAATGCTCAGAATTTCGAGACGAATCCGAATACGCGGCCCGTTCGTCCATCACACGTCCCTAACTATATGAACATGGAACTTTCCTCTCCGGATCGTCTGTCCGATAAATCCAAAGACCCGGGAAATATCGTCAGTTATTCTCCCGCTCCGTCTGATACGTGTAGTACTGCGTTAGACTACTCCCTAGCACTGCGTATTGCCATGACATGCATCGTGTTGCATCTGTTTGCTTGTATTTATTGTTTCCTCCCCCTTTTCTCTCTCGTTAGACCCCGACGCAGTTCCCGGTACCGTCGCAACTCAGGAGCCCGACGCCACCATTGACGACCTTGCCCTTGCCGCCGAGCAACTAGGCAAGCCCCCCCCTTTGATCATCCCGATATCACCCATTCTAATTTCTCATGCTTGCATTAGAATTGCTGCTACTACTGCTTTACCTATTTTGATGCATAGCCTGTTTATTGTAACCTGTTATTGATACCTTACTTGCTTATCCTAAACTGCTTACTATAGGCTGAGTAGAGACCTATCAGTGACCCCACTTATCCCGACTGCCCCGCTGGATAATCCGAAGACCCGATCAACGGGATTGAAGACAGGGCCCCGGCACCGCACATCACCCCCTTTAGTTGTAACGACATTGCAGCGTTACTATCGAGTGCCGAGGGTGATACCTCGTGTAGCACTTCAGATGTTAACTCTGTAGAGTAGTTATTTGGTCGTGGTCATCGAGGGTGATTCCTCCTTCCCCACTTCCGATAACGACGCTGTCGTGCAACACATCAAGTGTGAACCCATCGAGGGTGATTCCTCCGAGTTCACCTTGTCGGATACATCGAGTAGGAATCCAACGAGGGTGATACCTCGGATTCCCCTGATGTTATGGACACACGGATACGGGGTCACATCTTTCATGAGTCTCTGCTCGTTACCGCAACCCCCAAGGTACTAACGATTTGGATATTTGATTCGAGTGGGCCTCTGGCCCGATAGCACTAACCATCACGCGGGAATAAATATGGGTACTCTGCATCATGGCATCAGCCGAAAGTTCTGTCAGACGTCCAGTTCAGCATTGTGGCATGGTCGGATCGTACCGACCATCCGAGGCGGTGCTGGTATCCACCCTGCACACAACGACCCGAAGTGCACAGGGCGATGGCCCAAGACCCCTGAGCGCTTAGGTTGTAGACCGGTGGGGACCTCTCTGCTGAGCTTTAGGTAGGGCTGCGGTGTGTCATTTGGCCGAGGCCGGGCATGACCCGGAAAAGTGTGTTTGGCCGGAGTTAAGCGAGCGTGTTGGGTAAGTTGGTGCACCCCTGCAGGGAAGAACACATCTATCGATAGCCGGTCCTACGGTAAAGGACACTCGGAGTTGTATCACGATCGACACAACTAGAATGTGAGATGATACCTGGATATATGGCTCTGGGATTGCTTCTCGCAGGGAGTCGAGAAGGGATCTCAGGACGAGGTTGATGACTGTATGGCTCTAGGATTGCTTTCTCGCAGGGAGTCGAGAAAGGATCTCTGGGTGAGGTTGAGACTTAATGATACTGCTACATTATATTGTATTGTTCTACTCTCTTCTATTGCTGAAAGACCGCTGAAGATGCTAGTCTTCGATAGGACTAGGCTTTCCTCTCTATTCTGGCATTTCTGCAGCCCAGTCCACATATACAGCCTTCCTTTGATAATGTTGCATATGTAGTGTAGATCCTTGCTTGCTGAGTACTTCTGAGTACTCACGGTTGCTTTGTTTTCTTTTCCCCCATATCAGTTTGTCGTGACCAGATGACGGAGCCACTGAGACAGCTACCCCGCCGACGATCGACTACTACTACTACCCCGAGGGTGGTTACTGCTTCGAACTTGCCGTCGACCAGGAGTAGGTTCGGAGGGTCCCAGGCAAGAGGCCTACGCCTTTCGATCGTAGTGTTTTCTTTTGCCCCACCTTTTCTAAAGGCCTTTCTGTTTCCCTTTTAATATCTGTACTCAGATATCTGATGCTTCCGCTGACGCTTGTATGCCATCGAGCTATGTATTCGAGCCCTCGAGGCCTGGCTTGTAATATAAAGCTTGTATGACTTTATTTATGTTTTAGAGTTGTGTTGTGATATCTTCCCGTGAGTCCTTAGGCTTGATCGTGTGCATTTGCGTGTATGATTAGTGCATGGTTGAGCTGGGGGCGTCACATATATGATGCAACCAGAAGGTTTTGTCAATCCTGAAGGTGCTAACAAAGTGTGCAAGCTCCATCGATCCGTCTATGGACTGGTGCAAGCATCTCGGAGTTGGAATATACGCTTTGATGAGTTGATCAAAGCATATAGTTTTATACAGACTTGCGGTGAAGCCTGTATTTACTAGAAAGTGAGTGGGAGCACTACAACCTTTCTGATAAGTATATGTGAATGACATATTGTTGATTGGAAATGATGTAGAATTTTCTGGAAAGCATAAAGGAGTGTTTGAAAGGTGTTTTTCATAAAAAGACCTCGGTGAAGCTGCTTAAGTATTGAGCATCAAGATCTATAGGGATAGATCGAGACGCTTAATAGGACTTTCACAAAGCATATACCTTGATAATGTTTTGAAGGAGTTCAAAAAGGATAAGTCAAAGAAAGAGTTCTTGCCTGTATTCAAGGTATAAAGTTGAGTAAGACTCAAAGCATGACCACGGCAGAAGATAGATAGAGAATGAAAAGTCATTCCCTATGCCTTAGCCATAGGTTCTATAAAGTATGCTATGCTGTGTACCAGACCTATTGTGTACCTTATCATGAGTTTGGCAAGGGGGTACGATAGTGATCCAAGAGTAGATCATTGGACAGCAGTCAAAGTTATCCTTAGTTACCTAAGAGGACTAAGGAAATATTTTTCGGTTATGGAGGTGATAAAGAGTTCGTCGTAAAGAGTTATGTCGATGCAAGCTTTTACACCGATCCAGATGACTCTGAGTCTCAATCTGGATAAATATTGAAAGTGGGAGCAATTAGCTAGAGTAGCTCCATGCAGAGCATTGTAGACATAGAAAATTTGCAAAATACATACGGCTCTGAATGTGGCAGACCCGTTGACTAAATTTCTCTCACAAGCAAAACATGATCACACCATAGTACTCTTTGGGTGTTAATCACATAGCGATGTGAACTAGATTTTTGACTCTAGTAAACCCTTTGGGTGTTGATCACATGGCGATGTGAACTATGGGTGTTAATCACATACAGATGTGAACTATTGGTGTTAAATCACATGGCGATGTGAACTAGATTATTGACTCTAGTGCAAGTGGGAGACTAAAGGAAATATGCCCTAGAGGCAATAATAAAGTTGTTATTTTATATTTCCTTACATCATGATAAATATTTATTATTCATGCTAGAATTGTATTAACCGGAAACTTGATACATGTGTGAATACATAGACAAAACATTGTGTCCCTAGTATGCCTCTACTTGACTAGCTCGTTAATCAAAGATGGTTAAGTTTCCTAACCATAGACATGTGTTGTTATTTGATGAACAGGATCACATCATTAGGAGAATGATGTGATGGACAAGACCCAATTGTTAGCTTAGCATAATGATCGTTAAGTTTTATTGCTAAAGCTTTCTTCATGACTTATACATATTCCTCTGACTATGAGAGTATGCAACTCCCGAATACCGGAGGAACACCTTGTGTGCTATCAAACGTCACAACGTAACTGGGTGATTATAAAGATGCTCTACAGGTGTCTCTGAAGGTGTTTGTTGGGTTGGCATAGATCGAGATTAGGATTTGTTACTCCGAGTATCGGAGAGGTATCTCTGGGCCCTCTCGGTAATGCACATCATATGAAGCCTTGCAAGCAATGTGACTAATGAGTTAGTTGTGGGATGATGCATTACGGAACGAGTAAAGAGACTTGCCGGTAATGAGATTGAACTAGGTATGATGATACCGACGATCGAATATCGGACAAGTAACATACCGATGACAAAGGGAATAACGTATGTTGTCATAATAGTTCGACCGATAAAGATCTTCGTAGAATATGTAGGAGCCAATATGGGCATCCAGGTTCTGCTATTGGTTATTGACTAGAGAGGTGTCTCAGTCATGTCTACATAGTTCTCGAACTCGTAGGGTCTGCACTCTTAACGTTCGTTGACGATATAGTACTATATGAGTTATGTATGTTGGTGACCGAATGTTGTTCGGAGTCCCGAATGAGATCACGGACATGACGAGGAGCTCTGGAATGGTCCGGAGGTAAAGATTCATATATTGGATGATATGGTTAGGCCAAGGGGTCAGGCCCACGGGGCAATAAGTCAGTGCAAAAGGAGTTTTGCGGACGCCAGGGGGCCAAACGCCAGAGACCTTGGCGTCTGGCCCTGGGCCAGACGCCGAGGCCCATGGCATATGGGCCAGACGCCAAGGATTGTGGCGTTTGGTCCTGGAGTCCGAGTGGGACTCTTGCCTTTCGGGCAAAACCGACTTTAAGGAGGCTTTTGCTCCAAGTTTCGACCCCAGGGCTCAACATATATATAGAGGGGCAGGGCTAGCACCAAAGATACATCAAGATTCACCAAGCCGTGTGCCGGCAACCCCGTCCCCTCTAGTTTATCCTCCGTCATAGTTTCTGTAGTGCTTGGCGAAGCCCTGCGGAGATTATTCGTCACCAACACAGTCACCACGCCATCGTGCTGCCGGAACTCATCTACTACTTCACCTGTCTTGCTGGATCAAGAAGGCGAGGACGTCATCGAGCTGAACATGTGCTGAACGCGAAGGTGCCGTACGTTCGGTACTTGATCGGGACGGATCGTGAAGGTGTACGACTACATCAACCGCGTTGTCAAACGCTTCCGCTTTCGGTCTACGAGGGTACGTGGACACACTCTCTCCGCTCGTTGCTATGCATCTCCTAGATAGATCTTGCGTGATCGTAGGAAATTTTTTGAAATTGCATGCTACGTTCCCCAACACCTACAAGACTTGGATATGAAGTCAGAAGACCCATGAGGCGACGACAAGCCATAGGGGCGCACCCCCTGGGGCTTGTGGGCCCCTCGGGAGTCCCCTGCACCGCCTCTGAGTTCTATAAATATCCAAATATTCCACTAACGCTACAGGCATCCACGAAAATACTTTTCCACTGTCGCAGGTCTCTGTTCCCATGAGATCCCATCTTGAGGCCTTTTCCGGTACTCCGCCGGAGGGGGATTCGATCATGGAGGGCCTCTACATCTACCCTATTGCCCTACCGATGATGCGTGAGTAGTTTACCACAGGCCTACTGGTCCATAGCTTGTAGCTAGATGGCTTCTTCTCTCTCTTTGATCTTCAATACAATGTTCTCCTCAATGTTCTTGGAGTTCCATTCGATGTAATCTTCTTTTGCGGTGTGTTTGTCGAGATCCGATGATTGTGGATTTATGATCAGATTATCTATGAATATTATTTGAATCTTTTGTGAATTCTTATATGCATGATTTGATATCTTTGTATGCTCTTCGAACTATCGATTTGGTTTGGCCAACTAGATTGGTTTTTCTTGCAATGGGAGAGGTGCTTAGTTTTGGGTTCAATCTTGCGGTGTCCTCACCCAGTGACATAGTAGGGGTAGCGAGGCACGTATTGTATTGTTGCCATCAAGGATAAAAAGATGGGGTTTATATCATATTGCTTGAGTTTATCCCTCTACATCATGTCATCTTGCTTAAGGTGTTACTCCGTTCTTATGAACTTAATACTCTAGTTGCATGCTGGATAGCGGTCGATGTGTGGAGTAATAGTAGTAGATGCAGGCAGGAGTCGGTCTACTTGTCACGGACGTGATGCCTATATTCATGATCATTGCCTTAGATATCGTCATAACTTTGCACTTTTCTATCAATTGCTCGACAGTAATTTGTTTACCCACCGTATGTTTGCTTTCAAGAGAGAAGCCTCTAGTGAAACCTATGGCCCTCGGATCTATTTTCCATCATATATTTTCAGATCTATAAAACCAAAAACACAAAAATACCTCGCTGAGTTTTATTTACTTTTATTTGTTTTATATCTCTCTATTAGATCTCACTCTTGTTCGTGACCGTAAAGGGCTGACAACCCCTTTTTCGCGTTGTGTGCAAGTGTTTGTTAGTTTTTGCAGGTGCATAGATTGGATACTTGCTTGTGCCTCCTACTGGACTGATACCTTGGTTCTCAACTGAGGGAAATACTTATCTCTACTTTGCTGCATCACCCTTTCCTCTTCAAGGGAAAAATCAACGCAAGCTCAAGAAGTAGCACACTACAGTCAATAATCTAGTTCACATCACCATGTGATTAACACCCAACACTACAAAAAAAGACACATCCGTGACATTTTGGGCTGAACGAATTTTTTTCCTGTCATGCTTATGACACTTCTATGACTATAATTGTGACAAAACCCGGTATCATCATAGATGTGGTGGGCTCCTACTTCTATGACAAAAAATCATGACAGAAAATGGGCTTTTCATCCTGGGCGGGCCGGAGACGCACCTGTATGACATTCTTTGGGCCGTCCATGGCAGAAAAAATCGTGGTAGAAGCGAGGGCGAGGAAAATTTCAGTGAGTTCCCGGTTACGGTGGGTGGTCGGGGCCGAGCGATGGATGGAGGGAATGCGCGTTTCTCT
The DNA here is from genome assembly GCA_011799875.1 of Thinopyrum elongatum. Lineage (NCBI taxonomy): Eukaryota > Viridiplantae > Streptophyta > Magnoliopsida > Poales > Poaceae > Thinopyrum > Thinopyrum elongatum. Next base: position 512,374,124 of record CM022301.1, on the reverse strand, counting down.
CGTACACGTACGCGCGTGTGTGCGAGGCGTTGGGCTCTAACTGAACCCGAGCGAGGCGTTCGCTTACTGAACCCGAGCGATTGCACTAGCTATGTTACTGAACCCGAGCGATCGATCCCTTGGCTATTAACTAAACCCGAGCAATCGATCGCTGCTGCTGCTGCTTACTGAAGCCGATCGAACCTGCTGCCTCTTGATGCACAGTGAATGAGGGGGTTGCGGTTGAACGAGTCGAGACGTACGTGGTTGGGGTTGGATGAACAGTTCCCTGTGGGGGTTGGATGAACAGGACCCCGTGGTAGTATATAGGTCGTTGCCGCTGGATGAACAGGACCTCGAGAGGAGGCCGCCACAGCCGAGCTGGTTGGGGGTGGATGAACAGGACCCCGTGGAGGGCTGGTTGAACAGTAGCCGGTGGAGGGGTGGATGAAGAGTAGCCCGTGGATGAACAGTAGCTGGTGGAGGCAGGAGGACGACGCGGTGGATGAACAGTGCAGGTGGAGGCTGAAGGAAGTCGATGGTGGGTGAACAGTAGCCCGTAGAGTCCCGTTTTGCGGTACGCCATACCCCTCCGATGAACAGGACCCCTGTTTCGACCGTAGCGCTCCAACACAAGTCCGTTTCCTCCGTTTTGCGGTACACCACACCCCTTCCGATGAACATGACCCCTCTTTCAACCATAGCGCTCCAACACAAGTCCGTTTCCTCCGTTTTGCGGTACGCCACACCCCTCCCGATCAACAGGATGCCGTTTCGACTGTAGCCGGTCGAACAGAAGGCCATTTCCTCCATATTGCGGTACACCAGAACCCGTTTTGGCTGTTCCGTCCAAGCCGGTTGGCTCCCGTTGAACAGGACGCATTCTGACCCAGTCTGTTGCCTCCCGATGAACATGACGTTGTTTCTCCGTTCCGACCCAGCCGGTTGGCTACCCGATGAACAGGATCCCGTTGCTGCCGTCCATTGCCTCTCCATGTACACGAGCCCTGGCCGTACGTATGCGCGAGTACGCGTTCGAGACCCCGCCCGTATGTACGTACGTGGCCGTATTTTTTGGCATGTGGCTATACGTACGTGTACACAGTTTAGAAGGGACTGCCTGAACTGCTACGTCGGGCGCCCTACTATTACACGTGCCGCTGCTTGCTCGGCCATGGTTCATCGTTGCAGAGAGACCGATCGACCAGTATGTACGTACATGTTCGCGACAACGCTACGTATGCTTCGACCGGGTGGGTCCCAGCTGTCAGGGAGGATAAGGATGCATTTCCTTGCGTGCGAAGTTATTGATGGTGGGTCCGAGCTGTCAGGGGGAGGATTCATTTTTTTTCACGCCTAATATGGAGGCACTTTTCTTGCGTTCGATGATATAGCTGGTTGGTCCCAGCTGTCAGGGGGGAAACATTTTTTTCGCAAAATACAGCTAAGCAAAAATACAAAGGCCCTTCCGGTAGGTCCCTGCTGTCAGGTGGAGGAATCATTATTTTGCGCGTAATAAGGAGGCACTTCCTTGCTGCGGCCGTGGACCCAGCTGTTAGCCTCTCCACGTACAGTCCTCTTCCAATGTAAGTCGTTCCTTGACCACGTTGACCATGCTGCGCCGAGAGCACCAAGGCGATGGACGACGACGAGGCCTAGGAGGGGAATGACCCGGAGCCGGGGAAGACTCGGCAGTTGTTTCCCATGCGGAGGGGCATACGAGGGTTTAATGGTTGGGCTGCAGTGTGAGGTTGCCGTCACCGGAGAATAACATCAGGTCTGGGTGAGTACAGGGATGGCCAGGCCGGCGATGGGAGTAGGGTGGGGCGGTGAGGCCTGCCCGGCAGTAGAGCCGACCACGGGAGGCAGGAGCAGGTGGCACGACCGGCGCTGGTTTGGGGGGCTGGAGCAAGAAGACCAGAGGTTGAAGAAGCACTACGGCCGTTGGATGAACATCGTATGGTCACTAGAGCTAGAATCGTTCATATTGACTAAGTTGACAAAGCCCTCCGTCCGCGTCAACTTAGTAGGCCCACAAGTCAGCCTCAAACTATGGTGGATCCCAGATAGCAGGGGGAGTATTCATTTTTTGTGCGTAATAAGGAGGCACTTCCTTGCGTGCGAAGATATAGCTGGTGGGTCCGAGCTGTCAGCGGGAAGAACATTTTTTTTGTGAAATACAGAGGCCCTTCCGGTGAGTCCCTGCTGTCAGGTGGAGGAATCATTATTTTGCGCGTAATAAGGAGGCACTTCCTTGCGTGCGGCCGTGGACCCAGCTGTCAGCCTCTCCACGTACAATCCTCTTCCAATGGATGTTGTTTGTTGACCACGTTGACCACGCCGTGCCGAGAGCACCAGGGCGGTGGACGACGGCGAGGCCTAGTAAGGGAACGACCTGGAGCCGGGGAAGACTCGGCAGTGGTTGCCCACCACTACAAGAAATATGTCAACTTGCGACCATCACTATTGGTCGCTGAATGGTCGTTGTTTTTCATTTGCGACCTTTTTGTGACCAAAAATAGATGGTCAAAAGCTGACCGTCTTTAATGGGAGTTAATGACCTTCTCTGTGATATGGTCGCAGAAGGCAACGACCAAAACAAAAGGTCGTTGGTTCAACGACCTTTTGTTTTGGTCGCTGGTTGTCTGCCCAGGCCACGTCGGATCCGACGTGGCAAGTTGACCTGGCAAAATTGCGACCAATTGGATTGGTGGTTGAAAAGAATCAGCCCGGTCCAATTCGGTGTCTATATGGGCCGAGCCCATTAATTCAGCCTTTTTAATATATATTTTTTCTGTTAATTTTTGCTAGCTACATGGGCCTAACCCAACAATTCGGCCTTTTTAGTTCTTGAGATTCATGCAATTTTTTTGGCCCTCGGCCTTTATGCAGTCCATTTCTTTTTTATAAGACCTTTTCCATTTCATTTTTGAAATTGTTCGATGCTCGTTGGGATGTGGCCTTTTTTGGCCCAATTATTTGTCCAGTTTGGACCAGCCTTTTAATGTTGAGAATTGTTTGGCCCAAGCAGACTTTAGCCCAATCACACACATACATCCAACATTATTTCATTCAAATTAGGAAAACTCCAGGTCAAATTCAAGTCAACCATCATATCACGTCACATAACACATCTCCCAGGTTTACATAACACAAAAAATCATCTCAGGAATACATTTCCTTACTCAGGAATATAGCAGGAACGAAGGGAATATACAATAAGAAAATGATGGCACATCTGCTACTATCATATAACAGTACAATGTACTTTTCTTTTGACGGAATAGTACAATGGATTTCATTGCTCTCTCTTATGAGACATGCTCCAGCTGCCACAACTTGCCATCCTACAATGAGAGGTATATAACAACGGACTTCATGAACATTAGAGGAGCAAACGCTCAATCAACACCAAGGGCTTAATAAAGCCTTAGCTAGCATGCATTCGAAATTTAGACAGTTGGTATAGCCTCATCAAGCAGGCAATCAATTACAGAAAGTAAATGAGGACCAGACTTTACAATTACAGTACCATAGGACAAATCCATCAATCTACGAGGCAAAATATGAGTGAATCCAAAAAGAGGCAGAAAGGAATACCTATTTTGATCCAGAGGGGCTCGTGAGCATGGCCATCTTCTGTAATAGGTTGGCCCTAACGCACCCTGGATCAGACACGCTGGGAGCTTGTAGCTTGTCCTGGTCATACTGCTATCCTAAGTAACAGGAAAAATCAAAGCAATAATTTAGACTTGGTGTTAACGAACAGACACTGTAAATCAATAGCATGTTAAGCACCAATTTTCTCGGATGCAAGGAGAAGAGGAGCAAAACGACACAGAGAGGTGGGACATTTGTCGTACCTGTAGATGATGTTCGCAGCCAAGGAAGATACATGCGGCCAGCCAAGCATGTGTGCTTGCTTCACCGGTGCATGCATCACCGTAGTAGCGAAGCAAGTAGAGCAGGCGCTACCTCCGCCTAGGTGTGCTCTGCTGCCGCCCACGCGCAGGGGCTCCTCCTGGCCCGCGCTTAGGCCATTCCGAGCCCAGGCTGTTCCAAGCCTGCCCAGGTGCTACCGCCGCTGGAGCAGTCACCACTGCCATAGGAGCTGCTGCCACTGGTACATGTACTATTTTCACTGAAATTGAACATTGAAATTTACTCAATCAGAAAATTGAACACTGGAGTACAATCATCGAATAGTGAAATTTACTCCAACAGTACTGAATTGTACACCGAAATTTAACTAAAACTGAACAGTGAATCTTGACGGCAGTAGAGCAGAATCTTGACAGCAGTACAACAGTGAAATTGAACAGCTCAACATCAGGACAGCAGTACACAAAACATAACCATGTATTCAGGCTAAGCAAATCTTGACAGCAAAACAACGACAACTTCAACTCAATAACTTGGTGAGCATGGAGTAATATAAAAAATATGGCATCATAATAATTTCAGTTCTAGCTGTCCAAATCAAGCAAGCAATAAGCCAATAACAAAAAGGAAGCATCTACAATTTACAACACTAACCCAATAACATGAACTCCTACTTCTAGTTCAGTTCAAAAAAGAAAAAGAACAACAGACACTTCCAGTTTGTATAATCTAAAATTAAACACTGAAATTTAAGGCTGAAAAGATGATTGAACACTGAAAGAGGTTAGCAAGTTGCTTGTTGGTTTCATCACAAGTACCAGGAGTATTTTTAAACCTACGCAAGTCATTTTTAAACCTATGCAAGTACCAGGAGTATTTCACTCCTTTCTAGTGCAAGTACTCAAAATTTGTTTGAGTAGCAAATCTAGGAGTACTGGAGAACTCCAAGTTAAATGTACGCAAAGCAAATTAAGCAAATGTACTGCCATTAGTTTTCATTACATTCTGAAAACTACTCCAGTTCATAAATTAAGCAAATCTTGGAGTATTGAAGTACTCCAAGTTAAATGTACTCCAAGCAAATTAAGCAAATGTACTCCAAGAAAATTGAGCAAATGTACTGGAGTAGAAATAAATTAATTAGGCGCAGTACACACACCAACAGCTATCTTAGTTAGGTGAAGTAAAAACTCCTACTACTACTGCATCTTTACCAACCAAATTCAGTGACAGAGCTACTCCATTTTACTCCAAATTTAGTATGCAAAATTAATAGTAATCCATACAGCTGCTTCATACTCCAAATTGCTACTCCAAATTCAGTATGAAAAATCCAGTATGCTGCTACTCCAAATTCAGTTTGCAAATTAACAGTAACAGTACTTCAATGGAGTACAACTGCTACTCCAAATTAACAGTAGGTTCTTGCTAAGCATATAGCAGACCTCAAATTGAACCTAATCACCGATCAGAGGAACACTCTATCTTGCTAAGCATATTGGAGTATCAGTGATCATGCACATCGAGCACATGGCAACAGTCATGGCATTAGAACACAAAACAGCAACAACATTCGTAGGTGACAAAACAAAACAGCAGCAGCAGCATTTGTACGAGTAGAAAATGAACACGCCGTGCTGGTCGAGCATCGGCAAGTCGGGCACGGACTGCACGTCGTGCTGGTGCCTCGCGGCAGCGGTCGCGGCTGTGAGCTTCTGCTGGCTGGCCCGCTGGTCCTCGACCGGTCCAGAGTTGGGAACCCCACTGCGTGAGTGCTGCGAGGCATTGTTGTCCTCGAGGCCGAGGAGGCAGTTGACGGAGGTGGAGTCGGTGGAGATCCCGCACGGGATGCCGTCGAAGGAGCCGGAGATGGCACTGTTGAGCGCATCGATGAACCAGTTCTCGGACTTGGAGGAGTCGTCGAGGAGGGAGCCGAGGGAGGAGGAGGACTCGGGCTTGGTGGGGAAGAGGAAGAGGCGGATCCGGGAGGTGCGGGAGGAGCCGCCGCCGGAGGTGGCGGTGATGCGGTCGTACTCGTCGACAAGGTTGTCGAGGTCCTCGTCGGTGGATACGGAGATGAGCGAGTTGAGGTCCTCGTTGGGGAGCTGGTACTTGAAGTCGGTGGAGACGGTGAAGGGCTGCCCAGCGAGGAGGGAGCTGCAGAGCCGGCCGTGGACATCGGCGAGGGAGGCGTTGCGGTCGACGGCCATGATCTGGGTCTCCCGGCTGAGGTAGCAGAGGGACTGACGCGGGCGGTGGTCGATAGGGGGCCTTATCCGGCAGCGGCGAAGTGGGGGTTGCTAGGGCAACGCGTAGGGGTAGAAGATGGGCGGCAAAGGTGGGGGAGAGGGAAGACCGGCGACGAGGGGAGAGGGGTGGCGGATCTGGAGCGGCAGTGGGAGGCGGCTACAACGGATCTGGAGCGCTAGGGTTCGCGTGCGGGGCTGTGGGCCGGGCTTCATGGGGTGAGAGGGTGAGGGAGTTCTCTTTTTTTTAAGACAAAGAGGGGGGGGTGAGAGAGAAAGGGCTGACGTAGGATCCGGGAGCATCCAACGACGTTTGAGGCACGATCCGCGTGACATGCCCATGGACCAATCAGAACCCAGTACACGTTATGACCATCTAAATTGGCTGTAATCGACTAAAAATAAGGTGTTGAATCATATAAACAATTTTATGATGTGAGAAATTCAAGAAAAACATTCTCATTGTGTCACCAAATGTGTCCTAGTTTTTAGGAAAACTAACAAACTTGGAATTGGAATAAGACAAATATCTTTAGATGTAAAATTCTTTCGATCCACCTCTCATCAAAAAGACAAATTATGTTTCAAAAAAGAATCTACCTCAGCATTCTTTTGTTTTTCTTCTACTTTTTCACATGAAAATTTCAAAGAAATGATCTCATATTGTGCACAATGGTGCATCTTGGAATGGCAAACAATGTTGCCTAAGGAAGTTTTGTTTTCTTTGCACGGAAATTTCATTTTCCATTTTTTGAGTGGCCAAAATGAGTTTTTTTGTGAAGGACCTACCATATATTTGTTGCAAAATTATACCAAATCAATTTTCTAAAATACTAGGCCATATTTAATGCAAAATTAACCAAATGGTTGGGTGTCAAAAGCTTTGATCCACCTCTCATGAAAAAGACAAATTTCCGCCGATTCAGTAGGAAGCCGGTCAAATTTGAACTGCAGCTGCCTCATAGATTGCTCTTTATTTTTTCCAAAAATTATTTCTAGGTTCATAAGTATCTATTTAATCAGAGAAACACCAAAAGTTTTCCAAGATCCAACCACTAGCTAGGAACGGTCATGCCCGCAGTTTTGACTGCATTTTGAAACGGGCATGAAAATTTCAAAAAAAAATCAAAAAATTGTAAAACCTTCGCATTGTGTCCTTATATGTGACCAAGTTACCAGGAAAAATAATAAACTTGTAATACGGCAATTATTTTTAAAAAGTGTTCTCATAAATGAGCTATCATGTGTGAAGATTCATGGCTTTCAAGTCAAATGATCGATCTTATGGCCACATTCATGGCATATTTGTTCAAATGATCTAATATTGTTCACAAGGGTGCATCTTGGAATGGCAAACAATGTTGCCTAAGGAAGTTTTCATTTTCTTTGGACCAAAAATTCATTTTCCATTTTTTGAGTGCCCAAAATGAGTTTTTTTTGTGAAGGACCTACCATATATTTGTTGCAAAATTGGACCAAAACAATTTTATAAAATATTAGGCCATATTTAATGTACAATTGACCAAATGGTTGGGTGTCAAAAGATTTGATCCACCTCTCATGAAAAAGACAAATTTCCGCTGATTCAGTAGGAAGCGGGTCAAATTTGAACTGCAGCTACCTCATAGTTTGCTCTTTATTTTTTCCAAAAATTATTTCTAGGTACATAAGTATCTATTTAATTAGAGAAACACCAAAAGTTTTTTATGATCCAACCACTAGCTAGGAACGGTCATGCCCGCAGTTTTGACCGCATTTTGAAACGGGCATGAAAAATTCAAAAAAAATCAAAAAATTAGAAAACCTTCGCATTGTGTCATTATATGTGACCAAGTTACCAGGGAAAATAATAAACTTATAATACGACAATTATTTTAAAAAAGTGTTCTCATAAATGAGCTATCATGTGTGAAGATTCATGACTTTCAAGCCAAATGATCGATCTTATGGCCACATTCATGGCATAGTTTGTTCAAATGATCTAATATTTGTCACAAGGGTGCATCTTGGAATGGCAAACAATGTTGCCTAAGGAAGTTTTCATTTTCTTTGGACGAAAAATTCATTTTCCATTTTTCGAGTGCCCAAAATGAGTTTTTTTGTGAAGGACCTACAATATATTTGTTGCAAAATTGGACCAAAACATTTTTCTAAAATATTAGTCCATATTTAATGTACAATTGACCAAATGGTTGGGTGTCAAAAGAATTGATCCACCTCTCATGAAAAAGACAAATTTCCGTCGATTCAGTAGGAAGCGGGTCAAATTTGAACTGCAGCTACCTCATAGTTTGCTCTTTATTTTTTCAAAAATTATTTCTAGGTACATAAGTATCTATTTAATAAGAGAAACACCAAAAGTTTTCCAAGATCCAAGCACTAGCTAGGAACGGTCATGCCCACCGTTTTGACCGCATTTTGAAACGGGCATAAAAAATTCAAAAAAATAAAAAATTGGAAAACCTTCGCATTGTGTCATTATATGTGACCAAGTTACCAGAAAAAATAATAAACTTGTAATAAGGCAATTCTTTAAAAAAACTGTTATTAGAAATGAGCTACCATGTGTGAAGATTCATGGCTTTCAAGCCAAATGATCAATCTTATGGCCACATTCATGGCATAGTTTGTTCAAATGATCTCATATTGTGCACAAGGGTGCATATTGAAATGGCAAACAATGTTGCCTAAGGGAGTTTTCATTTTCTTTGGACGAAAAATTCATTTTCTATTTTTCGAGTGCCCAAAATGTGTTTTTTTGTGAAGGACCTACCATATATTTGTTGCAAAATGGGACCAGATCATTTTTATAATATATTAGGCCATATTTAATGTATAATTTACAAAATGGTTGGTTGTCAAAAGTTTGTATACACCTTTAGTGAAAAAGACAAATTTTCGCCCATTCAGTAGGAAGCGGGTCAAATTTGAACAGCAGCTGCCTCATAGTTTGCTCTTTATTTTTTTCAAAAATCATTTATAGGTACATAAGTATCTATTTAATCAGAGAAACACCAAAAGTTTCCAAGATTCAACCACTAGCTAGGAACGGTCATGCCCGCCGTTTTGACCGCATTTTGAAATGGGCATAAAAAATAAAAAAATTGGAAAACCTTCGCATTGTGTCATTATATGTGACCAAGTTACCAGGAAAAATAATAAACTTGTAATAAGGAAATTCTTTAAAAAAAGTATTATTAGAAATGAGCTATCATGTGTGAAGATTCATGGCTTTCAAGCCAAATGATCAATCTTATGGCCACATTCATGGCATAGTTTGTTCAAATGATTTAATATTGTGCATAAGGGTGCATATTAAAATGGCAAACAATTTTGCCTAAGGAAGTTTTCATTTTCTTTAGACGAAAATATCATTTTCTATTTTTCGAGTGCCCAAAATGAGTTTTTTTGTGAAGGACCTACCATATATTTGTTGCAAAATAGGACCAGATCATTTTTATATTACATTAGGCCATATTTAATGTACAATTGACAAAATGGTTGGTTGTTAAAAGTTTTTATACACCTCTGGTGAAAAAGACAAATTTTCGCCGATTCACTAGAAAGCGGGTCAAATTTGAACTGCAGCTGCCTCATAGTTTGCTCTTTATTTTTTCCAAAAATCATTTATAGGTACATAAGTATCTATTTAATCAGAAATACATGGTTTGGTGGTGAAACATTGAGGTTTGAATGGTGGCCAAGGGCCCCAACTCCAGAGCGTGTAAACTCGCATGCCCGCCGCATGGTCACCGCGTGACCGTGGTGTTGCCACGCGTTTTGGGCAGCCTAGGCATGTCTAGTGGGTTGAGAACTCCCCCGGTAGGTGTTAGGAAGAAGAAGGCAATAGAAGAATCTCACGAGGAAACTAAACTAAGCTCAAACATGAATTAGCAGCCAAGTGTTTGATTAGTGGTAGGGAAAATGCACATGGCCAATGGGCCTGAGGTTTGGCCGAGGATGATCATATACTAAGGACACTTTCTTGGAAAATTTGTAGCTCAAATGGAGGAGCCTAGGCGTCACTTGCTTTGCAAAGTACCACACTGGACAGAAATATTAATGTTGAAGCTGGACTCAAATGAATTAATGTATTGATCTGAAGTTTGGAGGAGGATGATAATTTGGGCATATGAAGGCACTGTAAAAATTTCATACCATTTGGATAAATAAAAATGGTACTTCCTTCATAGTGCTCTCCACTGAACAGAAAATTGGGAAAAATATTGAGGGAAATTGGATAGATTAAATGAGCTAAAATTTGGTGGAGGGAGGTTATATGGGTAGGGCCATGTCCTGGTAAAATTTCAGCAATTATAAATTAACAAAAAATATAGTTGCTTCACAAACTGAAAATATTACCAGAAACAAAGATTGGATGGTGAGCTCACATGGATTGTTAGATGGGGCTCAAATTTTGTGGAGAGATATGATTTGGGAATATAGAAGATGTGGCAAAAATTCAGCTCATTAGGATATGCCTAGCTAGTACTTCCTTCACAACGGTTCTAGCTGAACAAAAACTTTGGAAATTTGCCGAGGAAGATTTACTAGGCAAATGGAGCTGAATATTGTCATGAGGCAATGATTTGGATAGTAAAGAATGCCCAATTTTTTTTGGGAATTTTGGGAATGACAAAAATATAGGCTGCTTCACAACCTAGGGCAAAAATTGACACATAGACATGACACATAGGCAAAACTGATGAGGTGGCACCTAGTCATAGCAATGCACCACAATTTACAAGGCTATGACCATCTATATTGGTCGTTATCAGCTAGAAATAAGGCAGCGGACCAGTGCTGTTTGCTTTACGACCATTTCGTGTAAGGAAATTACGACCTTTCTGACCAAAATGGTCGTTATAGTTTAGGGTTTGGAGCCCCCCGAACAGCTTTTGACCAATTGGTCTCAAATGGTCATAGATTTATGACCAATTCTTCCAGGGTCACTGATAGAAGGTCATAAGTTGACATATTTCTTGTAGTGCACGCGGTGGGAAGTACGAGGGTTTATTGGTTCGGCTGCCATCGTCGGAAAATAATAGGAGGTATGGGTGAGTAGAGGAATGGCCTGGCTAGCGATGGAGTAGGGAGGGCGGTGCGGCCTGCGTGGCAGCACAGCCGACCACAGGAGGAGGGAGCAGGCAGTCCCGCCGGCGCTGGTTTTAGTGGCTGCAGCAGGAAGAGAAGAGATTGAAGAAGCACGGCGGTCGTTGGATGGACATCCAACAGTCACTGCTCTCAAGTGTTGACTAAGTTGACACGGCCTTGCGTGTGTGTCAACCTTTTTTTAGGAAAGCATACGCGTCAACCTATAGTAGGCGCACAAGTCAGCCTCAAATCTGTGGAAAATAGCATACAGCCCATCTGCCATTATTTCTAATGATTTACAGCCCATTTGCTAATTCTTAAGGATTTTTTTGGAGCCCATATTCTTTTTGTTAGCATTACAGCCCATATTGTGGCCATGGTTAAAAATTTCTATGAAATTTTGCATATTTCGGTGCGGGCCGAACTATTTTTAATCCCGAAATTTTGAGTCATGTTCAAACTAATTTAAAAATAATAAATTTATATCAATTTAAAATCCAACATAATTTTCCCCGCAAAAAAACAATTAAATTCGAAATGTTGAAATCTTTAAAAAACGATATTTGAAACTAATTGCTGGTTTGTTGTGTTTATAAATTTACGTCCCATTTCTTACTACTTCATTTTCTGGGCAAGCGAATACATTGCTCTCGTCTTGAAAGATTTGCAGCCCACCAGGGCTGAGAAAGCAAGTAGGCCTCCGTTGGGTATTTCTTTAAAAAAGTAGAACTGGGCTAGCCATTTTCAGCAAGAAAAAAACACAACTGGGCTCATCATGTGGTAAACATAAAATAAAACCCTGGCTAGTTGGGCCACAGCCCCCCAAACAGCCCCGTTGTTACCCTGATCCGTCTCTAAAAAAGTATAAATAACAACTGCTTGTTCCAAAAAAAAGTAAATAACAACTGCGCGACCTGCTGGGTCCTTGGTGTCAGCCGCTCATTGTGCAATTCTCTCGTTTATTGACTACGTTGACAATGGCATGGGCCCCAGATGTCCAACCATTAGGAGGAACCATTTTTTGGGCTTGTAATAACGAGGCACTTGCTTGCGTACTGCCATGAACCCTAGTAGGTCCCTACTATCATCCTCTCCATGTACAGTCATCTCCTTGTTGAAGGAAATATGCCCTAGAGGCAATAATAAAGTTGTTATTTTATATTTCCTTATTCATGATAAATGTTTATTATTCATGCTAGAATTGTATTGATTGGAAACCTAAATACATGTGTGAATACATAGACAAACACTATGTCCCTAGTAAGCCTCTACTTGACTAGCTCGTTAATCAAAGATGGTTAAGGTTTCCTAACCATGGACATGAGTTGTCATTTGATAACGGGATCACATCATTAGGAGAATGATGTGATGGACAAGACCCATCCGTTAGCTTAGCATAATGATCGTTCAGTTTATTGCTATTGCTTTCTTCATGTCGAATACATATTCCTTCGACTATGAGATTATGCAACTCCCGGATACCGGAGGAATGCCTTGTGTGCTATCAAACATCACAACGTAACTGGGTGATTATAAAGATGCTCTACAGGTATCTCCGAAGGTGTTTGTTGAGTTGGCATAGATCGAGATTAGGATTTGTCACTCCGAGTATCGGAGAGGTATCTCTGGGCCCTCTCGGTAATACACATCATAAGCTTGCAAGCAAACAACTAAAGAGTTAGTCACGAGGTGATGTATTACAGAACGAGTAAAGAGAATTGCCGGTAACGAGATTGAACTAGGAATGTAGATACCGACGATCGAATCTCGGGCAAGTAACATACCGATGGACAAAGGGAATTACGTATGTTGTCATAACGGTTCGACCGATAAAGATCTTTGTAGAATATGTAGGAGCCAATATGAGCATCCAGGTTCAGCTATTGGTTATTGACCGGAGAAGTGCCTCGGTCATGTCTACATAGTTCTCGAACCCGTAGGGTCCGCACACTTAACGTTCGATGACGATATTGTACTATATGAGTTATGTGATTTGGTGACCGAATGTTGTTCGGAGTCCCGGATGAGATCACGGACATGACGAGGAGTCTCAAAATGGTCGAGAGGTAAAGATTGATATATAGGACGATAATATTCGGACACCGGAAGTGTTCCGGAGTGTATCGGGTATTTATCGGAAGAGAAGGGGGGGGGGGGGGGTTACCAGAACCCTCGACGGAATATATGGGCCATGAGAGGGGATCACACCAGCCCACAAGGGGTGGCGCACCCCCCCTATGGCAGGAGGCCGAATTGGGAGAAGGAAAAGGGGGTTCGGCCCCCCTTCCTTTCTCTCTTCCCCCTTCCCTTTCTTCTCCGGTGAAAAAAGGCAGGGGGGCGCCACTTGGGGAATCCCCAAGTAGGATTCGGATCCTACTTGGGGCGCGCCTTGGCTGCGTCCCCTCTCCCTCCCACCTATATATATATGTGGGGGGGGGGGGGGGTTGGGGGCGCCCCTAGCACACCCAAGACAATTGCCTAGCCGTGTGCGGCGCCCCCCTCCACCGTTTACTCCCACGGTCATATCTTCATAGTGCTTAGGCGAAGCCCTGCATGGATCACTTCACCATCACCGTCACCACGCCGTCGTGCTGACGGAACTCATCTACTACCTCGACAACTTGCTGGATCAAGAAGGCGAGGGACGTCACCGAGCTGAACGTGTGCAGAACTCGGAGGTGCCGTACGTTTGGTACTTGATCGGTCGGAGCTAGAAGAAGTTCGACTACATCAACCGCGTTGTCAAATGCTTCCTCTTTCGGTCTACGAGGGTACGTAGACGCACTCTCCCCCTCATTGCTATGCATCTCCATGGATAGATCATTGCGTGTGCGTAGAAAAAAAAATTGTTTTTCCATGCAACGTTTCCCGACTGTGGCATCATGAGCCAGGTCTATGCGTAGATGATATGCACGAGTAGAACACAAAGAGTTGTGGGTGGTGACAGTCATACTGCTTACCACCAACATCTTATTTTGATTTGGCGGTATTGTGGGATGAAGCGGCCCGGACCAACCTTACATGTCCACACACATGAGACCGGTTCCACCGACAGACATGCAACTAGTTTTGCATAAAGGTGGCTGGCAGGTGTCTGTTTCTCCTACTTTAGTTGAATCGAATTTGACTGCGGCCGGTCCTTGAAGAAGGTTAAAACAACAAACTTGATGAAACACCGTTGTGGTTTTGATACGTAGGTAAGAATGGTTCTTGCTAGAAGCCTGTAGCAGCCACGTAAAACTTGCAACAACAAAGTAGAGGACGTCTAACTTGTTTTTACAGGGCATGTTGTGATGTGATATGGTCAAGACATGATGTGATATATGTTATTGTATGAGATGATCATGTTTTGTAAAATTTATCAGCAATCGGCAGGAGCCTTATGGTTGACTCTTTATTGTATGAAATGCAAACACCATGTAATTGCTTTACTTTATTACTATGCGTTAGCGATAGTTGTAGAAGCAATAGTTGGCGAGACGACCACGACGCAAAGATGGAGATCAAGGTGTCGAGCCGGTGATGATGGAGATCATGACGATGCTTTGGAGATGGAGATCAAAAGCACAAGATGATGATGGCCATATCATGTCAAATATTTTGATTTCATGTGATGTTTATCTTTTATGCATCTTATTTTGCTTAGTACGGCGGTAGCATTATAAGATGATCCCTTAACTAAATTTCAAGGTAAAAGTGTTCTCCCTGAGTATGCACCGTTGCTACAGTTTGTTGTGTTGAGACACCACGTGATGATCGGGTGTGATAGACTCTATGTTCACATACAACGGGTGCAAGACAGTTTTGCACATGCGGAATACTCGGGTTAAACTTGACGAGCCTAGCATGTACAGACATGGCTAACACTGGAGACCGAATGGTCAAACATGAATCATATAGTAGATATGATCAACATAGAGATGTTCACCATTGATGACTACTCCATCTCACGTGATGATCGGACATGGTTTAGTTGATTTGGATCACATATCATTTAGATGATTTGAGGGATGTCTATCTAAGTGGGAGTTCTTAAGTAATTTGATTAATTGAACTTAATTTATCATGAACTTAGTCCTGATAGTATTTGCATATCTATGTTGTAGATCAATGGCCCGTGCTACCGTTCCCTTGAATTTTAATGCGTTCCTAGAGAAAGCTAAGTTGAAAGATGATGGTAGCAACTACACGGACTGGGTCTATAACTTGAGGATTATCCTCATTGCTGCATAGAAGAATTATGTCCTTGATGCACCGCTAGGTGAAAGGCCTGCTGCAGGAGCAGATGCTGATGTGTTGAACGTCTGGCAAGCTTGATCTGAAGACTACTCGATAGTTCAGTGTGCCATGCTTTACGGCTTAGAATCGAGACTTCAAAGACGTTTTGAATGTCATGGACCATATGAGATGTTCCAGGAGTTGAAGTTAATATTTCAAGAAAATGCCCGAGTTGAGAGGTATGAAGTCTCCAACAAGTTCTATAGCTGCAAGATGGAGGAGAACAGTTCTGTCAGTGAACACATACTCAAAATGTCTGGGTATGATAATCACTTGACTCAGCTGGGAGTTAATCTTCCAGATGATAGTGTTATTGACAGAGTTCTTCAGTCACTACCACCAAGCTACAAAGGCTTCGTGATGAAATATAATATGCAAGGGATCGAGAAGACAATTCCCGAGCTCTTCGCAATGCTCAAAGCTGCAGAGGTAGAAATCAAGAAGGAGCATCAAGTGTTGATGGTTAACAAGATCACTAGTTTCAAGAAAAAGGGCAAGGGAAAGAAGGGGAACTTCAAGAAGAATGGCAAGCAAGTTGCCACTCCCGGGAAGAAGCCCAAAGCTGGACCCAAGCCTGAAACTGAGTGCTTCTACTGCAAAGGGACTGGTCACTGGAAGCGGAACTGCCCCAAGTATTTGGCGGATAAGAAGGATGTCAAAGTGAACAAAGGTATATTTTATATACATGTTATTGATGTGTACTTTACTAATGCTCGTAGTAGCGCCTGGGTATTTGATACTGGTTCGGTTGCTCATATTTGTAACTTGAAACAGGAGCTACGGATTAAACGAAGATTGGCTAAGGATGAGGTGACGATGCGTGTCGGGAATGGTTCCAAGGTCGATGTGATCGTCGTCGGCACGCTACCTCTACATCTACCTTCGAGATTAGTTTTAGACCTGAATAATTGTTATTTGGTGCCAACGTTGAGCATGAACATTATATCTGGATCTTGTTTAGTGCGAGATGGTTATTCATTTAAATCGGAGAATAATGGTTGTTCTATTTATATGAGTAATATCTTTTATGGTCATGCACCCTTGAAGAGTGGTCTATTTTTGTTGAATCTCGATTGTGGTGATACACATATTCATAATATTGATGCCAAAAGATGCAAAGTTGATAACGATAGTGTAACATATTTGTGGCACTGCCGTTTAGGTCATATTGGTGTAAAGCGCATGAAGAAACTCCATGCAGATGGACTTTTGGAATCACTTGATTATTAATCATTTGATACTTGCGAACCATGCCTCATGGGCAAGATGACTAAAACTCTGTTCTCCGGAACAATGGAGCGAGCCAATGACTTATTGCAAATTATACATACCGATGTATGTGGTCCGATGAGTGTTGAGGCACGCGGCGGGTATCGTTAACCTTCACAGATGATTTGAGCAGATATGGGTATATCTACTTAATGAAACACAAGTCTGAAACATTTGAAAAGTTCAAAGAATTTCAAAGTGAAGTGGAGAATCATCATAACAAGAAAATAAAGTTTCTACGATCTGATCGCGGAGGCGAATATTTGAGTTACGAGTTTGGCCTTCATTTAAAACAATCTGGAATAGTTTCACAACTCACGCCACCTGGAACACCACAACGTAATGGTGTGTCCGAACGTCGTAACCATACTTTATTAGATATGGTGCGATCTATGATGTCTCTTACCGATTTACCACTATCGTTTTGGTGTTATGCATTAGAGACAGCTGCATTCACGTTAAATAGGGCACCGTCTAAATCCGTTGAGACGACACCGTATGAACTATGGTTTGGCAAGAAACCTAAGCTGTCATTTCTTAAAGTTTGGGGTTGCGACACTTATGTCAAAAGGCTTCAGCCTGATAAGCTCGAACCCAAATCGAAGAAGTGCGTCTTCATAGGATACCCTAAGGAAACAATTGGGTACACCTTCTACCACAGATCCGAAGGCAAAATCTTTGTTGCCAAGAATGGAACATTTCTAGAGAAGGAGTTTCTCTCGAAAGAAGTGAGTGGGAGGAAAGTAGAACTTGATGAGGTAATTGTACCTTCTCCAGAATTGAAAAGTAGCACATCAGAGAAATCCGTTCCCGTGATGCCTACACCAACTAGAGAGGAAGCTAATGATGATGATCATGAAACTTTAGATCAAGTTACTACTGGACCTCGTAGGTCGAACATAGCACGTTACGCACCAGAGTGGTATGGTAATCCTGTCTGGAAGTCATGTTACTGGACCATGACGAACCTACGAACTATGAAGAAGCTATGATGAGCCCAGATTCCGATAAATGGCTTGAGGCCATGAAATCTGAGATAGGATCCATGTATGAGAACAAAGTGTGGACTTTGGTGGACTTGCCCGATGGTCGGCGAGCCATAGAGAATAAATGGATCTTCAAGAAGAAGACTGGCGCTAATGGTAATGTTACTATCTACAAAGCTCGACTTGTCGCGAAAGGGTTTCGACAAGTTCAAGGAGTTGACTACGATGAGACTTTCTCACCCGTAGCGATGCTTAAGTCTGTCCGAATCATGTTAGCAATTACCGCATTTTATGATTATGAAATATGGCAAATGGACGTCAAAACTGCCTTCCTTAATGGATTTCTTAAAGAAGAGTTGTATATGATGCAACCAGAAGGTTTTGTTGATCCTAAAGATGCTAACAAAGTGTGCAAGCTCCAGCGATCCATCTATGGACTGGTGCAAGCATCTCGGATTTGGAATATACGCTTTGATGAGGTGATCAAAGCACATGGTTTTATACAGACTTTCGGAGAAGCCTATATTTACAAGAAAGTGAGTGGGAGCTCTATAGCATTTCTAATATTATATGTGGATGACATATTGTTGATTGGCAATGATGTAGAATTTCTAGATAGCATAAAAGGGTACTTGAATAAATTTTTTTCAATGAAAGACCTCGGTGAAGCTGCTTATATATTGGGCATCAAGATCTATAGAGATAGATCAAGACGCTTAATAGGACTTTCACAAAGCACATACCTTGACAAAGTTTTGAAGAAGTTCAAAATGGATCAGTCAAAGAAAGGGTTCTTGCCTATGTTGCAAGGTGTGAAATTGAGTCAGACTCAATGCCTGACCACTACAGAAGATAGAGAGAAAATGAAAGTCATTCCCTATGCCTCAGCCATAGGTTCTATCATGTATGCTATGCTGTGTACCAGACCTAATGTGTGCCTTGCCATAAGTCTGGCAGGGAGGTACCAAAGTAATCCAGGAGTGGATCACTGGACAGAGGTCAAGAATATCCTGAAGTACCTGAAAAGGACCAAGGATATGTTTCTCGTTTATGGAGGTGATAAAGAACTCATCGTAAATGGTTACATAGATGCTAGCTTTGACACTGATCCGGATGACTCTAAGTCACAAACCGGATATGTATTTTTATTGAATGGTGGAGCTATCAGTTGGTGTAGTTCCAAGCAGAGCGTCTCTACATGTGAAGCGGAGTATATAGCTGCTTCGGAAGCAGCAAATGAAGGAGTCTGGATGAAGGAGTTCATATCCGATCTAGGTGTAATACCTAGTGCATTGGGTCCAATGAAAATCTTTTGTGACAATACTGGAGCAATTGCCTTAGCAAAGGAATCCAGATTTCACAAAAGAACCAAACACATCAAGAGATGCTTCCACTCCATCCGTGATCAAGTAAAGGAGGGAGACATAGAGATTTGCAAAATACATACGGATCTGAATGTAGCAGACCCGTTGACTAAGCCTCTTCCACGAGCAAAACATGATCATCACCAAGACTCCATGGGTGATAGAATCATTACAATGTAATCTAGATTATTAACTCTAGGGCAAGTGGGAGACTGAAGGAAATATGCCCTAGAGGCAATAATAAAGTTGTTATTTTATATTTCCTTATTCATGATAAATGTTTATTATTCATGCTAGAATTGTATTGATTGGAAACCTAAATACATGTGTGAATTCATAGACAAACACTATGTCCCTAGTGAGCCTCTACTTGACTAGCTTGTTAATCAAAGATGGTTAAGGTTTCCTAACCATGGACATGAGTTGTCATTTGATAACGGGATCACATCATTAGGAGAATGATGTGATGGACAAGTCCCATCCGTTAGCTTAGCATAATGATCGTTCAGTTTCATTGCTATTGCTTTCTTCATGTCAAATACATATTCCTTCGACTATGAGATTATGCAACTGTCGAATATCGGAGGAATGCCTTGTGTGCTATCAAACATCACAACGTAACTGGGTGATTATAAAGATGCTCTACAGGTATCTCCGAAGGTGTTTGGTGAGTTGGCATAGATCAAGATTAGGATTTGTCACTCCGAGTATCGGAGAGGTATCTTTGGGCCCTCTCGGTAATACACATCATAAGCTTGCAAGCAAATGACTAAAGAGTTAGTCACGAGGTGATGTATTACAGAACGAGTAAAGAGACTTGCCGGTAACGAGATTGAACTAGGTATGTAGATACCGACGATCAAATCTCGGGCAAGTAACATACCGATGGACAAAGGGAATTACGTATGTTGTCATAACGGTTCGACCGATAAAGATCTTTGTAGAATATGTAGGAGCCAATATGAGCATCCAGGTTCAGCTATTGGTTATTAACCAGAGAAGTGTCTCGGTCATGTCTACATAGTTCTCGAACCCGCAGGGTCCGCACGCTTAATGTTCGATGACGATATTGTATTATATGAGTTATGTGATTTGGTGACCGAATGTTGTTCGGAGACCCGGATGAGATCATGGACATGACTAGGAGTCTCGAAATGGTAGAGAGGTAAATATTGATATATAGGACGATAGTATTCGGACACCAGAAGTGTTCCGGAGTGTATCGAGTATTTATCGGAGTACCGGGGGGTTACCGGAACCCCCGGGGGAATATATGGGCCATATGGGCCATGAGAGGGGAGCACACTAGCCCACAAGGGGTGGCGCGCCCCTCCTATGGCAGGAGGCCGAATTGGGAGAAGGAAAAGAGGGGTTCGGCCCCCCTTCCTTTCTCTCTTCCCCCCTCCCTTTCTTCTCCGGTGAAAAAAGGTAGGGGGGCGCCACTTGGGGAATCCCCAAGTAGGATTCGGATCCTACTTGGGGCGCGCCCTGGCTGCCTCCCCTCTCCCTCCCACCTATATATATGTGGGGGAGGGGCCGCCCCTAGCACACCCAATACAATTGCCTATCCGTGTGCGGCGCCCCCCTCCACCGTTTACTCCCACAGTCATATCTTCGTAGTGCTTAGGCGAAGCCCTGCGCGGATTACTTCACCATCATCGTCACCATGTCGCCGTGCTGACAGAACTCATCTACTACCTTGACAACTTGCTGGATCAAGAAGGCGAGGGACGTCACCGAGCTGAACGTGTGCAGAACTCGGAGGTGCCGTACGTTCGGTACTTGATCGGTCGGAGCTAGAAGAAGTTCGACTACATCAACCGCGTTGTCAAATGCTTCCGCTTTGGGTCTATGAGGGTACGTAGACGCACTCTCCCCCTCATTGCTATGCATCTCCATGGATAGATCATTGCGTGTGCGTAGAATTTTTTTTGTTTTTCCATGCAACATTTCCCAACACTTGTTCCTCTCGGTTGTTGATGACGTTGACTACGCCAGACGGCAGCGCACCACGCATGGCAAGTGAACCAAGGCGGAGGACAATGGCGAGGCCTCGGACGGAATGAACAGGAGCCATGGAAGATGTGCCAGTCTATTCACGGGCGGAGGGGAGTACGAGGGTTGACTGGTTTGGGTGCGGGTGCGTGTTGGGGCTGACGTCGCCGGAGAATAATAGGACGTGTGGGGGAATAGAGGGAGGGACTGGCCAACGTTTGAGGGTACGGTAGGGCAGCGGAGGTGCAGCCAGCTGTGGGAGGCGGGAGCAGGCGGAACCGACGGGGTGGTTTGGTTTGGGCGGCTGGAGGAAGAAGACAAGAGATAGAAGATACATGACAGATGTTGGATGTCAATCCAACGGCTGGTAGGCAGAATCGTTTGTTGAGTAGTAATTAAGTCGACACCACCTTGGATAGGCTTTTTCCTCGTGGGTCCCAAATGTCAGAATCCAAATCTGTCACGGTCATGCAGCCTTTCTTATGAAAATTTACAGCCCATTTGGTGTGCTAGTTCAAAATAAGTTTGTGGGTGCTGGTGGGGGCTAATCACTTGGGTTCTGTAATGCACAGTGAGCTCAAGCAGCCGGCGAGAGTGATGTTATTTCACTTGGTTGGGATTTGTTATAATATTTCACTCTTAATTAAACAAATGGCAAGACATTTGCCTTGTTTCAAAGAAAATATGATAGTCACAGCCGAGTTGAAAAGGGCAACAACATCTAACTCCAGCTTACAAACTGTACAAAAGAACGAGGGTTAATTGTTCATCAGGTTTAGACAAAACCCAGATTGAAAAGGGCAACAACATCTAACTCCAGCACTATTTTTGGCAGTCACAGTCAAATGGATCGGTTAGGTCCATAGAATGAACATCCTGGGTCATAAAATTTACTGGAATATGACCACAAGATGTTGTAAATAGAAGCCCGTCACGTTCAGAAGCCCTTTTGTCCACCTGAAACTCCTTTTTTTGCTCTTCGACATACCCATCCGTCAAAACCATGCTGCTGATAAACTTAAGCCTGATGGACAATAGTAACCTCGCATTCAGCAGGAAGAATGTGACAAATCTAGTGTTTGCATGGTTGGCTACATATCGTTCCAGCTTTATTGTCTTTAATCGAATGTCATGAGAAGTGAGAAAATCCCGGTGCTTACGAATCCACCGATTGGTTATAACTTTCTTACCCCGTCCAGTTGCCTAAATAGACATGAAGATTGAAAATAGTTAAGGTCTAAAAAAGAGTGTCGAAAGAGCAACAGCTGAATGGTTAATTCTAGTACACTATATGCGGGCTTCCAATGTGCTTGAAATTATCACCTTTATATACAACTTCTCCAGACATGGAAAGCATTGCAGCAAGCCAATAATCTTGTTCAGATCAAAACTTCATTTGGATATATAAGATCTTGACAGAATCTAGCACCATTGATAGGCTATCCATGGAGAAACTCTTCATTGAGCATAGAACATAATATTAGTACAAAATGCGTACTCCAAGATGATATAGAACTTATGCGCATAAATTTAAAATGCAGCTTATGATTACAAGTGTAGATGATAATATACAGTACCTGAAGAACTGTGGAGCCAAACACCATCTTGAAATGAGCACAGAAATCATGTATTACACCCAAGGTCTCCAGTTTAGGCGCAGAGACGACAATTATTTGCGACGGTGAATAACTAGAATCAAGGATCAACCTTTGAAGTGAAGGGGCATCTTCGATGATGAGCTGCCTTCCGTCAAAAGAAATTCCAATTCTTACAAGGTTAGGCGACTTTATTTGGAGACAACCGATTCTAACTATGAAAACAAGCACCAAGCACTCCAGGGCAGGGCAACTGAAGTGGATGATGTTGTGCAATGAGGCCTCCGATATACGAACCCGCACAAGTGAAAGTTTTTTGAGAAATGGGAGTCGAAGGTTTAGTACCAGATTGTCTGGTAGGTAGCACAGCGCAAAGGTGGCAGTGTGGAGAGAGGAGGAAAACCGCGAGATGGACATCGGTGCTGAGGGCACAAGTACATGGCGTTCGGTATCTGGTAGGTGATTTCCTGGGGAATAGTAGAACTCAAGCAGCTGTAGTTCTGTGAATTCAGGGGATTTCAGCCAGGCGTCCACCGTGTAGGGCATGCTATGCTTGCTCAGGTAGCATGACGGGATGCAGAGGTTTTGAACGGAGCCCTGGTGGGAGGAGATGATGGCTCTGAGGAGTTCAAAATCATTAAAGAGAGATAGCTGACGACAGTCGAGATTATGGTGCGCGGCGCACCATAGAGGGCGCCACCGAGTTGAGAGGACTTGGGTGCGGCAGCAATCCTTGGTGGGGAGAAGCGAGATGATCTCCCCAAGGATGGCGTTCGGGAGATCGCTGATGCGGTCCACCCGAGATTCTATGGGTTCCTGGGATCCGGTGGGGGCGGGCTCGCCGCTTCTCCCCGGGCTGCCGGGTGCGGGATCTACAACAGGCGTCGCCGCTGGCGGGAGCCTCATCTTCTTGGCGTTGGGGTCAGCCGACTCCATTTTCCTCGAGGGCGTCGCGTCGAGCTCACGGATTTGAGCAAAGTAACGAATGACGAGCCTAGTTGTAGTGCGAGTGAACAAGAAGGGGAGCTGGGGTTTTCTGTAGTAGTGAGGAAGAAGGGGAGCTGGGGTTTTCTGTAGGAGTGAGGTGAGAAATTTGGGGGTATGAGTGGAGCGAGCTGACGTGAGGTGGGTGGGAGTGAGGAGGAAGAAGAGCACCCAGGTTTTTTGGGGGGCGGTGTGCTGGGTAGCGCCTCTCATTAAGTAAATATATGGGCTTTTGAATTGATTTTATTATTTACTAGGGTGGATGGGCTGTTTTGTCTTGGGCCCAGAGAAACAATTACTACTAGTACAGTGGAGACACTCTACAGCTACCCAGAAAGACAATTACTACTAGTACAGTGGATACACTACCGCTTCTGGATCCTCCGAGGTCATCGAAACGTCTCCCTCTACTGAATGCCGTTTTACTTTGGTTCACCGACATGCGGGCCATGCAGCGCGTGGGCCCAAATGCCATCCACCAAATTAGAAGGCGGTATGCAGGCGGAGAGTCACCCCGGTTGTAGCGCAGCAGTAACGAGCCGTCATATCACAAAACCCCACCTCCCCGCAGTCTAAGTTTGACGGACGAAGCAACCATCATTTCACTCTTCGTTGAATCCCCTTCTCCCTCACCATCTTCAAGAAAGCCAACACTCGCATCTGCCATTGTTCTTCTCTCCCAATGAAGGGAAGGTAAGCGGATCCGTGATGTTGGTATATTTTCTTTCAGAAAAAAAGAACTTTTGCAAAGCAGTAACCGATCCTCACTCTCTTTTTTGTTTCATTGTCATTGCGATTGCGATTGTGTTTTCCTTTCAGTTGTCTACTAGTATTTGTCAGTTTCATGATGGACCAAGGAGAACCAGGCAAAGATCTGCCGATGTTGGAGCAGACACGGGAGGCTGATCCCCACGAGTCAGAGAGCTCCAAGAAGATGGAGGCAGCCACCGAGCCGACCCCAGATACGCTCACGGCCACTACTGAGATGGTCAACGCCCCGTTTGAGGTTACAGCCCCCGTGGCCCTACAGGACCAGTTTTCCCCTTCGAGGATGTGTCCCCCCTGCTGAGCTGCCCAATGTGATTTTCTTCTTTGCCGATCTCGATTGTGGTTTTTCATCTAAGTATGTGGTGATAAATAATGCAAAATTTTATTAGCTTCGATGCCATGCTACCTTCCCTGTCATGCATACTTTTGACTCTACATACTTGTTTAAATTTCTTATATTGGAATGTAATTCAGAATTTGTTTCTGTTTCAATTAGAGCCCTGATGCAGAAAAGGATTGTGTGGGTGTACATGTCACTCGCTATGAGGTGGATGACCTGAATATATGCACTGGGAAAACAAAGTTCCTATGCTGTTGGATCCTGGAAGCCATTTGCACTTAAACCAAAGTCGAGATGTATTCCAGCCTCACTGTTGTCAGGCATGCTGTCCAGGGTGTACTGAAGCACAAGAAGTTCAAAGCTACTCCTTTGTTTGTGAGGCATATTGTTCTTGTCAAGCTTACGCAGGAAGATGACATGGCGTGCCTCCACAAACAAGTTTATGAGTGGCAAGGCCACAAGGTTATCTTCAGGAAGGTTCACAGGATTGAGCTGCTGCCGGACGTCCTCGATGATGTTCATGGCAAGGTCCATCTTGTGTCCATCCAAACTTAGATTGAGGCATGAAATAGTTGCCCCAACTAGTGTTTAAAAGTAGTTTGGATTGTGTCTAATTATCCGAACCTTGCCTATTATCGAGCCCTCTGGGGAACTACTGCTACTTTTGTGTGCCCGTGAATCATGTGAGAACCATCCTAATTGTTGCCGAAACAAATGCGTTATCACTAGTTTTTTCATGTAATATGGCATGGAAGACATAAGTTGTCACGGTTTATCATACGAGCAGTGTGTGTTTGATGAAATAGAGTACTTGTTCGACAACTGTGAGCCGACATATACATAGGGTATGTAAGGCTGGTTAAGTACTTGTAAACACTGTTGGTGCTACCCCACTTGTAAGCAGTTGTGCAAAACATGGCACATTGGCTCAGCTCGCTTCAACACTAGAAAAGTCGGCTATCGACCAGCTAACAATCAATAATCTGCTGTCTGACATATAAGCAACTACGTATCTTGTTACAGTGGTTCATGTAGTTAACTGGTGCCACAATGTAAATTCCAAACATTCACACGCTAGTCCACCGTTCATGTGGAACATTCACATTAAACTCGGTGATGCGTCTCCAACGTATCTACTTTTCCTAACGCTTTTCCTCTTGTTTTGGACTCTAATTTGCATGATTTGAATGAAACTAACCCGGACTGACGCTGTTTTCTGCAGAACTACCATGGTGTTGTTTCTGTACAGAAATAAAAGTTCTCAGAAGGGAACGAAACTTTGCGAGGAATTTTTATACAAAATAAGAGAATTTCCGGAGCCAAGAGCCACCTGAGGGGGGCACCTGGGTGGGCACAACCCACCAGGGCACGCCTGCCCCCCCAGGCGGGCCCAGGTGGGTTGTCCCCACCTGGTGGCCCTGCAGACCTTGAAACCGACTCTATAAAATCCTATATTTCTAGAAAAAAATAGGAGAGAAATAATTATCGCGTTTCGCGAGACAGATCTGCCGCCACCTCCTGTTCTTCGTCGGGAGGCCAGATCTAGAGTCCGTTTGGGGCTCCGGAGAGGGGGATCTTCGTTCTTCGTCATCACCAACCCTTCTCCATCGCCAATTCCATGATGCTCCCCACCGGGAGTGAGTAATTCCTTTGTAGGCTCGCTGGTCGGTGAGGAGTTGGATGAGATTCATCATGTAATCAAGTTAGTGTTGTTAGGGCTTGATCCCTAGTATCCATTATGTTCTGAGATTGATGTTGCTATGACTTTGCCATGCTTAATGCTTGTCAATTTGGGCCCGGATGCCATGATTTCAGATCTGAACCATTTATGTTATCACCATTATATCTATGTTCTAGATCCAATCTTGCAAGTTATAGTCACCTACTATGTGTTATGATCCGGCAACCCCGGAGTGACAATTGTTGGGACCACTCCCGGTGATGACCGTAGTTTGAGGAGTTCATGTGTTCACCGTGTGTTAATGCTTTGTTCCGGTTCTCTATTAAAAGGAGGCCTTAATATCCCTTAGTTTCCAATATGGACCCCGCTGCCACGGGAGGGTAGGACAAAAGATGTCATGCAAGTTCTTTCCATAAGCACATATGACTATTTACGGAATACATGCCTACATTATATTTATGAACTGGAGCTAGTGCCGTATCGCCCTAGGTTATGACTGTCAC
This sequence comes from Thinopyrum elongatum, assembly GCA_011799875.1. Lineage (NCBI taxonomy): Eukaryota > Viridiplantae > Streptophyta > Magnoliopsida > Poales > Poaceae > Thinopyrum > Thinopyrum elongatum. Next base: position 512,347,160 of record CM022301.1, on the reverse strand, counting down.
ATGATGAATATCATCCAACAAATTACCGATCCAATGCCTACGATTTTCCTACATATTGATCTTGCTAATTTACTACTGTTGTTACTGTTGCACTTGCTACAAAATCACTGCTATCACTGTTACCGTTACTATTGCTGCCGCTACTATTATCAAAACTATCATACTACTTTGCTACTGATCACTTTGCTGCATATAATTAATCTCCAGGTGTGGTTGAATTGACAACTCAGCTGCTAATACTTGCAAGTATTCTTTGGCTCCCCTTGTGTCGAATCTATAAATTTGGGTTGAATACTCTACCCTCGAAAACGGTTGCGAACCCCTATACTTGTGGGTTATCAAGACCTTTTTCTGGCGCCGTTGCCGGGGAGCATAGCTATATTTGTTGAGTCACTTGGGATTATTATCAATTATTCAATATGAAGAATCTGAAGGATGCTAAGACTAAGATTTTTCCCTCTAAGACGAGGGGAGGTAAGGAACTGCCATCCAGCTCCCCTTTAGATTCACCTTCTGTTATAAGTAAACTTGCAACACCACCACATGCTATTAATTCTGATATGTCGCAAGTTATTGATGATGCTACTTCTGCTATGAATGCTTATGATGATGCTAGTACCTTGCTTGATGATGATGTGCCATTAGGTGAATTTCTTGATGAACAAATTGCTAGAGTAAGACAACATGATGTTGTTGAATCTGATGATGAGCTTGAAACTGAAAATCTTGAAACACCTACTAGAACTAGCCCTCCTAGATATGAATTGCCTAAGGTACCGAAAGGTTATGTTATGAATGAGGAGACAACTAGAGATATTCTTGCTAGTAAGGATAGAGATGACCTAGAGAAATTATTATGCAAGTATAAAGAAAAATCTCTGAATGCTAGAATGCAATATGATCCTAAGTTTGCTACCTCACCTATCTTTATTGATGATAAGGATTATGAATTCTCTGTCAACCCAGAGTTAATTACTTTGGTTGAATCTGATCCTTTCCATGGTTATGAAACTGAGACTGTTGTGGCACATCTTACTAAGTTGAATAATATAACCACCCTTTTTACTCATGATGAGAAAACTCGCTATTACTTTATTCTCAAATTATTTCCGTTCTCATTAAAGGGTGATGCTAAAGCTTGGTACAATACTCTTGCTCCTGGTTGTGTGCGTAGTCCCCAGGATATGATTTATTACTTCTCTGAAAAATATTTTCCTGTTCATAAGAAACAAGCTGCCTTACAGGAAATATTTAACTTTGTGCAAATTGAAGAAGAGAGTCTCCCACAAGCTTGGGGGAGGCTTTGCCAGTTACTTAATGCTTTGCCTGATCATCCTCTTAAGAAAAATGAAATACTTGATATCTTCTATAATGGACTAACCGATGCTTCTAGGGACTTCCTAGATAGTTGTGCTGGTTGTGTTTTCAGGGAACGAACTATTGGACAAGCTGAAGAATTATTGAATAACATATTGAAAAACTATGATGATTGGACTCTTCCTGAACCACCATCTAAACCCACACCGAAGAAGAGGGGTATTTTATATCTCAGTCCCGAAGATATGCAAGAGGCATAGAAATCTATGAAGGAAAATGGTATTAAAGCTGAGGATGTTAAAAATTTACCTCCTATTGAAGAAATACATGGGCTTGATACACCACCACCTGCGGTGGTAGAGGTAAATTCTCTAATGAAATTCAATGATAATGATAATCCTCACAATATGCACCCTAGCCAATGCCTTTATGAGTTTGAAAACTACATTAGAAAGCAAGATCACTTCAATGCAAATGTTATGAAACAATTGAAATATAATTCTGATATGATTGCTCGCTTGAGTGACTTGTTATTTAGAATCTCAAATGATGTTAGAGGTGTAGGGAAGCATGCTTCTATGGTTCAAACTCAGTTAGAACAAGTTGCTAAATCTCAAAGAGAATTGTTAGATGAAATGAATAACAATATCAATGATCATGCTGTTAGAGTAATGACTAGAGGAGGTAGGATGACTCAGGAACCACTTTATCCTGAGGGACACCCAAAAAGAATTGAACAAGACTCTCAAAGAGTTAACACTGATGCACGTAGTCCTTCCAAAGAGAAAAAGAAGAAAAATGATAGGACTTTGCATGCCTCTAGTGAACCTGAAGTAGAAAAACCTCCTGATAATGATAATGAAGTTTCTATCTCTGATGCTGAAACTCAATCTGGTAGTGAACATTCACCTTCTGATAATGAAAAAGATAATGATGAGGTTCATGAAGAAACTCAAACAAATAATAAAGAACCAAACAATGATGTTGAGATAGAACCAGCAGTTGATCTTGATAACCCACAACCTAAGAATAAAAGATATGATAAAAGAGACTTTGTTGCTAGAAAACACGGTAAAGAAAGGGAACCGTGGGTTCAAAAACCTATGCCCTTTCCACCTAAGTCAACTAAAAAGAAAGATGATGAAGAATTTGAATGCTTTGCTGAAATGCTGAGGCCAGTCTTTTTGCGTACTCGCTTGACTGATATCTTGAAAATGCCTCCTTATGCAAAGTACATGAAGGATATTATCACTAATAAGAGAAAAATACTGGAAGCTAAAATCTCCACCATGCTTGCTAATTACACTTTTAAGGATGGAGTACCTAAAAAACTTGGAGATCCGGGAATACCAACTATACCTTGCTCCATCAAAAAGAATTATGTGAAAACTTCTTTATGTGATTTGGGAGCTGGTGTTAGTGTTATGCCTTTCTCTTTATATAAAAGACTTGATCTGAATAAACTCACACCTACTGAAATATCTTTGCAAATGGATGACAAATCAACTGCCATACCTATCGGTATTTGTGAGGATGTACCCGTTGTTGTTGCTAATGTTACTATTTTGACTGACTTTGTTATACTTGAGATGCCCGAGGATGACAACATGTCGATTATGCTTGGTAGACCCTTCTTGAATACTGCAGGGGCTGTTATTGATTGCAATAAAAGCAAGGTCACTTTTCATATCAATGGTAATGAGCATACGGTTCACTTTCCGAAGAAACAATTCCAAGTGAATGGTATTAATGTTATTGAAAAATCTCCGACAATCACTATTGGAAGTTTTCAACTACCTCTACCTACTGTTAAAAAGAAATATAAAATGCATATTGTTGGGGACATTCATATCCCCGTTGAGGTAACTTAGTGATTTACGAATGTTCTTCGGTTCCATGCAAATCGAAAGTGGTTGTTAATAAGACTTGATCAACTTTATTAATGGATCATTTTTGAGAGGTATGAAGTTGATGAATTTAGTGAGCACTACCTTCTGTCCCTACCTTTTATTTTCTATTCCTATTAGTTAAATAAAATAAAATGCCATGTTTTGTCTGTTTTCTGATTTTTCCCGTGCAATAAAAATGACCCAAAAATAAAAGTCCTCAGAATGCTCTGAAATTTTAATACGATTTTTTTTAATATTTAAGAATTTCTGGTGCAAATAATATCAGAGGGAGGTGCACCAGGTGGGCACAACCCACCTGGGCGCGCCAGGACCCCTAGGCGCGCCCTGGTGGGTTGTGGTCCCCACGTGGGCCCCCTCACTTATCTCTTCATCCCACATCTTCACTTACTCCAGAAAAAAATCTCCATTGCTCTCTTTTTCGTGTTCTTGCTCTCAAACCCGCGGATTCCGATCTCTTTGCTCGAAGCTCCGTTTCCAAAACTATTTCAGGGGATTGTTGCTTGGTATGTGACTCCTCCGTGTGTCCAATTAGTTTTTGCTGTAGTTGTTCATATTTTGAATAATTAGCTACTCTTGGTGCTGCTGTAGATGAGCTTGCATGTTGAATTCTTAGAGTTCTAAGTAGTTTGAATGCTTGGTATGGCCTCTATACATCTCTATGAGTAGTTGCTACCAATCTTGTGAAGTTTTGTTAACAGATTTTTGTGACCCAAAAATTTTCAGAAAATTGTACGCGAATATTATGAACCTCTTTGGAAGGAGTTCTTCGAGGAGGAGATCCTCGGAGGCATCTTCTAGTGGCAGCTCCGCTCGTCGGTCTTATGTTGAACTGAGTGAAAGTTCCATACGAGATGCTGCCACCAAAACATGCATATGGCCATGCGATGATTATATGGTGGGTGTGGGCATTAAGGAGGAATTTGAGCAATATGTTCACAATGCCGTCTCAGTCCCTACATTTCAGATAAGTGCAACCAACATCTCACTCTCACTGAATCATTTGTCAAAGGATTTAAATTCCATCCCCGTGAGTCTAGGGTGTCATTTAAATTGTATGAAAATCCATTTACCATATCTTTAGAGAGATTTGCTCACCATTGCAAAATCCCATTCTGGGGTTCGCTCGATGACCCGCCAAGGTCTGAGTTTGATATATTCTTGACTAGTCTTTGCTATGGTGAAACTAGGGGAGTGACACAAGGTAGAATAAAGAGCATTCATTTTCCTGCAATCCAGTACTTCGCATTATTTAACAGAAAATGCATTGTAGGCAAACAAGATTGTAGTACACTTTGTGCTCTAGACTTGAGCCTCATACGCACGGCTCTCACCGGTGACAGAAGTTATAACCTTGGAGCGATTGTTGCACGTAGGTTGCAACACAATGCTGGTAGTGGATATTTTTATGGTGGAATTTATGCCACACGCTTAGCAAGAGAGCTGGGTGTTTCACCTTTGCCCTACGATCCTATTTTACCCACGCAGTACCTAGATTTTGATGCTATGAAACGTCATAAGATCCTTAGAGGTGAACCCCATAATTTCACTTATAAATTGCTGTTTAATAAGAAATCCGTGGTGGACACATATTTGCCTGCACCTGCTCTCTTTAATGTTCATAACAGGGGAAGATATTTTGTTCTTGAGAGCGAGGCCCGAGCCCATAACGCAACAATTGTGGCCGCACGGCAGGCTGAGGCATCTGCACCGAGAGCCTCCGTGAGCTACCACTCCGACCATTACGCATGCTACTAACTGATTACCAAGTTAGGCCAAAAGCCTAAGCTTGGGGGAGTACGTGTTTCTCACCGACTTTACATTCATGTTCACACATTTCAATTGTCGGTGTTCACACTTTTTCATTGTATTATCCATGCTTAAATTTATTTTCTCGCTTTCTTCTTGTGTGTTTGAAAAACTTTGAGAAAATCCAAAAATATATTTCTTGCTTCTTTTTGATTTTTCTTCCTAGTTTAAATTGTTGTAGTACTAAAAAGAAAACTCAAAAAGATTTCCTTGTTCTTCTTTTGCTTGTTGGGAGCTTTCCCGTGTAAATAGTTTTCTCATTTTTGTTTTTCCCTTTTTATTTGCTTTCCTTCGGAAAACCAAAAACTCCAAAAAAATATTTCAGTGTGTTTCTCTGAATTTCTTTTTTCTTTTCTTTCAAGTCGTACCGAGGAGAGGACCACGATGAAAATGTTGAGTGGCTCTCATATGCATTATTATTAAGCTAACAAAGAGCCCAATTTTACCTTGTCTTCTCCTTTTGAATAAAATGTTCGCAGATTCCAGCTTAGTCCACGGCACTCTTGCATTATTATTATTTTCAAATTGTTCGGTCGTGCAAGTGAAAGGCAATAATGACGATATTCGATGAACTGGCTGTGGCAGAGAGAAACGGGTATGAACTCGGCTTGTTCTGTTTTTGTAAATGTGTTTAACCTAGTATCCATGATTCACCCTATTATGATCAAACATGTTTGTAATGACAATTAGAGATTATAGTTTCTCATGCCATGCATAAGTAGCTAGGAGTGGATAATGATTTATCTTAGATGCCAACATTGCGTTAAAATGATTGTGATGTAGTATGATGATATGGTATCCTCCTCTGAATGTTCGAGTGGCTTGACTTGGCACATGTTCATGCATGTAGTTGAATCAAAACCAACAAAGCCTCGATGATATTTATGTTCATGGTGTTCATATCCTACTCATGCTAGTGTCCAATCTTACTTAAGCATAATGCATGTTTATGACCGTTGTTGCTCTCTAGCTGGCCGCTTCTCAACCTATTTGCTAGCCTTCGCCTGTACTAAGTGGGAATTCTGCTTGTACATCAAAAACCTTGAACCCAAGTTATTCTAGATGAGTCCACCATACCTACCTATATGCGGTATTACCCTGCCGTCCTAAGTAAATTTGCATGTGCCACCTCTAAAAACTTCAAATAAATATCCTTTTTGTGTGCCTGGATCGTTCATGGAACGACAGGAGGTAGTCGGTATCTTCCATGCTAAGTGGGTTATTCTCAGGATGAGTGTTTATTCACTCACCATTGCACAAGAAAGGGGCGGTAATAGGGATTCCTAGTCCCGAATTCAAAAATTGCTAATAATTAAACAAAACTCCCTAGGACTGATGTTGGTATGGACGGTACCCGTGGATTCGGCTAGCCGTGGAGTGTGTTTGTTGGTGGAGGGGGAGTAAATCTTTACTTTTATCGCTTGGGAACAGCCACTAATGTGTTTAGCATGGAAGATACTGATAACTGATGGTTGCGAAGTAAACAAGAAGGGTGCATGCCTCAAAATTTCATTTACTTCTGTTTTAAAAACTTGAGCTCTGGCACCTCTGCAAATCACTGCTTCCCTCTGTGAAGGGACTATCTATTTACTTTTATGTTGTGTCATCACCTTCTAAAATAAAGCGCCAGAACCTGAGAGCACTGCTGTCATGCTGATGCATTGTGTGTAGCTAATGTTGGGTGCATCATGATTGGATCTTTTCTACCATGAATTACAATGTTTAGTCGCTGCTTGAACTTTGGAGGTGCTCTGCATTTATGTTTTGCGGTCTCAGAAAGGGCTAGCGAGATACCACTATTGTCATATTATATCATGGTTGTTTTGACAACGTGTTGCTGTTTGAGGTATCTTATTATTGCTCGCTAGTTGATTATGTCATTGATATGAGTTAATATAATTTTTAAGAGTTATTGTCCACATGGTTAGTTATAATATTGGCTGAAAATCTGGGTGCTGTTTAAGCTTATTTATACAAACAAGAGTAAAAGAGTTCGTAAAAGTTTTTCTTTTTCACTTTCAGTTTATCAACTGAATTGCTTGAGGACAAGCAAAGGTTTATGCTTGGGGGAGTTGATACGTCTCCAACGTATCTACTTTTCCTAACACTTTTCCTCTTGTTTTGGACTCTAATTTGCATGATTTGAATGAAACTAACCCGGACTGACGCTATTTTCAGCAGAACTACCATGGTGTTGTTTTTGTGCAGAAATAAAAGTTCTCGGAATGGAACGAAACTTTGCGAGGAATTTTTATACAAAATAAGAGAATTTCCGGAGCCAAGAGTCACCTGAGGGGGGCACCTGGGTGGGCACAACCCACCAGGGTGCACCTGTTCCCCCAAGCAGGCCTAGGTGGGTTGTCCCCACCTGGTGGCCCTGCAGACCCTGAAACCGACTCTATAAAATCCTATATTTCCAGAAAAAAATAGGGGAGAAAGAACTATCGCGTTTCACGAGACGGAGCCGCTGCCACCTCCTGTTCTTCGTCGGGAGGCTAGATCTGGAGTCCGTTTGGGGCTCCGGAGAGGGGGATCTTCGTTCTTCGTCATCACCAACCCTTCTCCATCGCCAATTCCATGATGCTCCCCACCGGGAGTGAGTAATTCCTTCGTAGGCTCGCTGGTCGGTGAGGAGTTGGATGAGATTCATCATGTAATCGAGTTAGTTTTGTTAGGGCTTGATCCCTAGTATCCATTATGTTCTGAGATTGATGTTGCTATGACTTTGCCATGCTTAATGCTTGTCACTTTGGGCCCGGGTGCCATGATTTCAGATATGAACCGTTTATGTTATCACCATTATATCTATGTTCTAGATCCGATCTTGCAAGTTATAGTCACCTACTATGTGTTATGATCCGGCAACCCCAGAGTGACAATAGTCGGGACCACTCCCGGTGATGACCGTAGTTTGAGGAGTTCATGTATTCATTGTGTGTTAATGCTTTGTTCTGGTTCTCTATTAAAAGGAGGCCTTAATATCCCTGAGTTTCCAATATGGACCCCGCTGCCACGGGAGGGTAGGACAAAAGATGTCATGCAAGTTCTTTCCATAAGCACGTATGACTATTTACGGAATACATGCCTACATTATATTTATGAACTGGAGCTAGTGCCGTATCGCCCTAGGTTATGACTATCACATGATGAATATCATCCAACAAATTACCGATCCAATGCCTACAATTTTCCTACATATTGATCTTGCTAATTTACTACTGTTGTTACTGTTGCACTTGCTACAAAATCACTGCTATCACCGTTACCGTTACTATTGCTGCCGCTACTATTATCAAAACTATCATACTACTTTGCTACTGATCACTTTGCTGTAGATAATTAATCTCCAGGTGTGGTTGAATTGACAACTCAGCTGCTAATACTTGCAAATATTCTTTGGCTCCCCTTGTGTCGAATCTATAAATTTGGGTTGAATACTCTATCCTCGAAAACTATTGCGATCCCCTATACTTGTGGGTTATCAAGACTCAGCTTCATAAAATACTTGAAAAGCATAAGTTAAGCAATTTTATTCATCTGAATGATTCGTAGAGCATAACAAACCTTTACTAGTCTCTACTCTTATAAAAAACAGAGTTGGTGATGATGGTGTGCCTGCCATCTTGCAATATAGGCCGTCCGATTTATATCTGACGGATAGGAAGGAAACTTTGGCAATTTTGCAAAAAGATACCCACACCCCTCTCCACATTTGCAAATAAGTCCTTCCCTCGTTCATCCTTTTCTCTCACAAGATAAACTAATCATACAAATGCATCTTGATGTTCCGTGCAACGCACGGGCATCTTGCTAGTTCATAGCAAAAGACAAAGTTGTGAGAAGGTTTACAAATCAGGAAAAATCAAGCAAGGCTTCTCTGAGCAAAGGGCCTCCCTAGGCAGGCTTTAATTTCCTGGAGTTCACTCTGGTTTTTCTTGTTGTCACCATCCAGGGTTAGGTTCTCACATTCCAGAATAACCAATTATAATTGTGTTCTCAGTTGGAATGCTGAACTGAACCATGTAGTGTACTGACCATCTGAACTTCTTGTGCAGTTCCACTAAATTTAAGCACCGCTATTTGTAGAAATAAGCAGACCACAATGCCTCTTGTCCGCGCACCTGTCCCAAAAACCTCCGTGCAGCCGTGCCAGCTAGTCCTCAGTCCATGGATGAACTGGGAGAAAGTGCATTCCCGACTAGGACGCAGTTGTTTTCGCTCGTCCCTACACTGCAATCAGGAAGTAAAACATACGAATCAGCTTCTTTTAGATTGCGTTGGTCATTCTACCTAGTTACTACCAATGTAGGAATACCTGAAATATAGGTGGTTAGACGACAACAGCTAGGAATAGCCATCTCATTTTGTGCAGTTCTACTAAAACTGAGGTGTGTACTTTTGATTGCGCAGATAGAAACGATATGGAGACAGACATCCCTGTTTGCGCAAATATGAAATACATTTATTTAAATAGTGACAGTTATTTGCAGTGGCATTTGATTAACAACAACATCTAGTGTTATAATTGGCACTACATTGACAATATGAAAGTGCCCTTAAGTAAGAAGTAGCATCACATCACATCAACACTGCCACTAGATTAACATGCAGAAAAATAGCATTAGTATTGCTGTCATGAGAGTAGCACATGGTCAGTAAATGTGCAATCAAACTTGTGCAGTTCCACTGGGATGAAGCAATGTTAGCGGTGTGAGATTTAAGTGTAACTGCAAAAACACAATTCATGGGAAGTAAAGCAAGACGGAAGCACTTCATAAAATGGTGGTGGCATTGCTTCAATTTATCGACGGCACTAGACCATTACTTAATAGTGACATTAGGTGGCATTGCTTCAATTTATCGATGGCACTAGACCATTACTTAATAGTGACATTAGGTGGCATTGCTTAATGCTTCATGTGATTTTACATTAACGGTAGCGATATCGGCGTAGGGACAGCAGGGGCATAAAGTGGTGAGGCAGATGTGGTTGCCGAGAGCGGCAAACACTCAGGCAGCATGTCTGCATTTGTCCCATTTTTTATCTCCTCGGCGACATTTTCCTATGTGAGCACATGAAATCTACACCTGCTCGTTCTCATTTGCGTTGTCCCCCAACACCCCTCACTTTCTTTCCTTTTTCGACCAAGAGACAGATCCACTTCCCCCCACCCCCCACCCTTCACCATCCACCACGCTTTCTTCGCCTTTTCAACCAAGAGACCGGTTGGGTAGCCAGTATCTACTACTTTCCCCCGTTTCCTCTTAGAACCAAGTCCTAGATTCATGCTACAGCTTTCCCACTTTCTTCCCTGTTTGAACCAACTCTTAGATTCGACTGTATGAACTAGCTTTACCTCTAATAATACTAAAAGTCTAGGTGGCTTTAGAATAGTGGACGAAAGTAGAAAAAGATCCACACGCGGCCACGTGGGGAGCTGGGGCAGTGGAGCAAGGCAGGTTTCGAAGGAACATATACCTGAGGGTCGTCGGGATGTGGCAAAGACGGCGTCGGGAGGCCGCATCTTGGCCACAATACCGCAAGGACGAAGAAGGGGTCGGAGGCCCTCCCGAGCCGGCCCTGTCTCTGAGAGAATGGCACGGCCGCCGATCGGGACGCGCGGGCAGCTGTTGGTCTCCTCCCTCCCCGCCGACAACCGCGTGAACGATGCACCTACGCCCCTGCCCCGGCCGAGGTGGTCCGGCCGGATTTGTGACCAGCCGTGAGCAGAGAGAGTGTGGCCACTTATGTCTTGCTTATATCTGGAGAGCATGAGAGAGTGAAAGAGAGGAACCCTAGTAAAGCAAGCGCCGAGGCTCCTGCTTATATATATAGTGGAGTGATTTTGTTGTAGCAGCCGTTATTAAATTGAATACGCGCGAACCACTATTTTCATTTAAATTTCAAGTAAAAAACAAACTCGACCAATAACGTGCCACCGCTTCGAGGTCGCACTATCAAATCACCGCGTCCAGGATGCACTATGTACTGTATCATTCATGTGCGGTCTCCGATCCTCCATCAAGTTGAAAACTAGACTAGTCAAAATGTTAATTGGGATGCCTCTTTGTAAACAAATGCGCTCCTAGGTTAAAAAAAAGCGCTCCTACGTGTACCCGCGAGTGGGTGTGAGAGAACTAGTGCGTGCGTGCACCGCTTCTGTCGTGGATTTGTCACGGCAGATACCCTAGTGGAAGGACTTAGGTGTGGAGCCATCGCACTAGGTTAGCTTAAAGGGGTTGAACGGGAAAAAGGACACAAGGAGTTTACCCAGGTTCGGCCCCTCTCGACGAGGTAAAAGCCTACGTCCTGCTTCTAGTTGTATTGCCTGAGTTTCGATTACAAGGGAGCGAATACGCTTGACCTAGTTCTCGATCGATCGTCTCTTAGGTTAACCCGCCACCGGGTCACCCCTTTATATACAAGTTGATACCCGGCGGCTTACAGAGTCCCGGCCAGCTCACACAAACATGACCGGCTTGGTTTCTAACTAAACCTGCCTTACAGAACAAGTTATCACATGGCGGTTCACACCTTCGGGCCTTAAGTCACCTCCGGGTCTTGGGCCTTCAGACGTCTTGGGCCTTCTCACCTTAAACCACCAACGGTGTGACCCGGCCCCTCCTGGGCGGGTCATACCTCAGAGTTATATCCCCAACATTAGGTCCCAGGTTGATTTGAACTTGTTCACATCAATCTCCACTACTTGACTTAGCAGAATTTTCCATTGTCAATTCCTTACCAACTCGCTGTAACCCGCCATGACGTCATATAGTAGAACCATAGTAACCCGCCATGACATCATGCGCATTAACTCCGCACAAGGCCCAGGATATCTCAACGGATGTTTATCTTAATGGACCTCCAAAAATCGAGGCGTCCGCTTTGCCAGCATAATCATTTTTGCCTCCTTGATTTCCGCGCATGCCATCTCGTCACCTCCTTATAAATAGGGACAGGGGTCCTCCTTTTTTACTCTTTACCCCTGCCTCCTCTTCTTCATCTCCTTCCTCGCGACGCCACCGCAACCCGAGCTCCGCCGCCGCCGTCTTCCTCCAGCGACGTCAGCTCCGGCCGCTGCATCGACCTGAACGGACCAGAGAAACGCGACGCACATCCGCTCTCCATCTTCATCACCAGGTATGCATCCCCCTTCTGTTGTAAATTTGCATTAGGGTTTGCCAAGTTCCTCTATGTTCGTCGGCCATTCCTCGGAGTTCTTTGCAATACTTCCGTTCATGCCTTATTTGATCTCTCAATAGCACAGGAACTGCGTGATTCTTGTTTGTAACACCCACATGTGCTCGTAGATGCCTCCCCTCTGTTTCAGAATAAACTTTAGTTGCAGTAGTTCATCCATTGTCCGCTAGGTTTAGCAATTTCCTTCTATTTTTTGAACTGCAGTAGATCCAAAATCGTAGAACTGATCTGCGGAACTTGTTTGTTCAGTACTTAGCAAAATTTCACTTATAGATCTACAGATACCTGTAAACTGCAGCTGTACGGGCGGCTTATATGATATACCGTAACCCGCCAAACACCATTAGGCCCGCTTTAAACCGCCAGTATGTATTCAGAGTCTGTATAACCTGGCATTGACTTACCGGTTTAACCATGCCAACCTTTATAGCACATATTCTCTGCATACAAATTGACCTTGCATGACGCACTTGCTTTCTGATCACTGGACGGCTTAACATCATAAATTTAACCCAACAATATTTTCCTTTCTAGGCTTTTCATCAACAAAAATGACCAAAACCGTCACCTCATGCAACTGGGTCGTCTCCACTGTGACGGAGCAATCTCTCAAAGAATATGTTCAAGTAAGCGTCTTAGCCGCCAAAGATGTTATTCACTGGAGAGCTCCGAGGAACGAGGCTATACCCGTCCCAAAGGAAGGCGAGGTCATAGTCTTTGCTGATCATATGCTCCGGGCCTTTTCCCCACCCGGCTCAAAATTTTTCCGTGACGTGTTGCATTTCTTTCAACTCCACCCTCAAGACATCGGACCCAATTCTGTTTCCAATATCTGCAACTTCCAAGTTTTTTGCGAAGTATACCTTCAAGAAGAACCCACTGTGGATTTGTTCAGAGAATTTTATTACTTGAACCGCCAGACCGAGTTCACCGACGGACCCAACTTAGAACTTGGCGGAATTTCTATTCAAAGACGAAAAGAAGCTGTCTTCCCTGCAGCCGCACTTCCCAGCCATCCAAAAGACTAGAACCAAACTTGGTTTTACTGCCAAGACACATCTCCGGCCGATGAAAATCCCCTGCCGTGTTTCCGTGAGAATTGGCTTAGCTCAAGACATCCCCTCCCAGACTGGATCAGCACCGAAGAACGGGCTAAGTATATGCCCATCTTTTCGAAGACAAGGGCCTTAATGGCCAACGGGTTGACCGGAGTTGACATAGTCTGATGCTAGGTTGCTTGGAGAATTTTTCCCGTGAGCCGCCGGCTCGGTTTAATGTGCGACTACACCGGCGACGCTAAAGATCCATAGCGTCACAGCCAAGTGCAATTGGATGATGATGCGATCAACAGGATGACCAAAACACTGCTTAATGAGAGCTTGGCGACTTGTAGCAAGACGGGGTTGAATCCCTTCTGCACCCTTAATAAGCCTCCTGCTGTAAGTATTTTGTGCAATTTCCAACTTAATCATTATCTACATAAACTGTTCTCTTATTATCACTTGATTTCTGCAGGCTGACTCCCCCTTTTGGAACAAGAAACTCTAGGACAAACCGGCCAAAAAGGTCAGGACAAAGACCAAGCCTCCCAAAAAGCCCGCCAAGAAGAAGGCGGATGCAATTGATCCATTTACTCTGGATGATGAGTCGGAGGTAGAACTTGACTCCCTTGGCTCCTTTTTTGTACATCTTATTGACACTGATTGCTATCAGGATGACGCAGAGGCCAGCCACGCAGATGGTGAAGAGGTAACTATCCTTTCCTCCGACTCAGAACCTCTGCCGAGACAGAAAGCTCGACAAGCGAGCCGAAAAGTAAGGTTTTCTCACCCTTTAGCTTACTTGGATCCCTACTTTATTTTGAAGAAACAACAGCATGAAGTTCGCCGCACAACCCAGAACAGCGGCTGTGGAAATCTTTCTTTCGGCTTACCAAACACTGCAGTTCCTCGAAAGCACTGAAATGAGGTGCCTCAAACTTCAACCCTCTCCTTTCCTAAGGCGGGTCTTATCCGCCAACCACTTAATCCGTCTGACTCAAATTATCAGGGAACTTCTCACTCCTCTTCCGGCGACTCAACAGGGACTCAGATTCCCCTGTTCAAAGTCGCTCTCGGGTGAGAACATTATACTTCTTTGCTTTAACACTTATACACTGATATATTAACCTCTTCATGTGTCTTATTTCCAGTGGTATAGCCAAACCCAGCAAAAAGCTGAAGATGAATAAGCTGGCCGAAGACCCCAAGGTTGCTGAGCTGGAAAAACTGACCACCTCTGAAGCCTCTCAACAAACTCCGGTGGCTGCTGCTGATGACCCGCCACTAGAGACTCACGACATCACAGTGGATCCAATGGGTGTTGATCCGCCCAGTACTAAACTGCCAAGTTCCACCAAGCCCGCTGAAGAAGAAGCTGAAGATGTTGTGGTCACTGGGACTGGTTATACCGAGCTAGGCAATCCCATCGTGTTATCAAAACATGGTGCCAAAGAAGAATTCTCCGCTGCTGACAAAGGAAAATGGAAATTGGACTTGGAGAGCTACGCCAGCTTCAGCGCTAGCGAGATTCATTCGGGCTATTTAAGCCGCCTGCATACCAGCCGAGACATGGAAGCCGGCTTAGTTAATCTGATGAAAGAGCACTTTGAGGTAACCACTGGAACCCTTCTCATATCAATATATATGTCAGCCGCCAAGTCTATAGGATACGAAATTTTCTGAGAATGTTGTAGACTTAAATGACAGCCTTCGTGCAATCCTTCAAAATTACCCTGTCTGCATTAGATCCAAATGAGTAGCCCCAAGGGCCGACTTAAACTAAATAGCTAAGCCGGGACTTAACATCTTGTTTGTAAAGAAATCCGAATATGTAGCCCCCATGAGCCGGCTTAATTTGAACAATCTAGCCGGGTCACTAAGGATTCGTTTTGAAAGAGAACGATGTACATTAGCCCCCAAGTGCCAAGTAGAATACTTTGTAATGTGCTTGGGACTTCAATAGAATGATTATCATGATTCATGAATACTGCTTGATTTATCCTTGCAGGCTGAGCTAAGCTTGAAGGAATCTTAGGTGGTCGATCTGCGGAAGAAAATCACCTTACAACAATCAGAAACATCCAAGGACAAATCAGAACTGAAAGCCACCTTAGAAATATCTGAAAAGCTGAAGACAGGCTTCGACACGCAGAGAGCCGGCTGGGAGATTGAAAAAGCAGCTCTTCTGAAAAGAGCTGAAGATGCTGAAGTTGCCCTTAAACCGGTGACTGAAGAGTTATCCGGTTTAAAGCGACATGTAAATCAAATGATTGCCACCATCTTTGGTAAGTGTTATTGCATTGCAATTTTGCACCAGTAACTTTTTGTAAGCCGCCTGGCGACTTATCATATGTTGTGCATGCAGGCCCCAAAAGCTCTAACCTTGGCCAAGACATGTTGGTGAAGCTGAAGGCGGTTTACACTCTGGTGGAACAGCTGTACACATGCACGCAGCAATATAATATAATATGTTCAATATAATATGTTCTGGCGACTTAAAGTCTATAACCAGAGCGAGTTAAAAAAAACCTAAAATATTTATTCAAATATGAAGTCATACCTGTAGACCAATATCATAATGATGCTGTAAGGATGTAAGTCTATAAGCGGGAAGCTTTACAGGTCCAGAAGAGTCTAGCTCTATTTTGTTTTTTTTGAAAAAAATTAGTTTTTATCCTGTAAGCCGGCTCTCACGTGACATAAATCCGTCGTTTTAACCTTAACTAGTTCAGGGTCTTATTGAAAAGATTGACTGTTAAGTGTACGAACGGGCCACATAGCGGAGAGGCTACGACAGCAGGTGAGTTTATCCTAGCTCTCTGTAAGCCGGCTCTCACGTGACAAAGGCCGCCGTTTTAACATTGACAAGTTCGGGGTCTTATCGAAAAGAGTAACTGTCAAGAGTTCGGCGGGTCACCTGGTGGAGTAGCATCTTGCAAACAGGCAGGTTTAACTCAAATTCGGCTTGTAAACCAGATCAAGAGGGTGTGAACAGCTATGCTCGGTGAGCAGGAAGCCCCCAAGTGACCTTATGAGATGGCTTGGAAACCAGATCAAGAGGGTGTGAACAGCTATGCTCGGTGAGCAGGAAGCCCCCAAGTGACCTTATGAGACGGCTTGGAAACCGGATCAAGAGGGTATGAACAGCTTTGCTCATTGAGCAGGAAGCCCCCAAGTGACCTTATGAACATACAATAATGACTCACATACTTTGAAATGAAACGACAGAGGCCCCGAATTATCAGGGATGCCGGCTTTATTATACTGATCAAAATATATACATTGATGAAGGTATGTACAGCCCAAGAGCCGGTGGCTCAAGTGTAATATGGTCGCAGATGAGCAATGTTCCACGGCCGGTGGGTCTCCTCCTCCGATGTACGCGAGTCCTTGTTTTCTCGAATATCAATGAGGTAGTATGACCCGTTGTTCAGATTCTTGCTGACCACAAAAGGCCCTTCCCAAGGTGGGGATAATTTGTGCATATCTTTTTGATCATGGATGAGCCGGAGCACCAAGTCGCCTTCTTGAAAGGTCCAGGTTTTAACCCGACGGCCATGATAACGACGCATATCTTGCTGATAAATCGCTGAATGAGCCACCGCGAGGTCATGTTCCTCATCCAACATATCCAGAGCATCCTGACGTGCTTTTTTGTTGTCAGCTTCAACATAAGCCGCCACACGGGGCGAATCATGACGGATGTCACTTGGGAGAACCGCCTCTGCCCCATAAACCATGAAGAAAGGCGTATAACCTGTTGATCTGTTGGGGGTGGTATTTATACTCCAAAGCACTGAGGGTAATTACTCAACCCAAAAACCCGGTGTCCTCTGCAAAGGGACCATAAGCCGGGGTTTGATGCCTCTCAAGATTTCTTGATTGGCCCTTTCAGCTTGACCATTGGACTAGGGGTGAGCCACTGATGAAACATCGAGACGAATATGCTCTCGTTGACAGAATTCTTTCATAGCGCCCTTAGACAGATTAGTGCCATTATCAGTGATGATACTATGCGGGTAGCCAAAGCGGAAGATCACCTTCTTAATGAATTGAACCGCCGTTGTTGTGTCACACTTGCTGACCGGCTCTGCCTCAAACCACTTTGTAAACTTATCAACTGCCACCAAAAGGTGGGTCTTTTTGTCCTTGGACCTCTTGAAAGGTACAACCATATCCAGCCCCCAAACTGCAAACGGCCAAGTGATTGGAATCATCCTCAATTCTTGAGCCAGCACATGAGCCCATCTAGAAAATTTCTGACAGCCGTCGCACTTGCTAACCAGATCTTCTGCATCAGCATGAGCCGTCAGCCAATAAAACCCATGACGAAAAGCCTTAGCCACGAGAGATTTAGAGCCGACGTGATGGCCACAATCTCCTTCATGAATCTCTCTTAGAATCTCATGGCCTTCTTTAGGGGAAACACAGCGCTGGAACACACCTATGACACTGCATCAGTGCAACTCACCATTGACTATGGTCATCGACTTAGACCTCCGGGTTATTTGCTTGGCCAAAGTTTCATCCTCAGGCAACTCTCCCCGGGTCATATAAGCCAAATAAGGAACCGTCCAATCAGGAATAGCGTGAAGAGCCGCCACCAACTATGCGTCCGGGTCAGGGATTGCAAGATCCTTTTCTGTCGGTAGCTTAACTGAAGGGTTAGGCAATATGTCAAGAAAAACATTGGGTGGCACCGGCTTACGCTGAGACCCCAGCCGGCTTAAAGCATCATCCGCCTCATTCTTTCTATGATCAACGTATTCCACTTGATAACCTTTGAAATGGCCAGCAGTACTGTCAACCGCCCGGCGATAAGCCGCCATGAGCGGGTCCATAGAATCCCAAGTTCTTGAGACCTGCTGAGCCACCAAATCTGAGTCGCCAAAGCACCTCACCTGGCTTAAGTTCATCTCTTTAGCCACCCGAAGGCCATGGAGCAGAGCCTCATACTCAGCTGCATTATTAGTGCAAGGGAACATTAATCATAGCACATAACAAAACTTATCACCTCGTGGGGAAGTCAGGATAACTCCAGCCCCCGAGCCCTCCAGCTGCCTTGACCCGTCAAAGTGAATCGTCCAGTAAGTGTTATCTGGCTTTTCCTCTGGTGTCTGCAACTCTGTCCAATCGTTAATGAAATCCACAAGAGCCTGCGACTTGATAGCTGTCCTTGGCATATACTTCAACCCGTGAGGACCAAGATCAATAGCCCACTTGGCCACCCGGCCTGTGGCTTCTCTGTTTTGAATAATATCCCCTAAAGGAGCAGAACTAACCACCGTAATAGGATGACCTAGAAAATAATGCTTCAACTTGCGACTAGCCATGAATACTCCGTAGACTAGCTTTTGCCAATGTGGGTACCTCTGTTTAGACTCAATTAACACCTCACTGACATAATAAGACGGCCTTTGAACCGGATATTCCTTGCCTGTTTCCTTCCTTTCAACCACAACTGCTACGCTGACGGCTCTGCTGTTAGCCGCCACATATAAGAGTAAGGGCTCCTTTTCCACAGGAGCTGCCAGAACCGGCGGCTCCGCCATCTATTTCTTAAGCGTCTTAAATGCCTTATTAGCAGCATCACTCCAAACAAAGTGGTCTGTTTTCTTCATCATCTGGTACAGAGGAATAGCCTTCTCTCCCAGGCGGCTTACAAATCGTCTTAAAGCCGCAATATGACCCGCCAAATGCTGGACGTCATTAATACATGCCGGCTTAGCCAAGGAGGTGATAGCCTTGATTTTCTCTGGGTTAGCTTCAATACCTCTCTCGGAGACCAGAAAACCCAAGAGCTTGCCTGCTGGCACACCAAAAACACATTTGGCCGGGTTAAGCATCATCTTGTAGACCCGGAGGTTGTCAAAGGTCTCCCGTAAATCATCTAACAAGGTCTCCTTCTTTCTGGATTTCACAACGATATCATCCACATAAGCATGAACATTGCGCCCTATCTGGCTGTGAAGGCAATTCTGAACACAACGTTGATAAGTCGCCTGGGCACTCTTGAGCCCAAAAGGCATAGACACATAGCAGAAGGCTCCAAAAGGAGTGATGAAAGATGTCTTCTCCTGGTCCTTAACTGCCATTTTGATCTGATGATAACCAGAATAAGCATCTAAAAAGCTCAAACGCTCACAACCCGCCGTAGCATCAATGATCTGATCAATACGAGGAAGGGCAAAAGGATCAGCCGGACAAGCCTTGTTAAGGTCTGTGTAATCCACACACATATGCCAAGTGTTGTTTTTCTTAAGTACCAGCACCGGGTTAGCCAACCACTCATGATGAAAAACTTTAACAATAAACCCGGCCGCCAAGAGCCGGGCCACCTCTTCTCCAATGGCCTTGCGTCTTTCTTCATTAAAACGATGAAGGAATTGCTTGACCGGTTTAAACTTTGGATCAATATTGAGAGTGTGCTCAGCGAGTTCCCTCGGTACACCTAGCATGTCTGAAGGCTTCCATGCAAAGATGTCCCGGTTCTCACGGATGAACTCGATGAGCGCGCTTTCCTATTTCGGATCCATGTTGGCACTGATAATAAACTGCTGAGATGAGTCGCCAGGGACAAAATCAACCTGTTTGGTATCATCCGCCAATTTAAACTTCAACAAAGGGTCATGCTCTGTAGTTGGCTTCTTCATTGTAGTCATATCAGCCGGGTCAACGTTGTCTTTGTAAAACTTAAGCTCCTCCGTGGCACAAGCAGACTCAGCATAAGCATCATCACCTTCCTCACATTCCAAGGCTATCTTCCTGTCACCATGAACCGTGATGGTTCCTTTGCGACCCGGCATCTTAAGCTGTAAATACACATAACAAGGCCGTGCCATAAACTTTGCATAAGCTGGCCGTCCAAACAGAGCATGATAGGGGCTTTTGATCTTAACCACTTAAAAATTCAATGTCTCAGCCCTGTAATCATGTTCATTGCCAAAAGCCACCTCCAAAGCTATCTTACCCACCGGATAAGCCGACTTACTAGGCACCACCCCATGAAAGACTGTAGAAGACGGCTTGAGATCTTTGTCAGTTAAATTCATCCGGCGAAAAGTATCATAATAAAGGATATTAATGCTGCTGCCTCCGTCCATAAGCACCTTAGTGAATTTGTAACCTCCAACCTGAGGAGCAACCACCAAAGCTAGCTGACCCGGGTTGTCAATCCGGGGCGGGTGATCCTCACGGCTCCATACAATGGGCTGCTCTGACCATCGTAAGTATCGAGGGAGTGCCGGCTCAACCGCGCTCACCGCTCGTTTATGAACCTTCTGATCTCGCTTGCATAGGCTCATGGTAAAAACATGATATTGGCCACTATTTAGCTGCTTTGGATTACTCTGATACCCGGACTGCTGCTGATGATTGCCTTGACTGGGCTGCTGATTAAAACCGCCTTGATTGCCCTGGCCTTGAAATCTAGAGTTTGAGCCGCCACCTCCAAAGCCGGGTCCGTGAGAGCCGGAGCCTGACCCACCGTGCGGGCCGTTACCGTTATGGTGGTCCTGGTGAAAAATGAAATTCTTATACTCCCTCATGATATTACAATCTTTCCCCATATGAGTTGATGGCTTATCGGGACGACTATGTTTTGGGCAAGGTTGGTTCAATATCGCCTCTAAATTGAGCTTCGGCCCTCCAAAATGGGGTTGGAATTTTCCCTTACGACGGCGATCACCGCTCTGTGTATTAGTGTTGGCCACAAAGTCTGACCCACCGTCAGTGTGCTTGCGCTTACCATTGTTACCTTGGCTCTGACCTGTCGTATTCTGATGCTGGCCCTTGCCGTTTTTCTTCCCCTTATCGGACTTTTCCTCATCTAAATCAGGATCCTTACTGTTGTTTGAGTCGGCGTATTTGATAAGAGCCGCCATGAGCTCTCCCATGTCACTGCAATGACGTTTAAGCCGCCCTAGCTTCTATTTGAGGGGAATAAACCGGCAATTTTTCTCCAAAATTAAAACAGCGGAACCAGCGTTGATGCTATCCGACGAGTGGATAATAGCTGAGACCCGACGAACCCAATGGGCGGTTGACTCATCCTCACGCTGGATGCAAGTGTCTAGGTCGATAATCGACAGAGGCTGCTTACATGTATCTTCAAAATTCTGAATGAAACGTGTCTTCAATTCAGTCCATGAGCTGATGGAATTAGGGGGCAATCCTTTTAGCCAGGTGCGAGCCGGCCCATCCAACATCATGGTGAAATATTTAGCGCACACAACATCGTTAACATCCAACATCTCCATAGCCAGCTCGTAGCTCTCAATCCAAGCATCCGGAGGCTGATCCATAGTGTAATTGGGTACCTTTCGAGGGCCCTTGAAATCCTTGGGCAAACGCTCATTCCGTAGAGCCGGCGCTAAGCACGGCACACCCACTGTCCTGGAAATCATCCTGGCTTCTATAGATGCTGACGGGTAACGTTGGAGTTGCTGATGAGCCGCTAACTGAGCCGCTAGCTCTGCCTCTTGACGAGCCCTGGCCTGATCTAATACGGCCTAGTCATTATTACCATCACCCGGCGGGTCATGCCCATGCGGCTGGTTCCGATGCCGCTCGCTGCTGGAAACCACTGGCGACTCAATATGCCTGCTATAACTTTGACTTTGACGAGGAGTTGAATGAATCCAATCATGACTGTATGAGTAAGCCGCCTGCTGAGCTACTGCTGTCTGAAGAAGCTCCACAGCCTTTTGTGCCTCAACTGCGGCGGGAGACTCGCCTTCAACGGGAAGAGCCGCCAATCGCGAAGCCGCAACAATCATATTATCCAGGGGGTTGGAAAAATGACCCGGCGGTGTTAACACCTCTTGAGGCGGGATTAAATGCAAACGAGGTGGGTCTGTTACACGCGGCTGAGCCGTCGCCCTGGCCACGGGTGCCTCGGCGACCCGGGTCACGCCGGGCAGGTTACTCGTTCCTGCTCCAGGCGTATTAAAAAGATTCCTCGCTTCGAACTCCAGGGGCAGACGGGTCTGATGCCTTCTTCGCATGACGGCGTTTGAAGCGTTTTGATCCAGATTAAGCCGGAAAGATTCTGCTTGGATCTGCTGCGACTCAGCTTCCAGCGCAACTCGCTCTGTTGCCATCCTAGCACTCTCAGCGTCGAGTGCCTCCTTAGCCTGAGCGACCTCATCTCGTAACTTCGCAACCTCCACCTTATGTTGTGCTTGATTCGCCGGGGTTACCTCCATAGCTAAAAGAGTCGCCAGGGCATCCAGGAGTTCAGACAAAACTTGAGCTGGCAGGTGTATAGGGCTGCTCACCCGGCCGTCGCAGCAGCCGTTGAGTCGGAGGTCATAGCCACAGCGGTCGATGAATTCACCACCTGTTGTGTACCAGCCATAAAAACAGCAGCCCAGCTCGGCGGCTCGTAGGAGTTCGGAATACTGTCGCCATCGGAACAGCCCCCAAGCCCGCCGTCTTGCAATTGGTATATCGATTTGGTTTTGCCGGTTGAGGACTCATCACCTGAGTAGATGGCTGTCTCTCCACCTGACATAGAACCTTCTTCGAGAGCCGCCCCATGAACAAAACCAACGAAGGCAGGCTTCCTGGTGGGTTGGATCTTGGCGGGTCGTGCGTGCTGAGCTATCTCGATCGTGTCGGTGCAGATGTCCGGCTCAGGCTCAGGCTCCGACTCCCCAATCTTGCCGATGAAGACATGAATCCCGTCGAAGGGGACCCGGTACCCGTACTCGATTGAGTCGGCCTCGGGGCCCCAGCCAGCGTCGTCGATGTAGAGCTTGCCGTGGCGGCTCTTGGTCATCCGGCCCACGTCATATCCCTTGATCCCTGTGAAGTTACCCTTCAAGAACTCGAAACCACCGTGCTCTGGCCCCACGGTGGGCGCCAACTGTCGTGGATTTGTCATGGAAAATGCCCTAGTGAAAGGACTTAGGTGTGGAGCCATCGCACTAGGTTAGCTTAAAGGGGTTGAACGGGACAAAGGGCACAAGGAGTTTACCCAGGTTCAGCCCCTCTCGACAAGGTAAAAGCCTACATCCTGCTTCTAGTTGTATTGCCTGAGTTTCGATTATAAGGGAGCTAATACGCTTGACCTAGTTCTCGATCGATCATCTCTTAGGTTAACCCGCCGCCAGGTCACCCCTTTATATACAGGTTGATGTCCGGCGGCTTACAGAGTCCCGGCCAGCTCACACAAACATGACCGGCTTGGTTTCTAACTAAAACTGCCTTACAAAACAAGTTATCACATGGTGGTTCACACCTTCGGGCCTTAAGTCATCTCCGGGTCTTGGGCCTTCAGACGTCTTGGGCCTTCTCACCTTAAACCGCCAACGGAGTGACCTGGCCCCTCCTGGGCGGGTCATACCTCGGAGTTATATCCCCAACAGCTTCTCTTCATGAGAGTACAATATACTATACCCAAAGAACGTTCGCCCCAAGAGTAATAGTATAAGTGTGTGACGTGTGTGTTAAAATAAAAGGTGCGCGACGTCTTTTATTTTTTAGAAGTTCTGAGGGTAGGGTGTGAAGAGCACATATGTGTGTGACGTCTATCTATAGATAGACGGTGGGTGCGAGAGGACTCGGGAGAGTCGTGACTCGTGAGGGTGCGTGTGTGCGTGAGAGAGAGGGGGCACGTATCAATGCAATGCATGTGTCCGTAAATCATATCTAACAAACATTCACCACAAACTGTTTCCTGACGAACGCCGTAAGAACTGTTAGATCGGCATCCGACAGTGTCAGTTTTTCCATGGCATTTAACAGAACAAACACTCCTCCGACACACAAATCTTCCACATGAGTGTTAGCAACTGCCGTATGCTCCTCCCTCCGTTCCAAAATGTAGTGCATATAGCTTTATTGAAAATTCAAACCTCGGAAACTTTTACCGAGTTTTCGTATACCAAAATGCACATGTAGAATACCCAGTATATATCATTTCATTCATCTTCGAGAGGTAACTATAAAGATGGGGGAGGAGTGTACAAAGAAAGACCGTCGTATCACCTGCAGCAATTTCAACCATCCTTTGGTGTGGAGGAATATCATAGGAACTCTATATGATATGAATTTTATAGGATTTTTTCCTTTAGAGCCAATTGGTTCATAGGAATAGATTCATATACTCCACATTTCAAAGGAAAATAAACATGATATCATTTTTATAGCTTTAGAGCCACTTGGTTCATATGAATGGATTCCTATGCTCCCACAATTTCAAAGGAAAATAAACATTAGCGTATATTCAATAGAAAAGTTCCTATGATGTGAACCAAATGACATCTCTTTTCCAATCCCTACTCATAGGAATTGAGATACATGTCATCTCTTTCCCTACAACTTCCATATATACATCTTCTATTCCTAAATAGCTAGTACAACCCACTAGTAGCTTTTTTCCTGGACATGCAAATATGACACATGAACACGTCATGCATGCAAGTCATAAATCACATTGTTTTTGTACTCTATGCATGCAAGCACCACATCATCAATTCGTGCATGTTACTCATAAGTATTTCTTGCATTAGATTTTGTATTGACAATGTATGTGTTGGTCACGTGCACACATATGTAGTTCACATTCACATTTTTGTTAGAAATGTCATTCTTTTAACTGCAATTCATTTTTCTCTTTGTATTACATTTTCATTTTAAGCATGCATTCACTTCCCATTAGATATTGATGTTTTTGGAGGAACTTTTATGCATTATTTTGAGTAGCAAATTTCACGCGGCCGCGAGTATATCAAAATGCGGGGCCCATGCATCATTGCCTTTCGGTCGAACCTACGTCCACAATTTTTTGTACGTATATCTCCACTGCTCCCCAAACCCAAAATGCTGCCTCGTTCCCGTAAAACCAAGTGGCCCACCCGTATTAAGGCGTCGACTCGAACTCAATCCCTTTCCCGTTTACTACGACGTGGCCCCGCACGCATCATCGGTTTTCTTCAAGAGGACGAGGGAGAAGTGGATTTGTAGTGGAGGCTCCTACCCTAGGGTGCCCTAGGTAGCTGCCGCACGCATCATTGGTTTTCTTTTTTCTTTATGCTCTTGCGCCCTGGAGTGAAATAATGGTTGCTTCGTCCGTCCAGCTTAATGCGGGAAAGGTGGTGCTTTGTGATTTGACCCCTCATCGCTCATTTACTACTGCTGCGGTGCTACGACCGGGGTGCCTCCAAGTCCAACCGCTGCTCCGAGCTGTAATTTGGTGCATTGCACATGGAACAAGATGGTGGATGAGCCACATGTTGGCCAAAGGGGTCCTATTAAGTGTGTCGCCATTTCGTGTGCCGACTGACCCTACTGAGTTGCTACGCCAACACGACAGGAGCAACCTACCACTTGGTTTTGCTCCTTGGTGAATCCCGACTATATTGATCTAAAAAGATACTAGTACTAGTAAAAATGAGGTGATTTTACCGAGCGGTGGGCGGGGGAGCATGGCCTGTCATGCGGTCTCACGTGTCATGATGTACCAAGCTGATGCGCGTCCCTCTTGAGGCAGAACAATGGCAGAAGCAATACATGGTTTTCTTGAAGGAGATGATGGCGAAGCGGATTCAGCGAAGTGTGAAATAATGGTTGCTTCGTCTGTTTGGGGGAAAGGTGCGGCATTGTGATTTGACGTCTCATTGCTCATTACTACTACTGGGGCGCTACGACTGGGGTGCGTCCCTCCTGCTGTTCTACACTGTTATTTGGTGCATGACACGTTGACCCGGTTGCTATATGTCCCACATGTCGGCTAGAGGAAGTACAGAATTCATGAAAGCGAGCGTCTCCACTCTTTTAGTACGACGGAGGAGTACAAGACATGGCTTGGTTTTTGCTGCTTCACGCGATCCATTGATAAAAACCCGGACTAAAAAAGGCGAGGGCGGGTCTTTTCCAGCGCGGTAGGCAGGGGAGTTTGGCATAGTCTGTTCGAGGCAACGAGGCAGGAAGGTAAACAAGCAAATAAAGGTTGAGCGACTTAGTTTTGGGAAAAATCTGATTTTACGGAGTATGTACCCACTATGGAGGTAGTACTACTTACTACTCCCTCCTTTCTGGTTTATAGGGCTCATCTAAAAAATTATTTTTCCATTTTATAAGTCTCAATTCTACTAGTACTTACCATCACATGTTTGGATTTCGAGGTGCATTAAATCACCCGATGCAAGCAGTATGAAGAGAAAACTCACCAATGCATGTAGAAGTTCATGGAAATTTAGTGGTCATGCACGCATTCATTGTAATTAATGCATCGGTAAACATAACTTTTTGAGAAAGCCGAGCGTACTAATTAAGTACTTGTGCAAACTACGGAATTAATTCCACCACTCACCGTCTACCTTGGTTGGAGAGATTTTGAAATTGAGACATAAACCGGAATGGCGGGAGTAGTAACATAGCCTAGGGTAGCTTGCTGCACCTCAGACTCCAAGGAAATTGTTGTAGTACTACTCCTATGTACTACTAGTGTACTACTCCTACTACTAAAAGACATATATTATAAACAATATGATAATCTCTCTAACCAAGGTAGGGGAGTATATGTCTAACGGAGGGAGTAGTAAAATTTTCTCCACGTCCTGCGAGCCATCGCGCGCGTGGGCGAGGGAGCGGGCGTAGGCGTAGTAAGCAAGCTTCTACTCGTCCTGCGACTCTGCGAGCCACCGCACCCGTGGGCGGGGGAGAGGTGCTACCTCTTGAGCTTGCGTTGGTTTTTCCCTTGAAGAGGAAAGGGTGATGCAGCAAAGTAGAGTAAGTATTTCCCTCAGTTTGAGAACCAAGGTATCAATCCAGTAGGAGACAACGAACAAGTCACCAAATACCTGCACAAACAATCAACAACTTGCACCCAACGCGATAACGGGGCTGTCAATCCCTTCACGGTTATTTGCAAAAGTGAGATCTGATAGAGATAGATAAACGGTAAAGTAAATATTTTTGGTATTTTTGGTTTATAGATCGGAAAGTAAAAGATTGCAAAGGAAGTAAATCGGAAACTAAAATTGTAGATCGGAAAGTTATATGATGGAAAACAGACCCGAGGGCCATAGGTTTCAATACAGGCTTCTCTCAAGGTAGAAAATATTACGGTGGGTGAACAAATTACTGCCGAGCAATTGATAGAAAAGCCCAAAGTTATGACGATATCTAAGGCAATGATCATGAATATAGGCATCACGTCCGTGTCAAGTAGACCGACTCCTGCCTGGAGCTAGAGTATTAAGTTCATAGAACAGAGTAACGCATTAAGTAAGATGACATGATGTAGCGGGATAAACTCAAGCAATATGATGAAAACCCCATCTTGTTATCCTCGATGGCAACAATACAATACGTGTCGGTTCCCCTTCTGTCACTGGGATCAAGCACCGCAAGATTGAACCCAAAGCTAAGAACTTCTCCTATTGCAAGAAAAACCAATCTAGTTGGCCAAACCAAATCGATAGTTCAAAGAGACTTGCAAAGATATCAAATCATGCATATAAGAATTCAGAGAAGATTCAAATAATATTCATAGATAAGCTGATCATAAATCCACAATTCATCGGATCTCGGCAAACACACCACAAAAAGGTATTACATCGAATAGATCTCCAAGAACATCGAGGAGAACATGGTATTGAGAAACAAAGACAGAGAAGAAGCCATCTAGCTATTCGCTATGGACCCGTAGGTCTGAGGTAAACTACTCACGCTTCATCGAAGAGGCAATGGTGTTGATGTAGAAGCCCTCCGTGATCGAATCCCCCTCCGACAGGACGCCGGAAAAGGCCCCTAGATGGGATCTCATGGGTACAGAAGGTTGTGGCGGTGGAAAAGTGTTTTCGTGGCTCTCCTGATTGGTTTTGGGATATTTGAGAATATATAGGCAGAAGAAATAGGTCAGTGGACTCACGAGGGGCCCACAAGGGTGGGGGGCATGCCCTACCCCCCTGGGCGTTCCCTTCGTCCTGGTGGCCGCCTCGTGGCTTTGCTGACATGTACTCCAAGTCCTCTGGATGTCTTCTGGTCCAAGAAAAATCATCGTGAAGGTTTCATTCCGTTTGGAGTCCGTTTGGTATTCCTTTTCTGCGAAACTCTAAAACAAGGAAAAAATAGAAACTGGCACTGGGCTCTACGTTAATAGGTTAGTCCCAAAAATAATATAAAATAGCATATTAATGCATATAAAACATCCAAATCAGATAATATAATAGCATGGAACAATCAAAAATTATAGATACGTTGGACACGTATCACTAGCCGTGGCGCCCTCTAGCTCCGATCCCCGTCGCGGCCGTGCTCCTCGCCACCGATCGCCTCGCCACTGCAGCCACTGCCCGCTAAGCTCGCGCCTGAGCCGCGCGTCGAGCTCCCCGAGCTCCTAGCTGCCCAACGCGCCCAACCCCGTAGCTCGCCGTGCCCCACGGCGACTAAACCGAGCTCGCCCGAAACACCTCGCCGCCGGCGAGGTCGTAGCCCTTAGCTCCGGCGGTTTTAGCTTGTGTTAAGGCCGTAGATCGATGCGGCATGTTCGTCCCGTTTGAATGCCGCTAACCGCATGCGAAACGGTCGTCGGACGACAATTTCCGACGACACCTGAGGCCGCGCCACCGCGGATTTGGTCGCCGACGTGATTCCAATGACGGCGCCGACGTGGCCGACCGTGGTCCACCCCTTGTGACATAAAAACAATAATACTTCAAGCATACTAATAAGGCAATTATGTCTTCTCAAAATAACATGGCAAAAGAAAGCTTATCCCTACAAAATCATATAGTCTGGCTATACTCCATCTTCATCATAGAAAATATTCAAATCATGCACAACCCCGATGACAAGCCAAGCAATTGTTTCATACTTTTGATGTTCTTAAACTTTTTCAACTTTCACGCAATACATGAGCGTGAGCCATGGACATAGCACTATAGGTGGAATAGACGGTGGTTGTGGAGAAGACAAAAAGAAGGAGATAGTCTCACATCAACTAGGCATATCAATGGGCTATGGTGATGCCCATTAATAGATACCAATGTGAGTGAGTATGGATTGCCATGCAACGGATGCACTAGAGCTATAAGTTTATGAAAGCTCAAAAAGAAACTAAGTGGGTGTGCATCCAACTCGCTTGCTCACGAAGACCTAGGGCAATTTGAGGAAGCCCATCATTGGAATATACAAGCCAAGTTCTATAATGAAAAATTCCCACTAGTATATGAAAGTGACAATATAGGAGACTCTCTTATCATAATGATCATGGTGCTACTTTGAAGCACAAGTGTGGTAAAAGGATAGTAGCATTGCCCCTTCTCTCTTTTCTCTCATTTATTATTATTATTTTTATTTGGGCCTTCTCTCATTTTTTTGGCGTCTTTTTTTTTGTCCGGAGTCTCATCCCGACTTGTGGGGGAATCATAGTCTCCATCATCCTTTCCTCACATGGGACAATGCTCTGATAATAAAGATCATCACACTTTTATTTACTTACAACTCAAGAATTACAACTCGATACTTATAACAAAATATGACTCTATGTGAATGCCTCCAGCGGTGTACTGGGATGTGCCATGAATCAAGAGTGACATGTATGAAAGAATTATGAATGGTGGCTTTGCCACAAATATGATGTCAACTACATGATCATGCAAAGCAATATGACAATGATGGAATGTGTTATAATAAACGGAACGGTGGAAAGTTGCATGGCAATATATCTCAAAATGGCTATGGAAATGCCATAATAGGTAGGTATGGTGGCTGTTTTGAGGAAGGTATATGGTGGGTTTATGGTACCGGCGAAAGTTGCGTGGCATAAGAGAGGCTAGCAATGGTGGAAGGGTGAGAGTGCGTATAATCCATGAACTCAACATTAGTCATAAAGAACTCATATACTTATTGCAAAAATCTATTAGTTATCGAAACAAAGTACTACGCGCATGCTCCTAGGGGGATAGATTGGTAGGAAAAGACCATCGCTCGTCCCCGACCGCCACTCATAAGGAAGACAATCAATAAATAAATCATGCTCCGACTTCATCACATAACAGTTCACCATACGTGCATGCTACGGGAATCACAAACTTTAACACAAGTATTTCTCAAATTCACAACTACTCACTAGCATGACTCTAATATCACCATCTTCATATCTCAAAACAATCATAAGGAATCAAACTTCTCATAGTATTCAATGCACTTTATATGAAAGTTTTTATTATATCCCTCTTGGATGCCTATCACATTAGGACTAAATTTATAACCAAAGCAAATTACCATGCTGTTTAGAGACTCTCAAAATAATATAATTGAAGCATGAGAGTTCATCAACTTCTATAAAATAAAACCACCGCCGTGCTCTAAAAGATATAATTGAAGCACTAGAGCGATATTGCCTAGCTCAAAAGATATAAGTGAAGCACATAGAGTATTCTAATAAATCATGATTCATGCATGTCTCTCTCAAAAGGTGTGTACAGCAAGGATTATTGTGGCAAACTAAAAAGCAAAGACTCAAATCATACAAGACGCTCCAAGCAAAACACATGTCATGTGGTGAATAAGAATATAGCCTCAAGTAAAGTTACCGATAGACGAAGACGAAAAAGGGGATGCCTTCCGGGGCATCCCCAAGCTTAGGGTCTTGGTTATCCTTGAATATTACCTTGGGGGTGCCTTGGGCATCCCCAAGCTTAGGCTCTTGCCACTCCTTATTCCATAGTCCATCAAATCCTTACCCAAAACTTGAAAACTTCACAACACAAAACTCAACAGAAAATCTCATAAGCTCCGTTACTATAAGAAAATAAATCACCACTTTTGGTACTGTTGTGAACTCATTATTTATTTATATTGGTGTAATATCTACTGTATTCTAACTTTTCCATGGTTCATACCCCCCGATACTAGCCATAGATTCATCAAAATAAGCAAACAACACAAAGAAAACAGAATCTGTAAAAAATAGAACAGTCTGCGAAGATCCGAATTGTTCTAATACTTATTTAACTCCAAAAATTCTGAAAATTAGGAAAGCAGAGGAAATTCTTATATAAATATTGTGTAAAACATTCAGAGTTTTTCCACCCTCCAGTAAAAAATAAGAATTATTTTTCTGAGCGCAAAAGTTTCTGTTTTTCAGCAGGATCAAATCAACTATCACCGTAAGCTATCCCAAAGGTCTTACTTGGCACAAACACTAATTAAAACACAAAAGCACATCTAACCAGAGGCTAGATGAATTATTCAATGCAAAAAAGAACCTAAAAAGCAAAAAAAAAATTGGGTTGCCTCCCAATAAGCGCTATTGTTTAACGCCGTTAGCTAGGCATAAAACACAAATAGATCTAGGTATAATCGTCTTTGGTATGCAATCCATAAGTGGCTCTCATAATAGATTCATAAGGCAATTTAATTTTCTTTCTTGGAAAGTGTTCGATGCCTTTCCTTAACGGAAATTGAAATATAACGTTTCCTTCTTTCATATCAATAATTGGACCAATCGTTCTAAGGAAAGGTCTACCAAGAATAATAGGACATGTAGGATTGCAATCTATATCAAGAACAATGAAATCTATGGGTACATAATTCCTATTTGCAACAATAAGAACATCATTAATTCTTCCCATAGGTTTCTTAATAGTGGAATCAGCAAGATGCAAATTTAAAGAACAATCATCAAATTCACGGAAACGTAACACGTCACATAAAGTTTTTGGAATCGTGGAAACACTAGCACCCAAATCACACAAAGCATGGCATTCATAATCTTTAATCTTAATCTTAATAGTAGGTTCCCACTCATCATAAAGTTTTCTAGGGATAGAAACTTCCAATTCAAGCTTTTCTTCAAAAGATTGCATCATAGCATCAACGATATGTTTAGTAAAAGCTTTGTTTTGATTATAAGCAGGAGGAGAATTCAACATGGATTGCTACAAGGAAATACAATATATTAAAGAACAATTATCATAATTAAATTCCTTGAAATCCAAAAGAGTGGGTTCATTGCTACTTAAAGTATTGACCTCTCCAATCCCACTTTTATCAATTTTTGCATCTAGATCTAAAAACTCCGATTCATTGGGACACCTTTTAACTAAAGTTGACTCATATCCAGTCCCATCTTTATCAAAATTTATATTGGAAAACAAAGATTCAATAGGAGTCACATCTATCACTTTAAGATCTTCATCATTATTCTCACAGAAACTAGAAGAACACGCTTTAAGATCTTTCACCAATCTTTTTTAGCACGCATCTTAGCGGTTCTTTCTTTGCACTCATCAATGGATATTCTCATGGCCTTGAGAGACTCATTGATATCATGCTTGGGTGGAATAGATCTAAGTTTCAAAGAATCAACGTCAAGGGAAATTCTATCCATGTTCCTAGCCAAATCATCAATCTTAAGCAATTTTTCTTCAATCAAAGCATTGAAATTCTTTTGTGAACTCATAAATTCTTTATCACTATTCTCAAAATCAGAGGGCATCTTATTATAATTTCCATAAGAATTGTTGTAGTAATTGCCATAATTATTAGAGGAATTTCTAGAAAATGGCCTAGGATTAAAATTACCTCTATACGCATTATTACCAAAATTGTTCCTACCAACAAAATTCACTTCCATAGATTCATTTTAATTCTCAATCAAAGTAGACAAAGGCATATCATTAGGATCAATAGGAGCACTATTGCTAGCAAATAATTTCATAAGCTCATCCATCTTTCCACTCAAAACATTAATCTCTTCAATTGCATGCACTTTTTTACTAGTGGAAGATCTTTCGGTATGCCATTGAGAATAAATAACCATAATATTATCTAGGATTTTGATAGCTTCTCCTAAAGTAATTTCCATAAAAGTACCTCCCGCGGCCGAATCTAAAAGATTTCTAGAAGCAAAATTCAATCCGGCAATTTTTTTTGTATAATCATCCACAAATTCAAACCATGAGTAGGGCAATTTCGTATCATCAATTTCATCCTCTCCCAAGATTGTGCAACATGTTCATTATCAAGTTGCTTAAAGTTCATAATATCGTTCCTAAGGGAGATGATCTTAGCGGGAGGAAAATACTTGGAAATAAAAGCATCTTTACACTTATTCCATCAATCAATACTATTTTTAGGCAAAGATGAAAACCAAGTTTTAACACGATCTCGAAGCAAGAACGGAAATAACTTTAATCTAACAAGATCATTATCCACATCTTTTTTCTTTTGCATATCACACAAATCAACGAAATTATTAAGATGGGATGCGGCATCTTCATTGGGAAGACCGGAAAATTGATCTTTCATGACAAGATTCAGCAAAGCGGTGTTGATTTCACAAGATTCCGCATTAGTAGCGGGAGCAATCGGAGTACTAATAAAATCATTATTATTGGTGTTGGAAAAATCACACAATTTGGTATTCTCTTGAGTCATCATGACAAAGCAAGCAATCCAACACACGAGCACACAAAAAGCAAGCAAAGAAGACGAATGGAAAAGGGGCGAAGAAAAGGCAAATCTTTTCGAAAATCATTTTCGAAGTGGGGGAGAGGAAAACGAGAGGCGAATGGCAAATAACATAATGCGAGAGATGAGAGTTTATGATGGGTACTTGGTATGTCTTGACTTGGCGTAGATCTCCCCGGCAACGGCGCCAGAAATTCTTTCTCCTACCTCTTGAGCTTGCGTTGGTTTTTCCCTTGAAGAGGAAAGTGTGATGCAGCAAAGTAGAGTAAGTATTTCCCTCAGTTTGAGAACCAAGGTATCAATCCAGTAGGAGACAACGAAAAAGTCACCAAATACCTGCACAAACAATCAACAACTTGCACCCAACGCGATAAAGGGGTTGTCAATCCCTTCACGGTTATTTGCAAAAGTGAGATCTGATAGAGATAAATAAACGGTAAAGTAAATATTTTTGGTATTTTTGGTTTATAGATTGGAAAGTAAAAGATTGCAAAGGAAGTAAATTGGAAACTAAAATTGTAGATCGGAAAGTTATATGATGGAAAATAGACCCGGGGGCCATAGGTTTCACTAGAGGCTTCTCTCAAGATAGAAAATATTACGGTGGGTGAACAAATTACTTCCGAGCAATCGATAGAAAAGCCCAAAGTTATGATGATATCTAAGGCAATGATCATGAATATAGGCATCACGTCCATGTCAAGTAGACCGACTCCTGCCTGCATCTACTACTATTACTCCACACATCGACCGACTCCTGCCTGCATCTAGAGTATTAAGTTCATAGAACAGAGTAACGCATTAAGTAAGATGACATGATGTAGCAGTATAAACTCAAGCAATATGATGAAAACCCCATCTTGTTATCCTCGATGGCAATAATACAATATGTGTCGGTTCCCCTTCTGTCACTGGGATCAAGCACCGCAAGATTGAACCCAAAGCTAAGCACTTCTCCTATTGCAAGAAAAACCAATCTAGTTGGCCAAACCAAATCGATAGTTTGAAGAGACTTGCAAAGATATCAAATCATGCATATAAGAATTCAGAGAAGATTCAAATAATATTCATAGATAAGCTGATCATAAATCCACAATTCATCGGATCTCGGCAAACACACCACAAAAAGGTATTACAACGAATAGATCTCCAAGAACATCGAGGAGAACATGGTATTGAGAATCAAAGAGAGAGAAGAAGCCATCTAGCTACTAGCTATGGACCCGTAGGTCTGAGGTAAACTACTCACGCTTCATCGGAGAGGCAATGGTGTGGATGTAGAAGCCCTCCGTGATCGAATCCCCCTCCGACAGGACACCAGAAAAGGCCCCTAGATGGGATCTCACGGGTACTGAAGGTTGTGGCGGTGGAAAAGTGTTTTCGTGGCTCTCCTGATTGGTTTTAAAATATTTGAGAATATATAGGCGGAAGAAATAGGTCGGTGGAGTCACGAGGGGCCCACAAGGGTGGGGGGCACGCCCTACCCCCCTGGGCGCGCCCTCCGTCATTGTGGCCGCCTCGTGGCTTTCCTGACGTGTACTCCAAGTCCTCTGGATGTCTTCTGGTCCAAGAAAAATCATCGCAAAAGTTTCATTCCGTTTGGACTCCGTTTGGTATTCCTTTTTTGCGAAACTCTAAAACAAGGAAAAAACAGAAACTGGCACTGGGCTCTAGGTTAATAGGTTAGTCCCAAAAATAATATAAAATAGCATATTAATGCATATAAAACATCCAAAACAGATAATATAATAGCATGAAACAATAAAAAATTATAGATACGTTGGAGACGTATCAAGAGGGCGTAGCAAGCTTCTCCTCGTTCTGCGAGTTGACGGGACACATCAATAGTAGTACTACAGAGCATCTCCAGTGTATAGAGCCTTGTCTCTAAGGTAGGCCCCAAATGGTTTGCCTCTTATCAAATGAAAAAAACCACAATGTATAGAGACTCTAACCACCCTCTAAGGTGGGCTCTAGCAGAAATTTAAAAAGTATTTGATTAGCACCACATTTGTCCAATCAGTACTATTTCTCTTGTACTGCTACTTTCTTATGCTTCCTAAGGCTGACAAGTGGGACCAGATGGATTGTTACATTGTTAGAGGCAGCCTCTAAGGTTAGACGCGATGGTAGCCAATTTTTGTTAGAGGCAGTTCATGCAATGTATAGAGACCTGCCCCTAAGAGGAGAGAGAGGGCTTAGAGGAAACAAAAAGCATACATTGTGGATGCCCTAAGTGCCTACTTTCCGGTCTATATGACTCAATTTGAAATCCACAATGTATCCATAATAGATGCTGAGTGGTGGAATAAATTTGTTACTTCCATAGTTCGAAAAAGTACTGAGCATGTGAGATGGTGAATGGAGGGAGTACAATACCATTAGTACTACAGTTCTTTTGGAAGGGTTGTAGTAGTCCCTCCCATTCACATGTTCACATTTCAAGCTTCAATAAAAACATTGCATGCAAGGATTAAGAGAAACCTCAGCAATGCATGTACTCCCTCAATCCATATAGTGTCTAAAAAGCGTTTTGGAGGCTAACTTTGACCACATGTTAGAGCAATAATATGACATCCAACTTACACAAATCTTACCATCAAATTCGTATGTGGTCATTATACTGCTAACACATGCACGCGTTGCAATTAGTATGTACTCCCTCCATTCCTAAATATTTGTCTTTCTAGAGATTTCAACAAGTGACTACATACGAAGCAAAGTGAGTGAATCTACACTCTAAAATATGTCTACATACATCTGTATGTTTGTAGTCCATTTGAAATGTCTAGAAAGACAAATATTTGGGAACGTAGGGAGTACATGATACAGTAGTAAACACTCACTATCTAGTAGTACTAGTACTCTACACTACTACTACTATGAGGCCATCCAACTGTGTCCCGGCAGAAGACCACGGACACCGATTATTGGTTCATATTTAAATTTGTTTTCACACAACAAAATATCCATGAAAACAACACATGGCAAAATTTCACGGCGAACGAGGGATTTGAATGTGCTTGGAGGGGTGGGGCTGGAAGGGGCTGTTTGGATTTTGCCCGGGGTAGCCAAAATATTGGTGACCCTTTTGTCCACCCGTGCCTTTGCCACCGATGAACGAGGAAGAGCTCGGGTGCTCATGCATCCTCCAGCGCGCGCGTTGGAGACGAGCTCGCACGAGCTGTGCTTTTTTTTGTCCCACCACGCTGCCCGAGCCGGCCGCACACCGACCGGCGACCCGCAAATTATGCCATCCAACCATAGCCGCACACATTCTGACAGCAACTCAACCAACCGGACGAAATTCATGCAAACACGACGATATTTCATATAAACAATGACGGAATTCATATAAAATACCGAATTTTCATATAAACATGACAGATTTCATTACATTCAAATCAACTAAGCGGTGCTACTCCTGAACAGCACAGGTATAATAATACCTAGCCTAAATGGTCGCTCACGGATCCATTTGTCTTCTTCATGTCGGGCAGCACGATCACCGGACTGCTGGGAGCCCCGGAGGTATATGCTTCAGTGCAAAGGATGGCTCGCTTCCCCACCGCTCAAGTGACATCGTTGGCTGATGCCCAAGATGGAGTCTGAAGGGGGCTTCTCCGCTTCCGTGGAGCCCATGCGGGGTCGACGAAGGTCCTCGCAACAGAAGGATCTGGCAAGACACCTGCTGTGTACACCGGCGTCACCTCGGCGGTGTCCTTCATGGGACCCAAGCGGCGGCGGCCTCCCGTGTTCTACTTCTCCTCGATGATGGCGGCGGATGCGGAGGCGCTGGCCACCGACTCATCGCTCTCCGCGCGCCCGGCTTCTGTCTTTGCTTGCATGGCGCGGCCACAGGCATGGGAGTCTCGGCCACAGAAACGGGAGACACGGTCGTAGACACGGGAGGCGCGGTATGAGGCGGCGGCGAGGACGGCAACGACGACTCCCGTGCTCCCCGT
Source organism: Thinopyrum elongatum (assembly GCA_011799875.1). Lineage (NCBI taxonomy): Eukaryota > Viridiplantae > Streptophyta > Magnoliopsida > Poales > Poaceae > Thinopyrum > Thinopyrum elongatum. The sequence continues at coordinate 512,309,491 of CM022301.1, read as the reverse complement.
CATGCCGGCGTGGAGCAGCTCGCCGCTCCTCGTCGAGCTGGCCTGGAGCGGCGAGTTGCTGAACCATGCGCCGGCTGGGGGCGGCAACTCGCTCCATCGGGCGAGGGGAGGGAGGTGGATCAGCGAGCTGCATAGCTCGTATCCGGTGGGCTTGGCGGGCCACCTAGCCAGCTTGGACGCCAGATAACTACTCTTCGTAAGCCATTGTAAGAGTGGAGAAAATGTTGAAGGAGGAGATAGGGGAGCGGCGGATATGTGCGATTCTTGGCCGGCGTCTGACCTCGTTTAAATAGGAGATTAAATAGACGGCGGACGGGAGGAGCTCGGCCGGCGCTGCGTTTAATGCCGGCCCGATCATGATCAGACATGTGTCCGGAGTGGGTTTCTCGACTTCGACACAGGTTTCATGGAGGCGTTTGAATGCGGCAAGGAGGCGTGTTCAGCTGGGCGCCTCGACTCTGACGTACGACACCGCGCCGTTCTTCCACTGATGTGTGGGCTCGTTGGGTACCTGGCCTGCATGTCAGTGACCCAACGCAGGCAGCGCACGGCAGAGGAGCTTTTGGCAGGCCAGGGCGGTGAGAAGCGGGCATTTCTTAAACCGATGATTGTTCATTGAGTGTGACGTCATCTAATTCATGTAGGTCGATATGCCTACTATATAATGTAAGAGAATTTTAAAATTTTCATATATACGTTGATAGCCCGTTCGATACGTTGTGATTCATAAAGACCGCTGCAAACATCAATGTTTTGCTTATCACAGATAAGATTGATTAATACTCGTAAGAATCCATGTCCTTAACAAAGGGTGCGTGCACGTATAGGTTGAGCGTGTTTCTTGCGTCGTGTGCTGTGTGCATGTAGGCGTGCGAGTGTTGCGTGCATGCATGTGTACATTTCAGTGTTGCATGCATGTGTGCGTGCGTGTGTGTGTTCGTGAGTGCATGTGTATGTGTCATTGTTGCACGCCTGCATGCGTGCGTGTGTTCGTGCGAGTGTTGCGTGCGTGCATGTGTACGTGTACGTGTGAGTTTTGCATGCATGCATGCGGTTGCAGGCGTGTTTGTGCGCATGTGTGATGTGTCTGTATTCACCACAGTGGCTCGTGCGTGCGTGCAATTAAAATGACCGGCTCAGCATATCATCACAAGGCGATCCTTGCCCGCTGTGGTTAGGGCGCGCGGGCTGCCAACCAGAGGTCTCACGACTTCGAATCCCCACCGACCACTAATTTATTACCATTTCTGTCTTTCATATACACGCTTATGGGTAGGCACTACGGTAATGTGCGCTGGTGAATGTGGACCGTTTGACTGGTTAATTGATCGTGTCATCAACAAATTACAGAGCTGTATGGTGAGCCAGTGACCGTATGATCACCATAAAATGTATTTTATTAACACAGTACAGATTCAAGCTACCATTTCTTTCTTTCATACACGCGCTGACAGGTGGGCCCCACGGTTACGCGTGCTGATGGTGCAACACTAGTTGCACCACGTGGAACGTTTGACCGGTCAATTGATCGTGTCATCAACAAATTACGGAGTTGTACGGGTGAGCCAGTGACCGTATAATCACGACATGTATTTTTTTTAACACAGTACAGACGCAAGCGCTCATATATATGCGCAAACACTCACCGCTATAAGCGCACACACGCACACCCAAACCCTATGAGCACCTTCAAGAGAGTGAGCCAGCATATGATCTTGAGATTTTACGAAGTCACCATTGGTGCCTCGTAGTCGAGGGGAACGTCTCCTCCCACTGAACGCACATCGCTGAAAATACTAAGATTAATCCAGGATAAATGCGAGCACCAAGACTTTAACCCTGGTGGGCTGGGGAAACCACTGTCCTCCTAACCATCCAACCACAGGTTGGTTAGCACCACAAAACGTATATGGTTACCGTGATGAGTTATTGTGAAGTCCAGTGACCATATCGTGCTTTCGCTTCAAATAAAATGACCGTAAGTGTCGTCATCAAAATACGGAGCACGCATCAAATACAATGTCCGTCAGTGTCATCAACAAAATACGGAGACGTATCGTGAGCTAGATACCGTATGGTCACCACAAGAATGTATACGGTGACCGTAATGAGCATATTCTAAAGTCCAGTGACTGTATAGTGCTTTCGCTTGAAATACAGTGACCGTCACGTGTGAAAGTGTCAGGGGCATACTTTTAGAGGGCCGAGAGATAGTTTGTGTGCGTATGTGAAAGTGGTGTAGAGAGATGGGGTGTCCGGTGGAGACAAGGAGAGATATGCCCTTCGTTTCTCTTTCCCGTGACTAATATTTTAGGAGAAAAATATAAACATCACAATGCAGAACAAATATTATTAGATGCACCATGCAATTAACTTTCATGTATAACTTTGTACTATTGTATATGCTTATTTTCTTAGTGGCCGATTGTGTGTGGGGTGTGGTGGGCACATCATTTCTAGTTGTGGTGGGTCAACATGAGGACTCATGGGTCGGTTCCATCCCGCGCCACATAGGTTGGACCGAGACGCGTTATACGAAGACCCATGTGGAGGACTCGGTGTACAAGACGAAGCTACCAGAGTCGTGGAGGACTCTATCCCCACTGATGATAAGCCGACTATATATGATTTGTAACCCTAGGCCCCGAGTATGTTATATAAGCCCGGGGGCTAGTTCGTCGATAGTATACACATATGCACAATGCCTGGTATTCACGTGTACTTTGTACACACCCCTATCACAAATATACAGTACCAGGAGTAGGCTTTTTCCTCTACTGCAAGGGCCCGGACTTGGGTAAAACTTTGCCTCGTATTACCATCCAGCCTAACAGTCAGGGATATCCTACCGAATGATCTGATGGAATCATATCTGCCAACTACTAAGAGAGAGGTGTGGGGGGGGGGGCAATGTGTGCGAGAGAGGCCTAAAGATAATGTGCGTGCGGGAGACACGTAGGCACATATATGTGCCTATAGAGGGCTAGTAGAGACCATGCGTGTGTATATATGCATGCGAGAGAAATAGTGTTTTCCAACTGAGATTAGTGAAAAGAGTGGTACATAGTAGTAAGAAAGAGAGAGGGAGATATATAGAGTGTGTGTGCGTGAGACACCCCGGGAGAGATTGTGAGCATGTGTGAGAGAGAAATGCCGATGTATATAACGTGTGTGCACTTATGCGTCAGATAGAGAGATATATAGCGCGTGTATGAGAACGGGCCGAGGCATAGTGCATCTACGTGTAAAAGGTGGTTCTACGCATTAAATTAAAATATAAATGGCATTATTATTTTTGGATGAAATCATGAATTTTGCAATTTGCGTATGAACGAACATTGGTCTATCAGACACCCATAGTCTTTTGAATTCTAGCATGTGCATGGGTTTATTTCATATTATCGATCCATAGAGTGAGAGTGGTTTGAAATCCAGACAATGCATTGCTTTTGCAATTCATATATAAACATTAATTAGTGCACTCCATGTTGTTAGTGTCAAGCACTTTATACATTTGTCACTTACATGGATACATTCCAAATTGCTAGCTACGAAATACATGTTGAATTCGACATAAAGGGGTTTTGAAGATTCCAATTCATAGGAAGTGCATTCATCTATTTGAATCCGAGATAATGGCATTTGTAAATCAGATCTAAAAGGGGGCATCAATCTTTGTTGTGCATTTGAACATTCTATATATTCATACGCATGTCTAACTATTTTTTTTGCAACCAAGGAGACTATATCTCGTATCATGCATGAATTGAGGTAAGTTGCATATTTTTTAATATATACTCGTGTACAATGTATATTCGAATGTACCCCCTCCATTCCAAAATAATCATAGTTTTAGGATTTTCAAGAGTCAAGATTTGTGAAGTTTGACAAATCCTGAAAGTTCAATTCAAGAGAACTGAAAACGTTAATGCTTCTGCTCCCAAATATTGAACGAAGCGCCAAATAAGCCTCTGGTCACCCGAAACTGCGCGAGACTAATGTTTGGTGGTAGGAAATTAATGTCCTGACTCTAACCCGTGTAGCCTATTGGCCCGACGTCCAAAGGTCTAAACCAGGGTAGGTTTGTAACTTCACCAAGACGCCAGTCTCAACCGCCTCTGAGAAGCATTCATACGCCGTGGGCGCCTAAACACCCATGCGCTCGGCCAAAATCTATCCCGCCCACCATTTGGGACACCCGAGATTACTGTTCTACCCCCGACCCGCAATATGTCCGAAATTTTAGATGGGGGCAAAGTTTGTAACTTTCCCCAAATTTCAAACAAGCGCGTCCCAAACCGAAACATTGTTCCCCCTTAGTTCCCCCTCCCTCCGTTTCCCCATTCATACTCCGTGGGCGCCAAAACACCCTCTCCACTAGCCGTGAAACCCCAGCCTCCTCCGTCCTCCACCCCATCACGCCCAATCCATCGCCGCCCTCCTCCATCACGCTGGAGCTGGTACCCCGATGTCGTCGTCTAACGCAACCGCAACCGCAACCGCAACACCCTCAAGGACTTAGCAGCTGAAGCCGAGGCAGAGCTGCCTCCACGACGCCGACGCCGACGTGCGCCGTACCAGAACCACTTCGACCATGCCATCCTGCGCCTCACCGCTGCCGCTCCACTGTCGCAACCGTCCACCGCACCGGAGCTGTTCCCGCTACGTCGTCGTTCGCCGCCTCGGATCTGGTTCCCCGCCGCCTTGGATCTGGTTCCCCGCCACCGATAGATGGCCACCGCACCACACTCAACAACTTGGCCATGGGTTCGTCCAAGGCTCCACCGTCCTCCACAACTTCTCATTTCCAGCGAACCACAAGAAGATCGTTGGAAAAATAGAAGGAGGACATAGCACTGCCAGCAGAAAGAGGTACTTATCTTCCCTTATTCGTGCAAATCTTATGTCTCTGCTCACACCGTATTCATCTGACGAAACAAACTACTTGAGCGCTTCTTACTGCACCTTCTTCATGATACTAAATGCACAAGGTTTCCTCCCATTTACCATTTCACCTTAGCTAGAGGTTAGTCGCCCGCCTGGATTTCAATTCAGGGTCAGTTGATTCGCAATTAAAAGAAGCAGCACCTACTTAGGCGCACGGAGAACCTAGTCCGCCTGTTCGTCGGGGAAGCGGCGCATCGGTGTCTATCATAGCGGTGTGGGGCGTAGGAGCTGCTTGCGCCTGATCTGGAGGTCGGCGGGTGATACATCCATTTTGCATCATGCTTTTATATCGATATTTATTGCATTATGGGCTGTTATTACACATTATATCACAATACTTATGCCTTTTCTCTCTTATTTTATAAGGTTTACATGAAGAGGGAGAATGCCGGCAGCTGGAATTCTGGACTGGAAAAGGAGCAAATATTAGAGACCTATTCTGCACAACTCCAAAAGTCTTGAAACTTCACGGAGAATTATTTTGGAATATATAAAAAATATTGGGTGAAGAAAGCACGAAAGGGGGGCCACCAGCCATCCACAAGGGTGGGGGCGCGCCCTACCCCCTGGGCGCGCCTCCTGCCTTGTGGGCCACCTGGCAGGCCCCCGATGCCCATCTTCTGCTATATGGTGTGTTTTCACCTGGAAAAAATCAAGAGGAAGTTTTCAGGACGAAGCGCCACAGTCTCGAGGCGGAACTTGGGCAGAACCAATCTAGCACTCCGACAGAGCTGTTCTGCCATGGAAACTTCCCTCCCGGAGGGGGAAATCAAAGACATCGTCATCACCAACGATCCTCTCATCGAGAGGGGGTCAATCTCCATCAACATCTTCACCAGCACCATCTCCTCTCGAACCCTAGTTCATCTCTTGTATTCGATCTTTGTCTCAAAACCTCAGATTGGTACCTGTGGGTTGCTAGTAGTGTTGATTACTCCTTGTAGTTGATGCTAGTTGGTTTATTCGGTGGAAGATCATATGTTCAGATCCTTAATGATAATTAATACTCCTCTGATTATGAACATGAACATGCTTTGTGAGTAGTTACGTTTGTTCCTGAGGACATGGGAGAAGTCTTGTTATAAGTAATCATGTGAATTTGGTATTCGTTCGATATTTTGATGAGATGTATGTTGTCTCTCCTCTAGTGGTGTTATGTGAACGTCGACTACATGACACTTCACCATGATTTGGGCCTAGGGGAAGGCATTGGGAAGTAATAAGTACATGATTGGTTGCTAGAGTGACAGAAGCTTAAACCCTAGTTTATGCGTTGCTTCGTAAGGGACTGATTTGGATCCATATGTTTCATGCTATGGTTAGATTTATCTTAATTCTTCTTTCGTAGTTGCAGATGCTTGCAAGAGGGGTTAATCATAAGTGGGAGGCTTGTCCAAGGAAGGGCAGCACCCAAGCACCAGTCCACCCACATATCAAATTATCAAAGTAACGAACGAGAATCATATGAGCATGATGAAAACTAGCCTGACAACAATTCCCATGTGTCCTCGGGAGAGCTTTGCTTTATATAAGAGTTTGTCCAGGCTTTTCCTTTGCTACAAAAAGGATTGGGCCACCTTGCTGCACCTTATTTACTTCTGTTACTTGTTACCCGTTATGAATTATCTTACCACACAACTATCTGTTACCGATAATTTCAGTGCTTGCAGAAAATACCTTGCTGAAAACCGCTTGTCATTTCCTTCTGCTCCTCGTTGGGTTCGACACTCTTACTTATCGAAAGGACTACGATAAATCCACTATACTTGTGGGTCATCAAGACTCTTTTCTGGCACCGTTGCCGGGAGTGAAGCGCCTTTGGTAAGTGGAATTTGGTAAGGAAACATTTATATAGTGTGCTGAAATTTACTGTCACTTGTCACTATGGAAAATAATCCTTTGAGGGGCTTGTTCGGGGTATCTTTACCTCGACCAAAAGAGCAAAGAGTTGCTCCTCAACCTACTACACCTACTGAAAATATTTATTATGAAATTCCTTCGGGTATGATAGAGAAACTACTAGCTAATCCTTATGCAGGAAATGGAACACTACACCCTGATATGCATCTAATCTATGTGGATGAAGTTTGTGGATTATTTAAGCTTGCAGGTTTGCCCGAGGATGATGTCAAGAAGAAGGTCTTCCCTTTATCTTTGAAGGGAAATGCATTGACATGGTATAGGCTATGTGATGATATCGGATCATGGAACTACAACCGATTGAAATTGGAATTTTATCAGAAGTTTTATCCTATGCATCTGGTTCATCGTGATCGGAACTATATATATAATTTTTGGCCTCGTGAAGGAGAAAGTATTGCTCAAGCCTAGGGGAGGCTTAAGTCAATGTTATATTCATGCCCCAATCATGAGCTCTCAAGAGAAATTTTTATTCAGAATTTTTATGCTTGACTTTCTCGTAATGATCAATCCATGCTCGATACTTCTTGTACTGGTTCTTTTATGAAGAAGACTATTGAATTCAAATGAGATTTATTAGAAAGAACTAAATGCAACTCTGAAGATTGGGAACTCAACGAAGGTAAGGAGTCAGGTATAAACCTTAAGTTTGATTGTGTTAAATCTTTCATGGACACCAATGCTTTTCGTGATTTTAGCACTAAATATGGACTTGACTCTGAGATAGTAGCTTCTTTCTGTGAATCTTTTGCTACTCATGTTGATCTCCCTAAGGAGAAGTGGTTTAAATATCATCCTCCCATTGAAGTGAAAGTAGTAGAACCTATTAAAGTTGAAGAAGAAACTATTACTTATAATGTTGATCCTATTGTTCCTACTGCTTATATTGAGAAACCACCTTTTCCTGTTAGGATAAAGGATCATGCTAAAACTTCAACTGTGGTTCGTAAGATTTATACTAGAACACCTACACCCCCTGAACAAATTAAAGTTGAACCTAGTATTGCTATGGTTAAAGATCTCTTGGTTGATAATATTGATGGGCATGGTATTTATTTCTGTGATGAAGCTGCTAGGATTGCTAAACCTGATACTAAAGATAAGCATAGACCTGTTGTTGGCACGCCTGTTGTTTCTGTTAAAATAGGGGATCATTGTTATCATGGCTTATGTGATGTGGGTGCTAGTGTGAGTGCAATTCCTTATACTTTATATAAAGAAATTATGAATGATATTGCACCTGCTGAGATAGAAGATATTGATGTTACTATTAAGCTTGCCAATAGAGGTACTATATCACCAATTGGGATTGTTAGACATGTTGAAGTCTTGTGTGGGAAAATAAAATACCCTACTGATTTTCTTGTTCTTGCTTCCCCACAAGATGATTTTTGTCCCATTATATTTGGTAGACCTTTCTTGAATACTGTTAAAGCTAAGATAGACTGCGAGAAAGAAATTGTTACTGTGAGTTTTGGGGATGCATCTCATGATTTTAATTTCTCTAAATTTCATAGACAACCCCATAATAAAGAATTGCCTAGTAAGGATGAAATTATTGGTCTTGCTTCTATTGCCGTGCCTCCTACTGATCCTTTAGAACAATATTTGCTAGACCATGAAAATGATATGTTTATGAATGAAAGAAAGGAATTAGATGAAATATTCTTTAATCAAGGGCCTGTTTTGAAACACAATTTGCCTGTTGAAATCCTTGGGGATCCTCCTCCACCCAAGGGTGATCCCGTGTTTGAGCTTAAACAATTACCTGATACTCTGAAATATGCTTATCTTGATGAAAAGAAGATATATCCAGTTATTATTAGTGCTAACCTTTCAAAGCATGAAGAAAAGAAATTATTGAAAACTCTGAAGAAGCACCATGCCGCTATTGGATATACTCTTAATGATTTTAAGGGCATTAGTCCCACTCTATGTCAGCACAAAATTAATTTGCAGCCTGATGCTAAACCAGATGTTGATCATCAACGACGGTTAAATCCTAAGATGAAAGAAGTGGTAAGAAATGAAATATTAAAGCTTCTAGAGGCAGGTATAATTTATCCTATTGCTGATAGTAGATGGGTAAGTCATGTTCATTGTGTCCCTAAGAAGGGAGTTATTACTGTTGTTCCTAATGATAAGAATGAATTGATTCCACAAAGAATTGTTACAGGTTATAGAATTGTAATTGATTTTCGCAAATTAAATAAAGCTACTAGAAAAGATCATTACCCTCTACCTTTTATTGATCAAATGCTAGAAAGACTATCCAAACATACACATTTTTGCTTTCTAGATGGTTATTCTGGTTTCTCTCAAATGCCTGTGTCAAAAGAGAACCAAGAAAAGACCACTTTTACTTGCCCTTTTGGTACTTTTGCTTATAGATGTATGCCTTTTGGTTTATGCAATGCACCTGCTACCTTTCAAAGATGTATGACTGCTATATTCTTTGACTTTTGTGAAAAGATTGTTCAGGTTTTCATGGATGATTTCTCCATTTACGGAACTTCTTTTGATGATTGCTTAAGCAACCTTGATCGAGTTTTGCAGAGATGTGAAGAAACTAATCTTGTCTTGAATTGGGAGAAGTGCCACTTTATGGTTAATGAAGGCATTGTCTTGGGGCATAAAATTTCTGAAGGAGATATTGAAGTTGATAAAGCTAAAGTAGATGCTATTGAAAAGATGTCGTGTCCTAAAGATATCAAAGGTATGAGAAGTTTCCTTGGTCATGCTGGTTTCTATAGGAGGTTTATTAAAGACTTCTGTAAAATTTCTAGGCCTCTCACTAATCTCTTGCAAAAAGATGTTCCTTTTGTTTTTGGTGAAGATTGTGTAGAAGCATTTGAAATACTTAAGAATGCTTTGATTTCTGCACCTATTGTTCAGCCACCTGATTGGAATTTACCCTTTGAAATTATGTGCGATGCTAGTGATTAAGCTGTTGGTGCTGTTCTAGGGCAAAGAGTTGATAAGAAATTAAATGTTATTCTTTATGCTAGTAAAACTCTAGACAGTGCCCAGAGAAATTATGCTACTACTGAAAAAGAATTTTTAGCAGTTGTATTTGCTTGTGATAAGTTCAGATCTTATATTCTTGATTCCAAAGTAACTGTTCACACTGATCATGCTGCTATTAAATACCTTATGGAAAAGAAAGATGCTAAACCTAGACTTATTAGATGGGTTCTCTTGTTACAAGAATTTGATTTGCATATTATTGATAGAAAGGGAGCTGAGAACCCCGTTGTAGACAACTTGTCTAGGTTAGAAAATGTTCTTGATGACCCACAGCCTATTGATGATGGCTTTCCTGATGAGCAATTAGCTGTCATAAATGCTTCTCGTAATACTCCATGGTATGCTGATTATGTTAATTACATTGTTGCTAAATTTATACCACCTAGTTTCACATACCAGCAAAAGAAAAAGTTTTTATATGATTTAAGACATTACTTTTGGGATGACCCACACCTTTATAAAGAAGGAATAGATGGTGTTATTAGACGTTGTGTACCTGAGCATGAACAGGAACAGATCCTACTCAAGTGTCACTCCGAGGCCTACGGAGGACACCACGCTGGAGATAGAACTGCACATAAGGTATTGCAATCTGGTTTTTATTGGCCTACTCTCTTCAAGGATGCTCATAATTTTTTCTTGTCTTGTGATGAATGCCAGAGAATTGGCAATATTAGTAGACGTCAGGAAATGCCTATGAATTATTCACTTGTTATTGAACCATTTGATGTTTGGGGCTTTGATTATATGGGACCTTTTTCTTCCTCTAATGGGTATACACATATTTTAGTTACTGTTGATTACGTTACTAAGTGGGTAGAAGCTATTTCAACTAGTAGTGCTGATCAAAACACTTCTATTAAGATGCTTAAAGAAGTTATTTTTCCAAGGTTTGGAGTCCCTAGATATTTGATGACTGATGGTGGTTCACATTTTATTCATGGTGCTTTCCGTAAAATGATTGCTAAATATGATGTTAACCATAGAATTGCATCTCCATATCATCCTCAGTCTAGTGGTCAAGTAGAATTGAGCAATAGAGAGATTAAATTGATTTTGTAAAAGATTGTTAATAGATCTAGAAAGAATTGGTCTAAGAAACTTGATGATGCATTATGGGCTTATAGAACTGCTTATAAGAACCCTATGGGTATGTCTCCGTATAAAATGGTTTATGGAAAAGCATGTCACTTACCTCTCAAACTAGAACATAAGGCATATTGGGCAATCAAAGAGCTCAACTATGATTTCAAACTTGCCGGTGAGAAGAGGTTATTTGACATTAGCTCGCTTGATGAATGGAGAACCCAAGCCTATGAGAATGCCAAGTTGTTTAAGGAAAAGGTTAAAAGATGGCATGACAAGAGGATACAAAAGCGTGAGTTTAATGTAGGTGATCATGTTTTGCTATACAACTCTCGTTTAAGGTTTTTGCAGGAAAGCTTCTCTCTAAATGGGAAGGTCCTTACATTATCAAGGAGGTCTATCGTTCCGGTGCCATCAAGATCAACAATGCTGAAGGCACAAATCCGAAGCTGATAACGGTCAAAGAATCAAACATTATATCTTAGGTACTCCCATAAATGTTGAGACCAATATTATTAATACCATAACACCGGAGGAGTACATAAGCAATACTTTCCAGAACGTTTCAGACTCCAAAAAGGAATAGGTATGTGGTACGGTAAGTAAACCAACTCTAAAATGTTTCCAATAGCAATTTTTTTTTGTTTTGTAATATTTAAAAAATTAGGAAAATTAAAAGTAGTCCGAAAGATGCATGAGGAGACCACAAGCATGGAGGGCGCGCCCTACCTCCCTGGGCGCGCCCCCTGCCTTGTGGCCACCTCGTGTGCCCTCCGGACTCCGTTTTCTTGCACAATACTTCTTTTGGTCGGTAAAAATTCATTATATAATCTCTCGAAGGTTTTGACCACCGCACCACAGAAATATCTCCTGTTTTTGTTTTGAGCTGTTTCTGCAACAGATTTAGAGCAAGATGTCTTTGCAAGAGTCGGTCGGGGAGAGTCGTGTATCTCACCCGACACCGGGCCCTAGAGCATACAGCGAAGCTGACCACTTCGGGCAATCAACGGAGGAAGAGATGGAGGCTGACTTGAAAAGGGTGGATGCCATGGAGGAGGAGCAAGAAGCTACCTCTCGTCTTCAAACTGGATTCATGCTGGAGGAACTTCAGAGCTCAGCAATACCAAATTTGGTCATTCCTCCCAATGCTAGATTTCTCTCTTATGAAAATATGAAAAAGAGTGTTGCTTTTTCCCCCGCAGCTATGAAACATCCATGGGTGAATGGAGCTCTAGCCGTCATGGGTAAACTTCACAAGGAAGTAATGGATCTTAAGCAGCAAAATAATAAGCTCGAGGAAGAGAATCGCATCCTAAGGGGCATCATCGCCAAGAATATCTCATCACCACCTCTGAAGAAAGAGACATAAATACATGGGTATGGGCACTCCCCTTGGTAACTGCCAAGCTTGGGGGAGGTGCCCCGGTATCGTATCACCATCACATCTTTATCTTTATCGTTTTTCTTAGTTCGATCCTTTTGGTTATATCTTGATCTAGTAGAATAAAGTTTTTAGTATGATCTAGCTTTGAGTTTGGTTTTGATCTCTATCTATGTAATCGAGTCCTTGAGTTATTTATAATAAAGAGTAGTTTGAGTTGAGGGCTTTGCTTTCTTGCTATGATCTTGAGGTAATAAAGAAATGGAAGGAATAAAAAGAAATAAAAAAGTTCATATGTTGATCTTATGGAGAGTAATGACTTCACATATAAAGAGTATGTTGAATAAAAGTTGTTGAGGGTTGACAAACATATCTTTGGTCATTGTTGCAATTAATAGGAAGTAATAAAGAAAGAGAGGCTTCACATATAAATATACTATCTTGTACATCTTTTGCAATTGTGAGCACTCATTAAAATATGACATGCTAAAAAGTTGATGTTGGACAAGGAAGACAACATAATGAGTTATGTTTGCTTATATCTGAATAGAAGTTATATTGTCATGGATCCTCCAACATGTTGAGCTTGCTTTTCCCTCTCATGCTAGCCAAATTCTTTGCACCAAGTAGAGATACTACTTGTGCTTCCAAACATCCCTTAAACCAGTTTTGCCATGAATGTCCACCATACCTACCTATGGATTGAGTAAGATCCTTCAAGTAAGTTGTCATCGGTGCAAGCAATAAAAGTTGCTCTCTAAATATGTATGATCTATTAGTGTGAAGAAAATAAGCTTTATACGAACTTGTGATATGGAAGAAACAAAAGCAACAGACTGTATAATAAAGTTCTTTATCACAAGCGGCAATATCAAGTGACGTTCTTTTGCATTAAGATTTTGTGCATCCAACCATAAAAGCGCATGGCAACCTCTGCTTCCCTCTGCTAAGGGCCTATCTTTTACTTTTTATCTTCTACCCTTATACAAGAGTCATGGTGATCTTCACCTTTCCTTTTTACACTTTTTCTTTTGGCAAGCACTATGTGTTGGAGAGATCTAGATATATATATATCCACTCAGATGTAGGTTTTTCATAAAGTATTATTGTTGACATTACCCTTGAGGTAAAAGGTTGGGAGGGGAAACTATAAGCCCCTATCTTTCTCTGTGTCCGATTGAAACTTTGTACCCATAAGTATCGCGTGAGTGTTAGCAATTGTGAAAGACTAAATGATAGTTGAGTATGTGGACTTGCTGAAAAGCTCTTATATTGACTCTTTCCGATGTTATGATAAATTGCAATTACTTCAATGACTGAGATCATAGTTTGTTAGTTTTCAATGAAGTTTCTGATTCATACTTTACCTTGTAAATGAATTGTTACTTTAGCATAAGAAATTATATGAAAATGTATGTTGCTCTTCTAAAGATGATCATGATGCCCTCATGTCCATATTTTATTTTATCGACACCTCTATCTCTAAACATGTGGACATATTTTTCGATATCGGCTTTCGCTTGAGGACAAGCGAGGTCTAAGCTTGGGAGAGTTGATACCTCCATTTTGCATTAAGCTTTTATATCTATATTTATTGCATTATGGGCTGTTATTACACATTATATCACAATACTTATGCCTTTGCTCTCTTATTTTATATGGTTTACATGAAGAGGGTGAATGGCGGCAGCTGGAATTCTAGACTGGAAAAGGAGCAAATATTAGAGACCTATTCTGCACAACTCCAGAAGTCCTGAAACTTCACGGAGAATTATTTTTGAATATATAAAAAATATTGGGCGAAGAAAGTCCCCAGAGGGGGGCCACCAGCCATCCACAAGGGTGGGGGGCGCACCCTACCCCCTTGGGCGTGCCCCCCTGCCTTGTGGGCCACCTGGCAGGCCCTCGAAACCCATCTTCTACTATATGGTGTGTTTTGACCTGGAAAAAATCAAGAGGAATCTTTCGGGACGAAGCGCCCCCATCTCGAGGCGGAACTTGGGCAGAACCAATCTAGGGCTCTGGTGGAGCTGTTCTGCCGGGGAAACTTCCCTCTCGGAGGGGGAAATCGAAGCCATCGTCATCACCAACAATCCTCTCATCGAGAGGGGGTCAATCTCCATCAACATCTTCACCAGCACCATCTCCTCTTAAACCCTAGTTCATCTCTTGTATCCGATCTTTGTCTCAAAACCTCAGATTGGTACCTGTGGGTTGCTAGTAGTGTTGATTACTCCTTGTAGTTGATGCTAGTTGGTTTATTCGGTGGAAGATCATATGTTCAGATCCTTCATGATAATTAATACTCCTCTGATTATGAACATGAACATGCTTTGTGAGTAGTTACGTTTGTTTCTGAGGACATGGGAGAAGTCTTGTTATAAGTAATCATGTGAATTTGGTATTCGTTCGATATTTTGATGAGATGTATGTTGTCTCTCCTCTTGTGGTGTTATGTGAACGTCGACTACATGACACTTCACCATGATTTGGGCCTAGGGGAAGGCATTGGGAAGTAATAAGTAGATGATGGGTTGCTAGAGTGACAGAAGCTTAAACCCTAGTTTATGCGTTGCATCATAAGGGACTGATTTGGATCCATATGTTTCATGCTATGGTTAGATTTATCTTAATTCTTCTTTCATAGTTGCGGATGCTTGCGAGAGGGGTTAATCATAAGTGGGAGGCTTGTCCAAGGAAGGGCAGCACCCAAGCACCGGTCCACCCACATATCAAATTATCAAAGTAACGAACGCGAATCTATGAGCATGATGAAAACTAGCTTGACAACAATTCCCATGTGTCCTCAGGAGCGCTTTGCTTTATACAACAGTTTGTCCAGGCTTGTCCCTACAAAAATGATTGGGCCACCTTGCTGCACCTTATTTACTTTTGTTATTTGTTACCCGTTATGAATTATCTTACCACACAAATATCTATTGCCGATATTTTTAGTGCTTGAAGAAAATACCTTGCTGAACACCGCTTGTCATTTCCTTCTGCTCCTCGTTGGGTTTAACACTCTTACTTATCAAAAGGACTATGATAGATCCCCTATACTTGTGGGTCATCAGCGGGGCTTGAAGGGATGGCTGGGGGGCGGTGGCTAGCACGGCGGTGCGATGAGGTCGAGGGGAGGGCGGAGGCAGGGGACTGGGCCGGTGGTCGCTGGTGTTTCGAGGAAGGTCATCAACACTGACTGGTTGGAGGTAGATGAAGGCGATCTGCCCATTCTTTGTACATCGGACGTTGCAGAAAAAATGGACTGACCTATTTGTTTTCAGTCAACTGTTATTTTCATAGGACCACACCTTGTGGTGTGCTGGAGGAGCATCTGCATTTCCCAGCCATCCCTGTGCTCATATTTCAAAATCCTAGAATCTAGTAATTTCGTGTGCCATGCATGTTGTAGAGCTATCATATGTCTCCCGTCATTTAGGGGTTGTTTGGTTTGTGACTATGGTTGCCACATGTTGCCATGCCTAAGGTTAGGCAACTTTGACCAACTTAGGAGAGTGTTTGGTTCAAGCCTTACCTTAGGCAATATACTTTTTGCCACACTAGGGCCCCACATGACATACACTCAAAAAGTGTGGCAAGATTCCCTTAGGCTTGCCAACTTGTGGCTCCCATTTTGAAGAACTAACCTTAGGCAAGTGTGGCAAAATGTGGCATTCCTAGGCCTATAACCAAGAAGCCCCTTATTTCTCACCCACCTGCTATCTGCTACTTTTACACTGTACTACTTGTGCACACACTTCACCCATACTCACACTATTGTTTTTTTATGCGCGGGTATTTCAGACTCTGATGCAGTGTTTATGAATACACAAAAGAAAAGACAGAAGTCGCTCCAGTGTAATTTGAAGATAAGCACTAAGGGTTTCAGCGCTCTAAAGGGTGTAGTGTCAGCAGATGGAGACAGTAAATGTAGGTCTGTAGTTGATGATCTCAATTGCCACACACAACCATCCCAGGTGCTTGCTTTAACTTCGTGCTGTCAAATGCGGTTGCATGTTGCATATGGTGTCTAGCTTGTATTGCTTCCAATTTGGTTAAATTGCATCTGCTTACATTACACATTATACCTTTGATAATGACATGCCTTCTTGTTTTTGATACATACTACATATGTCTATTAACCATGTTCTTACATCAAACTAATGCTCTTTTGTATCCCTCATCAATCACTTATGATGAGACAGTCACCCCAGTGGGTTACTATGAGACGCACTACTCGTTTAAAGAGTGCAGTGTCATCCTCCCCACATGATTCTCAAGAAACAGCAAGGCTAAATGAAGATAGTCAACGTAGCTCTCTAGTTGATGACCGCAATTCCCCTACACCACCATCACAGGTGCTTGCACTTACTTGGCAATGTGATATGTGGTTGCAAGTTGCATATGGTGTCTACCTTGTAATGCTTCTAATTAGGGTAAATTGCATCTGCTTAGTTAACACATTATACCTGTGAATATGACATGCCTTCCTGTTTTTGGTACATACTACGTATTTCTATTAACCATGTTCTTACATCAAACTACTTTTCTTGTGTATGCCTCATCAATCACTCCTGACGAGACACCTTCAAATTGACAGTGTAATATTGGTTGCATCTTGCATATCATTTCAAACATGTATTGCCTCTGATTTGTTGAAATGCCACTTATAATGAGACACTTCTAACTTGGTAGAGTGATTTTGGTTGGATCTTTCATATGGTGTCTAGCTTGCATTGCTTCCAATTTGTTGAAATGCCTTCTGCTTAGCGTTTTTTGTACATATTCAATCCTCCTACAATGTGGTTGCCTTACATAAAAGTTGTGTTCATCAGTATCATGCATCAATGAATTTGGAGGAGCGAATTTCATTCCTATCTCTTGTGTGTTTACTTGACAAGGAAAAATATAAAAGGACGAACGCACGGAATGATGGTGGTCCTCTGGAGCAACCGAAATAGATGATCTCTGCAGATTCTCCTGCTACTCCTACTGCAGTGCAAGTTCCAAATCTAGTCTCCTCTACTCCACAACCCCAGGTGCTTGCTCTAACATGGCAGTGTGATATCTGGTTGCATGTCGCATATGGTGCCTAGCTTGTGTTGCTCCTAATTTGTTAAATTGCATCTCCTTAGCTTACACATTATACATGTGAATATGACACACCTTCCTGTTTTTGGTACATACTACATCTGCCTATCACACCATGTTCTTACATCAAACTACTGTTCTTGTGTATCCTGCATCTATCACTTTTGATGAGACAGTCACGCCCATGGGTTAGTATGAGACGCGCTACTCTTATAAAGAGTGCACTTTCATCCTCCCCACATGATTCTCAAGAAACAACAAGTCTAAATGAAGATATTGAACGTAGCTCTGTACTTCAAGACTGTATTTCCCCTACGCCACCATCGCAGGTGCTTGCTCTAACTTCGCGGAGTAATATGCGGTTGCATGTTGCATAAGGTGTCTAGCTTGTAATGCTTCTAATTAGGGTAAATTGCATCTGCTTAGTTTAGACATTATACCTGTGAATATGACATGCCTTCCTATTTTTAGTACATACTACATCTATCTGTTAACCATGTTCTTACATGAAACTAACTCTCTTCTGTATCCTGCATCAATCACTTACGATGGGACACCTTTATTCATTGCATATTGCATATTATTTCTAGCCTGTTGCCATGTATTGCTTCTAATTTGGTCAAATACATTTATGAGGCCACCCTTTTAATTTGACAGAGTGATATTGGTTTCATCTTTCATATGGTTTCTAGCTTGCATTGCTTCTAACTAGTTCAAACACCTTGTGCTTAGTTTACACTTTACACATCATACATGTCAATATGTCATGCCGTCCCGTTTTTCATACATATTCCATCCTCCTATCATGCGGCTGCCTTACATGAAAGTAGTGTTCGTCAGTATCATGCATCAATGAGTTCTGAAGAGCAAATTTTATTCCTTTTTCTTGTGGGTTTGACTTGACAAGGCAAAATCAAAAAAGAGGAAGGAAAAGAGTAAGGAAGGCAATGATGGTGGTCCTCTGCAGCAACATAAACGGAGCATCTCTACGGATTCTCCTCGTACTGCTAGTGCATTACAAGTTCCAAGTCTCCGCTCCCCTACTCCACCATCCCAGGTGCTTGCGCTAACTTGGCAGTGTGATATCTGGTTGCATGTTGCATATGGTGTCTAGCTTGTATTGCTTCTAATTAGTGTAAACTGCATCTGCTTAGCTTACACATGATACGTGTGAATATGACACGCCTTCCTGTTTTTGGTACATACTATATTTGTTTATCACACCATGTTCTTACATGAAACTACTCTTCTTGTGTATCCTGCATCAGTCACTTATGATGGGACACCTTTAAGTTGGCAGTGTGATATTGGTTTGCATCTTGAATATGATTTGTAACATGTAGTGCTTCTAATTTGATGAACGCCACCTATCACGAGACAGTTTTAACTTGGCAGAGTGATATTGATTGCACCTTCCATATGGTGTCTAGCTTACAGTGCTTCTAATTTGTTGAAGTGCCTTCTGCTTAGTTACCACATCATAGGTGTGAATATGTCAAGCCGTTCAATTTTTCGTACATAGTCCATCCTCGTATCATGACTTTGCCTTTCATGAGAGTAGTATTTGTCAGTATCATGCATGAATGAGTTCTGAAGAGCGAATTTTATTCCTTTTTCTTGTCGGTTTGACCTCACAATGCAAAATCAATAAAGCGGAAGGAAATTGGTAAGGCATTGGATGATGGTGGTCCTTCCGAGCAACTGAAACGGAGGGTCTCTACAGATTCTACTCTGCCATCCTCCCAACAAGATTCGCAAGACAACGCAAGGCTAGACAGTCAACGTAGCTGTGTAGATGATGAGCATATCTCCCCTACTCCACCATCATAGGTGTTTGCTCTAACTTGGCACTATTATATGTGGTTGCATGTTGCGTATGATGTCTAGCTTGTATTGCTTCTAACTTTGTTGAATTGCATCTGCTTACTTTACACATCATGCCTGTGAATATGACACGTGTTCCTATTTCTAGAACATACTATATCTGATCACACCATGTTCTTACATCAGACTACTGTTCTTGCATATCCCGCATCAGTCACTTATGATGAGGCACCTTTAAGTCGCCACTGTGATATTGGCTGCGTCTTGCATATGATTTCTAGCATGTACTGCTTCTAATTTGTTGAAACGCCAGACAGTTTGAGCTTGGCAGAGTGATATTGGTTGCATCTTTCATATGGTGTCTAGCTTGCAGTGCTTCTAATTTATTGAAATGCCTTCTGCTAAGTTACCACATCATAGGTGTGAATATGTCACGCTGTCCTGTTTTTCATACATATTCCATCCTCGTATCATGTGTTTGCCTTTCATCCGAGTAGTGTTCGTCAGTATCATGCATGAATGAGTTCTGAATAGCAAATTTTATTCCTTTTTCTTATTGGTTTGACTTCACAATGCAAAATCAATACAGCTGAAGGAAATTAGTAAGGCAGTGGACGATGGTGGTCCTTCGGAGCAACTCAAATAGAGGGTCTCTACAGATTCTACTCCGCCATCCTCCCAACAAGATTCGCAAGACAACACAAGGCTGGACAGTCAACGTAGCTGTGTAGATGATGAGCACATCTCCCCTACTCCACCATCACAGGTGCTTGCTCTAACTTGGAACTGTTATATGTGGTTGCGTGTTCCATATGATGTCTAGTTTGTATTGCTTCTAATTTTGTTGAATTGCATCTGCATAGCTTACAACTTATTCCTGCAACAATCACTTACCCATAAGACACATTTAACTTGGGAGTGTGATGTAGGTTGCATCTTGCATTGTCTTCTAGCTTGTACTGCTTCTAATTTCTTGAAATGGCACTTACGACGAGACACTTTTTACCTGATAGAGTGATATTGGTTGCATGTTCATATGGTGCCTAGCTTTCATTTCTTCCAATTTTGTTGAAATGCCTTCTGCTTATTGTTTTTCATACATATTCCATCCTCCTATCGTACGTGTGAATATGCAATGCTGTCTTTTTTTTGTATATATTCCATCCTCCTATCATGCGCTTGCCTTACATCAAAGTAGTGTTCCTCTGTATCATGGATCAACCAGTTATGCAGAGCTAATTTTATTCATCTTCTTGTGGTTTTGACTTCAGAAGGCAATATCAAAAAAGAGGAAGGAAAAGAGTAAGTTAGGGGATGTTGGTGGTCCTCCAGACCGACGCAAACAGAGACTCTCTAGATTTTCCACTACTACTGCTAGTGAAGTTGAAGTCCCAAGTCTATATTCATCTCCCGTACTCCACCATCGCAGGTGCTTGCTCTAAGTTGACAGTGTGATAATTGGTTTCATGTTGCATATGTTGTCTAGCCTGTATTTCTTCTATTTTGATTAAATTGCACCTGCTGAGTTTATACGTTATACATGTGCATATGACATGCCTTTCTGTGTCTAGAATACACTGCATCTATCTATCATACCATGTTCTTACATCAAAGTACTGCTGTTGTGTATCCCACATCAGTCACTCATAATTGGACGCTTTTAACATGGCAGTTTGATAGTGGTTGCATCTTGCATTGATTTCTAGGTTGTACTGCTTCTAATTTTTCGAAATGCCACTTATGACAACACTTTTAACTTGGCAGAGTGATATTGGTTGCATCTTTCATATCGTGTCTAGCTTGCATTACTTCTATTTTCTTGAAAATCCTTCTGCTTAGTTTACACATCGTAGCTGCGAATATGTCACGTCGTCCTATTTTTCTTACATATTCCATCCTCATACAGTTGTCTTACATAAAAGTATTGCTTGTCTGTATCATGCATCAATGAGTTCTGAAGAGCGATTTTATTCTTTTGTGTTGTGGGTACGGCTTGACATGGCAAAGTCAAAAAAGAGCAAGGAAAAGAATATAGTAGGGAATGGTGTTACTCGTCGGGTGCAACGGAAAAGGATCTGCTGGTACTTATAGTGCAGTAGAAGGTCCGAGTCCACCGGCTAAATCTACAAACACATTATCACCTGCTCCACCAGCTGCAGCATCCGCTTCAACTGTACCTGCATCTCAACGAGTTACTCGTTCGTTTGCTCTGCAACTGGACAGTTCCCAAGTTGCCTTCACACCTAACACTACTTCCGAAGCACTGCTGACACAACAGGACTTGGCAAGATCAGATGAACCTCATGAGCATCAACACCAAGACGGTACCTGACCGAGTCAAGTTGCAGTTGCATGCTCCTTTATATGTACTCTCATAGTTTGATGTGCACTAACACTTTCCATATTCATTGTTGAACTAGCACCACGGTGCAAGCGGAAACAGACATCAGGGATAATGCTTGACAGGTTAACAAAATCTAAAGGAGGAAGAATGGAGATCCATTTTGAGGCAGGTTTAAAAAGGCCACATGATGCTACAGAGTCAGGCAAGTTAGTTTCAGATGCAGTCGTTGCCGTTAGGTGCCATGCACGTATCCTCCCAACATGGATCCAGTACAGGAATGAGAAAGATGATACCCAGTTTAACACCTTCCTTGACCATTTATCCGTAAGTAATGTTATTCATCGCAATTTGTAATATTGTCTTGCTCTGTCCCATACTTTCTAGCTTCCTCCTAATAAGACTCGCATTCTTATTTCAATAGATGAGGTTCAAGTTGGATCCGAAAGATGAGGCAACTAAACAAGCGTGCACTCATGTTTTTCAGTGTGCTCTACGACAGTATCGGTATCACCTTAGAAAAACTCACTTTGAAGGCAAGGCTAACAATGAAATCGCCCAAACATCTCCAGTGGAATATATTACAGATGAAGACTGGACAACCCTTGTTAAACACTGGTCTCATCCAAAGTATTAGGTAGGGTATATGTATTTGATCAGATCACATATTGAACTTGTATTTATGTATGTGCCTTAAAAGTGTATCTTCTTCTAGGCTAACTGTTTGAAGAACAAGACCAACCGTTCTAAAGTGAAATTCCAACAGACAACAGGATCTCGTAGCTATATTGCACACTGCGAGGCTCTTGTAAATAACTGCTAGTTCCTTCTTTTTTCTGTGCCATATTATCGTATCTATATTGACTTGTTACAAATACAGAGGAAAGCCCGTGTGGACCAAAAAGAACCTGAACCGAATGCAGTGCAAATCTTCAAGGATTGCCACACTAGCAAGATGAAGGCCATGAGCACACCAGTTCAAGCCGTTGTTGTAAGTCCTTACTCCTCCTGCCTTTGAACTGCTTGTTACTGTGACATGTTCATTTAACTGCTTGGTTTGCAGCCAATGTCAGTTACTCTGTTCACTTTTATACACAGCTGTCTTAACTTATCATTTCACCTTACACAGTTTAAAAGAGACGAAGGATATTGTTTTGGTCTTGATCTGTAATCTAGTTGTGATGTTCACGTGCCCACACAATGATACAATAGCCTGTTTGTTTTATATCTGTTTGCCCATGATATGAATGATGTCATACTATGTTCATCCTACTTTAAACCATGTCTCTTTATCCTTACATGTCAACAAATGTGAGGAAATAGACAATACAGTAGGCATGCTACATGGACATATGTTCCGAAAGTGATTTTATTATGTAGTTGGCACTACAATACATGCTAATGTATTGCGGTAGTTCACCAAAATAAGTTATATATAAACGTGAAACCTACTTTGTTTGTTTTTGTCTCATTAGTAACTTATCTGGTACACTAATCTACAAGTTCAAACTTTCAATAAGCTATGGAACAAATGATTGAACAGCCACAACCACCTGAAGGTGACGAGGCTACCACAGGCACAATGTCACCTCTTGCTGCAGTGCGTCAGTATCTCTCCACTAACAGTGCAAAAAGCACCTTCCTGCGTAATTCTGGGTTGGTTGTCAAGGTAACCTCGTCCAAATCACCTACTGAACAAAATCTTCCAGCTACACGGAGTGATATATCTGTGCTCCAGACACAAGTCCAATCCCTAATGGACGTCATTTCGGAAACAAGAATAGTGGTTGACAAATGTCGTCAAGATATGAATGGCTTTGAAACCAGACTATCAGACATTTGCTTCGTTGTTCAAGAGCAATGACGGAAAAAAGGGGAAGATCATGCTGCTCCATCAGATTCTACAGCCTGAAACATTAGCACTTAGGTCAAATGATCTGTGCTTCTATACATCTGATGGTGCTTTTATCTGCAAGGACTGTAAACTTTATCCCAACATGCCTTTTGTTGTATGGCTGGAATTTATTTTGTTGTGATACAGCATTTATCGTGCTACCAAAGGCTGTAGAAATTACGACGCTGTTTTTGTATAGTGTAGGTTTATCTTAGTAATGTATTCGGCCGAAAGCTTCGTAGGAGCCCAACGTGCCAACATTCGTCAGGCCCATTCCAATTGGGCTAAAAACGATTATGGGCCATAATTTGCATGTAGCCCACTAAAAATATCTAGGCCTAAATCAGCATAAGATTTCATATTTTTGGTAGGCATGTGCCCCTAGTGGGCCCTTAACAGGCCTAAACATAATTTGGGCCCTCGGTAACAATAGGCTGTTAACATGTGTAAATATCTCGAGCCCATAAATAACATGGGCCTTTAATAGGCCGAAAGTGAGATTGGGCCCTGATTGTGCCAAATAACCCACTGGTCATTAGCAGGCCGAAATGTATCTCAGCTCGTGGTGACCCATTTACAATGCGGATCTTTCACAGGCCGAAATTCAGACGGGTCATAAATGCGTCGACCTACTACACGGGCCTTTAACAGGTCGGAAGTTCGGTCGGGCTTGATTAGTATCAGTTTTATATGGGCCGTTAATAGGCCCGATGTGACATTGGGCCACATATGGCCCATGGATTTTGTCCGCTGTTAACAGGCCAAAAATCACAACAGGCTGGAAGTGGCCCAAATCTACAGTGGGCCTCTAACAGGCTGAATGTCAGACATGGCCGAATATGACCCAAATCCTTCACGGTCGTTTATGGGCCAAAAGTTTCAATGGCCAATAAATGGGCCCAAATGAAGCATGACCTTTAACAGGCCGGAAACACACTGGGCTGTAATTCGGCCCAAATACTTAGCGGACTGTTAACGGGCCAGACGTGACCATGGCCACGATGATGACAATTTTAGAACGGGCCGTTGACGGGCCGATTTGACACTAGCCGTATGGGCCTTAACTGCGATTGGGTCGTCTGCAAGCAGGCCGTTAATGGGCCAGCCTGCTAATTTTGACTGGGCCAGCCTTTTTAACCTAAATGGGCCGCTGTTGGGCCTTGCCACATGTCGACATATCATAGGCGCCTCCTATCCATTGGGCGGTTGACATCTGTCCTTTTTGGGTGCTGACACGTGGATGCTATAGCCAATGATAATTTTACACATGGAAAATCCTCATTGGTCCCAGCTGTTAACGGGTTATCAGATCTGTAACACCCCAAAAATATTTTTCTGAATATTTGAAATCCTTCCTTCAAAAATAAAAGTTTTGAAAATCATTTTTGATCATATCACCTTTCTTCAATTTGAAAATCTCTTCAAATTTTAATTGGGTTTCAATTTTCATGAAATTTCTGCTTTGAAAGGTTTAAAATTATATGGATAATTAATTTGGGGGTTTTCAAACAAATTTTCAGCAAGAAAAGATTTGGGGATAATTAACTTTTCTAAGGAAATAACCTTTTCACCTCCTTTTAGCCCTTCTAAAATCCATCCAACAATTTTCTTCCACTTCAAAATTATCCCACAAGTCTCTTACATCTTCTAGGGCAGTATCCAACCCTCTCCCATCCCACAAAAAAAAAATATTCTACACAATTCAAATAAATTCCCAAGTTGGGATTGTATTTTTCATCAATTCTTGGTTTACAAAGGGACCACCATTTCTTCAAGGATTCCACCTCTACCAAAATTATCCCATCAAATATATGGTGCCCACAACCCATTTCTCAAAAAATATGGGGTACCACAGTTCAAAAACTTCGAATTCCACTCAATTCAAATTTGGACCAGATTCAATATTCCTGATCCAAACATATTTTTAAATGCTCCAAAAATTCCCAAACTCTGCCAAACTCATTTTTGAGCATCCACACATTACCACAAAAATCCCCACAAAATCCTAAAATCTCTAGCACCTTCTATCATTTTATCAAACAGCTAGTGTGCACACTGTTCATCGCTGTCCAAAATTCAGTTAACTGAATTTGGTTCAGCGGCAGAAACGATGGCGCCGTGCACTCCACTCCATCCCCACTCCTTCTTGTCCACGCCTCCTCCCTCGTAACTACGCCGCCCTGGACCCCTCCTCGTCACTGCCTCACCGCCGACAGCACAGAAGGAGGCCGGTGCACCTGCCTCCGTCCTCGGCGGCGGCAAGCCGAACTGATCCACGCGGCGCCCGCCATATTCACTCCCTCGCTTACCTCCCCAACCTAACTACTCACCACGCGGCACCTCCTCCGCACTCTCTCCATGCTGATCATGCCGCCCTTGGCCCCCTGTCAGTCACCGGAGACGGACGACGTCCGCCGCACCCGTACACCGCCCTCGCCATGGATAAAGCCACCGAGCCCGAGCTCGTCCGCGCTGGCGCTTCGGGCAGCTTCCTCCACCCTCACTGACACTCACCGATGACGGCCACCGCCCAAACCGACCTCGCCGACCATCGTAACTCCGGCGTGATCCGAACTCCGCCGAACCGCCTCGGATCCCCTATAAAAGGATCCCCCGAGCTCCGTTCAGAGCACAAATCAACTCCACCACGTCCCAATCACCCTCCAGAACTCCTCCTCGACCTCGAGGAGGTCTTCTTCCCCCTCTCCGATCACCGCCCCGCCGCCACTGTCCCCGACCCGTTTGTCGTCATCACTCCACCACAACTGCCCAAATCTTGCCAGTAGTCATATACTCCACCAAATCATTGATTCCCCACTTCAATTTCACTCCCCGAGCTCTCTCCGGCGAGATCCCGCACCACCCGAGCCACCGTCCGCCGTCGTCGACCTCGCCGGTGTTCAGGTGCTCTCCGGGGACCACCACCACCTCCCTCCGACGCGGCACTCCTCCCTGGTCATGTTTCGACCATCGCCGCCCTCCAAGACCCCGGCGATCACCGCCGGGGAACGCCGTCTCCTCTCTGTTTCCGCGCGCGGGTTCAAATATTTGAACCTGACGGGTGGACCCCACCCCGCGCTTTTCCTTTTCTTTTTCTCTGTCTAAAACGAAGGCGTAATCTCTACTTTTACGCCTTCCACGCTGAAAAGCGTATTTCTAGCCGAAGCGTTTTCTTTATAAAACGCACAGGGACTGGACTTTTTACAGACAGGACCCTGGTTTTAAAACCTTTATAACTTTTTAACCACAAGTCCAAATGACTTGGTTCTTTTTCTGTTATTCTTATTTTTCTCTCTAGTTTTTTTAGTATTTAATAAAAAATGTTTTGAGACAAATTTTTGTACTGTTGTCAATTTTTTTAATTTGAGTTAAATTTGGATTTTCAGAAAAAGAAGAGGGAAACTTTGCCGGGAATTTTTAAGGGTTTTCACTTGACTACTTTGGACAAGGCAAGCATTATTGAACTTGGGATATGATGATTGCATTTGGCATTTGCATGTTTGCATCCGTTGCATTTGCATCTTATATATCACAAGTGCATGCATGTTTGGTCATATCATTTTCTTACCCATGTCTTGCACTTCACTCAAGTAAAGATTCTTTCTAACATGGTAAAGCTGTGAGTATTTAGGGGAGTGTCTCCTGACTTGGACGTGCCGGTGGGCACGGGCCATTACTTTTGACACGGTGGTGTTATGTGACCTATGTGGAATATTCCGGTGATGTTAAATAACACCTCCTGAGTCGGCCTAGATCGAGTCTTGTTCCGTTACACCTAGCTGGATACCGTGCTGCCACGGGTCCTTCCGCAAGGAAGGTGCGGCTGAGTAAGTTGTTAACCCCTGTCCAGGTACACACCATACAGAGGGCCACGATGAGGGTTTCCAAGGCCTTGGACTAAATCCTGTCATCGGGTCAGGGGGCATGGGTGTTACCGGTTGTTGCCGAGAGGGGGTCCCCCCTTGGAATCCGCGCGTATTAATAGTGATCCCATGCTACTCGAGATTGTTGTCTCCCCGACTTAGAGTTTTTCTGTAACGATGCTTTGGTTGATTCCTGGCATCCTGACGGATAATCTAGTGTGTGCGGGTCAGGTATGTTTTCAACCCAAAGACCGTAGTGGGAATTAGCCAGTGCCACGGTGCTGACTAAAGGAATCCCATGCACGTGGGTAAAGAGTACACCCTCTGCAGAGTTAAACCTATTTGAATAGCCGTGTCCTCGGTCAAAGGGTGTAGCTGGGTTGGTCAAGCGTCGGTCCCGGTGTTGGTCTCCGGAGGAAAATATTTAATCTGAGCATGAACTACTTTGCAGGATATCACTGTCATCACTAGCACTGTCTTGGTTAATCTGAATAATATTGCTGAGGTTATTTCATGATTGTGCAAATTATTGTGGACTAACCCATTCCTCTTATGTTTATTTTCGAGTCCTTTTGTGGCGTCCCTCGAGTTATCAGGCGGTTTATCACGCCACTACTCTTGTGGATACCCGATTGGCATTTCTTTTCAAGTCCTTTTGTGGCGTCCCTCGAGTTAATAGGCAGTTTATCACGCCACTACTCTTGTGGATACCCGATAGGCATTTCTCTTCAAGTCCGACCGTGGCGTCACTTGACACCCGACTGGCATTTCTTTTCAAGACCTTTTGTGGCGTCGCTTGAGATTCCGGGTTATTACCCGACTCTCTTTTAGGCACCCGATAGGCTTTTCGCTTACTTTTGTGAGTGTCACTTGGGCTGGCTAGACTACCCGTGGCATTCACTTGCTTTTATTTTTAATAAGACTGGTTATGACTAACCTGTTTATTTACTTCCGCATCATTTTATTATGATGTCATGACCAGGATTATAGTCAACATGAGCATGTTATCATGAGCATATGCATCCATCATGACTTTTGTTCATAATGTTCACGAGTACATTCCAACGTACTCACTGGCTTGTCCCTGGCTATTTACTTGGCCAGACTTGGAGGAGGACGAGCCTGTGGAGGAGGATTGCGCTAGCGAGCCCGATGCCTAGAAGAGTCCCAGTCAGTCAACCTGTGGGATAGGAGTCTACCACTTATATCATCTGCCGAGTTTCCGCTACACCAATAAAATAGTCAAGTCTCACACTGACGCTTGGCTTATGTTATTGTATCAGAGTTTTACCACCTCACCACTGTCATATTCTTCCACTGCCATATAATGGCGAGTTTGTAATAATGTTGTTGAGCTCTCAGACTCAACCTTGTGTAATATCATATTGTACTGGTTATCTGTATCAAGAAAGTCCACCAGTTGTGTTGATCTTGGGGCTGGTGTGACTTAGCGATTTTCTGTGATTTATCCCAGAAAGGGGCCCGACAGACCTTGGTACCAGAGCCAGGCTGACTGTAGGGAACCCTAGGCACGATCGCTAGCACTCGAGGCAGTACTAACATTTTTAGCATGCATTTCATGCATTGTAGCAATTTTCCTTGGTCATCATATTCTTATGATATGACTGTTTGGATTTTTGTCTACTGTTGTAGATGTCTGGCGGCAGCTGCCCATTCCAGATCTTTGCCAACGAGCCGGTGGGATTTTCCCGTCTTCTTGCCGTCATCGCTAGGGATGTGATGAGGTCTCCGAGCCGTCCAGAGTACACGGTTTTTCCTGACAGGGTCACAGACACTCTGACTATGTACCAGGCTTCGGTATATATTCGGGGTGGAAGTAACCTGTCCTTCCGCAACTACCATTTCATGGGGAGAGTCATGCCCTCTGAGAGGCATGCTATCCATATGGCCGCCCATGAGGCTATTGCACGTTTGAGGGACATCCTGCCTATTATGCAGACCCATCCCTATCACTACCTTCCGTGTCATGTTCCTTATACCAACCATTATGCTTTTTCCTGCACCGCAGGAGAAAGGGATGGGGCGATCGATCCCCTTGTTCAGTACATCATGGCACTGGAGTCGGTCTTCACCGCACTGGTGGACGACCATCTTGCTGCACGGATGGATTTGGCTCGTGCGAGGATCTCTCACAGGAGTGAGTTCCGTTCACCTTCACCACGTGCCCCTCGTATTCCGACACCACCACAATACTCTCATACTCAGCCCGTGGTTCAGCACTCATCCCCGAGTGATGAGGCTAGTCGCTTGGTTGCTCCTGTTCCAACCAGAGCTCCACTGCCGACGCGCACGGTGCCACCTCAGACAGGCATAGCATCGACCTCTACCCGACTGGAGACTATTCCAGAGGAGGAGGAGGTTGAGTCTCAAGACCCACAGCTGGGACTCACCCTCAGCGGAGCTTACAGTGTCTCGGACACCCCGTGAGGACAGATTGAGCGTCAGCACCGCAGTAGTCTTTTTATGAGTCGTGGTTGTAAGATATGTACTTTCTGTTTCTTCTTCTTTTCCTTCTTGTAAGTTGGCGAGTAATGGACTCGGACCACAGCTTGTTAGAAAGGTGGAGTAGAGTGCTAGTTGAATAAGTGGTCTTGTAGCATACAGTTTCTGCAAGCATCTTGTATAATTAAGTCATGCTTGTATAATTAAATCATGCATGTTTACATCCTGGGGGGGGAGATTTATTTTCAGTCTCTTAATTTTTTTTATTTGCTGCCCATATAATTTCTTTTCTCACCGGTGTTACACAAATACCCCCAGAAAGGAAATGCATCGCCCCTGGACTCGTTCTATGCCAACTCCGCCAGAAAACAATAATGGACAAATGGGAAACAATTTCACACAAGGACAGACTAGCCAACAGGGCAGTGACTCAACATTTTCACAAGTGTGTCATCTGTACGAGCAGAGCCAGCAACAGCACCAAGAAATGATGCAGCATTTGATCAATATGGGAAACCACCAAGGACAAAATCAGCACAGGTCAAAATTATCTGAGCTCCAGAAGACCCATCCAACGGTCTTTACTCACACAGATAAGCCATTGGAAGCTGATGATTGGTTGCGTGACATTGAGAGAAAATTGGTTATCGCTCAATGCACGGACCAGGAAAAAGTGTTGTACGCTCCGCATTATTTTTCCGGTACAGCAGCATCATGGTGGGAACACTTATGCCACACTCACCCCAACGGAGTCAACATGACTTGGGAGCAATTCAAGGAAAACTTTCGAGGAGCACATATCCCCAACAGCATCATGAAATTGAAGAAGAGGGAATTTGATGATCTCAAGCAGCGTGGCACCTCGGTGACACAGTACCTAGATCAGTTTACTCAACTGGCCTGGTATGCTGATGATGGGTATATGACAGAAGACAAAAAGATGGAAAAGTTTCTCGATGGACTTATTCCGTCTTTGAAGTGCCAACTAGTTGTCCACACCTTTCCTGATTTCAAGACACTGGTGGACAAGGCAATTATACTGGAGAACGAGCATCATAACATGAACGAGATACGCAAGCGCCGTATGAGCCAGTCATCTCAGGTTCGCAACAATAAACCCAAGAATGAATTTCAGAAGCCCACAACACACTGACCAGCAACACTACTACCTCGACCGCAGCTGTAGCGCCGCAGCAGAACCGCAGTGCTTTCAACAACAGGACCAAGGATACAACATTCTATCCGGGCATCACCTGTTATGCCCGCGGAGGGGAAGGGCATTACTCCAGCCAATGCCCAAAGCAGGGAAACAATACTACCAAGCCAAACAACAACGGCCGTGGTACAAACACAGCCCCCAAATGCAACAACATCAACCCCAATAACAACCAGAGGAAGGGACAAGTCAACCACGTGACCCTTGAGGAGGCACAAAATGCACCGGATATTGTGTTCGGTACATTTCCTGTCAACTCAATTAATGCTACAGTTTTATTTGATTCCGGAGCTTCGCATTCGTGCATCTCTAAAAGATTTGCTTCGGAGAATCAATTTACTTTTTCGCCTTTGCAAAACTCCTTGGTTATTCAGTCCCCGGGATCGAAGCAAAACACACAGTGGTACTGCAAGGATGTGAATATTGAGATCAATGGAATGATGTTTTCAGCCAACCTTATTGTACTAGAAGCAGTCGGTCTGGACGTTATTCTAGGAATGGATTGGTTAACCAAAAACAAGGGTTTCATAGACTGCCACAACCGCACAGTGACTCTTACAAGTTGCCAAGGGGAGACAATAAAAGTTGGCACAAAGAGGACCTCTGCGTCACAAGGGAAATTAAATCATGTGGATGCAGAAGAATTAAGTAAGGTTCCAGTAGTCTGCGAGTACCCTGATGTATTTCCTGAGGAGCTACCAGGAATACCCCCGGACCGTGAGATTGAATTTGTTATTGAATTAGCACCCGGTACGACACCCATTCATAAGAAGCCATACCGAATGGCTCCAACAGAATTAGCTGAGTTGAAGAAACAAATTAAGGAACTAATGGAAAAGGGATATGTTCGACCCAGCTCATCACCATGGGGATCGCCAGTTTTATTTGCTAAGAAGAAGGATGGTACCCTAAGGCTATGTATTGATTACAGGGCTCTCAATATGGTCACCGTAAAAAATAAATACCTGTTGCCCAGGATAAATGAATTGTTCGAACAGCTAGCAGAAGCCAAGGTATTCTCAAAAATAGATTTGAGGTCAGGCTACCACCAATTGAAAATCCGATCGTCAGATATACCCAAGACTGCATTTACCACCAGATACGGATTGTACGAATTTACAGTGATGCCTTTCGCCTTAACCAACGCTCCTACTTATTTTGTTCATCTCATGAACAAGGTTTTCATGAAATATTTGGACAAGTTCGTGGTCGTATTTATTGATGACATACTTATATATTCCAAGACACCAGAAGAACACGAACAACACCTACGAATGGTCCTGGAAGAATTGAGGAAAAACCAACTTTATGCCAAATTAAGTAAATGTGAATTTTGGTTACGAGAAGTTGGCTTCCTAGGACACGTTCTGACACAGGATGGGATAGCAGTGGACCCAAGCAAGGTAAAAGCTGTCCAAGAATGGAAACAACCCACCAACGTGACTGAGGTCAGGAGTTTTCTTGGTCTGGTAGGTTATTATCGGAGATTTATCGAAGGATTCTCCACCATAGCTAAACCCATGACCCAATTGCTTAAGAAAGATAAGAAGTTTGAATGGACTGAAGCCTATGAGAAAAGTTTCCAAGAATTGAAGGAGAGGTTAACAACAGCACCCGTTCTGGTTGTACCCGATGTGCACAAAAAATTTGAGATATACTGTGACGCGTCCAGGAAGGGCCTTGGATGTGTATTAATGCAAGAAGGAAAAGTCGTGGCTTATGCCTCAAGATAGCTACGATGATACAAGGAGAATTATCATACTCATGATTTGGAGCTAGCTGCGGTAATACACGCACTCAAAGAATGGCGACACTTTCTTCTCGGTGAACGATGTGAAATATACACGGACCACAAAAGTCTTAAGTATATTTTCACCCAACCGGAATTAAACTTGAGACAGCGTCGCTGGCTTGAGTTAATAAAGGACTACGATATCAGAATTCATTATCATCCGGGTAAAGCTAATGTTGTGGCAGATGCTCTCAGCCGAAATCCCTGCACCAATAATAATAATATTGTGCAACTTTCACAACATGAGTTCAACCAGGAATTTGCCAGACTCAATATGGTCCTAATCACAGAAGGAACCATTAATCAGCTGGAGATAAAACCAACATTAGAGGATCAGATCAAAGAAGCACAAAAAGGACACCCAAGTATTGAGGGGATTAAGAGGAAAATGAAGTTGGGCAAGGCGCCCGAGTTTACCGCTGATAGTCAGGGAATTTTATGGTTCGGAAAAAGACTATGTGTGCCTAATAAGGAAGATTTAAAGTAGCAAATTTTGGCAGAAGCCCATACCACACCATATTCTATTCATCCAGGAGGAACAAAGATGTACAAGGATCTACAAGAAAATTACTGGTGGCATGGGATGAAAAGAGATATAGCCGTATATGTCGCACGTTGTGATTCATGCCATCATGTGAAAGCAGAACACCAGAGGCCAGCAGGACTATTGCAGCCACTCAGAGTGCCTGAATGGAAATGGGACGTAATAGGGATGGATTTTATCGTCGGATTGCCAAGGTCACGACACGGAAATGATGCTATCTGGGTTATATAAGATTATTTAACCAAGGTGGCACATTTCATACCAGTAAAAATCACATACTCCACACAGAGACTCGCCAGATTATATCTCTCCCGAATTGTTTGCTTACACGGAATACGCAAGACCATAGTCTCTGACAGAGGCACCCAATTTGTCTCTAGATTTTGGGAGCACCTACAGCAAGCCCTAGGAACTCAACTGACGTTCAGCACTGCATACCACCCGCAAACCGGAGGGCAAACTGAGCGGGTAAATCAAATATTGGAGGACATGCTAAGAGCATGTGTGCTAGCTTACGGAGTTAGCTGGGAAGATAGTTTACCATACGCAGAATTCTCATATAACAACAGTTATCAAGCCAGTTTAAAAATGTCACCTTTTGAAGCCCTGTACGGACGAAGGTGCCGTACCCCACTCAATTGGTCTGAGACCGGAGACAGTCGAATCTTTGGTCCCGAAGTTCTTAGAGAGGCAGAAGCGAAAGTGAAGCTTATTCAGGACAGACTGAAAGCGGCTCAGAGCCGTCAAAAGAGTTACTACGATCAAAAGCACCGCCAAATCAGTTTTGAGCCCGATGAATACGTGTATCTCAGAGTATCTCCAACAAGAGGACTACAGAGATTTAAAGTCAAGGGAAAATTGGCACCAAGATTTACCGGACCATTCCGAGTAATCGCAAGAAGAGGCAAGATTGCTTATCAACTAGAGCTACCGGCAGAATTATCAGATGTTCACGATGTGTTTCATGTATCACAACTGAGAAGATGTGTTAGTAACCTGGACAATCAAGTGCAACACCAAGACTTGGACCTTCAACCAGACCTCACATATAGGGAACATCCTATAAAGATTTTAGAGGAGTCTGAATGGAGGACCCGGCAGAATGTGATAAAATTTTACAAGGTTCAATGGAGTAATCACACCGAAGAAGAGGCAACATGGGAAAGAGAGCATCACCTGAGGACTGAGTATCCGTACCTGTTTGAGGGACAGCTAGAATCTCGGGGACGAGATTTTTCTTAAGGGGGGTAGGTGTTGTAACACCCCAAAAATATTTTTCTGACTATTTGAAATCCTTCCTTTAAAAATAAAAGTTTGAAAATCATTTTTGATCATATCACCTTTCTTCAATTTGAAAATCTCTTCAAATTTTAATTGGGTTTCAATTTTCTTGAAATTTCTGCTTTGAAAGGTTCAAAATTATATGGATAATTAATTTGGGGGTTTTCAAACAATTTTTCAGCAAGAAAAGATTTGGGGATAATTAAATTTTCTAAGGAAATAACCTTTTCACCTCCTTTTAGCCCTTCTAAAATCCATCCAACAATTTTCTTCCACTTCAAAATTATCCCACAAGTCTCTTACATCTTCTAGGGCAGTACCCAACCCTCTCCCATCCCACAAAAAAAAAATTCTACACAATTCAAATAAATTCCCAAGTTGGGATTGTATTTTTCATCAGTTCTTGGTTTACAAAGGGACCACCATTTCTACAAGGATTTCACCTCTACCAAAATTATCCCATAAAATATATGGTACCCACAACCCATTTCTCAAAAAATATGGGGTACCACAGTTCAAAAACTTTGAATTCCACTCAATTCAAATTTGGACCAGATTCAATATTCCTGATCCAAACATATTTTTAAATGCTCCAAAAATTCCCAAACTCTGCCAAACTCATTTTTGAGCATCCACACATTACCACAAAAATCCCCACAAAATCCTAAAATCTCTAGCACCTTCTGTCATTTTATCAAACAGCTAGTGTGCACACTGTTCATCACTGTCCAAAATTCAGTTAACTGAATTTGGTTCAGTGGCAGAAACGACGGCGCCATGCACTCCCCTCCATCCCCACTCCTTCTCGTCCACGCCTCCTCCCTCATAACTACGCCGCCGTGGACCCCTCCTCGTCAGTGCCTCACCGCCGACAGCACAGAAGGAGGCCGGTGCACCTGCCTCCGTCCTCGGCGGCGGCAAGCCGAACTGATCCACGCGGTGCCCGCCATATTCACTCCCTCGCTGACCTCCCCCACCTAACTACTCACCACGCGGCACCTCCTCCACACTCTCTCCACGCTGATCACGCCGCCCTTGGCTCCCTGTCAGTCACCGGAGACGGACGATGTCCACCGCACCCGTACACCGACCTCGCCGTGGATAAAGCCACCAAGCCCGAGCTCGTCCGCGCTGGCACTTCGGGCAGCTTCCTCCACCCTCACTGACACTCACCGACCACGGCCACCACCCAAACCGACCTCGCCGACCATCGTAACTCCGGTGTGATCCGAACTTCGCCGAACCGCCTCGGATCCCCTATAAAAGGATCCCCTGAGCTCCGTTCAGAGCACAAATCAACTCCACCATGTCCCAATCACCCTCCAGAACTCCTCCCCGACCTCGAGGAGGTCTTCTTCCCCCTCTCTGATCACCGCACCGCCGCCACTGTCCCCGACCCGTTCGTCGTCATCACTCCACCACAACTGCCCAAATCTTGCCAGTAGTCATATACTCCACCAAATCATCGATTCCCCACTTCTATTTCACTCCCCGAGCTCTCTCCGGCGAGATCCCGCACCACCCGAGCCACCGTCCACCGTCGTCGACCTCGCCGGCGTTCAGGTGCTCTCCGGCGACCACCCCCACCTCCCTCCGACGCGGCACTCCTCCCTGGTCATGTTCCGACCATCGCCGCCCTCCAAGACCCCGGCGATCACCGCCGGCGAACGCCGTCTCCTCTCTGTTTCCGCGCGCGGGTTCAAATATTTGAACCTGACGGGTGGACCCCACCCCGCGCTTTTCCTTTTCTTTTTCTCTGTCTAAAATGAAGGCGTAATCTCTACTTTTACGCCTTCCACGCTGAAAAGTGTATTTCTAGCCGAAGCGTTTTCTTTATAAAACGCAAAGGGACTGGACTTTTTACAGAAATGACCCTGGTTTTAAAACCTTTATAACTTTTTAACCACAAGTCTAAATGACTTGGTTCTTTTTCTGTTATTCTTATTTTTCTCTCTAGTTTTTTTAGTATTTATTAAAAAATGTTTTGAAACAACTTTTTGTACTATTGTCAAAATTTTTAATTTGAGTTAAATTTGGATTTTCAGAAAAAGAAGAGGGAAACTTTGTCGGGAATTTTGAAGGGTTTTCACCTGACTACTTTGGACAAGGCAAGCATTATTGAAATTGGGATATGATGATTGCATTTGGCATTTGCATGTTTGCATCCGTTGCATTTGCATCTTATATATCACAAGTGCATGCATGTTCGGTCATATCATTTTCTTACCCATGTCTTGCACTTCACTCAAGTAAAGATTCTTTCTAACATGGTAAAGCTGTGAGTATTCAGGGGAGTGTCTACTAACTTGGACGTGCCGGTGGGCACGGGCCATTACTTTTGACACGGTGGTGTTATGTGACTTATGTGGAATATTCCGGTGATGTTAAATAACACCTCCTGAGTCGGCCTAGATTGAGTCTTGTTCCGTTACACCTAGCTAGATACCGTGCTGCCACGGGTCCTTCCGCAAGGAAGGTGCGGCTGAGTAAGTTGTTAACCCCTGTCCAGGTACACACCGTACAGAGGGCCACGATGAGGGTTTCCAAGGCCTTGGACTAAATCCTGTCATCGGGTCAGGGGGCATGGGTGTTACCGGTTGTTGCCGAGAGGGGGTCCCCCCTTGGAATCCGCGCGTATTAATAGTGATCCCATGCTACTCGAGATTGTTGTCTCCCTGACTTAGAGTTTTTCTGTAATGATGCTTTGGTTGATTCCTGGCATCCTGACGGATAATCTGGTGTGTGCGGGTCACGTATGTTTTCAACCCAAAGACCGTAGTGGGAATTAGCCAGTGCCACGGTGCTGACTAAAGGAATCCCATGCACGTGGGTAAAGAGTACACCCTCTGCAGAGTTAAACCTATTCGAATAGCCATGTCCTCGGTCAAAGGGCATAGCTGGGTGGGTCAAGTGTCGGTCCTGGTGTCGGTCTCCGGAGAAAAATATTTAATCTGAGCATGAACTACTTTGCAGGATATCACTGTCATCACTGGCACTGTCTTGGTTAATCTGAATAATATTGCTGAGATTATTCCATGATTGTGCAAATTATTGTGGACTAACCCATTCCTCTTATGTTTATTTTCAAGTCCTTTTGTGGCGTCCCTCGAGTTATCAGGCGGTTTATCACGCCACTACTCTTGTGGATACCCAATTGGCATTTCTTTTCAAGTCCTTTTGTGGCGTCCCTCGAGTTAATAGGCGGTTTATCACGCAACTACTCTTGTGGATACCCGATAGGCATTTCTCTTCAAGTCCGACCGTGGCGTCACTTGACACTCGACTGGCATTTCTTTTCAAGACCTTTCATGGCGTCGCTTGAGATTCCGGGTTATTACCCGACTCTCTTTTAGACACTCGATATGCTTTTCGCTTACTTTTCTGAGTGTCACTTGGGCTGGCTAGACTACCCGTGGCATTCACTTGCTTTTATTTTTAATAAGACTGGTTATGACTAACCTGTTTATTTACTTCCGCATCATTTTATTATTATGTCATGACCAGGATTATAGTCAACATGAGCATGTTATCATGAGCATATGCATCCATCATGACTTTTGTTCATAATGTTTGCGAGTACATTCCAACGTACTCACTGGCTTGTCCCTGGCTATTTACTTGGCCAGACTTGGAGGAGGATGAGCCTGTGGAGGAGGATTGCACTAGCGAGCCCGATGCCTAGAAGAGTCCCAGTCAGTCAACCTGTTGGATAGGAGTCTACCACTTATATCATCCGCCGAGTTTCCGCTACACCAATAAAATAGTCAAGTCTCACACTAACGCTTGGCTTATGTTATTGTGTCAGAGTTGTACCACCTCACCACTGTCATATTCCGCCACTGCCATATAATGGCGAGTTTGTAATAATGTTGTTGAGCTCTCAGACTCAACCTTGTGTAATATTATATTGTACTGGTTATCTGCATCAAGGAAGTCCACCAGTTGTGTTGATCTTGGGGCTGGTGTGACTTAGGGCTTTTCTGTGATTTATCCCAGAAAGGGGCCCGACAGGATCCAAACCGGAACCCGATAGCTTAACGGTGACCCGTTACAGTGGATGCCACATGTCGGTTACCCTTGACGAAAGCACTTCTATGACACGCGATTTATCGTCATGGAAGTGGACACTTCCGTGATGATAATTTTGGTAATGTCATGGAACACTTCTACGACAGCACAGGTATGACTATCTTGATTATGTCATAAAATCATCATGGATGTACATGCATGACAGAAAACATGACCTGCTATGACAAACACGTATCATCACGGAAGTTTATTTTTTTTTGTAGTGCAATGAGTTCTGGGGTCAGATCATGTTATGCTTGTGAGAGAGGTTTTAGTCAACAGGTCTGCAACATTCAGATCCGCGTGTACTTCATAAATCTCTATGTCATATTGTAGATGCTGCTACCACGCTCCACTTGGAGCTATTCCAAATGGCTGCTCCACCATATGTATCCGGTTTGCTGCTCAGAGTCATCCGGATTGGTGTTAAAGCTTGCATCGGCGTAACCCTTTACGCCAAACTATTTATCACCTCCATAACCGAGAAACATTTCCTTATTCCTCTAAGGATAATTTTGACCGCTGTCCAGTGATCCACTCCTGGATCACTCTTGTAGCCCCTTGCCAAACACATGGCAGGGCACACATCAGGTGCGGTTCACAGCATCGCATACCGTATAGAGCCTATGGCTAAGGCATAGGGGACGACCTTCATCCTTTTTCTTTCTTCTGTCGTGGTCGAGCTTTGAGTCTTACTCAACTTCACACCTTACAACTCAGGCAAGAACTCCTTCTCTGACTGATCCATTTTGAACTCCTTCAGAATCATGTGAAGGTATGTGCTCTGTGAAAGTCTTATCAGGCGTCGTGATCTATCTCCATAGATCTTGTTGCCCAATATGTAAGCAGCTTTACCCAAGTCTTCCTTTGAAAAACTCCTTTCAAACAACCCTTTATGCTTTCCAGTAATTCTACATCATTTTCGATCAACAATATGTCATCCACATATACTTATCAGAAATGGTGTAGTGCTACCACTCACTTTCTTGTAAAAACAAGTTTCTTGAAAACTTTGTATAAACCCAAAAGCTTTGATCACCTCATCAAAGCATATGTTCCAACTTCGAGATGCTTGCTCTAGTCCATAGGAGGATCGCTGGAGCTTGCATACCTTTTAGCATCCTTAGGATCGACAAAACCATCTGGTTGTATCACATACAACCTTTCCTCACAGAAACCGTTAAGGAAACTTTGTTTTGATATCCATCTGCCAGATTTCGTAATTGAAAATGCAGCAACTTCTAACATAATTCCAACAGACTTTAGCATCGCTATGAGTGAGAAAGTCTCATCATAGTCAACTCCTTGAACTTGTCAGAAACTTCTTTGCGACAGGTCGATCTTCATAAATGGTGACATTACCATCAGCGTATGTCTTCTTCTTAAATATCCATTTATTCTCATTGGCTTGCCGATCATCGGACAAGTCCACCAAGGTCCATACTTTGTTCTCATACATGGATCTTATCTCGGATTTCATGTTTCCTAGCCATTTATTGGAATCCGGGCCCACCATTGCTTGTTCATAGTTCGTAGGTTCACTGTTGTCTAACAACATGACCTCCAAGATAGGATTGCCGTACCACTCAGGGGTGGTACGAGTCCTTGTCGACCTACGAGGCTCGGTAGTAACTTGATCTAAAGCTTCATGATCATCATCATTAGCTTCCTCTTCACTTGGTGCAGGCGCCATAGAAACATCTTTCTGCGTCGTGCTACTTTCCAACTGAAGTGACGGTTCAATAACCTCATCAAGTTCTACCTTCCTCCCACTCAATTCTTTCGAGAGAAACTCCTTCTCTAGAAAGGATCCATTCTTGGCAACAAAGACCTTGCCTTCGGATCTGAGATAGAAGGTGTACCCAACTGTTTCCTTAGGGTATCCTATGAAGACACACTTGTCCGCTTTGGGTTCGAGCTTATCAGGCCGAAGCCTTTTCACATAAGCGTCGCAGCCCCAAACCTTAAGAAACGACAACTTAGGTTTCTTGCCAAACCATAATTCATACGGTGTTGTCTCAACGGATTTAGATGGTGCCCTATTTAAAGTGAATGTAGTTGTCTCTAATGCATAACCCCAAAATGATAGTGGTAGATCGGCAAGAGACATCATAGAACGCACCATATCCAATAAGGTACGATTACGACATTCGGACACACCATTACACGGTGGTGTTCCAGGTGGCGTCAACTGTGAAACAATTCCACATTGTCTTAAGTGATTGCCAAACTCATAACTCAAATATTCTCCCCTTCGATCGGATCATAGGAATTTAATTTTCTTTTTATGATGATTCTCAACTTCACTCTGAAATTGCTTGAACTTTTGAAACATTTTAGACTTATGCTTCATTAAGTAAACATACCCATATCTACTCAAATCATCGGTGAAGGTGAGGAAATAACGATACCCACCGCGCGCATCAACACTCATCAGACCGCACACATCAGCATGTATGATTTCCAACAAGTCACTTGCCTGTTCCATTATTCCGGAAAACGGGGTTTTAGTCATCTTGCCCATGAGGCATGGTTCGCATGTGTCAAGTGATTCAAAATCAAGTGACTTCAAAAGTCCATCAGCATGGAGTTTCTTCATGCGCTTTGTACCAATATGACCTAAGCGGCAGTGCCACAAGAAAGTGGTACTATCATTATCAACTCTACATCTTTTGGCATCAATGTTATGAACATGTGTATCACTACGATCGAGATTCAATAAACCATTCACATTGGGTGCATGACCGTAGAAGGTATTATTTATGTAAACAGAATAACCATTATTCTTCGATTTAAATGAATAATTGTATTGCAATAAACACGATCTAATCATGTTCATGCACAACGCAGACACCAAATAACATTTATCTAGGTTCAACACTAATCTGGAAGGTAGAGGGAGCGTGTGATGGTGATTGCCCATAAGTATAGGGGATCGCAACAATTTTCGAGGGTAGAGTATTCAACCCAATTTTATAGATTCGACACAAGGGGAGCCAAAGAATATTTGCAAGTATTAGCAGTTGAGTTGTCAATTCAGCCACACCTGGAGATTAAATATCTGCAACAAAGTGATCAGTAGCATAGTAATATGATAATTTTGGTGGCAGTGGTAACAGTAGTAGTAACAGTAACAGTGTAGCAATAGTTTTGTAGCAAGTGCAACAGTACCAATAGCAATAGTAACTTAGCAAGAGCAATATATGAAAAACTCGTAGGCATTGGATCGGTGAATTCGTTGGATGATATTCATCATATAACAGCCATAACCTAGGGCGATACAAAACTAGCTCCAGTTCATAAATATAATGTAGGCATGTATTCCGTAAATAGTCATACGTGCTTATGGAAAGAACTTGCATGACATCTTTTGTCCTACTCTCCCGTGGTAGTGGGGTCCATAAGGAAACTAAGGGATATTAAGGCCTCCTTTTAATAGAGAACCGGAACAAAGCATTATCACATAGTGAATACATGAACTCCTCAAAATAGGTCATCACCGGAAAGTATCCCGACTATTGTCACTCCGGGGTTTGCGGATCATAACACGTAGCAGGTGCATATAACTTGCAAGATCGGATCTAGAACATAGATATAATGGTGAAAACATAAATGGTTTAGATCTTTAATCATGGCACCCGGGCCCAAAGTGACAAGCATTAAGCATGGCAAAGTCATAGCAACATCAATCTGAGAACATAATGGATACTAGGGATCAAGCCCTAACAAAACTAGCTCGATTACATGATGAATCTCATCCAACTCTCTCACCAACCAGCTAGCCTATGAAGTAATTACCCACTCCCGGTGGGGAGCATCATGGAATTGGCAATGGAGAAGGGTTGGTGATGACGAAGATCGAAGACCCCCCTCTCCGGAGCCCCAAACGGACTCCAGATCTGGCCTCCCAATGAAGAACAAGAGGCGCCAGCGGCTCCATCTCGTGAAACATGATA
The DNA here is from genome assembly GCA_011799875.1 of Thinopyrum elongatum. Classification (NCBI taxonomy): domain Eukaryota; kingdom Viridiplantae; phylum Streptophyta; class Magnoliopsida; order Poales; family Poaceae; genus Thinopyrum; species Thinopyrum elongatum. The sequence continues at coordinate 512,266,797 of CM022301.1, read as the reverse complement.
ATTCTTTCTCCCTGATTTTTTTCTCCAAAAATAGGATTTTATAGCGTTGGAGTCAGGGTCTGCGGGGCCACCAGGTGGGCACAACCCACCTGGGCGCGCCTGGAGGGGGGGCGCACCCTGGTGGGTTGTGCTCACCCAGGGCCCCCGCCTTCGGTGGTTCCTGGCTCCAGTATTTTTCTTTTATTGTATAAAAATTCTCCAAAAAGTTTTGTTCCATTCCGAGAACTTTTATTTCTGCACAAAAAACAACACCATGGTAGTTCTGCTGAAAACGTCATCAGTCCGGGTTAGTTTCATTCAAATCATGCAAATTAGTGTCCAAAACAAGAGCAAAAGCGTTAAGAAAAGTAGATACGATGGAGACATATCAAATCCCCCAAGCAATTCAGTTGATAAACTGAAAGTGAAAAGAAAAACTTTTACAAACTCTTTTGTTATTGTTTACATAAATAAGCTTAAGTAGCACCCAGGTATTTAGCAAAGATTATGACTAACCATGTCGACAATAACTCTTAAAAAATTATATTAACTCATATCAATGGCATAAGCAACTAGCGAGCAATAATAAGATATCTCAATTGACAACACTTTGTCAAAACAACCATGATATAATATGACAACAATGGTATTTCGCTAGCCCTTTCTGAGACCGCAAAACTTAAATGCAGAGCACCTCCAAAGTTCAAGCAGCGACTAAACATTGTAATTCATGGTAGAAAAGATGCAGTCATGATATATTCAACATTAACTATACACAATGCATGAGGATGACAATAGTGCTCTCAGGTCTGGCGCTTGTTTGAGAAGGTGATGACTCAACATAAAATTAAATAGATAGTCCCTTCGCAGAGGGAAGCAGGGATTTGCAGAGGTGCCAGAGCTTGAAGCTTAAATCAGAGATAAATGAAATTTTGGGAAATGCACCCTTCCTATTCACATCACGACCAAAAGTTATCAATATCTTCCATGCTAAACACATTAGTGGCGGTTCCCAAGCGATAAAAGTAAAGGTTTACTCCCCCTCCACCAACAAACACACTCCATGGCTAGCCGAATCCACGGGTACCGTCCATACCAACATCATTCCCGGGGGAGTTTTGTTTAATTATTTGCAATTTTTTATTTCGGACTGTGAATCCCTATTACCGCCCCTCTCGTGCAAGGACGAGGAATAAACACTCATCATGAGAATAACCCGCTTAGCATGGAAGATACCGACTACCCCCTGTCGCTGTATGAACAATCCAGGCACACAAAAACGGATGCACTACTAGAAAAAAGGCTGTTAGTGGCGCACCAGTTTTTGCTATTAATGGCGCACTATAGGTGCGCCACTATTAACACGCCACTAGTAACAAATAGTAATGGCGCACCTCTGGTGCGCCATTAGTATCCCAGATAATAGTGGCGCACCACATAGTGCGCCATTACTATGTCCAACAGTGCGCCATTACTATGCCTCCTAGGGGGCCATATTTACCTTCACGTATGCCCCCAAGTGCGCCATTACTATGCCCCATAATGCGCCACTGGTATTTAGCCTTGGTGCGCCACTAATGCTCTATATGGTGCGCCACAACTGGGGGCCATATTTGCCTTCACCTATGCCCCAAGTGCGCCATTACTATGCCCGATAATGCGCCACTGGTATTTATCTTGGTGCGCCACTAATTCTCAATATGGTGCGCCACTACTATGAATATTAGGAATTATTATTTTTTGCTTTTCTGGTATTTGCACAGGTTACAAAATACGTTACAACACAGAATATAAACATCACACAATAGAATTCATCATATTAGTCTCCAAATTCAAAATAGCGAACAAAGTTCAAACATTAGCCAAGTTTTGGTCTCGAGACATTAGCAAAGTTCATCATATTAGCCGAGTTTGTCGTCACATTACAAAGTCGATATCGATCATCTAAACTACCATCACATAGAAGAGAGCTGCGGTTATGATGAGCATCATCGCGATGAAACTAGTCTTCATCTGGTTCCTCCTCCGCTCCCTCCTCTCTCCCGCTAGATAGCGCGCGTATCTAGCTTCCGCCTCCGCCCTAGTGGTGTACCCTTTGTAACTGTTACCGCTGAAACGGTGAACCTGTCTCTGACACTCCTCCCAGTCGTCGTAGACTCCGGGAACCTTACCCTTGTACACGACATACGATGGCATCTCTATGCACTAGACAAACAAAACATTAGTAGCAATTCACAGATAATATATAAGCAATATATAAGTATGCAACAAAAGGATCGGAAGAGAAAAGCAACACATTAATAGCACGATTCATGGTCCTACTAATAAATAGCATCGATTACATATAAGTTGAACGACTGTCCAAACCAAAGAGACATACAAGTTCATTAAAGTTTAATTACAACATGAGCTAATCGATATTTCAGAACTACATAGCATCAATACTTTCGACTCGACTAAGGGACCGGAGCGTGGATGAAGCTGCCGTCTTTCGTGATGGTCATGAATGTGCGGTCGTTGTCATCCTGCATTTGTAGCATTGTTTCTATTTCACTGTTGGACGGTTGATATTTTAGGTAGAACTGCCCCGAGGTATGAAGGACATCTTGATAGATGATTTCCGCAAACTCCGACTGGATGCGAAAGAATTCTTGTCTGATGTCCTCGTCCTGGATTGCCGACAAGCGTGCGGCCCAATCTTTGAGATTATTTGGTAGCATAAGGTGATTATGGTCCCGTACGATCGCCCGCATGTGATGGAGGGCGTAGTAGGCATCCTTCTGACTGCCAGGCGGCTACTTGACGCAGGGGAACGTCGTTACGTGGGTGAACACATGCTTGCCATACCTACAAATTGGCCTCCTGAAGGTGCCTCCAGATTTGGCGTAGCCGGGGAGAGCATCATCAAGAACTTTCTTCATATTTGTGTAGTCTTTCTTCGACTGACGGTCCGAGTCGAAATACGTGGCCATGGAATATTTCGGGCTTAAGAGGATGAGTGTGCAATGTGTGTCACTGCACAAAACACGAAATGTTAGAAAAAAAAAGAATGATCGAAATCTAAGAAATCATATGTTACGGGGCGGTGAGGGGATGACTTACTCGGAAAAGTAAGGCACGAGGAAGTTATCCTTATCTGGGTTCGCCAGAATGACGCCTTCGAGGTATGAACTTGCGACTTGCCGGTCCCCAGCGCTGCCCAAGATCTTGGCACGCATGTAGAAGGGGTCGACTATCACGATGTTCGGGGTCTTGTCTCTAATGATCCGCATCTCCATACTGAGCGAAAATAGCCAAATGAAGGTGTAGTGCAGCGGATGAAGGTTAAACATAGCGAAGATGTCATCAAACCGCAGGACGATCATACGCCCGATGGTGCTATCGACAAAGCCCTTGCCCTCTGGCACCTTGGCCACGAAAACCGGGTATGCCACATCATTCTCGGAGAGACGCCGCTTCTCCATAGAAAGAACACTGTCATGCAGACTCCGCATAGCACCGGTTGCAGCATTGAGCAGATTAGTTGGTACCATCGGCCTACCCGCCACATGCACCCTCCTCGAGATATCCTTAGGTATTGGTGGCCCGTCCTGAGCACGGATCGTACTCGGTGCCGGCTGGCTCGCACCGTTGTTATTGTTTCTTTTCCGCCCCTTCTACTTCTTCTGCTGTAATGGGATCGAGTTCTGCTCAGAGACCACCTTCTTGAGTGTGTTGGGGCTGATAATATTTCGCACCTCGGCTATTTGAGTCTCGGTGAAGGAGGCAGCTGGAGGCGTCTCCTGAGAACTGAACGCCAGACGACGCCTGTTGCAATTGGGTTTCTCCGTGGTACCAGCTAGATCGCGATCGTCTTTTGCAGGGTTGGGTTCTTGAGAAGGAGGCCCCAAGAATTCATCACCGTACCCATGTTCGTTGAAGTACTTATCGACGTTGGAAAATGTACCGTCGTCGTCGTCCAAATCCTGTGCCATATGCATGTCCGGATCAGCTGACGGCGGTAGCGTTGCGGCGGTCTTGCCATGGCTTGGCGCCGACACGACTGGCGTTGTTGTCTGTGGGTTGCTCTCCCCCGCCCCCAAACGAATCTGACTCTTCGGCCAAAGCATGGACCAGCTTAAGCAGGCGCTGAGGGTCATCACATCATCTTCGTCGGCCCCAGGGGGTCGAAACAGAGGTAACAAGTCGTCGCAGCCCCGCAGCACCCGAACCAGTTGAACCCTATACACGGTGGGTGGCATCGGATTACCATGGAACACGCGGTTGCCCGGTTGAATGATTTTGGCCTTGGCGACATCGATCAACTCGCCATCCACGAAGTTCAGGAGAGTGCATGGAATGTCGGCGGCGCCCTGCGAAAACATGTAGGGCGTCAGGGATGCCCAGTCAAAGGCAAGGAGATGAAGTCATCGGCCGAGGCTTAGTTACCATGATGGCGTCGAGCTCGGCTAATGTCGAGGCACCGCCAACGGCGGGCATGCAAGTGACGGAGGGGCCGCTTGCTGCCGAGGTGCCGGCCGGCGTATTCTTCCCACATCCGGGTGCATTAAGCTCCAATGCCGGTGCCGACGCCGGAGACACCAATGCCGCCTCCGCTGGAGACACCAATGCCGGCGCGTTGTGCGAGTTTCTGCCCATGAAGCTGGGAATCAGGGGCGGCCCCTGTTGGCCGCCCACAATCCACGCCTGCAGCCCCTCAAGCAAGGTAGGCATAATGGCGGTGATCGTCACTCCCAGTTGGTCTCGCACTTGCTCTTGGACTATCTCCGGAATCCGCGCCACTTGTGCCTTGAGTTCCTTAACCTCGCGCTCCTGGCTTTCCGAGCTGGTCTTTCTCTCCTTTCGCCCAGCCTTATAGTATTCTGACCATTTCGTGGACAAGCCTTTGCCGGCCACACGACCAGCTGACGACGGCTTACTGAACTTATCCTTTAGTTTCATTACGTTCAACGCCCTATTTAAAGTGGTGTCCCAAGGGGCAGACGGGGAGCTCTGAGACCCCGCGCTACTGCTTTCAGTTTCCTGCGGAAGGAGCGTGAAACATTTAGAAATTTGGCTTCATTAATTAGAATGCAACCATCTGGAGCTAATTACGCGGGGGTGTATTCCTTACCAGAACAAGCTCAAGCGCCTTCACCTTCGGATCCGTGGTAAGCTCCTTTGTTACCGGGTCCACCTTGTACCAGGCCCTGACATAGTTCCTGGTCTACTTTTCATGGTATTTATCGAAGAGGGGCGGTAGGCCTTGCTCGGCACGCTCCGCGTCCTCCTTGTCACATATAGGTTCCGCCACTCTGTAATCGCCGGGACCGAGTTTGTGGACCCCTAAGTTCAAGTCCCGCATATCTTTCCCCCACTGACTTGATTCCGCGGATGCATTGCTCTCGCACTTGATCTTGAACTCCAGGTAGTCAGCTTTGCTGATCGAAGGATTTGTCTCCTTGATCTTCTCATAACTATCACCACTTAGAATCCTTTTCTTCACCGCGGCTCTCCAAGTAGCCAGGGCCGTGCTCATCTTCGTGAGGGCGGCACTGTTCACTTTATTCCCTGAGAGGTGTGTGTTTGCGAAGTCATCGGGGAACTTGTATCGTTCGTGCAGCTTCGTGAAGAGGAGGTTGCGCAAATTCCCTCGGTCACGATGCCTTAGGTTCTCGGTGTTGATCGAGACGGTGCTCCGGAGAATGCACCCGAGTTGTCCTGCGTACCCACTGACTAATTCTTTGGGCGCTGTTGGATGCCCACTGGAGGACACTTCAGTAAATTCCTCCTTGACAGTGCCGAGCACGTTCGGGCGTCGGTCCTTCCGTTGCCTCTTCGGTTGGCTGCCATCTGTGCGTGCGCTGCCATCATCAGTGGTGGCATCCCCGGCGGCACCATCAGTGGTGTCATCCCCGACGCCACTAGGGGTTGTGTAGTCTGGATCGGTGTCTTCCGCGGCGTCCTCATAGCGGCGAGGTTCTTCCTCCATCTCCTGGGACAGCTCCCAGAATGACTTGCCCGAACCGCCGGCCTCATCGTTGTCGGCCATGTTCACTCTAAATAGGAAAAAAGGCTAGAATGATTAATTGTAAGACGATGGCGAAAGCATTTTGCCACGTACGCAAGTGAGGACGCCTAGGTGTTCATCACATTGCTGAGCCAACAGCGGCTGGGTAATAACAAGGTCGAAACCAGGGGCCATGTACTAGTTAAACTAAGCAAAAACTGTGTTTGTATTCAGACGTCGACATGAATCGGGCACCTTCTAGGTCAAGAAAATTGGGCATGACCTTTGCTAATTTTCTTGACCTAGGAGTGCCCCATTCTCAACCGAAACGGAAATTAATCAACATTTCAGGAGAAAGGGGTAACTATTTATCTTTGATCTACTGTCAACAGCACATCCGATTGTCAATTCTGCATGGGCTCCCCAAATTAGTTGCAGTGAAACTGTTCCGTTCATCTACTTTGCCAAATGAGATATCCAAGTGTTATGCATAGCTAAAAGGTTAAAGCATGACAGAATTCATCATTTCAGAATAATGCATTTCAAAGCCACATAAATAACCAACTACAGTTTGAGAGGAACTACGTCTGCCAAGGAAGCTCATGGAATAGATCAGCAAATTTATAATCCATTTCAGAATATAACCATGACAAAGTAAACATCACATGTGTTCGCTATTCTTAATAGGAAAAAAAAGTAGTTGTTGCATCTATGCCTCTTTGCTAATTGCCATCTGCATACAGAAATTATAGTTCTCTCGAGAAATACCTAACTTAGATCTAGCATCAGGTAGAGAACTTACACAAGCATGCCTCATAGTCATCAAAACTATCACTATATGCACATATAGATACCAAGGTTGTAAGTATGTATGAAAAGGTAGGAAATCTGAACCACTGTGCTTGCTGAAACGGCACTACAGTGAGACGATAGTCTTCAGGGAAGAACCTTCACATTTTAGATGGATGAAACCATACACCTATCCATCGACGAGGTGGGTGAGGGTCCCACCCCTGTACAACTGTAGGCAGGTTCTAGTAGTTCTAATGGTTTTACTGTGATTTTTCCCTTGTGGCTTTTGGGGTCGATCCCCTTCTAGCTGGCGCCAGTTCTTGCCCAGCGCTGTGTATCCCCAACAGTTTCAAGCAGGGAGAAGCAAGTGGACCAATGCTTCCGGGCAGCGGTGGATTTGAGCAGGGAGATTGGGGAAGGGGCGGCGCCGGAAACCAAATCGAAACCATGGAAAACGCCGGGATGGAGGAGATTCGGCCGATTCCGGTGAGGATAAGGGATGCAATCCAGGAGGAGGGGGTGGTACGTACCAGGGAGGGATGGAGGCAAGGAAGGGGATGAATCTGCCTGCCCTGCCATGCCCTGCAGGGGGGTCTGTCTCTTCTTCTTCTGGGATATGTAGGAGCGAGCGAGCGAGCAATCTGGGAAGGGGAGGAGATAAAAATAGGTGAGGGAGGGGGTGGGTGGGGGCGGCGGAGCCCGGCCGGGAGCGAGGTCGCCGGTGGGTGGGGGTGGCGGCGGTGGGGGAGGGAGAGGAAGAATGGAAATGAGGGTGAGGGGGCGGCTGGGTCTTGGATATTACTGGGGGAGGGTTAGCAATGGCGCACCTTTTAGGTGTGCGCCATAAAAAGTGGTATATCAATGGCGCACCTTTTAGGGGAGCGCCGTAAACACCGTGATAGCAATGGCGCACCTTCTCCTGGTGCGCCATTACTAACTTTTTTTTATTTTTTTGGATTTTTAGTTGCATGTAATAATTTAAGATTTGAGATAAAAGAAAAGGAAAATGCAAATGGAGTGATAAAACCATTGTGCAAATATTTAGAATTAGATGACATGGTTGAAATCAAGTGATACATGTAATAATTTAGTTGCATGTAATAATTGAGCTTGCCACTGACACACACACACGCGGCCGACACGTCGTGATTCGATCTTAGCTATCTTTTCACAATCTTCTTGCCCTTCTTTTTCGCAAATGGAGTTCTTCTCTTGAACGGACGTCCTTTAGGTAGGGTGGTCCTGCTTCTTCTTGTGGTGTATGGTACTTCATCGTCGTTGTCATCTTCCATCTTCGGGTTGCCGTACTTGTCAAAGTCTTGCTCATTGGCGACTCCATCCATTCCGATGATGTTCCTTTTGCCTCTCCTCATGACAACACGACTGGGCTTTGACGGGTCGGTAATGAAGAAGCATTGGTCCAATTGGGAAGCCAGTACCCATGGCTCATTTTTCGCGGTGACGTTTGCGCCTGCGGTCTTGGATTTGGCTTCGGGTATAACCATGGTGGTGAAATACCGGTCTTCTTTTAGGACGCTCTTGGCCCATCTGACACGGAACATCGGGACCTTCTCTCCAGCGTAGCTCAGCTCCCAGATCTCCTCAATCCTTCCGTAGTATCTGTCCTTGTCGTTACCAGTGTAGGATTCCATCGTTACCCCAGAGTTCTGATAATCGCTCTTCATGTCCTTTTCCTCGGTGTAGAATGTGTAGCCGTTGATATCGTACGCCTCATAGGTCATCAGATTGTGCTCAGCGCCCTGTGACAAGGCGAATATGAGTTTTTCTTCCGCGGAAGAATCCTCATGTAAAGGGTACGACATAAGCTTCTCCTTGAACCAACGCGTGAAACATGAGTTGTGCTCTTTGATTATATCTCCGTCCGTCCTCTGTTGGCCTCGGTCATTGTACATCTTCTCAATAAAGGTTTTGTGCTCTACCACCCAAGGATCGACCACGTCTATGTGTTGTAGCGCGACTAGGTTTGCTCTTTCAAAGTCGGCGAGTCGACCTTGAAGTCGACATGCATTTCGCGGCGACCCTCGCGGTGACCCCATCCAGCGAGCCTGCCGAGGTGCCTGTTGATGGGCAGACCAACGGGGTTCTCGATGCCTAGATAATTCGTGCAATAGGAGATGCACTCTTCGGTCAGAAAGCCCTTGGCTATGCTTCCATCTAGACGTGCCCTGTTGCGAACGTATCCTTTGATGACACCATTCATCCTTTCGAACGGCATCATGCTGTGCAGGAACGTCGGCCCGAGTTGGATGATATCCTCCACGATATGGACCAGCAGATGCACCATAACATCGAAGAATGCGGGCGGGAAGTAGATCTCAAGCTTGCATAGTATCACCACGATCTCTTCCTGTAGCCTTCTGAGTTGCCTCACGCCCACCGACTTCCAAGAGATGACGTTGAAAAAGTTGCATAGGCCATATAGCGTTTCACGGACGTGCGCGTCCATGATCCCACGGATTGCAACTGGAAGTATCTGCGTCATCAGCACGTGACAGTCGTGAGACTTCATCCCGCTGAACTTCTGCTTCGCTGAGTCTAGGTATCTGCTTATCTTCCCCGCGTAACCGTAAGGAAGTTTTACTCCTACGAGGCAGGTGAAAAACTGCTCGATCTCCTCCTGACTTAGAGTGAAGCACGCGGGAGGGCAGTCATATTCGATCTTCTTGGCCTTTTTGCCTTTGCAACGACTTTCCGTGTCCTTCGCCTCATCATCATCATCATCATCATTAGGGCGTTTTGCGTGAAGCTCCTCCCTGATGCCCATTGATTGCAAGTCTGCCCTTGCTTTCGGCCCATCTTTGGTCCTCTCTAGCATGTTGAGCAGGGTACCAAGCAGACTCTCGCACACGTTCTTCGTGATATGCAAGACATCAAGGCTGTGAGGCACACGGAGGATCTTCCAGTATGGCAAGTCCTAGAAAATAGACCTCGTTTTCCATACCTTCAGCAGCGGCTCTGGCACCTTTCGCTTCTTTCCCAACGGTGGGCACTCTTTCCAATTTTTCAACAGCTCGTCTATTTCCTTGCCGCTCCTCGTACGCGGGCGTCTTTGGGGTTCGGTTTCACCATCGAACAGATCCTTGCGTTTTCTCCATGTGTCATCGTCGCGAAGCCACCTTCGATGTCCCATGAACACGGTTTTCAAAGACCCGGGATCTCTATCTAGCTGGCGATACATTGTGTCGTCCATGCACCCGACGCATGCACAAAATCCATGGACCACCTGCCCCGCGACATATCCGTAACCGAGATAGTCGTGCACCGTCGTGAGCAGTGCGGCTCTCATAGGGAAATATTCTTTCGCTGCGGCGTCCCACGTATTGGCTGGCATTTTCCACAGCGTGTCTAGCTCCTCTTTCAGCAGCCCCAGATATAGATTGATGCCGTTCCCTAGTTGTTTCGGCCCTTCAATTAGCATACTCATGTGAATGTACTTCCTCTTCATGCTCATCCAGGGGGGAAGGTTGTACATCCACACAAACACAGGCCAGGTGCTATGTGTGCTTCTCTGGCTGCCAAACGGATTGACTCCATCGGTGCTCGCACCCAGCACAATGTTCCTTGGATCGTCCCCAAATTCTGGGTGTTCGAAGTTCAACGCTTGCCACTGGCTCGCATCCTTAGGGTGACTCAGCATCTTGTCTTTTTTATTTATCTCCGGATCATTTCTGTCATCTTCTCGCTTCTTCTCCTCCCTATCCGCGTGCCAATGCAGGAGCTTTGCTAGCTTAGGGTCCGCGAAATATCGCTGCAGATGAGGAGTGATCGGAAAGTACCACACCACTTTTCGAGGAGCTTTCTTCCTCTTCTTGTATCGAGTGACGCCGCACACCGGACATATGGTAGACTCCGCGTGCTCGTCCCGATAAATGATGCAATCATTCATGCAGACATGGTATTTCACGTGCGGTAAATCCAGAGGACACACGGTTTTCTTCGCCTCCTCGAAACTGGTTGGGCACTTGTTCCCCTTGGGAAGACGTTCGTGCCAGAATGACATGTTCTCGTCGAAGCATGCGTCGGTCATTTTGTGTTTTACCTTCATCTCCAGAGCCATGAGCATTACTTTCAGGCGGGTATCCTCAGGCCTGCATCCTTCATACAATGGAGTAACCGCGTCTATCTCCAGTTGATCCAGCTTGGCTTTCTCTCGGGCGGCAGCTCTTGCGTTACCCGTCTGCTTGAGAAGCAACTCTTGAATATGAGGGTCCTGCACCCAGCCCATCGATGGTCCATCGTCGTCTGCTCCGGCATCTTCATCTTCATGATCATGCCCTTCATCTTGATCTTCCTCATCATCATGTCCGGCATCTTCTACATGATGACTGTGTCCTGCATCTACTTCGTGATCATGTCCTGGAGATTCTTCGTCTTCTCGCCCGCCCTCGCCGCTATTGTCTTGCTGCCCTTCCTTATTTCTTGCCCGGCCCCCATGGACGACTTCATAATCATCTTCATCACCTTGCCACCGATAGCCATCCATGAAACCACGCAAGAGCAGGTGGTCCCGCACCTGTCTGGAATCCGGGTCCATAAGGCTCTTCAGCTTGCATCTTCGACACGGACATCTTATCTCTGTCTCATTCTTTTGAAGCATCTCGGCCTTCGCGGAGCTCAAAAACCTATTCACAATGCCTTCGGTCATTGTGCGGACCATGGTCGCCTGCGGGGTAGAGCAAAACGATATTTTAGAACCAAAAAAAAATTGGCATGACTTTGCCTAAAAATAGGACCAAAAAGAATGCATAGTGCCAAATTCTCGCCGAAACGGAAATGAATCAACATTCCGGCAAAATATTGGCAACTATAGCATTTCAAATACCGGTACCTGCAAACACAAACATATGCAACACCACAAACATACGTATATCTAGGCCATAAAAAGTGTGTACGTTGTTGGAGGGAGAAAAAGTAGATCACTACTAGAAAAACGGCTATAGCTAATATAGACATTAGTGGCGCACTATGTATGTGGTGCACCACTGCCAAATAGCGCATAATATAGACATTAGTGGCGCACTACGTAGGTCTAGAACATAAAGAAAGCTTTCCCCTTACTTTCCTATCAAAAAAAGGAAATTTAACCACTTAATTTGGGTGAATCTATGGTGCAAATGAGGTGAGGAGGAGGAGGCAGCCGAGACCAAGCTTGGTAGAGGTGGAGAGAATGAAGTGGGGAAAGTGAGTGTGGTAGGTGGCTGTCAAAAATATCTAGCTTCTCTCAGGTTACCAATGGCGCACCTCCTAAGAATGCGCCATTGGTAACCAGGGTTACTAATGGCGCACCTGGTGTGTGGTGCGCAATTACTAGTTCTGAAAAAAAAATTAAAAAAAAATTGTTAGTAGTGGCGCACCGTGGGTGTGGTGCGCCACTGGTAAGTCTGGGGAGGGGGGTGTGCCCAGGAGAAACTTAGCGGTGGCACACCACACACAAGGTGCGCCATTAGTAATATAAACATTAGTGGCGCACCCATGTGTGGTAGTGCACCACTAATGTCTATATTAGCTATAGCCCTTTTTCTAGTAGTGATGTTTATTTGAAGTTTTAGAGGTGGCGCATGCAAATTTACTTAGGACAGCAGGGTAATTCCGCATATAGGTAGATATGGTGGACTCATCTGGAATAACTTGGGTTTTAGGATTTTGATGCACAAGCAGTATTCCCACTTAGTACAAGCGAAGGCTAGCAAATAGGTTGAGAAGCGGCCAGCTAGAGAGCGAAAACGGTCATGAACATGCATTTTGCATAATAAACATTGAATACTAGCATGAGTAGGATATGAACACCATGAACATAAATATCATAGAGGCTATGTTGGTTTTGATTCAACTACATGCATGAACATGTGCCAAGTCAAGCCACTTGAAACATTCAGAGGAGGATACCATATCATCATACTACATCACAATCATTTTAACACAATGTTGACATCCAATATAAATCATTAGCCACTCCTACATACTTAAGCATGGCATGAGAAACTATAATCTCTAATTGTCATTGCAAACATGTTTGATCATAATAAGCTGAATCATGGATACTAGGTTAAACATATTTACAAAAATAGAACAAATTGAGTTCATACCCGTTTCTCTCTGCCACAACCAGTTCGTCAAATATCGTCACTATTGCCTTTCACTTGCATGATCGAATGATATGAAAATGATAATAGTGCAAGAGTGCCGTGGACTAAGCTAGAATCTGCAAACATTTTATTCAAAAGGATAAGACAAGGTAATTTGGGCTCTTTGTTAGATCAACAATAATGCAAATGAGAGCCACTCAACATTTTCATCGTGGTCTTCTCCTCGGTAAGACTCAAATAAAATGAAAAGAAATTTAGAGGAACACAGTGAAATATTTTTGGAGTTTTTAGTTTTTCTTGAAGAAAGCAAATTAAAGAAAGAAAACAAAAACTAGAAAAACTATTTACACGGGAGAGCTCCCAACAAACAAAGAAAAAAAATCAAGAAATCTTTTTGGGTTTTCTTTTAATACGACAAATAAATAAGCTACAAAGAAAAACCAAAAAGAAGCAAGAAATATTTTTGGGTTTTCTCAAATGTCGTGGGAAACCACGGCCACCTATGGGGCCATGAGCCCCTTTTAGTTCGGTGGGGTGATGGGCATGTTGCATAAAGAGCGGAGAAGCGTAACACAGCACGGCAGAGATCACACAGGCAGTTTTTACCCAGGTTCGGGCCGCCGTGAGGCGTAAAACCCTACTCCTACTTTGGTGATTTATGGTGGATAATGGTGGAAAAGCGCAGCGCTCTTGCCCGGCAAGGTTGCCTCGGGGCGATAGTGGCTACGTGCGTATGAATGTGCGGGGGTCCGAATCCTTTCTACGGTTGCCATGGGCTTCCTTTTATAGATCAAGGGGTTACCACAGTGGCAAATCAGTCTTTACGTACTGATTAGATAGCAAACAGTGCTATCATACCTAACTCTGCAGGCTGACAGAGTGCATTAAATGCGCCGCTCAGTGTCACATCACAGCTTGCCCGACAGGCCCTGCCGGGCTGTTTTGCCAGCTTCGCGCCTACTTGCTTGACACATCTCAGGATGGGTGTCGCTTGGAGGTATTTTCCGTAGGAAGTGGCTACCATGTGGCAGTGAGCAGCCACTTAGGAGCTTAGGAGCTTGACACCACACTGATCGACGACGTGCGTCGCTGTGAGGTGGTGTGGTGGAGTGGTTTGCCTCCGTGAGCCCCGGCAGGCCTGCCGGGGCGATCTTGGAGGCTCGCTTCCGGGGTAACCCCAACCTTGCCAGGCTCGCCAACCCGGCAAGGGAGGTTCTTCTCGTAGTGGTATCTTGTCTCTCTGGCTAGTCTTGGTCTTCTTGATCTGCACTTTGATCCTTCAAAGAACTGACCCCTCATGCTTTGATCTGATCTTGGTGCTGTAACCTTGCTCTTGGGCCTGTGCACAGTCTGGGCAACGGAACCAGGTTTCGTTGCATCGACAGGAGCCCCCGGGCCTGTCCCGAATGCGCTGCTGGGCGTCGTTGGGGTAGGCCCTAACCAGTGCATAGGCAGGGGCGTAGAAGTGGCTGGCCCCTTGAGATCTTCTTTGCTTCTTCATTAACTTGAGCCCGGGCTAGTCTCTGGTTCTTCCGTGCGTCGCGTAACGCCAATCGCGGTGGGGCCACTCTTGTAATGGCCCGTGAATGACTTTAATGCACGGGCGAGTAACTGCCAATTCACTCTTCCCACCACGCCCTTATCCTTAGCCACGTATGCTGCATGCACCAAGTGGGGTAGGTAACGGAGGCGCGTGGTGCGGGAGAGCATTAAGGCAGGGGCCCAGTCTTCTTGGATTGGTGGAGGAGGGCGGCGATTACCCGTAGAGGGATCAGCTCTCTTCCCCGACCCGCCTATAAAAGGAGGGGCGGGGGAGGAGCGGAGGCATCCATCCTCACATCCCTTCTCCTCCATCCTCTGCTTTTTGCTGGTCATGCCGAAGGGGAGAGCCCGGGGCAAGGCCCTGGGCCATAGCTTGAGTTTGGCGATGTCGAATGCTCATGATGATGTTTGGGGAGTGAGTCTGGTTCAGGCCTTTAGTAGGCGTGGTGGGCAAGCCGTCCGTGGTGCAGGAGATATCAAGCTTCCCCATTATGAGGAAATGCTTGCCTCCTTTGTCTTGGACGGCCATCTGGTGGGGGGTGTTGGATCTTGTTGGGAGTCATTGCGGCTCCCCTGCCTGACGACCAGGCTCTTGGAGCCTCCAACGCCCGTCCCGGATGTAGTGTTCGGGATCGTTGGTAATCCTAGCACTGCTCCTTCCAGCGGAACAGGGGCCGATGCTGAAGAAGGGGGCGCCTTCCTGCTCGCCAAGGCGGGGGGTGGTGCTCCACGAGCGCCCTGGCCGTCTTGGCTGTCGGCCGCTATTCCGAGGAATGCGATGGCCTGGGGTCTGGTGTCTCCCCGGAGTGGCGGTGATGGAGAGAAAACGAGGGAAGACGGAGAAGGCGGGTGGCAGGGCGTCAAGTCGGAGTACGATTGTCGTGGGAAACCACGGCCACCTATGGGACCAAGGGTCCCTTCCTGGTTCGGCGGGAGGATGGCACGTTGCACAAAGAGCAGAGGAGCGTGGAACAGCACGGCAGAGATCACGCGGGCAGTCTTTACCCAGGTTCGGGCCGCCGTGAGGCATAAAACCCTACTCCTGCTTTGGTGGATTGATGGTGGAAAAATGGTGGTGAGCACAGCACGCTTGCCTGGCAGGGTTTACCTCTGGGCGAGGGTGGCTACATGCGTATGAGTGTGTGAGGGTGTGGCCTAGCCACCAACTGACCAACCCCTTCTACGGTTGCCTTGGGCCTTCTTTTATAGATCAAGGGGTCACCACAGTGGCAAATTAGTCATTATGCACTGATTAGATAGCAAACAGTGCTATCATACCCAACTCTACAGGCTGATAGAGCGCATTAAATGCGCCGCTCAATGTCACATCTCCGCTCGCCCGGCAGGCCCTGCCGGGCTATTTTGCCAGCTTCGTGCTTGCTCGCTTGACACGTCTCAGGATGGGTGTCGCTTGGAGGTATCTTCCGTACGAAGTGGCTGCCATGTTGCGAATAGCAGCCACTTATTCACTTTGGAGCTTGACACCGCACTGATCGACGACGTGCGTCGTGATGAGGTGGTGTGGTGGAGTGGTTCTGCCTCCGCGAGCCCCGGCAGGCCCGCTGGGATGACCCGAAGGCTTGCTTCCGGGGGTAACCCCACCCTTGCCAGGCCCGCCTGCCCGGCAAGGGAGTTTTTTCCCTTAGCTATATCTTGCATCTCTGGCTAGTCTTGATCCTCTAGAGAACTGATCCCTTGCGTTCCAATTTGACCTTTGTGCTATGATCTTGTTCTCGTGCCTATGCACAGTCTAGGTAATGGACCCAGGGTTTGTTGCACCGACAGAAGCCCCTAGGCCTGGCCTGAACGCGCTGCCGGGCGTCGTCGGGGTAGGCCCTAACCAGTGCACAGGCAGGGGCGTGGAAGTGGCTGGCCCCTTTGAGATCTTCATTGCTTCTTCATTAACTTGAGTCCAGGTCAGTTTCCGGTTTTCCCGCGTGTCGCGTAAAGCTAGTCGCGGTAGGGCCATTCTTGTGATGGCCCGTGAATGACTCTAACACACGGGGGAGTAACTGCCAATTCACTCTTCCCACCGCGCCCTTATCCTCAGCCACGCATGCTGCATGCATCGCGCGGGGTAGGTAACGGAGGCGCGTGGTGCAGGAGAGCATCAAAGCAGTGGCCCGGTCTTTTTGAATTGGTGGAGGAGGGCGGTGGTTACCCGTGGGGGAACCGGCTCCCTTCCCCGACCCGCCTATAAAAGGAGGGGCGGGGGAGGAGCGGAGTCATTCATCCTCGCACCCCTTATCCTCCATCTTCTGCTTCCTTCTGGTTATGCTGAGAAGGAGAATCCGGGGCCAGGCCCTCGGCCCTAGCTTAGAGCTTTGCATGGGCCTTAGGGGGGTGCTCGGGTGGCGTGGTGATAGCACTGGAGGTGGCGACTCTGGTGCGCTCATCGCTGGGTCGCCCGTAGCTTCAATTCTAGTGAGAGGCGACATAAACGACACCACGCCGAGGCCCGTAATGGACACGGGGCGCGATAGTCGGTTGTGGCCCATTCCTCCTTCTCTCGCAGCGTCGGAGAGGGGTCGCATAATGGGTTTGCCATCAACAAAGGCAAACCTGACACCCCTGGGCACCGTCCGTTTGTCGTGTGGGAGGGCTGTTTGCTCCCATACATGTCTCCTGAATGTGCGGTGGTTTCTGATGTCAGGGCCGCCGGGGGCGACCATGCTCTCTGTGGGATTTCCCAGAGAGCATGGTGCCTGGTATGGCCGTTGTGCTGGGGTCTTCGAATGGCAGTGGTCTGGGAGGTGGTGGCAACCCACGACGCGTCAAGAATGGGGATGACCGTTCCGACGAGTCGTGGTTGCCGGTGACTCCGCCTCTCCCAGCTGGGCCTCCGGCAGTGCCACCATCCACGCCTGCCCTCCGGTTTCTTCCTCCCTGCTAGTGGACGGTGTCGTCCTGATCCTGGGGAGGCGCCGATCCCAGCCAGGCCTCCCCTCCACCTTCTTCGTCTCTTCCTGTAGTTTCGAAGAAGGAGAGAAAAAGACGAAGACATCACGACATTTTATCTTGTTTCAATCTTAAATTTATAGGCACTTGCCAAATTTTAGTTCAAATAATGTAATCTCTCGAGTCCATGTTTGTGTCCTGTAAGGTCTGTACTTGTTTGATCAACATATAAATGAAAAAGATGAACCTTGCCGGGGACTCATGCATGTATATGTCCATGCAGAGGTGGAGTGCCTCTTTATTGTTAAATAAACGAGTTTCCCCCGGCAGGCTATCCTGCCGGTACCCTCTATTTTGTTGCCGGAGAGTTAAGCCTACTCGGCACAAATTGTGACGAGGGACCAGCCCCCCGCCAATCTTTTTTTATCAAAGGCCACTGCGACCATCCTGACCGAAGCAGCATTCGAGTCAAGGGATGGGAGCACCTAAGTTTCAAAAAGCGGCGAGGTTTTCTTATGCACAAGTTTTTGCTTATAGAACACACATGGACAAGAGATAGAACTTATCTGTTTGGCTTGCCGAAGATCGCAGTGTTGGTTCATCTTCCCAGCTTCCCTTAGAAGCCAAGTTCTCGGCAGGAACCTGCAGTTATATGCAGATGGAAATGATACCAGATGCGATCTTATCTACATGAACATGCGATGCTCATGAAATGCTTATGCATGCATGCAACTTGTCGGGGGCCCCCCAGCGCTTCATTTATTTCTCTATTGCTCAGGGTCTGCACCTGGCTTTGTACAAGGGGTTACATGCAACTGAGGCAAGGCCTGTACAAAAGGGTGGCTGCCGGGCAGGGCCCGACAGCCGCGCCTTATGGGTAAAACTTACGGAGATGCTCAATATTCCATGAGTTTTGCAATTGAATGCCATCTCTGGTCTCCAGACGGACTGCGCCAGGTCTGGTGACTCGAACTACCCGGTAAGGGCCTTCCCACTTTGGCGTCAACTTGTTTGTACCCTTGGCGGACTGAACGCGCCTAAGGACAAGGTCGCCTTCCTCAAAACACCGGGCATGAACCCTGCGGCTGTGATAGCGACGCAGGGCTTGCTGATAGCGTGAAGCACGCGTAGTAGCCCGGAGACGGTTCTCCTCGAGAAGCACATCATTGTCATGCCGATGCTGATCTTGCGCTACTTCATCATAGGCAAGCACTCGAGGCGACCCGTAAATGAGTTTCGTGGGGATAACTGCTTCTGCCCAATAAACTAGGGAGAAGGAAATCTACCCGGTAGCTCGATTTGGTGTCGTTCTGAGGGACCAGAGAACTACCGGCAGCTCATCGATCCATCGCCTGCCGCACTTCTGCAGCGTATCAAATGTTCTCATCTTGAGTCCTCGCAACACTTCAGCATTCACCCTCTTAGCTTGTCCATTTCTTCTGGGATGTGCAACCGAGGCAAATGAGATCTTGCTTCCAAGGGCATGAACGTATTGCATGAAGGCACGGCTCGTGAACTGGGTGCTGTTGTTGGTGATGATCCGGGCAGGGACCCCGAAGCGGCACACCAATCCTTTCAAGAACTTGATAGCTGACTGAGCAGTCACCTTTCTCACGGCATCTACTTCAGGCCACTTTGTAAACTTGTCGATGGCAACAAAAAAGAATTCAAAGCCCCCGACAGGTCGGGGGAAAGGGCCGAGGATATCGAGCCCCCAGACCAAAAACGGCCATGATAAAGGGATTGTCTGAAGAGCTTTTGGAGGCAGATGGATGTTCTTGGAATGGAACTGGCAGGCTTCACACTCAGTGACTAGCTCGACCGCATCTTGGAGGGCTATGGGCCAATAGAATCCTTGCCGGAATGCTTTCCCAACTAATGCCCTTGATCCAATGTGGGAGCCGCACATGCCTTTGTGTATTTCTGCCAGCAGTTCCTTTCCTTCTTCCCGGCCGATGCACTTCAATTTCACACCATTGGGACTCCTTCTGTATAGAGTGTCATCGACAAACTGATACATACTGGCCCTCCGGGCTACTCTTTTTGCTTCCTCTTGCTCATCGGGAAGTTCTCCAGTTTGGAGGAAATGGACTATGTGCCTTGCCCAAGTTGGAGCCTGGGGCTTGGCAACAAGGACTAGCGGCACCTCCTCATCTGCGGGAGCGCGTTCCTCGATCGCGGGGACCAGTGGCCTGGCAGGAGGGCGCAGCCTGGCAATCGATGGGGAGTTGTTTCCGGCAGGGTCCCTACCAGGAGCCCCGGGGGGCTCTACCGGAAGAGGCTTACCAGAGTCCAACTTCCTTCACTTTCGGGCCATTGTTGCCGAGGATACGGAGGGATGAGTAAGATGGAGAACAAAAGTCCCTGGTTCCACAGGAAGTTTTTGTGTAACACACTTTAACAGATGATCAGCTATGCTGTTTTTCGCACGGGGTATGTGCTCTGTTTGCAATCCGTCAAAGCACTCCTCCAATCTTCTCACTTCCTCAACGTATGCCTCCATCAATGGACTTTGGTAATCCTTGTTGACTTGTCTCACCACAAGTTGTGAATCTCCTCGAATAATCGGCTTCTTGATTCCCAATTCTGTGGCAATCCTTAGCCCGACAAGGAGCCCTTCATACTCTGCTGTATTGTTGGTTGCTTCCTACCGGGGAAAATGATCTGGACGACGTACTTCAAGTGCTCCCCAGTGGGAGAAACAATAAGCACGCAAGCCCCTGCACCTTGTAAGGAGAATGCACCATCGAAATACGTAATCCATTCTTGGGGTGCTTCCTTGCTGGGGGTAACTATTTCCAGCACTTCTTCATCAGGGGTTGGCGTCCATTCTGCAATAAACTCTGCCAATGCCCTGCTCTGAATTGTTGATGCGCTCTCGAATTTCAGGCCAAAGCTGGATAACTCCAAAGCCCACTCCACTATTCTGCTGGTAGCCTCAGCGTTTTGGAGTATCCTTTGCAACGGAAAGCGGGTGACAACCGTGATCTCATGGGCTTGGAAGTAGTGGCGCAGTTTCCTTGAGTCCATAATGAGGCCAAAAATCAACTTTTGCACATCAGAATACCTCGATCTTGCCCCCTGTAACTGGGAACTGACGAAGTATACTGGGTGCTCCCCACTTTCTTCTTTGCCGCGTCCTTGGGTTTGCCCCTGCTACCGTGCTCTTCTTTGTCCTGATCCTCATCCGGTCCTGCCGGGCTTCTCTCACTCTCTGATTCCTCTACTTCCCGCTGTGCCACTAGAGCTGCACTGACCACTTGATTAGTTGCCGCTAAGTATAGTAGCAACGGCTCTTGTGGTTTGGGAGCAAACAAAGTGGGCACAGAGGACAAGTAGGCCTTCAAATCTTCTAATGCTGCGTCTGCTTCTGTGGTCCACTTCATGGGCCCTGCCTTCTTCAAAATTTCGAAGAATAGCAGGGTGAGCTCGGCAGACTTGGAGATGAATCTGCTAAGTGCGACAACGCACCCTGTCAGACGCCTCATATCTTTGACTGTCCTGGGTGCCTGGACCTGCTTGATAGCCTTGATCTTGTCGGGGTTGGCTTCGATCCCACGATGGGACACGAAGAACCCAAGTAGCTTGCCGGAGGGAACACCAAACACACACTTCTCCGGATTCAGCTTCAAGTTGATCTTGCGTAGATTGGCAAATGTCTCCTCCAAATCCTGGATGAGGGTTGATCTATCCTTGGTTTGACCACAATATCATCCATATAAGCCTCAATGTTTCTGTGCAGCTGTGGTTCGAAACCAATCTGGACTGCTCTTGCAAAAGTGGACCAGGCACTCTTTAATCCGAAAGGCATGCGCATGAAGCAGTACGTACCACATGGGGTGATTAATGAGGTCTTCTCTTCGTCTTCCTTGGACATGAAGATCTGATAATACCCAGAGTACGCATCCAGAAAGGAGAGCAAATCACAACCTGAGGTGGAGTCCACAATCTAGTCGATGCGCGGCAAGGGAAATGGGTCCTTCGGCAAGCCTTGTTGAGATCTGTGAAATCTATGCAAAGCCGCCACTTTCCGTTAGCCTTGCGTACGACCACTGGGTTTGCTAACTATGTCGGATGCAGTACTCCTCTGACCAGACCAGCTGCCTCAAGCTTCTTAATCTCCTCGGCAATGAACTGCTGCCTCTCCAAGGCCTGCTTTCGAACCTTCTGCTTGACGGGTCGGGCATGTGGGCAGACAGCAAGGTGGTGCTCGATTACCTCCCTGGGAACACTGGGGATATCAGATGGTTGCCAGGCAAACACATCAATATTCGCCCACAGGAAGGCAACGAGCGCGCTTTCCTATTTGTCATGATGCCGTGGGGGTGGCCCCTTCCATATGGCCAGCAGCGCGAGCCGTCGTCGTCGCCTGGGGAGGCCACGGCGGGCCAGCTCGCTGTGAGTCCCCAGCATTGGCGAAGCCAATCAGACTCTGGGTGGTGGCTCTCCATTCATCCATCTGATCGGCCGGCGGCGGAAACCTCAATAGCAGCTAGGCCTGCGCCATGGCCTCTGTAGCAGTGCTTGGCATTGGTGATGATGATGTAGATTGTACCGTCGCCCGGCTTCTGATGGTGCCGGCGGCGACTGCGGCGCGCCCTCGCTGCTGCGAACCAGCCGCTTGGATGGCATGGTGACGCGGTGAAGGCGCTTGAGGGCCAGTGGCTCCATTGGGCACAGTGGCTGGGTCAACCCGCTTCGAGGGAGGCACGCGTTCCGCGGTCGCGCCCATGGCAGGGGCGGCCGGAGGGTGGCGATGACCGGGTGCCACCACCGTGGTTGTGCCCCTCGGCGAGGGGAAGAGGTACAAACGGAATGACCCCATCGTTCGTACCTCGCGAAGCATGACCGCTGGGATGTTGCTCTCCTCCGGTGCCTCCCGCTCCTGCTTTAGCCATGGGGGAGGTGGTGACGACGCTGCCTACACCGACCGCGTCCCCCGTGGCATCCACATCCTCATGCGCCTCCGTATTCCCCGCGGCGTTGGCGGCCGCGGGCGGCGGGGCCTTCAAGGTGGATGGTTGAGCTGTGGCACCGGACTTCCTCTTGGGCGCCATAGTCGATGGAGCCATCGATGATGAAGATGGCGTTGAAGATGACGCGCTGCTCACGCCTTCAGGTTCACGCAAGTGATCCCCCTACCTAGCGTGCCAAAGATGTTGTGGGAAACCACGGCCACCTATGGGACCAAGGGTCCCATCCTAGTTCAGTGGGGGGATGACATGTTGCACAAAGAGCAGAGGAGCATGGAACAGCACAGCAGAGATTACGCGGGCAGTCTTTACCCAGGTTCGGGTCACCATGAGGCGTAAAACCCTACTCCTGCTTTGGTGGATTGATGGTGCAAAAATGGTGGTGAGCGCAGCACGCTTGCCCGGCAGGGTTTACCTCGGGGCGAGGGCGGCTACGTGCGTATGAGTGTGTGAGGGTGTGGCCTAGCCAACCAACTGACCAATCCCTTCTACGGTAGCCTTGGGCCTCCTTTTATAGATCAAGGGGCCACCACAGTGGCAAATCAGTCATTATGCACTGATTAGATAGCAAACAGTGCTATCATACCTAACTCTGCAGGCTGACAGAGCGCATTAAATGCGCCGCTCAACATCACATCTCAGCTCGCCTGGCAGGCCCTGCCGGGCTATTTTGCCAGCTTCGCGCCTGCTCGCTTGACACATCTCAGGACGGGTGTCGCTTGGAGGTATCTTCTGTAGGAAGTGGCTGCCATGTGGCGAATAGCAGCCACTTAATCACTTTGGAGCTTGACACCGCACTGATCGACGACGTGCGTCATGATGAGGTGGTGCGTTGGAGTGGTTCTGCCTCCGTGAGCCCCGGCAGGCCTGCCGGGACGACCCGAAGGCTTGCTTCCGGGGGTAGGCCCGCCTGCCCGGCAAGGGAGCTTTTTCCCTTAGCTATATCTTGCTTCTCTGGCTAGTCTTGATCCTTTGGAGAACTGATTCCTTGCGTTCCAATCTTACCTTGGTGCTGTGATCTTGTTCTCGTGCCTGTGCACAGTCTGGGCAACGGACCCAGGTTTTTTTGCACCAATAACGATGCCACCGACGCCTTGGTATCCTACTGGTGACCTGTTGTCTTGTCTTTCCGCTCTTCTCCTCCCTCCCCGGCATCATCATCACCAGTCTCTTCGGGTGATAGCCAGGAAGGGATGTTCCCTTGGTGCCTTCGCCCCCCTCCAGCAGTCTTCCAGCTGAGCTTTGGTGGTTTATCCCACCGGCGCTCGAGCTATGGCTTCTCGCTGGTCCTGGAGGTGGTGACTAGGGCACCACCGAGCTTCTCTTCGTGCCCCTCTTTCGCAGCCTCGCCACTCCCGATCTTGTCAGGCCGCGCCCAGCAGGCCATGACAGGACCGGAGTGGGCTTCTGCTTGGGCGCTCCCTGAGTCCTCTCCTCTTCCCATCGCAACACCTGGCGGAGGAAAAATGAAAAGAGGAGATTACGGGGCACTTATCTTTTTTTGATCTTAAATCTGTAGGCACTTGCCAAATTTTAGTTCAAATTATGTAATCTCTTAAATCCATGTTTGTGTCCTATAAGGTCTGTACTTGTTTGATCAGCATATTAATGCAAAAGATAAACCTTGTCGGGGACTCGTGCATGTATATGTCCATGCAGAGGTGGGATGCCTCTATATTTTTAAGTAAATGAGTTTCCCCCGACAGGCTATCCTGCCGGTACCCTCTGTTTTGTTGCCGGGGAGTTAGACCTACCGGGTACAAATCGTGAAGAGGGACCAGCCCCCTGCCAATCTTTTTTCATCAAAGGCCACTGCAACCATCCTGATCGAAGCAACGTTCGAGTCAAGAGATGGGAGCACCAAAGTTTCAAAAAGTGGCGAGGTTTTCTTATGCACAAGTATTTACTTACAGAATATGTATGGATAAGAGAAAGAACTTATCTGTTTGGCTTGCCGGAGATCGCAGTGTAGGCTCATCTTTCCATCTCCCATTGCAGACCAAGTCCTCGGCAGGAGCCTGCAATTTATGCAGATGAAAATGATGCCAGATGCAACCTTATCTACATGAACATGCGATGCTCATGAAATGCTTATGCATGCATGCAACTTGTCGGGGGTCCCCCATCGCTTCATTTATTTCTCTGTTGCTCAGGGTCTGCGTCTGGCTTTGTACAAGGGGTTACATGCAACTGAGGCAAGGCCTGTACAAAAGTGTGGCTGCCGAGCAGGGCCCGACAGCCCCGCCTTACGGGTAGAACTTGTGGAGATGCTCAATATTCCATGAGTTTTGCAATTGAATGCCATCTCCGGTCTCCAGATGGACTGCGCCAGGTCTGGTGACTCGTACTACCTAGTAAGGGAATTCCCACTTCGGCGTCAACTTGTTTGCAACCTTGGCGGACTGAACGTGCCTAACGACAAGGTCGCCTTCCTCAAAACACCAGGCATGAACCCTGCGGCTGTGATAGGGATGCAGGGCTTGCTGGTAGCGTGCGGCACGCGTAGCAGCCCGGAGATGGTTCTCCTCGAGAAGCACAGCGTCGTCACGCCGGTGCTGATCCTGCGCTACTTCATCATAGGCAAGCACTCGAGGGGACCCGTAAATGAGTTCCGTGGGGATAACTGCTTCTGCCCCATAGACTAGGGACAAGGGAGTCTGCCTGGTAGCTCGATTTGGTGTCGTTATGAGGGACCAAAGAACCACCGGCAGCTCGTCGATCCATCGCCTACCGCACTTCTACAGCTTATCAAATGTTCTCGTCTTGAGTCCTCGCAACACTTCAATGTTCGCCCTCTCGGCTTGTCCATTGCTTCTGGGATGTGCAACAAAGGCAAATGAGATCTTGCTTCCGAGTGCATGAACATATTGCATGAAGGCGCGGCTCATGAACTGGGTGCCGTTGTCGATGATGATCCGGGCAAGAACCCCGAAGCGGCACACCAATCCTTTCAAGAACTTGATAGCTGACTGAGCAGTCACCTTTCTCATGGCTTCTACTTTCGGCCACTTTGTAAACTTGTCGATGGCAACGAACAAGAATTCAAAGCCCTTGGCATCTCGGGGGAAAGGGCCGAGGATATCGAGCCCCCAGACCGAAAACGGCCATGACAAAGGATTGTCTAAAGAGCTTGTGCAGGCAGATGGATGTTCTTGGAATGGAACTGGCAGGCTTCACATTTGGTGACTAGCTCGACCGCATCTTGGAGGGCTATGGGCCAATAGAATCCTTGCCGGAATGCTTTCCCAACCAACGCCCTTGATCCAATGTGAGAGCCGCACATGCCTTTGTGTATTTCTGCCAGCAGTTCCTTTCCTTCTTCCCGGCAAATGCACTTCAATTTCACACCATTGGGCCTTCTTCTGTATAGTGTGTCATCGACAAACTGATACATACTGGCCCTCCGGGCTACTCTTTCAGCTTCTTCTTGCTCTTCGGGAAGTTCTCCGGTTTGGAGGAAGTGGACAATGTGCCTTCCCCAAGTTGGAGCCTGTGGCTCAGCAACAAGGACTAGCGGCACCTCCTCATTCACGGGGGCGCCTTCCTCAACTGCGGGGACCAGTGGCCCGGCAGGAGGATGCGGCCCGGCAATCGAAGGGGAGTTGTTTTCGGAAGGGTCCCTGCAAGGAGCCCTGAGAGGCTCTACCGGGGGAGGCTTACCGGAGTCTAGTTTCCTCCTCTTTCGGGGCATTGTTGCTGGGGATACGGAGGGCTGAGTAAGATGGAGAATAAAAGTTCCTGGTTCCATAGGAACCTTTTGCGCAGCACACTTTGACAGATGATCAGCAATGCTGTTTTCCGCACGAGGTACATGATCTGTTTGCAATCCGTCAAAGCGCTCCTCCAGTCTTCTCACTTCCTCAACGTACGCCTCCATCAATGGACTTTGGTAATCCATGTTGACTTGTCTCACCACAAGTTGTGAATCTCCTCGAATGATCAGCTTCTTGATTCCCAATTCAGTGGCAATCCTGAGCCCGGCAAGGAGCCCTTCATACTCTGTTGTATTGTTGGTCACCTCCTCCCAGGGAAAATGCATCTGGACGACGTACTTCAGGTGCTCTCCAGTGGGAGCAACGAGAAGCACACCAACCTCTGTACCTTGTAGGGAGAAGGCACCATCGAAATACATGATCCATTCTTGGGGTGCTTCCTTGCCGGGAATAATTGTTTCCAGCACTTCTTCATTAGGGGTTGGCGTCCATTCTACAATAAACTCTGGCAATGCCCTGCTCTGAATCATCGATGTGCTTTCAAATTTCAGGCCAAAGCTAGATAACTCCAATGCCCACTCCACTATTCTTCCGGTAGCCTCGGGGTTTCGGAGTATCCTTTGCAAAGGAAAGCGGGTGACAACCGTGATCTCATGGGCTTGGAAGTAGTGGCGCAGTTTCCTTGAGGCCATGACAAGGCCAAATATCAACTTTTGCACACCAGAGTACCTGCATCTGGCCCCCTGCAATAGGGAGCTGACGAAGTACACTGGGTGCTGCACCACTTTCTTCCTTGCCGCGTCCTTGGGGTGGTCACCGCTGGCGTGCTCTTCTTTGTCCTGATCCATATCTGGGCTTGCCGGGCCGTTCTCACTCTCCCACCTGGAAGGGACACTAGCTGAGGCTGCTGCTTCCTCCACTTCCCGCTGCGCCACTAGTGCTGCACTAACCACTTGATTAGTTGCCGCTAGATATAGCAGCAACGGCTCTTGTGGTTTAGGAGCAACCAAAGTGGGCAAAGAGGACAAGTAGGTCTTCAAATCTTGTAGTGATGTATCTGCTTCCGGGGTCCACTTCATGGGTCCTGCCTTCTTCAAGATCTTGAAGAACGGCATGGCGCGCTCGGCAGACTTGGAGATGAATCTGCTAAGCGCGGCAACGCACCCTGTCAAACGCCTTACATCCTTAACTGTCTTAGGTGCCTGAATCTGCTCGATAGCCTTGATCTTATCAGGATTGTCCTATATCCCGTGATGGGACACAAAGAAACCCAGTAGCTTATCGGAGGGGACGCCAAACACGCACTTCTCCGGGTTTAGCTTCAAGTTGATCCTGCGTAGATTCACAAACGTCTCTTCTAAATCCGAGATGAGGGTTGATCTGTCCTTGGTCTTGACCACAATATCGTCGATATAACATTCAATGTTCCTGTGCAACTGTGACTCAAAACCAATCTGGACTGCTCTTGCAAAAGTGGACCCGGCACTCTTCAACCCGTAGGGCATGCGCATGAAGCAGTATGTGCCACATGGGGTGATGAATGAGGTCTTCTCTTCAACTTCCTTGGACATAAAAATCTGATGATATCCAGAGTATGCATCCAGGAAAGAGAGCAAATAACATCCTGAAGTGGAATCCACAATCTGGTCGATGTGCAGCAAGGGAAATGGGTCCTTCGGACATGCCTTGTTAATATATGTGAAATCTATGCAAAGCCTCTGTCGTGGGAAACCACGGCCACCTATGGGACCAAGGGTCCCTTCCTGGTTCGGCGGGGGGATGGCACGTTGCACAAAGAGCAGAGGAGCGTGGAACAGCACGGCAGAGATCACGTGGGCAGTCTTTACCAAGGTTCGGGCCGCCGTGAGGCGTAAAACCCTACTCCTGCTTTGGTGGATTGATGGTGGAAAAATGGTGGTGAGCGCAACACGCTTACCCAGCAGGGTTTGCCTCGGGGCGAGAGCGGCTATGTGCGTATGAGTGTGTGAGGGTGTGGCCTAGCCAACCAACTGACCAACCCCTTCTACAGTTGACTTGGGCCTCCTTTTATAGATCAAGGGGTCACCACAGTGGTAAATCAGTCATTATGCACTGATTAGATAGCAAACAGTGCTATCATACCTAACTCTGCAGGCTGACAGAGCGCATTAAATGCGCCGCTCAACGTCACATCTCAGCTCGCCCGGCAGACCCTGCAAGGCTATTTTGCCAGCTTCGCGCCTACTCGCTTGACACGTCTCAGGACGGGTGTCGCTTGGAGGTATCTTCTGTAGGAAGTGGCTGCCATGTGGCGAATAGCAGCCACTTAATCACTTTGGAGCTTGACACCGCACTGATCAACGACGTGCGTCGTGATGAGGTGGTGCGGTGGAGTGGTTCTGCCTCCGCGAGCCCCGGCAGGCCTGCTGGGACGACCCGAAGGCTTCCTTCTAGGGGTAACCCCACCTTTGCCAGGCCCGCCTGCCCGGCAAGGGAGGTTTTTCCCTTAGCTATATCTTGCTTCTCTGGCTAGTATTGATCCTCTGGAGATTTGATCCCTTGTGTTCCAATCTGACCTTGGTGCTGTGATCTTGTTCTCGTGCCTGTGCACAGTCTGAGCAACAGACCAAGGGTTTGTTGCATCGACAAAAGCCCCCGGGCCTGGCCTGAACGCGCTGCCGGGCGTCGTCGGGGTAGGCCCTAACCAGTGCACAGGCAGGGGCGTGGAAGTGGCTGGCCCCTTTGAGATCTTCTTTGCTTCTTCATTAACTTGAGTATGGGCCAGTTTTCGGTTTTCCCTTGCGTCGTGCTGAGCATTATGGAAAAAACCAGATTGTGGCCCGTGGATTACCCACGCCCTACGATCACAGGGCGGAAACTGCCATTTCACTCGCCTCCCGCTCCAGGCGCACCCGCCACGTGTGCCTCATGTATTGGGTATGTTAGGCGGTGGATGCGGAGTGCGTGGGGACGGGTGTCATGGCAGAAAACCAGGCGTCGTTGGTTGGCGTAAAGGGTCGGCTCTGATTCCCCGAGCCGTTGAAGGTGCAGAGAGGCCCCATTGGAGGAGTTGGGCGGTTGCCTCCCTGGTGAGAGGCCAGCCCCCTGCATCATCCCTCTATAAAAGGGGGCAGGAATGGTGTGTTCGCTCACACATTTCCCTTCTCCCCTTTCCAACTTTCCCTGCTTAGCATGGCGAGAGGGCGTGGTCGTGGTCATCGAGGCACTCGCAGAGGAGGAGGATGGGTCGGTGCTCTGATTGCGCCCCCGCCGAACGCTCCTCCTCCGTTGGAAGGCCATGTCGGAGATCAGCCACTAGAGTTCATCATCAGGCTGTACAAGCCTGTTCGCAGTCGTCTCCATCTCCCTACCCTATTCGCCATGGCGATGGAGCTCGAACAGCCGCGCGTACAGAGATTTCACATGAGGGGCTGCGGGAATGGCAGCATACGAGTGGATGTAGATTTCCCCGCCCCTCACGTCATGTACTTCCATCGAGGCTGGAAGACCTTTACTCGTGCCCATAGCTTGTCGGAAGGGCACGTCCTCCATTTTAAGTTAATGGAGGACGGTTTCCTTTTCATCAAAGTTTTTGGGAGCTCGGGTGCTCGCTTAGGGTGCTGCGTGGAGAGCTCGACCGATGATGAAATCTCGTCCTCGAGCGATAGAGACGAGGAGGACAGTGACGGCGATGACAACGGAGCCGACCGGGAGGGCGACGACTCTGACTCCGGCTGAGCCCTAGCCACACCATCACCGTCAGGCGGGAGCACCATCATATGCACCTGCATCTCCTCCCCAGCAAGGTGATTTGCTGGGGAGTTGGGAGCAGATGTGGGGGTGGTGCCTCCGGCTCCTCCGGCGTCCTTCCAGCTGGACCCCGGCAGGCTTCCTCCCGGGCTGCAGCTCCATTAGCCCTGCTGTGTCCTGCTGGCCCTGGTGGTGGCGGTTGACGGGTCATCTCCGCCATCCTCTCCATCGACGCCTTTGCCGGTGCCCTCTCGCCCCCGCCAGGATACCTCTCGTGGAGCCCGACAGGGTCAGGCTGGGCTTCTGCCCAGGCACCCCTTTTGCCCTCTTCTTCTCCGGCCGCAGTGCCTAGGAGGAGAGGGACAAGAAAAGGCATTACGGGGCACTTATCTTTTTTCAATCTTAAACTTATAGGCACTTGCCAAATTTTAGTTCAAATAATGTAATCTCTCGAGTCCATGTTTGTGTCCTGTAAGGTCTGTACTTGTTTGATCAGCATATAAATGAAAAAGACGAACCTTGCCGGGGACTCGTGCATGTATATGTCCATGCAGAGGTAGAGTGCCTCTTTATTGTTAAATAAACGAGTTTCCCCCGGCAGGCTATCCTGCCGGTACCCTCTATTTTGTTGCCGGGGAGTTAAGCCTACTCGGCACAAATTGTGACGAGGGACCAGACCCCCGCCAATCTTTTTTTATCAAAGGCCACTGCGACCATCCTGACCGAAGCAGCATTCGAGTCAAGGGATGGGAGCACCTAAGTTTCAAAAAGCGGTGAGGTTTTCTTATGCACAAGTTTTTGCTTATAGAACACGCATGGACAAGAGATAGAACTTATCTGTTTGGCTTGCCGAAGATCGCAGTGTTGGTTCATCTTCCCAGCTTCCCTTAGAGGCCAAGTTCTCGGCAGGAACCTGCAGTTATATGCAGATGGAAATGATACCAGATGCGATCTTATCTACATGAACATGCGATGCTCATGAAATGCTTATGCATGCATGCAACTTGTCGGGGTCCCCCAGCGCTTCATTTATTTCTCTATTGCTCAGGGTCTGCGCCTGGCTTTGTACAAGGGGTTACATGCAACTGAGGCAAGGCCTGTACAAAAGGGTGGCTGCCGGGTAGGGCCCGACAGCCGCGCCTTATGGGTAAAACTTACGGAGATGCTCATTATTCCATGAGTTTTGCAATTGAATGCCATCTCTGGTCTCCAGATGGACTGCGCCAGGTCTGGTGACTCGAACTACCCGGTAAGGGCCTTCCCACTTTGGCGTCAACTTGTTGGTACCCTTGGCGGACTGAACGCGCCTAAGGACAAGGTTGCCTTCCTCAAAACACCGGGCATGAACCCTGCGGCTGTGATAGCGACGCAGGGCTTGCTGATAGCGTGAAGCACGCGTAGTAGCCCAGAGACGATTCTCCTCGAGAAGCACATCGTTGTCACGCCGGTGCTGATCTTGCACTACTTCATCATAGGCAAGCACTCGAGGCGACCCGTAAATGAGTTTCGTGGGGATAACTGCTTCTGCCCAATAAACTATGGAGAAGGAAATCTACCCAGTAGCTCGATTTTGTGTCGTTCTGAGGGACCAGAGAACTACTGGCAGCTCATCGATCCATCGCCTGCCGCACTTCTGCAGCGTATCAAATGTTCTCATCTTGAGTCCTCGCAACACTTCAGCATTCACCCTCTTAGCTTGTCCATTTCTTCTGGGATGTGCAACAGAGGCAAATGAGATCTTGCTTCCAAGGGCATGAACGTATTGCATGAAAGCACGGCTCGTGAACTGGGTGTTGTTGTTGGTGATGATCCGGGTAGGGACCCCGAAGCGGCACACCAATCCTTTCAAGAACTTGATAGCTGACTGAGCAGTCACCTTTCTCACGGCATCTACTTCAGGCCACTTTGTAAACTTGTCGATGGCAACAAAAAAGAATTCAAAGCCCCCGACAGGTCGGGGGAAAGGGCCGAGGATATCGAGCCCCCAGACCAAAAACGGCCATGATAAAGGGATTGTCTGAAGAGCTTTTGGAGGCAGATGGATGTTCTTGGAATGGAACTGGCAGGCTTCACACTCAGTGACTAGCTCGACCGCATCTTGGAGGGCTATGGGCCAATAGAATCCTTGCCGGAATGCTTTCCCAACTAATGCCCTTGATCCAATGTGGGAGCCGCACATGCCTTTGTGTATTTCTGCCAGCAGTTCCTTTCCTTCTTCCCGGCCGATGCACTTCAATTTCACACCATTGGGACTCCTTCTGTATAGAGTGTCATCGACAAACTGATACATACTGGCCCTCCGGGCTACTCTTTTTGCTTCCTCTTGCTCATCGGGAAGTTCTCCAGTTTGGAGGAAATGGACTATGTGCCTTGCCCAAGTTGGAGCCTGGGGCTTGGCAACAAGGACTAGCGGCACCTCCTCATCTGCGGGAGCGCGTTCCTCGATCGCGGGGACCAGTGGCCTGGCAGGAGGGCGCAGCCTGGCAATCGATGGGGAGTTGTTTCCGGCAGGGTCCCTACCAGGAGCCCCGGGGGGCTCTACCGGAAGAGGCTTACCAGAGTCCAACTTCCTTCACTTTCGGGCCATTGTTGCCGAGGATACGGAGGGATGAGTAAGATGGAGAACAAAAGTCCCTGGTTCCACAGGAAGTTTTTGTGCAGCACACTTTAACAGATGATCAGCTATGCTGTTTTTCGCACGGGGTATGTGCTCTGTTTGCAATCCGTCCAAGCACTCCTCCAATCTTCTCACTTCCTCAACGTATGCCTCCATCAATGGACTTTGGTAATCCTTCTTGACTTGTCTCACCACAAGTTGTGAATCTCCTCGAATAATCGGCTTCTTGATTCCCAATTCTGTGGCAATCCTTAGCCCGGCAAGGAGCCCTTCATACTCTGCCGTATTGTTGGTTGCTTCATCCCGGGGAAAACGCATCTGGACGACGTACTTCAAGTGCTCCCCAGTGGGAGCAACAAGAAGCACGCCATCCCCTGCACCTTGTAGGGAGAATGCACCATCGAAATACATAATCCATTCTTGGGGCGCTTCCTTGCCGGGGGTAACTGTTTCCAGCACTTCTTCATTAGGGGTTGGCATCCATTCTGCAATAAACTCTACCAATGCCCTGCTCTAAATTGTTGGTGTGCTCTTGAATTTCAGGCCAAAGCTGGATAACTCCAAAGCCCACTCCACTATTCTTCCGGTAGCCTCAGGATTTTGGAGTATCCTTTGCAACGGAAAGCGGGTGAAAACCGTGATCTCATGGGCTTGGAAGTAGTGGTGCAGTTTCCTTGAGGCCATAATGAGGCAAAAAATCAACTTTTGCATATCAGAATACCTCGATCTAGCCCATTCTAACAGGGAATTGGCGAAGTATACTGGGCGCTGCACCACTTTCTTCCTTGCCGCGTCCTTGGGGTTGCCCCTGCTGCCATGCTCTTCTTTGTCCTGATCCTCGTCCAGTCCTGCCGGCCTTCGCTCACTCTCTGATTCCTCTACTTCCCGCTGTGCCACTAGAGCTGCATTGACCACTAGATTAGTTGCCGCTAAGTATAGTAGCAATGGCTCTTGTGGTTTGGGAGCAACCAAAGTGGGCAGAGAGGACAAGTAGGCCTTTAAATCTTGTAATGCTGCATCTGCTTCTGGGGTCCACTTCATGGGCCCTGCCTTGTTCAAAACCAATCTGGCCTGCTCTTACAAAAGTGGACCCGACACTCTTTAATCTGAAAGGCATGCGCACGAAGCAGTACGTACCACATGGGGTGACGAATGAGGTCTTCTCTTCGTCTTCCTAGGACATGAAGATCTGATGATACCCAGAGTACGCATCCAGAAAGGGGAGCAAATCACAACCTGAGGTGGAGTCCACAATCTGGTCGATGCACGGCAAGGGAAATGGGTCCTTCGGGCAAGCCTTGTTGAGATCTGTGAAATCTATGCAAAGCCTCCACTTTCCGTTAGCCTTGGGTACGACCACTGGGTTTGCTAACCATGTCGGATGCAGTACTCCTCTGATCAGACCAGCTGCCTCAAGCTTCTTAATCTCCTTGGCAATGAACTTCTGCCTCTCCAAGGCCTGCTTTCGAACCTTCTGCTTGACGGGTCGGGCATGTGGGCAGACAACAAGGTGGTGCTCGATTACCTCCCTGGGAACACCGGGGATATCAGATGGTTGCCAGGCAAACACATCAATATTCACCCGCAGGAAGGCAACGAGCGCGCTTTCCTATTTGTCATGACGTCATGGGGTGGCCCCTTCCATACGGCCAGCAGCACGAGCCATCGTCGTCGCCTGGGGAGGCCACGGCAAGCCAGCTCACTGTGAGCCCCAGCCTTGGCGAAGCCAATCAGACTCTGGGTGGTGGCTCTCCATTTATTTATCTGATCGGCCGCCGGCGGATACCTCAACAGCAGCTGGGCCCGTGCCATGGCCTCTGTAGTAGTGCTTGGCATTGGTGATGATGATGTAGATCGTACCGTCGCCCGGCTTCTGACGGTGTCGGCGGTGACTGCGGCGTGCCCTCGCTGCTGCGAACCAGCCGCTTGGATGGCATGGTGACGCGGTGAAGGCACTTGAGGGCCAGTGGCTCCATTGGGCATAGTGGCTGGGTCAACCCGCTCCGGGGGAGGCGCGCGTTCCGCGGTCGCGCTCGTGGCAGGGGTGGCCAGAGGGTGGCGATTCGCCCGAGACCGGGTGCCACCACCGTGGCTGTGCCCCTCGGCGAGGGAAAGAGGTACAAACGGAATGACCCCATCGTTCATACCTCACGGAGCATGACCACCGGGATGCTGCTCTCCTTCGGTGCCTCCCGCTCCTGCTTCGTCCGTGGGGGAGGTGATGACGATGCCGCCTGCGCTGACCGCGTCCCCCGCGGCGTCCACATCCTCGTGCGCCTCCATATTCCCCGCGGCATTGGCGGCCGCGGGCGGCGGGGCCTTCGAGGTGGATGGGTGAGCTGTGGCACCGGGCTTCTTCTTGGGTGCCATAGTCGATGGAGCCATCGATGATGAAGTTGGCGATGAGGATGACGCGCTGCTCACGCCTTCAGGTTCGCACAAGTGATCCCCCTACCTGGCGCGCCAAAGATGTCGTGGGAAACCATGGCCACCTATGGGACCAAGGGTCCCTTCCTGGTTCGGCGGGGGGATTGCACGTTGCACAAAGAGCAGAGGAGCGTGGAACAGCATGGCAGAGATCACACGGGCAGTCTTTACCCAGGTTCAGACCGCCGTGAGGCGTAAAACCCTACTCCTGCTTTGGTGGATTGATGGTGGAAAAATGGTGGTGAGCGCAACACGCTTGCCCGGCAGGGTTTGCCTCGGGGCGAGAGCGGCTACGTGCGTATGAGTTGTGAGGGTGTGGCCTAGCCAACCAATTGACCAACCCCTTCTATGGTTGCCTTGGGCCTCCTTTTATAGATCAAGGGTCACCATAGTGGAAATCAGTCATTATGCACTGATTAGATAGCAAACAGTGCTATCATACCTAACTCTGTAGGCTGACAGAGCGCATTAAATGCACCGCTCAATGTCACATCTCAGCTCGCCCGGCAGGCCCTGCTGGGCTATTTTGCCAGCTTCGCGCCTGCTCGCTTGACACGTCTCAGGACGGGTGTCACTTGGAGGTATCTTCTGTAGGAAGTGGCTGCCATGTGGCGAATAGCAGCCACTTAATCACTTTGGAGCTTGACACTGCATTGATCGACGACGTGCGTCGTGATGAGGTGGTGCGGTGGAGTGGTTCTGCCTCCATGAGCCCCAGCAAGCCTGCTGATACGTCTCCAATGTATCTATAATTTTTTATTGTTCCATGCTGTTATATTATGATTCTTGGATATTTTACAATCATTTTATAGTCATTTTATATCATTTGTTGGTACTAACCTATTGACATAGTGCCAAGTGCCAGTTGCTATTTTTTGCATGTTTTTTACATCGCAGGAAATCAATACCAAACGGAGTCCAAACGCAGCGAAACTTTTTGTGGAATATTTATGCACCAGAAGACACCCAATGGGCCGAAGAAGCACCTGGGGGGTGCCCCGAGGGGGGCACAACCCACCAGGGCGCGCCTGGAGGCCTAGGCGCGCCCAGGTGGGTTGTGCCCACCTCGGTGGCCTCCCGAACCACCTCTTTACTCTATAAATACCCAAATATTCTAGAAACCCTAGAGGAGTCGACGAAAATCAATTCCAGCCACCGCAAGTTCCAGAAACCACAGATCCAATCTAGACACCATCACGGAGGGGTTCATCATGTCCTTTGGTGCCTCTCCGATGATGCGTGAGTAGTTCTTTGTAGACCTACGGGTCCGTAGTTAGTAGCTAGATGGCTTCCTCTCTCTCTTTTGATTCTCAATACAATGCTCTCTTGGAGATCTATTTGATGTAACTCTTTTTGCGGTGTGTTTGTTGGGATCCGATGAACTTTGAGTTTATGATCAGATCTATCTTTTTATCCATGAAAGTTATTTGAGTCTTCTTTGATATCTTATATGCATGATTGCTTATAGCCTCGTATTTCTTCTCCGATATTTGGGTTTTGTTTGGCCAAATTGATCTATTTATCTTGCAATGGGAAGAGGTGCTTTGTGATGGGTTCGATCTTACGGTGCTTGATCCCAGTGACAGAAGGGGAACCGACACGTATGTATCGTTGCTATTAAGGATAACAAGATGGGGTCTATTTCTTCATAAATAGATCTTGTCTACATCATGTCATCGTTCTTATTGCATTACTCCGTTTCTCCATGAACTTAATACACTAGATGCATGCTGGATAGCGGTCGATGTGTGGAGTAATAGTAGTAGATGCAGGCAAGAGTCGGTCTACTAATCTTGGACGTGATGCCTATATAATGATCATTGCCTGGATATCGTCATGATTATTTGAAGTTCTATCAATTGCCCAACAGTAATTTGTTTACCCACCGTATGCTATTTTTCTCGAGAGAAGCCACTAGTGAAATCTACGGCCCCCAGGTCTTTTCTTTAATATATTTGCCTTCGCGATCTATTTTTATTTGCTTTTATTTTCAGATCTATATTTCCAAAAACCCGAAAATTCCTCGCTGAATTTTATTTGCATCTATCAATCTATTACAACTTCCTCCCATCGACGTGCCAATTTCTGGCGCCGTTACCCAAAAGGGATTGACAACCCCTTTAACACGTCGGGTTGCAAGTATTTCTTCTCTGTGTGCAGGTGTTGTTTACGTAGTGTTGCTTGGTTCTCCTACTGGTTCGATAACCTTGGTCTCATCACTGAGGGAAATACCTACTGTTGTTGTGCTGCATCATCCCTTCCTCTTTGGGGAAATACCGATGTAGTTCTAGCAGACATCACCTGCCGGGACGACCCGAAGGCTTGCTTCCGAGGGTAACCCCACCCTTGCCAGGCCCGCCTGCCCGGCAAGGGAGGGTTTTCCCTTAGCTATATCTTGCTTCTCTAGCTAGTCTTGATCCTCTGGAGAACTGATTCCTTGCGTTCCAATCTGACCTTGGTGTTGTGATCTTGTTCTCGTGCCTGTGCACAGTCTGGGCAATGGACCCAGGGTTTGTTGCACCGACAGCCTCCATTTTCCGTTAGCCTTGTGTACGACCACTGGGTTTGCTAACCACGTTGGATGCAGTACTCCTCTGACCAGACTAGCTGCCTCAAGTTTCTTGATCTCTTCTGCAATGAATTGATGCAGCTCTAGGGCTTGCTTTCGAACCTTCTGCTTGACGGGTCGGGCATGTGGGCAGATAGCAAGGTGGTGCTCGATTACCTCCCTGGGAACACCGGGGATATCAGATGGTTGCCAAGCAAACACATCGATATTCGCCCGCAGGAAGGCAACGAGCGTGCTTTCATATTTGTCATCAAGGGTGGCACTGACAGTAAAGGTACCATCAGTGCCAGCCAGCCCTGCCGGGACCGTAGCCTTGGATTTCTTGCTATTGGAACTCTCCGGCAAGTCATCAACAGGCGCAGCATACTCCGAAGAGGTACGCTTCCCGGATTCCTTCCTGGTGTCCCTACTAGCCTTCTTCTTTCCTTTGATTTCCTTGGCGGGGGCTGTGGCTTCCGCGGCCTCTACCGCGACTGCGTCCCAGTACATCTTATCCACACAAATAATTGCATCCTTCTCGTCTGACGGAATGGAAATGACTCCCACCGGCCCTGGCATCTTCAAAGTGTTGAAGGCATAGTGGGATGCCGCCATGAATTTTGCCAGAGCTGGGCGTCCAAGGAATCCATTGTATGGCAGGGGGAGGTCGACCACATTAAACACAACCTTCTCAGTCTGGTAGTTCAACTCCCCCCCCCCTCGAATGTCACTGGCAACGTGATCTTTCCCTTAGGATGACTCCTACCGGGGTTGATTCCTTGAAATGTGCCCGTGACTTTGAGCTCTTCCTCTGCTATCTGAAGTTTGTTGATAACCTTTGGGGAAATCAGATTCAACCCGGCCCCGCCATCAACCAACATCTTTGTGACTTTGAGGTTGCGGATCATTGGTGAAACCAACAATGGCAAGCATCCTACTACGGTGGTGCGGTCAGGATGGTCCTCTACATCAAAGATGATGGGCGTGCATGACCATTTGAGCGGCTTCCGAGACTCTGCCGCTGGCTCCATGGCATGGACCTCACACGCCCACCGTTTAAGTTGGCGGTGAGAGGAGTGCAGAGATGCACCTCCGTCAATGCACAGGACGTCAGTGGCCTTCTGGAATTCCTGCTCGCCGGTTTCCTCTTCATCCCCTCCATCACTTTCATCATTGCAATCTTCCTTCTCTCAGCCCCTGGCGGGTTTTCCTTGGTTCCGAAGAGCCTTGCCGGGGCGACTTGCTTTACCACCTCGGCCCTTCCCGCCAGCGCCATTCTGACCTTTTTTCCTTATCACGCTTCTCATATTCAGCCGTCTGCTTCGTGACGTGCTCCTCAACCCGATGACATTCCTGGAGATCGTAGCCCTTGGTCCGATGAATCTTAAAATACGGCCTATCGCCTTTTCCAACCTTCTCGGCAGCCGCAGCCTCCCGGCAAGCAGTGCACGCGGCAACTTCCTTGTTGGGGGCTTCGGCCTTAGCCTTCTTGCCGGTACTAGGTGTGCCCGATCCCTCAATAGTCAGTACTGCTTTATCCTTGCGCTTCTTGCTGCGCTTCTTGTTCTTCTTCTTCTGACTGGTGGCCTCGTTATCATCCTCTGAGTCGACGTCGACGCCATCCTCTTCTCCAGGGAGTTTCCTCCCCTCCTCCACCAGAGCACACTTGTACACCAAGGTGTAAACTTCCTTCACAGTCTTGGGCAATCGACCGTTCATCTTGGAACGTATCCAACGGTTGTGCACGTTGGACTGGAACGCAGCTATCACAGCTGTCGGGTGGATATCTGGAATATTCCTGTGGACTCGGCTGAACCTCTGCATGTACTTTCACAGAGTCTCTCCTTCCTTTTGCGGGAGAAGTTGCAACTCGCTGGGCCATCCTGGTTCTTGGTAGCCGCCCGTGAAGGCGCCAACGAACTCATGGCACAGGTCAGCCCAGGTCGAGATGGAGTTCTCCGGCAGATGCATCAGCCAAGACCTCACGTTTGGCTTGAGCGCCAAAGGGAAGTAGTTGGTGAAAACCTTCTCATCTCTTCCCCCGGCAGCTTGAACAGCGATGGTGTAGGTGCTCAAGAACTCTGTCGGGTTTAGTCTTCCATCATACTTCTCTGGAATCTCTGGCTTAAATGTGCGAGCGGACGGCCAACGGACTTGCCGCAGCTCACGGGTGAAGGCAGGGCACCTAGCCTCGAAAGGCAGGTACCCGCCTCTGCCGAGCGCAGGCTCGTCGACATCGGGGCCATCGCACCCATTGGACTGGCGGTGGTCGTCGTGGCGTCGCTTGATGGTGATGTGTGCGCCCTCCATCTGCCTATCCTCCAGGGCTCGCCGTCGGCCTTGACGTGCTCGAGGATCGGACGAAGCCATCGAGACGTCATCAAACTCTTGGTTGCGTGGCCCTCGCGCTGGTTGTCGCGGTGGGGATTGCACCGTGGGGGTGGCCCCTTCCGCATGGCCAGCAGCGTGGGTTGCAGTTGTCGTCTGGGAGGACATGGCGGGCCAGCTCGCTGTGAGCCTCCAGCCTCGGCAAAGCCAATCAGACTCTGAATGGTGGCTCTCCACTCATGCATCTGATCTGCTGCCGGCGGAAACCTCAGCAGCAGCTGGGCCCACGCCATGGCCTCCGAAGCGGTGCTTGGCATTGGTGATGATGATGTAGACCGTAGCGTTGTCCGGCTCCTGACGGTGCCGGCGGTGGCTGCGCTGGGATCCCGTCGTCGGGAGCCAGTCGCTGGGATGGCGTGGTGACGAGGTGATGGCGCACGCAGGCCAATGACTTCGTTCGGAGCATTGGCTGGGCCGGTTTGTTCCGGGGGCGGTGCATGTCCTGCGACCGCGCCCATGGCGGGGATGGCCGTAGGATTGCGGTTCGCCTCGGGACGAACGTCACCGCCGTGGCTTTGCCCCTCGGCCAGGTCGGGAGGGACAGAAGGAATATTCTCTCCACCCGTACCTCGCGGAGCGTGGTCGCCGGGATGTTGCTGGAGCTGTCCTTCTCCGGTGCCTTCCGCTCCTGCTTCGGCCGCGGGAGAGGTGGTGACAATGCCGCCTGCGCCGACCACGTCTCCCGCGGTGCCCACATCCTCATGCGCCTCTGCATTCCCCGCGGCATCGGCGGTTGCGGGCAGCGAGGCCTTCGAGGTGGACGGGTGAGCTGCGGCGTCGGACTTCTTCTTGGGCGCCATAGTCGATGGAGCCGTCGATGATGAAAATAGCGATGAAGATGACGCGCTGCTTATGCTCTCGGGTTCGCGCAAGTGATCCCCCTACCTGGCGCGCCAAAGATGTCGTGGGAAACCACGGCCACCTATGGGACCATGAGCCCCTTTTGGTTCGGCGGGGGGATGGGCACGTTGCACAAAGAGCGGAGAAGCGTAACACAGCACGACAGAGATCACATAGGCAGTTTTTACCCAGGTTCAGGCCATCGTGAGGCGTAAAACCCTACTCCTGCTTTGGTGGATTGATGGTGGATAATGGTGGAAAAGCGCAGCGCTCTTGCCCGACAAGGTTGCCTCGGGGCGAGAGTGGCTACGCGCATATGAATGTGCGGGGGTCCGAATCCTTTCTACGGTTGCCATGGGCCTCCTTTTATTGATCAAGGGGTTACCACAGTGGCAAATCAGTCTTTATGTACTGATTAGATAGCAAACAGTGCTATCATACCTAACTTTGCAGGCTGATAGAGCGCATTAAATGTGTCGCTTAGTGTCACATCACAGCTTACCCGGCAGGCCCTGCCAGGCTGTTTTGCCAGCTTCGCGCCTGCTTGCTTGACATGTCTCAGGATGGGTGTCGCTTGGAGGTATTTTCCGTAGGAAGTGGCTGCCATGTGGCAGTGAGCAGCCACTTAGTCACTTAGGAGCTTGACACCTCACTGATCGACGACGTGCGTCGCTTTGAGGTGGTGTGGTGGAGTGGTTCGCCTCCGTGAGCCCCGGCAGGCCTGCCGGGGCGATCTTGGAGGCTCGCTTCCGGGGTAACCCCAACCTCGCCAGGCTCGCTAGCCCGGATAGGGAGGTTCTTCTCGTAGTGGTATCTTGTCTCTTTGGCTAGTCTTGGTCTTGTTGATCTGCACTTTGATCCTTCAAAGAACTGATCCCTCGTGCTTTGATCTGATCTTGGTGCTGTAACCTGTTTCTTGGGCCTGTGCACAGTCTGAGCAACGGACCCAGGTTTTGTTGCACCGACATCAAAGTTTTTCAAACACACATGAAGAAGGCGAGAAAAATAATCTAACATGGATAGTACAATGAAAAAGTGTGAACATCGACAACTAGAATGAAATGTGTGAGCATGAATATAATGTCGGTGGAAACACGTACTCCCACAAGCTTAGGCTTTTGGCCTAGCTTGGTAATCACCACTCGTAGTAGCCATCCGGTCCCATCTCGAAGTGCTGTGGAGCGGGCACCTGAACGTCCCACTCCTGTGGCTCCCCCTCTGCCTCTGCCTGGGCGTTCCGGTAAGCAATGATGTCCTCATGCATGATCCTATATCCGCCCCTAGCAATAGAATCAAACAAAGCAGGTGCAAGCAATGGAATAATATCACGGGTATCTACACTGAAAACCAAGTTATAAGGAATTTGGTTAATAGAATTATCAATATCAATAAACTGGTGATCCATCATAGCCTGGTGATCTAAATAAACCTTGGGTAAATATAATCATGTTGGCGAATTTGAACGTTAAAGTGACTAGCTAAACGAGTAGCATAAATACCACCCTAAATTTTGCCCTTGGCTCTATTAAGGTGCACACGGCGTGCAATAATAGCCCCTAGGCTATAGGTGTTATCGTCGTATAGTGCACGGCGTAGGATGGCGAAGTTCAGAGCACAGAGTGCGCTGACCTTCTCTCTAGCAATTAAACACTTAGCAATAAATAGAGAAAAATAGTGCACAGAAGGAAACTGCAAACTAGTAGCAGTGACACTTGACACGCCTCTCTCATCTCCCACTGACAAGGTACGATAAAAGTC
Organism: Thinopyrum elongatum; assembly: GCA_011799875.1. NCBI lineage: Eukaryota > Viridiplantae > Streptophyta > Magnoliopsida > Poales > Poaceae > Thinopyrum > Thinopyrum elongatum. The sequence goes on along the minus strand of CM022301.1, from coordinate 512,224,497 downwards.
CTCAAACTCCACAGGCCTAGGTTCTCTTATTTCCCCGTCAGAAGGGATCAAGCATACATCGCAAAAATCAGTGAGTGGCATCTGACGGGTTTCAGCATATAAATTAAACTGCACCTTAGGGGGGTTATTCCTACTCAGAAAATGGAAACTTTGCACAAAGGAATTTGTTAGGAGATGGTATTGTTCACACTCAGCTGCGATGAAGTCGGTAAGCCCAGCATTAGCAGAAAATTGTGCGAACTCTTGATGGATCCTGGCTCCATCCATGAAGGGGTTATGCGGCCATTCGCATGGCCGTACCTCCGCCCTTCTTCGAGTATGGAGGTCATTGTCCGATGATTCCCCAATGACCACCTTAGAGCTCTTCTTGGAGGAAAACTTCCTAAAGAAACTCATCTTATTCCTATGAATAAAATTCTTAAAAAATTTAGTCCACAAAATTTTTGTCAATAAAACTTCACAAGATTGATAGTAACTACTCATAAGCATGCATAGAGGCTACATTGAGCATTCAAACTACTTAGAACTCTAAGAATTCAACATGCAAGCTCATCTACAGCAGCACCAAGAGTAGCTAAGTATTCAAAACAGAAACCACTAAAGCAAAAACTAATTGGAGCAATGGAGGAGTCACATACTGTCAGTGCAACAAACCCTGGGTCCGTTGCCCAGACTATGCACTGGCCCAAGAACAAGTTTGCAGCATCCAAGATCAAATCAAAACACGAAGGGATCAGTTCTTTGAAGGATCAAAGTGCAGATCAAGAAGACCAAGACTAGCCAGAGAGACAAGATACCACTAAGGGAAGAACCTCCCTTGCCGGGCAGGCAAGCCTGGCAAGGTTGGGGTTACCCCGGAAGCAAGCCTCCAAGATCGTCCTGGCAGGCCTGCTGGGGCTTGCGAAGGCAAACCACTCCACCGCACCACCTCACAGCGACGCACATTGTCAATCAGTGCGATGTCAAGCTCCTAAGTGACTAAGTTGCTGCTTCTTGCCACGTGGTAGCCACTTCCTACAGAAAATACCCCCAGATGACACTCGTCCTGAGACGTGTCAAGCAAGCAGGCGCGAAGCTGGCAAAACAGCCCGGCAAGGCCTGCCGGGCACGCTGTGATGTGACACTGAGCGGCGCATTTAATGTGCTCTGACAGCCTGCAGAGTTAGGTATGATAGCATTGTTTGCTATCTAATCAGTATGTAAAGACTGATTTGCCACTGTGGTGACCCCTTCATCTATAAAAGGAGGCCCATGGCAACCGTAGAAAGGATTCGGACCCTCACACATTCATACGCGCGTAGCCACTCTCGCCCCGAGGCAACCCTGCCGGGCAAGAGCGCCGTGTTTTCCACCATTATCCACCGTCAATCCACCAAAGCAGGAGTAGGGTTTTATGCCTCGCGGTGGCCCGAACCTGGGTAAAACTGCCCGTGTGATCTCTGTCATGCTGTGTTACGCTTCTCCGCTCTTTGTGCAACGTGCTCATCCCCCCGCCGAACCAAAAGGGGCTCATGGCCCCATAGGTGGCCGTGGTTTCCCACGACATCTTTGGCACGCCAGGTAGGGTGATCACTTGCACGAACCCGAGAGCGTAAGTAGCGCGTCATCTTCATCGCCATTTTCATCATCAACGGCTCCATCAACTAGGCACCCAAGAAGAAGCCCGGTGCCGCAGCTCACCCATCCACCTCGAAGACCCCGCCACCCGCGACCGCCGACGCCACGGGGAATGCGGAGACGCATGAGGATGTGGGCACTGCGGGGGACATGGTCGGCGCAGGTGGTGTTGTCACCACCTCCCCCACGGCCGAAGCAGGAGCGGGAGGCACCGGGGAAGGACAGCACCAACAACATCCCAGCGACCACGCTCTGTGAGGTACGGGTAGAGAAATAATTCCTTCTGTCCCTCCCTGCCTAGCCGAGGGGCATAGCCACGACAGTGACATTCGCCCTGAGGCGAATCGCAATCTTCCAGCCGCCCCCGCCGCGGGCGCGGTCGTAGGACATGCAACGCCCCCGGGGCAAACTGGCCTAGCCGATGCGCCGAACGGGGTCATTGGTCCACACGCGCCACCACCTCGTCACCACACCATCCAAGCGACTGGCTCCCGACGACGGGAGCCCGGCGCCGCCACTGCCGGCATCGTCAGGAGCCGGGCGACGCTGCGGTCTACATCATCATCACCTATGCCAAGCACCGCTTTGGAGGCCATGGCGCGGGCCCAGCTGCTGCTTAGATTTCTGCCGGCAGCCGATCAGATGGACTAGTGGAGAGCCACCATTTAGAGTCTGATTGGCTTTGCCGAGGCTGGAGGCTCACAGCGAGCTGGCCCGCCATGGCCTCCCCCGATGACGATGGCGGCCCACGTTGTTGGCCGTGCGGAAGGGGCCACCCCCACGGTGCAATCCCCGTCACGGCAACCAGTGCGAGGGCCACATGACCAAGAGCTTGATGATGTCTCGATGGCTTCATCCGATCCTTGAGCATGTCAAGGCCGACGGCGAGCCCCGGAGGACAGGCAAATGGGGGGTGCGCACATCACCATCGAGCGACGCCGCGACAACCACCACCAGTCCAATGGGCGCGATGGCCCCAACGTCGACGAGCCTACGCTCGGTGGAGGCGGGTACCTACCTTTTGAGGTTGGGTGCCCTGCCTTCACCCGTGAGTTGTGGCAAGTCCGTTGGCCGTCCGCCCGCACATTCAAGCCAGAGATACCGGAGAAGTATGATGGGAGACTAAACACGGCAGAGTTCTTAAGCATCTACACCATCGTTGTTCAAGCTGTCGGGGGAAGAGATGAGAAGGTTTTTGCCCACTACTTCCCTTTGGCGCTCAAGCCAAACGTGAGGTCTTGGTTGATGCATCTACCGGAGAACTCCATATCGACCTGGGCTGACCTATGCCATGAGTTCGTTGGCGCCTTCACGGGCGGCCACCAAGAACCAGGGCGGCCCAGTGATTTGCAGCTTCTCCCGCAGAAAGAAGGAGAGACTCTGCGGAAGTACATGCAGAGGTTTAGTCGAGTCCACAGGAATATTCCAGATATTCACCCGGCAGCTGTGATAGCTGCGTTCCAGTCCAACGTGCGCAACCGTCGGATACGTTCCAAGATGAATGTTCGGTTGTCCAAGACTGTGAAGGAGCTTTAGACCTTGGTGGACAAGTGTGCTCGGGTGGAGGAGGGGAGGAAACTCCCTGAAGAAGAAGATGGCGTCGACATCGACTCGGAGGATGACGACGAGGCCACCAGTCAGAAGAAGAAGAACAAGAAGTGCAACAAGAAGCGCAAGGATAAGGCAGTACTGACCGTTGAGGGATCGGGCACGCCTAGTACCAGCAAGAAGGCTAAGGCCGAAGCCCCCGGCAAGGAGGTTGCCATGTGCACTGATTGCCGGGAGGCTGCGGCTACCGAGACGGCTGGGAAAGGTGATGGGCCGTATTGCAAGATTCATCGGACCAAGGGCCACGATCTCCAGGAATGTCATCAGGTCGAGCAGCTCGTCAAGAAGCAGAGGGCTAAATATGAGAAGCGTGATAAGGACAAAGGTCAGAATGGCGTTGGCGGGAAGGGCCGAGGCGGTGAAGCAAATCGCCCCGGCAAGGCTCCTCGGAACCAAGGAAAACCCGCCAGGGGCTGAGAGAAGGAAGATTGCAATGATGAAAGTGATGGAGGGGATGAAGAGGAAACCAGTGAGCAGGAATTCCAGAAGGCCACTGACGCCATGTGCATTGACAGGGGTGCATCTCTGCACTCCTCTCACCGCCAACTTAAACGGTGGACGGGTTAGGTCAATGTCGGTGTCAAAAACGGCAGATCTCGGGTAGGGGGTCCCGAACTATGCGTCTGAGGATTAATGGTAATAAGGGACGATGGGGACACAATGTTTACCCAGGTTCGGGCCCTCTTAAAGGAGGTAAAACCCTACGTCCTGCCTGATTGTATTCAATGAGTATAGGGGTTACAAGAGTTGATCTACCTCGAGATCGTAATGGCTAAACCCTAGCTGTCTAGCCTATGAGAATTCTGATAGCCTCTACGGACTAAACCCTCCGGTTTATATACGCATCGGAGGGGTCTAGGGTTGTACATAGTCGGTTTGTGGGGGCAGGGAATAACATATCCGAACACCAATCTTGCCATCCACTCATATATGAGTCCTACCCGGACACGGGGGAAAGTCTTCTACTTTTATCTTCACGGCCCATCAGTCCGGCCCATATCAAATAGTCCAGACACCCGAGGACCCCCTAATCCAGGACTCCCTCAGTAGCCCCCGAACTTGCCTTCAATGATGATGTAGTATCCGGCTTGTGTCTTCGGCTTTGCAAGGTAGGTTCTTCATCATACTTTGGACGGATGACAATCCGGCCCTGACCTTCATGTTCTGCCTTTACGACTCCTTCCCTGTCGTCGCCTCGATTTCCAAGCATCGGGCGAATGCGAACGGTCCATAATATCTTTTACAAATATACCCCTGACCACTTAGGGACAACGCCTATATAAGGAGGCTAGATCCCTAAATATCATCCACATCGTGCAAAGAACACCAGGACTAGCCACAAAAACCTTCAAAACATGGCCAGCGCCCCTAGCTCTTCTTCCCGCCCTCATGGCCCTCAAGACGGTGATTGGCAGAGCTGCTCAGTGTCTCATCTTCAGTTGAATCGACTTCAGACGTAGGGATATCTCCCTCCCGCAGATCTAGTCTCTGCACGAGCGGGATTAGCCTCGATCGGCAATGATGTGTTAGTAGAAAATTTCCCCAACCCCAACAAGGAGGAGAGAGTGTGATGAATCATCATTGACTGAAAGAGGCCATGCGCGCTCCAGCTTTTACTGAACAGGAATTTACCGCACTTAGCTCTGTGGATGCATATATCCAAGCCGCCCGGGACGGACTTGCTGGAGTTACTCAACTGTTTTCAAAGGATATGCACGTAATAGTTTGTGCAAATTTAATAGATATATGCCAGTAGCCCTCGAGACTTGAAGCGATTAGGCCAACTGATTTAAGGGTCGTTATGACCTGCAGGTTCTTAGGGAGAAGAACAACACGCTATCCCAGGAGCTGAGCACAAACCAGACAAAGCTGAATGCCGCCACCACAGAGCTTGCGGAGATTAAAAAGGCCGCAATGACCACTGCTCAGAAGAACAAGCTTGAGGAGGAAAATGATAAACAAGCCGAAGAGATAAAGAGCTTAAAGGCTCAGTTATCCATCGTGCAAAAAGAGAATAAGAAGTTGAAAGGCGGCATATTCGGTATGACCTTTTGAACCATCCAAGGGACTCATAATATATCATAATTCAGATGGTCACAACTCTATTGTTGCAGGTCTGTTAACCGGTCGGCCTGAATAGGAAGTGTCCGGATTTCGAGGTGACATGCTTAAAGAGCTGTCTGCGGTGCATGACCGGGCCCGGAAAGCTATGAGAAACATGGCTAAGGCCCTATGGCCCTCCGATGCCCTTCCAGAAAGTATGGAGGGGTTGGCAAACCTATTCAAAGGTGCCCGACGACGTTTCAAACTATGGAAGGCGTCCGCATGCCGAGAAGGTGCACGAGAGGCGTGGGCGATGGTGAAGATGCGCTACACCGGACTCGATCCGAATCATATGGCTCGAGTTGGACCTCGGGAACCAGACGGAAAAGAGATTCCCGTGAACTTGGTATATGACGAAGTGATGATAGCTGCGAAATATTCGCAAGAAGACTGTAGTTTAGATAGCCTTATAGATGGCATAGACAAAGAGTAGGGGTTCAATTCAATGTATCAATGTGATTTTATCATCGAACTTATCTCCAACCGAACATGTCAAAATTTGTCATCGCAGGCCTTCGGCTTCAACCTCCGAACCGGAAAGGTGGAGTGTTTCCGGATACCATGTTGGAATGTAAGAAACATTCATTAAGTCCGGAAACCAGGCAATCCGGTCATTTTTCTCGAACAGACAAAATTTTGTTCGGGGAGTGACGTTATATTACTTATTTATCGTAAGAAACATCTTCCAAGTAAAATAGTTTCGTTAAGGGTTCCTTTCCTTGGGTTGGCATGCTTGATTATGCGTGCCTCAGCTTTGATTCGAATTATGGGGAGCCTATCCCATATATTATTGTAGAAGAGTTACAGAAATGTAAACAATCTGTCATTGCTTGCCGACCAATTATTCCCTTAAGAACGCTAGCTTTCGGCTTCACCCGTCTGAGGCACAGGTCCGGATTACCCAGTTGTAACAATAGCAGAGGTGCTCCCTTTACACCCTAGCCGAACAATAGGGAATGTAGAGTATAAGCACAGGAGCGAGGCAACCCAACTTGGCAAAAAGTTAAGTCATAGAGGTGCATATAATGGTAGAAAATTGTACATAACAAACGACATAGACAATGTAAGCCACAAGCTTTTAGTAATAAGCTTCGTTAAAGAAGCCCCCAGTCATAGTGGGGTGTAGACATTTAAAGATGTGTACCCCTAACCGTTCGGCGGATCCGAACATACCCTGGGATGCATATAAAAAGGAAAAGCTAAAAAAAGAGGAGAGAGAAAAAAGGAAACTAAGAAGAAAAAAAAGGCAAGAAAGGATGCGGCCGAACTATCCGTAGAATCGTCGGAGCCGAGCAGCGTTCCATGGATTCGGCTCAAGGCGATTATCCGATGCATTACAAAGGCGATAGGCTCCTCTTGTGAGAACTTCATCTACAATGAAGGGGCCCTCCCATTTTGGTTTGAGCTTATCCTTCTTCTTCTCTGGGAGGCGTAAAACGAGTTCGCCGACGTTATAAGTCTTGGCCCACACTTCTCTGCTTTGGTATCGCCTAGCCTGTTGCTGATAAAATACGGAACGGGCTCGTGCAATGTCACGCTCCTCTTCAAGGCCGTCTAGGTCATCCTGCCGATCGAGCTCGGCTTCTCTCTCTTCGTACATGCGCACTCGAGGTGAGTCATGAATAATGCCGCAGGGCAAGATAGCTTCTGCGCCATACACAATGAAGAAAGGTGTGTATCCGATCGTTCGATTAGGCGTAGTCCGCAGCCCCCAGAGTACGGAATCGAGTTCCTCCACCTAGTGCTTATCTGACTCCCGTAGGGAGCGCACTAGTCTGGGTTTAATACCGCTCATTATCAGGCCATTGGCCCATTCAACCTGACCATTTGTTTGAGGGTGGTAGACGGATGCACAGTCGAACTTAATGCCCAAGTTAGCACACCAGTTTTTTACCTCATCGGCTGTAAAATTGGAGCCATTATTTGTGATGATGCTGTGCGGGACACCATAACGGTGTACCACGCCGGATATAAAGTCAATCACTGGCCCTGCTTCAGCTGTTTTTACTGGTTTGGCCTCTATCCACTTAGTGAATTTATCCACCAAAACCAGCAAATATTTTTTCTTGTGGCTTCCCCTTTAAGGGGTCTGACCATGTCTAGCCCCCAGACCGCAAAAGGCCAAGTGATGGGGATTGTTCTTAAGGCGGTGGGAGGCATGTGACTTTGATTGGCGAAAAGCTGACATCCCACACAGCGTTGCACGAGGGCTTGTGCGTCTGCTCGAGCCGTTGGCCAGAAGAAACCTATACGGAAGGCCTTGCTTATAAGGGCCCGAGCTGCGGCGTGATGGCCTCCTAGACCAGCATGTATTTCAGCCAGGAGTAGCCATCCCTCCTCTTCGGAGATGCACCTTTGAAGGACTCCAGTAGTGCTTTTCTTGTACAGTTCACCTTTGTGATTTATAGGCTTTAGAACGTCGAACTATGCGGCGGGCCTCATTTTGATCATCAGGAAGCTCCTGGCTATTAAGGTAGGCCGGGAAGGGTTCGGTCCATGGAGCAATAACGGCCATGATTTCATGGGCGGAGGGTGTTATTTTGGTACCCGAACCCCCGATGATATCCGTATTGTGTTCGGCTGCTAGGGGTATGACCAGGTTCGAACTAGTGTTTCCGCTCTCCTCCTGCGATACCACGGATGGCTTAAAGAGCCTTTCCACAAAGGTATTAGGCGGGACGTGATCGCGCTTGGCACCCATTCGAGCAAGGATGTCCGCTGCCTGGTTACTGTCTCGAGCAACATGATGAAACTCGAGCCCCTCGAACCGAGCCGATATTTTTAATACGGCGTTTCGATACGCCGCCATTTTTGGATCTTTTGCATCTAACTCTCCATTTATCTGGGATATTGTGAGGTTTGAATCACCGCGCACCTCTAGGCATTGTATGCCCATGGAGACAGCCATTCGGAGACCATGTAGGAGTGCCTCGTATTCGGCTGCGTTATTAGAGTCTGTATACATAATTTGCAGTACGTAGCGGACTGTGTCCCCCGTGGGGGATGTCAAGATGACACCAGCCCCCAGTCCGGCTAGCATTTTAGAGCCGTCAAAGTACATGATCCAGTTGGAGTATGAACTGTACTCTTTAGGGAGCTCGGCTTCCGTCCACTCGGCGACGAAGTCGGCCAGCACCTGAGATTTAATAGCTCGGCGCAGCTTGTATGTTATTTCAAATGGTAAGAGTTCAATAGCCCATTTAGCTATGCGGTCGGTGGCATCCCTATTATTTATAATGTCATTGAGTGGTACTTCGGATGCCACCGTGCTCGAACACTCTTGAAAATAGTGCCGGAGCTTGCGGAATGCGATAAAGACCGCGTAAGCTATCTTTTGATAGTGAGGGTATCGGGATTTGCATGGTGTAAGGACCGCCGATACATAGTATACTGGTTTCTGGATGGGGAATTTATGTCCCTCTTCTTCTCGCTCGACGACGAGTACGGCGCTCACTACCTGGTGAGTTGCGGATATATAAAGCAACATGGGCTCGCCAACACTTGGGGCGGCTAGGATTGGGTTGCCTGCTAATAAGGTTTTTATTTCTTCCAATCCGGCTGTAGCCGCATCAGTCCATTCGAAGCGGTCGGTGCGTCGGAGCAGTCGATAAAGTGGTAATGCCTTTTCTCCTAATCTGGAGATGAAGCGGCTCAAAGCTGCCACGCACCCTGCTAGTTTTTGGACCTGCTTTAAGTCTGTTGGCATGGACAATTGGGACAAGGCTCGGCTTTTGGCTAGGTTTCTTCAGTTCCTCTATTGGAGACAATGAACCCTAGCAGTTTTCCGGCTGGAACGCCGAAAACACGTTTTTTCGGATTAAGTCGTATGTCATATGTTCGGAGGTTGTCAAATGTGAGGCAGAGATCATCCACCAATGATTCGACGTGTTTAGTCTTGATGACCACGTCGTCCACATATGCTTCCACTGTCTTGCCGATTTGTTTTTCCAAAGATGTTTGAATCATGCGTTGGTAAGTGGCACCAGCGTTTTTAAGCCCGAAAGGCATAGTGTTGAAACAAAAAGTCCCGTACGGGCTAATAAACGCCGTTGCGGCCTGGTCAGACTCCTTCATCTTAATCTGATGGTATCCGGAGTAAGCATCGAGGAAACACAATGAGTCGTGTCCCGCGGTTGCGTCGATAATCTGGTCAATGCGGGGCAATGGGAAAGGGTCTTTGGGGCAAGCCTTATTGAGGTCTTTGAAATCGACACAAAGGCGCCAGGATTTATCCTTCTTCGGCACCATGACCAAGTTGTCTAGCCAATCCGGGTGTTTGATTTCTCTCATGAACCCGGCCTCGAGTAGTTTAGCTAGCTCCTCCCCCATAGCTTGTCGTTTGGGTTCGGAAAATCACCGTAGCATTTGCTTTACTGGTTTGAACCCCTTGATTATGTTGAGGCTATGTTCGGCCAGCCTGCGTGGGATCCCGGGAATGTCCGAAGGGTGCCAGGCAAAGATATCCCAATTTTCGCACAGGAACACTCGTAGGGCGGCATCGACTATCGGATCCAGCTGTGCTTCGATGGACGCTGTTTTGTTCAGATCCGTCGGGTGCACTTGAAATTTAACTATTTCATCTGCTGGTTTGAAAGAGGTGGACTTGGGCCTCTTATCGAGAATCACATCATCCTTGTCCACCGTGGATTGCAGGGTGGTTAGTTCTTCAGCCGTAAGGGCTTCGGATAGTGCCTCGACGGCCAAGGATGCGGTTTTGTTTTCGGCGCGGAGTGCTTTGTCCGGATCACTTGTAACTGTGATTATTCCATTGGGCCCCGGCATTTTAAGCTTCATGTACCCTAATGGGGTATGGCTTGGAAGCGTGAGAAAGCGTCCCGCCCCAAAAGGGCATGATATCTGCTATTGAAGGGAGCCACGTGGAAAAGCAACTCTTCTGACCTGTAATTCTCAGGCGTGTCGAATACTACATCAAGTTTGATTTTCTCCAAACATTGTGCTTCTCGACTGGGGATGATGCCTCGAAAGGTGGTATTGCATTGCTCGATGCGTGCTCTATCAACATGCATTTTGTCGAGTGTGTCCTCGTAGATGAGGTTAAGCCCGCTACTGCCATCCATGAGCACTTTGGTAAGTCGAAAGCTGTCCACAATTGGGTTTAAGACCAAGGCGGCAGGTGCTCGGACTGCTCGGGTCCTTGGTTCATCGTCGGCGGTGAAAGTTATTGCCGCGTCGTTCCATGGACTAATTGCAGCTTCTTGGTTAATTTTGGCGAGGTCGCGGAATGCCCTTTTGCGCCGATTACTTGAAGAGAAGGTCTCGAAGACCGTAAAGACGTTGAGATCATCATCCTCCGGAGAATACTTCTCTGGAGTAGCGGTGGTGAGGATAGCCTCGCCGCTTTTAGCCACCTGCCGGAGTACCCAACATGCCCGAAGGTTGTGAGTTGGTTCGGTGCTCGGCGTTGCATGTATCTGACAGGGTTTTTCTAGGAGTTCGTCCAGAATGGACCTGTGTCCCACAAAGGGTTTGTTTTTCTTGCCGACGGGCTTATGATCGGGTACCTCGTAAGGGTGTACCTGTTTTGCCCGGGCAGTGTACTACTTAAAGGCAGCGGGTTCCAATTGGGTTTTTTGGGCCTTCCATGTGCTTTCCATCATGCAATACTTCCGTACTACGTGTGATAGCTCTGTGAAGTTCTGTATGCAACGGCGGTCGAGGGCATTCCGAATTCCCTCATCGGTGCAATTGTGATGAAAAACCGAGACCGCATCGTCGTCGCAGCAATCTTTAATCTTGTTTTTAACAAGTAGAAATCTGGCCCAAAAGTGATGGACCGTCTCCTGAGGTTGCTGCCGTACATACATCAGGTCGTATACGTCTGGAGGGCCTGAATTGCTTGGAGAGTATTGATTGTGGTGGGCGGGTGGGCTAAAACTTGAATCCCGGCCAAAAATTGTGTTCGGAGCTTGTAAAATCTCCGAGGTCACCGGTTCGGGTCTGGGAAGATCTAAGTGTTCCCCGGACCCTAAGTCCGACCCTGAGTTTGGGGGACGCGGGATCTCCTCAGAAGGAAGAGTATCCGGTTCGATGGGTTCGGAGATCCGAACATAGCTGGTTTTTAACTTAGGGGAAGACGTGTTCTTGTCTAGTTCCTCGACGACCGCTACCAGATGAGTGATCGGTGGGAGATTGATTTCCCTCTGGTCAGGTTTAAGCCCGATCCGATCATAGTCCATTGAAATCCCCAGGGCGGCGATGCGATCTAGCAGTTCATTCCAAGACGAGACGTCTGCCGGATCCATCTTTTCGGAGTGTTCGAGACCGATACGGAGGTGATGCCTGGCGATCGCGGGGGGCGTCGTCGGCTTGATGGCCGCGTGGGCGCCCATGGTGAAACCGCCAAGCTGGAGGACCTGACCCGAAGTTAGGCTCCTCCCAGAAGTGATACCGTTGTTGATGACAAGGCGAGCCATCGATCCTTCTATGACAACACAGTGGAACTCTCAATGAAAGCACCAATGTCGGTGTCAAAACCGGTAGATCTCGGGTAGGGGGTCCCGAACTGTGCGTCTGAGGATCAATGGTAACAAGGGACGATGGGGACACAATGTTTACCCAGGTTCGGGCCCTCTTAAAGGAGGTAAAATCCTACGTCCTACTTGATTGTATTCAATGAGTATAGGGGTTACAAGAGTTGATCTACCTCGAGATCGTAATGGCTAAACCCTAGCTGTCTAGCCTATGAGAATTCTGATAGCCTCTACGGACTAAACCCTCCGGTTTATATATGCACTGGAGGGGTCTAGGGTTGTACAGAGTCGGTTTGTGGGGGAAGGGAATAACATATCCGGACACCAATCTTGCCATCCACGCATATAGGAGTCCTACCCGGACACGGGGAAAGTCTTCTGCTTTTATCTTCATGGCCCATCAGTCCGGCCCATATCAAATAGTCCAGACACCCGAGGACCCCCTAATCCAGGACTCCCTCACTCTCCAGTGGGAGCAACGAGAAGCACGCCGGCCCCTGCACCTTGCAGGGAGAAGGCACCATCGAAATACATAATCCATTCTTGGGGTGCTTCCTTACCGGGAATAACTGTCTCCAGCACTTCTTCATCAGGGGTTGGCATCCATTCTGCAATAAACTTTGCCAATGCCCTGCTCTAAATTGTTGATGTGCTTTCAAATTTCAAGCCAAAGCTGGATAACTCCAATGCCCACTCCACTATTCTTCCGGTAGCCTCAAGGTCTCGGAGTATCCTTTGCAAAGGAAAGCGGGTGACAACCGTGATCTCATGGGCTTGGAAGTAGTGGCGCAGTTTCCTTGAGGCCATGACAAGGCCAAAAATCAACTTTTGCACACCAGAGTACCTGGATCTAGCCCCCTGCAATAGGGAGCTAACGAAGTACACTGGGCGCTGCACCACTTTCTTCCTTGCCGCGTCCTTGGGGTTGTCTCCACTGCCGTGCTCTTCTTTGCCTTGATTCATGTCTGGCCTTTGGCGGGCTGTGCTCACTCTCTCCCCCGGAAGGGACACTAGCTAAGGCTGCCGCTCCTCCCACTTCCCGTTGCGCCACTAGTGCTGCAATAACCACTTGATTGGTTGCCGCCAGGTATAGCAGCAACGGCTCTTGTGGTTTGGGAGCAACCAAAGTGGGCACAGAAGACAAGTAGGTCTTCAAATCTTGAAGTGTTGCGTCTGCTTCTGGAGTCCACTTCATGGTCCCTGCCTTCTTCAAAATTTTGAAGAACGGCAAGGCACGCTCGGCAGACTTGGATATGAACCTGCTAAGCACGGCAACGCACCCTGTCAAACACCTCACATCCTTAACTGTCTTGGGTGCCTGAATCTGCTCGATAGCCTTGATCTTATCAGGGTTGGCGTCTATCCCATGATGGGACACAAAGAAACCAAGTAGCTTGCCAGAGGGAACACCAAACACACACTTCTCCGGGTTCAGCTTCAAGTTGATCTTGCACAGATTAGCAAATGTTTCTTCTAAGTCTTCGATGAGGGTTGATCTGTCCTTGGTCTTGACCACAATATCATCCATGTAAGCTTCAATGTTCCTGTGCAACTGTGGTTCAAAACCAACCTGTACTGCTCTTGCAAAAGTGGACCCGGCACTCTTCAACCCGAAAGGCATGCGCACGAAGCAGTATGTGCCACAGGGGGTGATGAATGAGGTCTTCTCTTCGTCTTCCTTGGACATAAAGATCTGATGATATCTAGAGTATGCATCCAGAAAGGAGAGCAAATCACACCCGAAGGTGGAATCCATAATCTGGTCGATGCGCGGCAAGGGAAATGGGTCCTTCGGGCACGCCTTGTTCAGATCCGTGAAATCTATGCAAAGCCTCCATATTCCGTTAGCCTTGCGTACGACCACTGGGTTTGCTAACCATGTTGGATGTAGTACTCCTCTGACCAAACCAGCTGCCTCAAGTTTCTTGATTTCCTTGGCAATGAACTGCTGCCTCTCCAAGGCTTGCTTTCGGACCTTCTGCTTGACGGGTCAGGCATGTGGGCAGACAGCAAGGTGGTGCTCGATTACCTCCCTGGGAACACCGGGGATATCAGATGGTTGGCAAGCAAACACATCGATATTCGCCTGCAGGAAGGCAACGAGTGCGCTTTCCTATTTGTCATCAAGGGTGGCACTGATAGTAAAGGTACCATCAGCGCCAGCCAGCCCTGCCAGGACCTTTTTCACATGAGGTGCAGCAGCCTTGGATTTCCTGCTGTTGGAACTCTCCAGCAAGTCATCAACAGGCGCAGCATACTCCGAAGAGGTACACTTCCCGGATTCCTTGCTGGTGTCCCTGCTAGCCTTCTTCTTTCCTCTGCTTTCCTTGGCGGGAACTGTGGCTTCAGCGGCCTCTGTCGTGACTGTGTCCCGTTACATCTTATCCACACAAATAATTGCGTCCTTCTTGTGTGACGGAATGGAAATGACACCCACCGGCCCTGGCATCTTCAAGGTGTTGTAGGCATAGTGGGATGCCGCCATGAATTTTGCCAGAGCTGGGCGTCCAAGGATTCCGTTGTACGGTAGGGGGAGGTTGACCACATAAAACAGAACCTTCTCAGTCCGATAGTTCAACTCTCCTCCGAAGGTCACTCGCAACGTGATCTTTCCCTTAGGATGACTCCTACCGATGTTGATTCCTTGAAACGTACCCATGACTTTGAGTTCTTCCTCTGCTATCTGAAGTTTGCTAATGACCTTTGGGAAAATCAGATTCAATCCGGCCCCGCCGTCAACCAACATCTTCGCAACTTTGAGGTTGCGGATCGTTGGTGAGACCAACAATGACAAGCACCCTACCGCGGTGGTGCGGTCAGGATGGTCCTCTTCGTCAAAGATGATGGGAGTGCGTGAACACTTGAGCGGCTTCCGAGATTCTGCCGCTGGCTCCACGGCATTGACTGAGGGAGTCTTGGATTAGGGGGTCCTCGGGTGTCTGGACTATTTGATATGGGCCAGACTGATGGGCCGTGAAGATAAAAGTAGAAGACTTTCCCCCGTGTCCGGGTAGGACTCCTATATGCGTGGATGGCAAGATTGGTGTCCGGATATGTTATTCCCTTCCCCCACAAACCGACTCTGTACAACCCTAGACCCCTCCAGTGCGTATATAAACTGTAGGGTTTAGTCCGTAGAGGCTATCAGAATTCTCATAGGCTAGACAGCTAGGGTTTAGCCATTACGATCTCGAGGTAGATCAACTCTTGTAACTCCTATACTCATTGAATACAATCAAGCAGGACGTAGGGTTTTACCTCCTTTAAGAGGGCCCGAACCTGGGTAAACATTGTGTCCCCATCGTCCCTTGTTACCATTGATCCTCAGACGCACAGTTCGGGACCCCCTACCCGAGATCTGCCGGTTTTGTCACCGACATTGGTGCTTTCATTGAGAGTTCCACTGTGTTGTCGATAGAACGATCGATGGCTCGCCTTGTCATCAACAACGGTATCACTTCTGGGAGGTGCCTAACTTCGGGACAGGTCCTCCAGCTCGGCGGTTTCACCATGGGCGCCCACGCGGCCATCAAGCCGACGACGCCCCCCGCGATCGCCAGGCATCACCTCTGTAATGGTCTCGAACACTCCAAAAAGATGGATCCGGCAGACGTCTCGTCTTTAAATGAACTGCTAGATCGCATCGCCGCCCTGGGGATTTCAACGGACTATGATCAGATCGGGCTTAAACCTGACCAGAGGGAAATCAATCTCCTCCCAATCACTCATCTGGTAGCGGTCGTCGAGGAACGATACAAGAACACGTCTTCCCCTAAGTTAAACCAGCTATGTTTGGATCTCCGAACCCATCGAACCGTATACTCTTCCTTCTAAGGAGATCCCGCGTTCCCCAAACTCAGGGTCGGACTTAGGGTCCGGGGAACACTTAGATCTTCCCAGACCCGAACCGGTGACCTCGGAGATTTTACAAGCTCCGAACACAATTTTGGGCCGGGATTCAAGTTTTAGCCCACCCGCCCACCACAATCAATACTCTCCAAGCAATTCAGGCCCTCTAGACATATATGACCTGATGTATGTACGGCAGCAACCTCAGGAGACGGTCCATCACTTTTGGGCCAGGTTTCTACTTGTTAAAAACAAGATTAAAGATTGTTGCGACGACGATGCGGTCTCGGTTTTTTATCACAATTGCATCGATGAGGGAATTCGGAATGCCCTCGACCGCCATCGCATACAGAACTTCATAGAGCTATGGCAAGTAGTATGGAAGTATTGCATGATGGAAAGCACATGGAAGGCCCAAAAACCCAATTGGAACCCGCTGCCTTTAAGCAGTACACTGCCCGGGCAAAACGGGTACACCATTACGAGGTACCCGATCATAAGCCCGTCGGCAAGAAAAACAAACCCTTTGCGGGACACAGGTCCGTTCTTGACGAACTCCTGGACAAACCCTGTCAGATACATGCAATGCCGAGCACCGTACCAAGTCACAGCCTTCGGGCATGTTGGGTACTCCGGCAGGTGGCTAAAAGTGGCAAGGCTATCCTCACCACCGCTACTCCAGAGAAGTATTCTCCGGAGGATGACGATCTCAATGTCTTTACGGTCTTCGAGACCTTCTCTTCAAGTAATCAGCGCAAAAGGGCATTCTGCAACCTCACTAAAATTAACCAAGCAGCTGCAATGAGTCCATGGAACGACGCGGCAATAACTTTCACCGTCGACGACGAACCAAGGACCCGATCAGTCCGAGCACCTGCCACCTTGGTCTTAAACCCAATTGTGGACGGCTTCCGACTTACCAAAGTGCTCATGGACGGTGGTAGCGGGCTTAATCTCATCTACGCGGACACGCTCGACAAAATGCATATTGACAGAGCACGCATCAAGCAAAGCAATACCACCTTTCGAGGCATCATCCCCAGTCGAGAAGCACGATGTTTGGGGAAAATCAAACTTGATGTAGTGTTCGACACGCCTGAGAATTACAGGTCAGAAGAGTTGCTTTGCCATGTGGCTCCCTTCAATAGTGGATATCACGCCCTTTTGGGGCGGGACGCTTTCTCACGCTTCCAAGCCATACCCCATTACGGGTACATGAAGCTTAAAATGCCGGGGCCCAATGGAAAAATCACAGTTACAAGTGATCTGGACAAAGCACTCTGCGCCGAAAACAAAACCGCATCCTTGGCCCTCGAGGCACTATCCGAAGCCCTTGCGGCCGAAGAACTAACCACCCTACGATCCACGGTGGACAAGGATGATGTGATTCTCGATAAGAGGCCCAAGTCCACCTCTTTCAAACCAGCAGATGAAATAGTTGAATTTCAAGTACACCCGACGGATCCGAACAAAATAGCGTCCATCGGAGCACAGCTGGATCCGACGGTCGATGCCGTCCTACGAGTGTTCCTGTGCAAAAATTGGGATATCTTTGCCTGGCACCCTTCGGACATGCCCGGGATCCCACGCAGGCTGGCCGAACATAGCCTCAACATAATCAAGGGGTTCAAACCAGTCAAGCAAATGCTACGGCGATTTTTCGAACCCAAACGACAAGCTATGGGGGAGGAGCTAGCTAAACTACTCGAGGCTGGGTTCATCAGAGAAATCAAACACCCGGATTGGCTAGCCAACTTGGTCATGGTGCCGAAGAAGGATAAATCCTGGCGCCTTTGTGTCGATTTCAAAGACCTCAATAAGGCTTGCCCCAAAGACCCTTTCCCGTTGCCCCGCATTCACCAGATTATCGATGCAACCACGGGACACAACTCATTGTGTTTCCTCGATGCTTACTCCGGATACCATCAGATTAAGATGAAGCTGTCTGACCAGGCCGCAACGGCGTTTATTTCCCCGTACGGGCCTATGCCTTTCGGGCTTAAAAACCATGGTGCCACTTACCGACGCATGATTCAAACATCTTTGGAAAAACAAATCGGCAAGACAGTGGAAGCATATGTGGACGACGTGGTCATCAAGACTAAACACGTCGAATCATTGGTGGACGATCTCCGCCTCACATTTGACAACCTCCGAACATATGACATACGACTTAATCCGAAAAAATGTGTTTTCGGCGTTCCAGCCGGAAAACTGCTAGGGTTCATTGTCTCCAATAGAGGAATTGAAGCGAACCCAGCCAAAATCCGAGCCTTGTCACAATTGTCCATGCTAACAGACTTAAAGCAGGTCCAAAAACTAGCAGGGTGCGTGGCAGGTTTGAGCCGCTTCATCTCCAGATTAGGAGAAAAGGCATTACCACTTTATCGACTGCTCCGACGCACCGACCGCTTCGAATGGACTGATGCGGCTATAGCCGGATTGGAAGAAATAAAAACCTTATTAGCAGGCAACCCAATCCTAGCCGCCCCAAGTGTTGGCGAGCCCATGTTGCTTTATATATCCGTGACTCACCAGGTAGTGAGCGTCGTACTCGTCGTCGAGCGAGAAGAAGAGAGACATAAATTCCCCATCCAGAAACCAGTATACTATGTATCGGCGGTCCTTACACCATGCAAATCCCGATACCCTCACTATCAAAAGATAGCTTACACGGTCTTTATGGCATCCCGCAAGCTCCGGCACTAGTTTCAAGAGTGTTCGATCATGGTGGCATCCGAAGTACCACTCAATGACATTATAAATAATAGGGATACCACCGGCCGCATAGCTAAATGGGCTATTGAGCTCTTACCATTTGAAATAACATACAAGCCGCGCCGAGCTATTAAATCTCAGGTGCTGGCCGACTTCGTCGCCGAGTGGACGGAAGCCGAGCTCCCTAAAGAGTACAGTTCATACTCCAACTGGATCATGTACTTCGACGGCTCTAAAATGCTAGCCGAACTGGGGGCTGGTGTCATCTTGACATCCCCCACGGGGGACACAGTCCGCTACGTACTGCAAATTATGTATACGGACTCCAATAATGCAGTCGAATACGGGGCACTCCTACATGGTCTCTGAATGGCTGTATCCATGGGCATACAACGCCTAGAGGTGCGCGGTGATTCAAACCTCGCAATATCTCAGATAAATGGAGAGTTTGATGTAAAAGATCCAAAAATGGCGGTGTATCAAAATGCCATATTAAAAATATCGGCTCGGTTCGAGGGGTACGAGTTTCATCACGTTGCTCGAGACAGTAACCAGGCAACGGACATCCTTGCTCGAATGGGCACCAAGCGCGATCCCATCCCGCCTAATACCTTTGTGGAAAGGCTCTTTAAGCCATCCGTGGTATGGCAAGACAAGAGCGGAAACACTAGTCCAGACCTGGTCATACCCCCAGCAGCCGAACACAATACGGATATCATCGGGGGTTCAGGTACCGAAATAACACCCTCTGCCCATGAAATCATGGCCGTTATTGCTCCATGGACCGAACCCTTTCTGGCCTACCTTAATAGGCAGGAGCTTCCTAATGATCAAAATGAGGCCCGCCACATAGTTCGACGTTCTAAAGCCTATAAAGTTCACGAAGGTGAACTGTACAAGAAAAGCACTACTGGAGTCCTTCAAAGGTGCATCTCCGAAGAGGAGGGATGGCAACTCCTGGCTGAAATACATGCTGGTCTAGGCGGCCATCACGCCGTAGCTCGGGCCCTCATAAGCAAGGCCTTCCGTACTGGTTTCTTCTGGCCAGTGGCTCGAGCAGACGCACAAGCCCTCGTGCAACGCTGCGTGGGATGTCAGCTTTTCGCCAATCAAAGTCACATGCCTCCCACCACCTTAAGAACAATCCCCATCACTTGGCCTTTTGCGGTCTGGGGGCTAGACATGGTCGGACCCCTTAAAGGGGGAAGCCACAAGAAGAAATATTTGCTGGGTATGGTGGATAAATTCACTAAGTGGATAGAGGCCAAACCGGTAAAAACGGCTGAAGCAGGGCCAGTGATCGACTTTATATCCGGCGTGGTACACCGTTATGGTGTCCCGCACAGCATCATCACTAATACTGGCTCCAATTTTACAGCCGATGAGGTAAAAAACTGGTGTGCTAACTTGGGCATTA
Organism: Thinopyrum elongatum; assembly: GCA_011799875.1. Taxonomy (NCBI): domain Eukaryota; kingdom Viridiplantae; phylum Streptophyta; class Magnoliopsida; order Poales; family Poaceae; genus Thinopyrum; species Thinopyrum elongatum. Next base: position 512,204,694 of record CM022301.1, on the reverse strand, counting down.
AGCTCGACTATGCATCTGTCTACCACCCTCAAACAAATGGTCAGGTTGAACGGGCCAATGGCCTGATAATGAGCGGTATTAAACCCAGACTAGTGCGCTCCCTACGGGAGTCAGATAAGCACTGGGTGGAGGAACTCGATTCCATACTCTGGGGGCTGCGGACTATGCCTAATCGAATGACCGGATACACACCTTTCTTCATGGTGTACGGCGCAGAAGCTGTCTTGCCCTGCGACATTATTCATGACTCACCTCGAGTGCACATGTACGACGAGAGAGAAGCCGAGCTCGATCGGCAGGACGACCTAGACGGCCTTGAAGAGGAGCGTGACATTGCACGAGCCCATTTCGCATTTTATCAGCAACAGGCTAGGCGGTACCAAAGCAGAGAAGTGCGGGCCAAGACTTATAACGTCGGCAAACTTGTTTTGCGCCTCCCAGAGAAGAAGAAGGATAAGCTCAAACCAAAATGGGAGGGCCCCTTCATTGTAGATGAAGTTCTCACAGGAGGAGCCTATCGCCTTTGTAATGCATCGGATAATCGCCTTGAGCCGAATCCATGGAACGCTGCTCGGCTCCAACAATTCTATGGATAGTTCGGCCGCATCCTTTCTTGCCTTTTTTTTCTTAGTTTCCTTTTTTCTCTCTCCTCTTTTTTTAGCTTTTCCTTTTTATATGCATCCCAGGGTATGTTCGGATCCGCTGAACTGTTAGGGGTACACATCTTTAAATGTCTACACCCCACTATGACTGGGGGCTTCTTTAACGAAGCTTATTACTAAAAGCTTGTGGCTTACATTGTCTATGTCATTTGTTATGTACAATTTTCTGCCATTATATGCACCTCTATGATTTAAGTTTTTGCCAAGCTGGGTTGCCCTGCTCCTGTGCTTATACACTATGTTCCCAATTGTTCGGCTAGGGTGTAAAGGGAGCACCTCTGCGATTGTTACAACCGGGTAATCCAGACCTGTACCTCAGATGGGTGAAGCCGAAAGCTAGCGTTCTTAAGGGAATAATTGGTCGGCAAGCAATGACAGATTGTTTACATTTCAGTAACTCTTCTACAATAATATACGGGATAGGCTCCCCGTAATTCGAATCAAAGCCTAGGCACGCATAATCAAGCGTGCCAACCCAAGGAAAGGAACCCCTAACAGAACTATTTTCCTTGGAAGATGTTTCTTACGATAAATAAGTAATATACCATCACTCCCCGAACAAATTTTTGTCTGTTCGAGAAAAATGACCGGATTGCCTGGTTTCCAGACTTAATGAATGTTTCTTACATTCCAACATGGTATCCGGAAACACTCCACCTTTCCGGTTCGAAGGTTGAAGCCGAAGGCCTGCGATGACAAATTTTGACATGTTCGGTTGGAGATAAGTTCGATGATAAAATCACATTGATGCATTGAATTGAACCCCTACTCTTTGTCTATGCCATCTATAAGGCTATCTAAACTACAGTCTTCTTGCGAATATTTCGCAGCTATCATCACTTGGTCATATACTAAGTTCACGGGAATCTCTTTTCCGTCTGGTCCCCGAGGTCCAACTCGAGCCATATGATTCGGATCGAGTCCGGTGTAGCGCGTCTTCACCATCGCCCACGCCTCTCGTGCACCTTCTCGGCATGCGAACACCTTCCATAGCTCGAAACGGCACCGGGCACCTTTGAACAGGTTTGCCAACCCCTCCATACTTTTTGGAGGGGCATCGGAGGGCCATAGGGCCTTAGCCATGTTTCTCATAGCTTTCCGGGCCCGGTCATGCATCGCAGACAACTCTTTAAGCACGTCACCCCAAAATCCGGACACTTCCTCTTCAGGCCGACCGGTTAACAGACCTGCAACAACAGAGTTGTGACTATCAAAATTATGAGATATTATGAGTCCCTTGGATGGTTCAAAAGGTCATACCGAATATGCCGCCTTTCAACTTCTTATTCTCTTTTTGCGCGATGGATAACTGAGCCTTTAAGCTCTTTATCTCTTCGGCTTGTTTATCCTTTTCCTCCTCAAGCTTGTTCTTCTGATCAGTGGTCATTGTGGCCTTTTTAATCTCTGCAAGCTCTGTGGTGGCAGCATTCAGCTTTGTCTGGTTTGTGCTCAGCTCCTAGGACAGTGTGTTGTTCTTCTCCCTAAGAACCTGCAGGTCATAACGATCCTTAAATCGGTTGGCCTAACCGCTTCAAGTCTCGGGGGCTACTGGCATATATCTATTAAATTTGCACAAACTATTACCTGCATATCCTTTTAAAACAGTTGAGTAACTCTAGCAAGTCTGTCCCGGGCGGCTCGAAAATAGCATCCACAGAGCTAAGTGCGGTAAATTCCTGTTCAGTAAAAGATGGAGCGTGCATGGCCTCTTTCAGTCGACGATGATTCATCACACTCTCTACCTCAGAATTCGTGACGGATACATCATCCGAATATTCTTGAGGGGGCGGATCCGGCACTGCATCAGCCCTCGTCCTAGTTGACAAGTCCGGTGCCGGATTAACTGACATTCGGCTAGGAGGGCATTTTCCCACGGTTTGCCGCGTGCTCCTCCTGAAATAGAGGTAGAGGAGAAATTTAACAATCTGATCTCATGCTTAGGCATATATCAAAGTACATACCTCTTTGAAGGAGGGGGCTTGATAGCGCTCCCGGTTTCCTTTTGTTTTGAACGATCGCCCTGCGTAGAGGCCGCTCTCGAGGGAGTGCGGCTTGCCGAGCGCCGATCCTATGAAGTACAGTTCAGTATAATGGATAAGGCGCGAGTAGGGGCTTCTTTTTTAGGAAGCTTTTTGAATACTTACAATGGAGAAAGGGTAAAGGCGGGGGTAGTCGGCTGTAATAGCCACTTCCGAGCCGTCAAGGCTCTCCTGATAAAATACTCCATCATAAAATTCTATGTATATATCCGGATCCTCGCAGAAGCCGGGGTCTTCGTTGCGAGCGTAATCCTCTGGCTACAATGAATGTTCTCGACCACCTTCCTCCATGACTGTTTTAAGACAACAAGAGTAATTTGATTAGCATTCCTCGATAACAAGGTAAAACAGTGCTGATAATCAAAAGCTTACCCATTCAATAGGGTTGTACATGGAAAAGCCTTCTCGGCAGTTTAAGCAAAGGAAGTCTTCTTTCTCCCCCTTATACAGATTGGCTAGGATAATGGCCAGTTCGGCTGGGGTGTCCGGGCCCTTGCGTCTGTAACGAGATGCATCGTCCTCTCCATTGTAACACCATAAAGGAGTCACTCTGGACTGGAGGGGCTAAATACATCGCTTTATCGCGATGGCTATGACTTCAATTATTGAGAGCTCGGAATGAGCAAGTAATCTGACCTTACTAACCAACCTCATCACTTCCGCACTATCCTCTTCCTTGGGACTCCGGGGGTGCCAATTGAGGCGTTTCTTTATAGGGGCATTGGAGAATTCGGGTAGACCACGCCGAACTGGGTCCGGAAGGGGAACGTCCTTAATATAAAACCATTCCGAAGACCATTCTTGAGATACCTCCTTGGGAGTTCCAATAAGGTAGCCCGATCCGGCTATACGCCACACTTCGGCGCCGCCCACTTCAAATATGGAACCTCCCCGATGATGAGGAACGAGGCAAAAGAACTTTCTCCATAGTTCAAAATGAGCCTCGCAACCCAGAAACAGTTCACAAAGAGTGACAAAACCTGAGATGTGCAGAATAGAACCTGGAGTAAGATTGTGCAACTGGATCCCGTAGAACTCTAACAGGCCCCTGAGAAAGGGGTGGATCGGGAATCCTAAGCCCCGCGGAAGAAACAAAATGAAACACACTCTCTCCTCCTTGTTGGGGTTGGGGAAATTTTCTGCTAACACATCATTGCCGATCGAGGCTAATCCCGCTCGTGCAGAGACTAGATCTGCGGGAGGGAGATATCCCTGCATCTGAAGTCGATTCAACTAAAGATGAGATACTGAGCAGCTCCGCCAATCACCCTCTTGAGGGCCATGAGGGCACGAAGAAGAGCTAGGGGAGCTGGCCATGATTTGAAGTTTTTTGTGGCTGGTGCTGGTCTTCTCTGCATGATGTGGATGGCATTTGGGGATCTAGCCTATTTATATAGGCGTTGTCCCTAAGTGGTCAGGGGTATATTTGTAAAAAGATATTATGGATCGTTCGCATTCGCCCGATGCATGGAAATCGAGGCGACGGCAGGGAAGGAGTCGTAAAGGCAGAACGTGAAGGTCAGGGCCGGATTGTCATGCGTCCGAAGTATGATGAAGAACCTACCTTGCAAAGCCGAAGACACAAGCCGGATACTACATCGTCATTGAAGGCAAGTTTGGGGGCTACTGAGGGAGTCCTGGATTAGGGGGTCCTCGGGTGTGTGGACTATTTGATATGGGCCGGACTGATGGGCCGTGAAGATAAAAGCAGAAGACTTTCCCCCGTGTCTGGGTAGGACTCCTATATGCGTGGATGGCAAGATTGGTGTCCGGATATGTCATTCGCTTCCCCCACAAACCGACTCTGTACAACCCTAGACCCCTCCGGTGCGTATATAACCGGAGGGTTTAGTCCGTAGAGGCTATCAGAATTCTCATAGGCTAGATAGCTAGGGTTTAGCCATTACGATCTCGAGGTAGATCAACTCTTGTAACCCCTATACTCATTGAATACAATCAAGCAGGACGTAGGGTTTTACCTCCTTTATGAGGGCCCGAACCTGGGTAAACATTGTGTCCCCATTGTCCCTTGTTACCATTGATCCTCAGACGCACAGTTCAGGACCACCTACCCGAGATCTGCCGGTTTTGACACCGACAGAGATCACCTGAAGTACGTTGTCCAGATGCATTTTCCCCGGGAGGAGGCGACCAACAATACAGCAGAGTATGAAGGGCTCCTTGCCGGGCTCAGGATTGCCATAGAATTGGTGATCAAGAAGCTGATCATTCGAGTGGATTCAAAACTTGTGGTGAGACAAGTCAACAAGGATTACCAAAGTCCATTGATGCAGGCATACGTTGAGGAAGTGAGAAGACTGGAGGAGTGCTTTGACGGATTGCAAACAGAGCACGTACCCCATGAGGTAAACAGCATTGCTGATCATCTGTCAAAGTGCGCTGCACAAAAGCTTCCTGTGGAACCAGGAACTTTTGTTCTCCACCTTACTCAGCCCTCCGTATCCCCGGAAACAATGGCCTGAAAGAGGAGGAAAATGGACTCTGGTAAGCCTCTCCCGGTAGAGCCTCTCGAGGCTCCTGGCAGGGACCCTGCCAGAAACAACTCCCCTTCAACTGCCGGGCTGCACCCTCCTGCCTGGCCATTGGTCCCTGCGGTCGAGGAACGCGCTCCCATGAATGAGGAGGTGCCGCTAGTCCTCGTTGCCGAGCCCCAGGCTCCAACTTGGGCAAGGCACATAGTCCATTTCCTCCAAACCGGAGAACTTCCCGAAGAGCAAGAAGAAGCTGAAAGAGTAGCCCAGAAGGCCAGTATGTATCAGTTTGTCGATGACACACTATACAGAAGAAGGCCCAACGGTGTGAAATTGAAGTGCATTTGCCGGGAAGAAGGAAAGGAACTGCTGGCAGAAATACACAAAGGCATGTGCGGCTCCCACATTGGATCAAGGGCGTTGGTTGGGAAAGCATTCCGACAAGGATTCTATTGGCCCATAGCCCTCCAAGATGCGGTCGAGCTAGTCACCAAATGTCAAGCCTGCCAGTTCCATTCCAAGAACATCCATCTGCCTGCTCAAGCTCTTCAGACAATCCCTTTGTCATGGCCGTTTTTGGTCTGGGGGCTCGATATCCTCGGCCCTTTCCCCCGAGCTACCGGGGGCTTTGAATTCTTGTTCGTTGCAATCAACAAGTTTACAAAGTGGCCGGAAGTAGAAGCCGTGAGAAAGGTGACTGCTCAGTCAGCTATCAAGTTCTTGAAAGGATTGGTGTGCCGTTTCGGGGTTCCTGCCCGGATCATCACCGACAACCGCACCCAGTTCACGAGCCGCGCCTTCATGCAATATGTTCATGCCCTCAGAAGCAGGATCTTATTTGCCTCTATTGCACATCCCAGAAGCAATGGACAAGCTGAGAGGGTGAACGCTGAAGTGTTGTGAGGACTCAAGACAAGAACATTTGATAAGCTGCAGAAGTGTAGCAGGCGATGGATCGACGAGCTGCCGGTGGTTCTTTGGTCCCTCAGAACGACACCAAATCGAGCTAATGGGCAGACTCCCTTCTCCCTAGTCTATGGGGTAGAAGCAGTTATCCCCACGAAACTCATTTACGGGTCACCTCGAGTGCTTGCCTACGATGAAGTAGCGCAGGAATAGCACCGGCGTGACGACGCTGTGCTTCTCGAGGAGAACCATCTCCGGGCTGCTACACGTGCTGCATGCTACCAGCAAGCCCTACGTCGCTATCACAGCTGCAGGGTTCATGCCCGGTGTTTTGAGGAAGGCGACCTTGTCCTTAGGCGCGTTCAGTCCGCCAAGGGTGCAAACAAGTTGACGCCGAAGTGGGAAAGCCCTTACCGGGTAGTACGAGTCACCAGACCTGGGGCAGTTCATCTCGAGACCGGAGATGGCATTCAATTGCAAAACTCATCGAATATTGAGCATCTCCGCTAGTTCTACCCGTAAGGCGCAGCTGTCGGGCCCTGCCCGACAGCCACCCTTTTGTACAGGCCTTGCCTCAGTTGCATGTAACCCCTTGTACAAAGCCAGGCGCAGACCCTGAGCAACAGAGAAATAAATGAAGCACTGGGGGGCCCCAACAAGTTGCATGCATGCATAAGCATTTCATGAGCATCGCATGTTCATGTAGATAAGATCGCATCTGGCATCATTTTGATCTGCATAAACTGCAGGCTCTTGCCGTGGACTTGGTCCCCAAGAGAAGATGTGAAGATGAACCTACACTACGATCCCCAGTAAGCCAAATAGATAAGTTCTTTCTCTTATCAATACGTGTTCTATAAGTAAGGACTTGTGCATAAGAAGACCTTGCTGCCTTTCGAAACTTAGGTGCTCCCATCCCTTGACTCGAACGTTGCTTTTGTTAGGATGGTCGCAGTGGCCTTCGATGACAAAGGTCTGGCGGGGGGCTGGTCCCTCTTTACGATTTGTACCCGGTAAGCCTAGTTGCACGGCAACAAAACTGAGGGTACCGCCAGGATAGCCTGCCGGGGGAAACTTGTTTACTTAAAAGTATATAGGCATCCCACCTCTGCATGGATGCATTACATGCACGAGTCCCCGGCAAGGTTTCTCTTTTTCATTAATATGCTAATCAAACAAGTACTGACCTTACAGGACACAAACATGGATTCGAGAGGTTACATAACTTGAACTCAAATTTGGCAAGTGCCTACAGGTTTAAGACTGAAAAAGGATAAAATGCCTGCGATGCCTTCACTTTTTCCTCTCCTCCTTCGAAACTACAGGGAGAGACGAAGAAGGCGGAGGGAAGGTCTGGCTGGGATTCGGCGCCTCCCCAGGATCAGGATGGCCCCTTTCCTAGGCTAGGAGGAAGAAACCGAAGGGCAAGTGCGAATGGTGGCGCTGCCGGAAGCCCAGAAGGAGACGATGGTGTCGCCGGCAAACACGACTCGTCGGAACGGTCGCCCCCATTCTTGACGCGTCAAGGGTTGCCGCCACCTTCCGTACCACCGTCGCTCGGAGCTCTCACCACGCCAGTCGACGTGGATGCCATGCACTCCGGGTAACTCCACAGAGAGCATGGTCATCCCCGACAGCCCAGATATATGAAGCCACTGCCCGTTAAGGAAGCATGCATGAGGACTAAGGGCTCTCCCATGCGCCAGACGGGCGGTGCACTGGGAGGTACGGACCGCCTTCACCAATGGCGAACCACTTCTACAACCTCCCTCCAACACCACAGGAAGAGGGGGATTAGGCCACGATCGAATACCACACCCTGTGCCCATTATGGACCTCAGCGTGGTATCGTTTGCATTGCCCCTCACTAAAATTGAAGCCACGGGCGGCCCGGTGATGAGCACACCAGAGTCACCACCTTCGGCGCTACCGCCGCGCCGCCCGAGCGCCCCCTGAGGCTCACGTGAAGGTGAGAAAGGGATCCTACCCCGGCGAAGGCATGACCATCCCCTTCTCTCACTCCCCAAGCATCAGCACAAGCATTTAGCATCGCCAACCCCAAGCTAGGGCCCGGGGCCTAGCCCCGGGCTCTTCCTTTCAGCATACCCTGCAGAAAGCAGAAGATGGGAGGGGAAGGATGTGAGGATGAATGCCTCCGCTCCTCCCCCGCCCCACCTTTTATAGGCGGGTCGGGGCAGAGAGCCGATCCCTCGATGGGTAACCGCCGCCCTCCTCCTCCAATCCAAGAAGACCGGGCCCCTGCCTTGATGCTCTCCCGCACCACGCGCCTCCATTTACCTACCCCACTCAATGCATGCAGCATACGTGGCTAAGGATAAGGGCGTGGTGCGAAGAGTGAATTGGCAGTTACCCGCCCGTGCGTTAAAGTCATTCACGGGCCATTACAAGAGTGGCCCCACTATGATTGGCATTACGCGGCACACGGAAGAACCGAAGACTAACCCAGGCTCAAGTAATGAAGAAGCAAAGAAGATCTCAAGGGGCAAGCCACATCTACGCTCCTGCTTGTGCACTAGTTAGGGCCTACCCCGACGACGCCCGGCAGCGCGTTCGGGCCAGGCCCGGGGGCTCCTGTCGGTGCAACAAACCCTGGGTCCGTTGCCCAGACTGTGCATAGGCCCAAGAATGATTTTGCAGCATCCAAGAACAGACCAAAACACGAAGGGATCAGTTCTTTGAAGGATCAAAGTGCAGATCAAGAAGACCAAGACTAGCCAGAGAGATAAGATACCACTAAGGGAAGAACCTCCCTTGCCGGCCAGGCGAGGCTGGCAAGGTTGGGGTTACTCCAGAAGCAAGCCTCCAAGATCGTCCCGGCAGGCCTGTCGGGGCTTGCGGAAGCAAACCACTCCACCGCACCACCTCACAGCGACGCACATCGTCAATTAGTGCGATGTCAAGCTCCTAAGTGACTAAGTGGTTGCATCTTGTCACATGGCAGCCACTTCCTACAGAAAATACCCCCAAATGACACCCGTCCTGAGACGTGTCAAGCAAGCAGGTGCGAAGCTGGCAAAACAGCCCGGCAAGGCCTGCCGGGCACATTGTGATGTGACACTGAGCGGCGCATTTAATGCGCTTTGTCAGCCCGCAGAGTTAGGTATGATAGCACTGTTTGCTATCTAATCAGTATGTAAAGACTGATTTGCCACTGTGGTGACCTCTTCATCTATAAAAGGAGGCCCATGGCAACCATAGAAACGATTCGGACCCTCACACATTCATACGCGCGTAGCCACTCTCGCCCCAAGGCAACCCTGCCGGGCAAGAGCGCCGCGTTTTCCACCATTATCCACCATCAATCCACCAAAGCAGGAGTAGGGTTTTACGCCTCGCGGCGGCCCGAACCTGGTTAAAACTACCCGTGTGATCTCTGTTGTGCTGTGTTATGCTTCTCCGCTCTTTGTGCAACATGCTCATCCCCCCCGCCGAACCAAAAGGGGCTCATGGCCCCATAGGTGGCCATGGTTTCCCACGACACATACCAAGTAGCAATCCCCCAAAACAGTTTTTGGAGACGGGGCTTCGAGCAAAGAGATCGAAATCCACGGGTTTGAGAGCAAGAACACGAGAGAGAGAGAGAGCAATGGTAATTTTTTTCTGGAGGTAGGTGATGACATGGGCTAAAGAGATAAGTGAGGGGGCCCACGAGGGGACCACAACCCACCAGGGCGCGCCTGGGGTTGCTGGCGCGCCCAGGTAGGTTGTGCCCACCTGGTGCACCCCCCTCTGATGTTATTTTCACTAAAAATTCAGAAATATTCAGAAAAAATTGTATCAAATTTTCATGGCATTCTGAGAACTTTTATTTTTGGGTCATTTTTATTGCACGGGAAATTCCAAAAACAGACAAAACATGGCATTTTATTTTATTTAAATAAGAAAAACAGAAAACAAAAGGTAAGGACAGAAGGTAGTGCCTACTAAATTCATCAACTTCATACCTTTCAAAGATGATCCATTAATAAGGTTGATCAAGTCTTATTAACAGCCACCTTCGATTAGCATGAAATAGAAGAACTTTCGTAAAACACTAAGTTACCTCAACACGGATATGCATGTCCCCAACAATAAGTATATCATATGTATTTTTGGCAGTAGGTAGAGGTAGTTGAAAACTTCCAATAGTGAGTGTCAGAGATTTTTCAATAGCATTAATACCATTCACTTGGAATTGTTTCTTCGGAAAGTGCACTGTATGTTCATTACCATTTATATGAAAAGTGACCTTGCTTTTATTGCAATCAATAATAGCCCCCGCAGTATTCAAGAAGGGTCTTCCAAGGATAATCGACATGTTGTCGTCCTCGGGCATCTCAAGTATAACAAAGTCAGTTAAGATAGTAACATTTGCAACAACAACGGGCACATCCTCATAGATACCGATAGGTATGGCAGTTGATTTGTCAGCCATTTGCAAAGATATTTCAGTAGGTGTGAGTTTATTCAAATCAAGTCTTTTGTATAAGGAGAAAGGCATAACACTAACACCTGTTCCTAAATCACACAAAGCAGTTTTGACATAATTTCGTTTGATGGAGCAAGGTATAGTTGGTATTCCCGGATCTCCCAGTTTTTTAGGTACTCCATCCTTAAAAGAATAATTAGCAAGCATGGTGGAGATTTCAGCTTCAGGTATTTTCCTCTTATTGGTGATGATGTCTTTCATGTATTTTGCATAAGGAGCCATCTTTAAAATACCAGTCAAGCGAGTGCGCAAAAAGACCGGCCTAAGCATTTCAGCAAAGCGTTCAAATTTTTCATCATCCTTTTTCTTAGTCGATTTAGGTGGGAAGTGTAGGAGATATGCCCTAGAGGCAATAATAAATGTTATTGATTATCTCCCTGTTCATAATTAGGTTTATGTTCCATGCTATAACTACTATGGTTCTCGAGTCTAGAAATAAAACGAGGCCTGGAGGAAGACTCATAAGCATGTGTGGGATAATAAACGGTAAAATGTATTCCTAGTCAAGCCTCTATGACTGGCTCAAGTATTGCATGATGATCCTGTTTTCCTGATCATGGGCATGACTATGCCGGCAATTATGAGGGCACAATGTTGGTAGAACATTTGTGTTGAATCGACCCGATTGATGTTATGCTATGTAGCGAACCGACCCGAATGGATCGAATCTCTGTGTTCAAGTGTCATCCCTGGATCGGTAATGCTGACACACACAGTACTCGAAGGATTTATAACAAAGTGCAATCACACACTTATTACATCGAATGTCTCAAAAGAGAACTGATTACAATAAATATGGCTTAAGGCCATCTAAATAAGATAACAGCGGAAGGCTTGGAAGATAAAGTGAGTCCATCAACTCCAACGGCATAGCTGAGTGCACGACAACGACCTAGCACACCTTACTCTTCGTCTGAAAAGTCTGCAACATGATACGTTGCAGCCCGAAACGGGTCAGCACATGGAATATGCTGGCAATATAACACAGTAGAGCAATGAACAGAATAATTGCTAATACTACATGCATATTTGGCTGGTGGAAAAGCTCTAGTGTTATACTGTTTTGCGAAAAGCTAATTTTTTCCTACAACAAAGGAATATATTTTATTTAACTATCATGGTGGTTGTTGAACATTGAGAAGGTAAATCCCCCTCTCAATCCCAATTAAAAGTAATTATTAATCCCAACAAATTAATTTAGAGTGATGGGATTCAATATGATGATCCAAGAACCAGATACTCAAGATGTCCATAACCGGGGACACGGCTAATCATGATTAGTTTGTACACTCTGCAGAGGTTTGTGCACTTTTCCCCACAAGACTCGATCTCCTCCGTTGGATTTCTCGCACTTCATGGTGTTTGAGAAACGGATGACCGAGACACAGTCTTTCTGAAGCATTTACTCTTTACTCTGGGTAGACAGTTACACCTACTTTCCCCTACATCTGCTAGCCTACCACTGAAAGAGGTCCTGCAACATACTCAACTATGCTAGAGCCCATAATAGCTTGTGGCTGCACATGGAAGTTTCTAGCATGAACAATCTTATGATCCCTTTGAGCCTGGGTGGCGGACCGTAGGAGGATCACACGGTATATCCCCGGGATCTCCTAGCATTCTTAAATCCATCCCATTGTACTGTCTCCCTTCCTTCTATCGGTACCAAACTAAGAAGGGATTACACAGACTCATCAAGGAGTTACAATTGCTCCATATTGCCAACCTTCTACCTCCTTTATATCCAATAGTACTTCATCCCATCATATTCTTGGGGTATCCCACATATCGAGATAAAACTCGTACTTATATTGTCCGAAGTCCACTCCGTGGAATATCATTATCTTTTCCAGAGGTCAAGTGTCCTCACAGGGTACTACCACCCTTGAAATGCACAAATTCATCCGTAGACCATATTTCTCATATCCTTGAAAATGGTCAAAATCTTTCTTCATAGAGTAACAACTCATAAAATCCAAATCAGTACCAACAATAATGCTAACTTTATTGATTCTCAAATTTTTACAATCTCCTGCATTTCCATTACAGGCCTCAACTCAATACCTCAAAAAGAATTGTTCCCACTACTACTACTATATTTCTTTTTCGACACAACTATTTAGCACAAGTCTCCTTCTCATTGGGACAATCTCTGGCAAAGTGACATGCTTCATTACAGCAGAAACATATTACTTCTGACAAGTCTCGTGGTTTCCTAGTGATTACATAGCCTCCTTGGGTCCTCGGCTTCCTTTTTGGGCATTCGCTAAAGTAGTGTCCTGAATCTTTGCACCTAAAACATATGATATGACTCAGGTCCTTCTTTGTAGAAATTTGGTTGTTCTTGGAATCCAATCTATTTCTCTTCCTGGACTTTTCCGTGCCAATCAGGGCTTCTATTTCCTGTGGGTCATACTCTACTTCTACTGTCGGAAATGCTACTAGATCCCCCTTCAGACAATTCTGGGATATGTGTCCTTCTTCTCCACATGAATAGCATGACTTGGTGCAGAGTTTAATTGGGTCTTCTTCGGGTGTGTCCTCCACCTCTTCCTTCATCACAGGTTCTTCTAAAATTTCCATGAGGGCTCCTTTCATTTCTTCTTTCTTCTGCTGGATGGTTCTTTGTACCATGGGGTAAATGTGACACTGAGCAGGGTAGTGGGTAGTCCCTTCACACAAGAAACAAGTAATCTGCCTAGTTGGGCATTCTTCAGTTGGGTGATTTCCTACACAATGAGGGCATTCATCCTTGTGTTCTTTATGGTTGTGTCCTATTTCTCCACAGAACTTGCATGCACAAGGTTTCTTCATATCATTTCCATAAGGCTTCAACTTCTGGGACACAAGCCGAGACCTTTGCAGAGTCAACTTAAATTCTTCCCAAGTGGTTACTCTTTGCCATCCATTGATGGTTTGGTACATCCTCCACCAAGTAGCAGCACCTCTTTCAAAGCACTGAAGAGCATGTTGGGTCATATCCTTTCTGGCTATAGCGTTATTCTTCATGTGATCTTCCATGTTCTGAATCCATCGGTCCGTCTCCAATTAACTTATCGGTCCAGAAAATATGAGCTCTTCTCCACTCATCCTCTATTGGTTCCTAGGGATTCGGGGTGAGATAAGAGAGATAGAGAGGGATACACACAATACAAACAATAGATTTGAAGAGGCAAATTTTATTTTGTGGCTGTCGAAAAAACATCAAACAAATGACAGCTCACAATCGTCGCATCTAACGTAGGTATAACAGGGGTTTGGTCTTCCAAAGGTCAATAAATCTTCAAAGTCGCCAAACCCTTCAAGTCTTGTTCATGCCTCCGATGGTTTCTTCCGATCGTGCTTGACCTTCTCAAGTTCTTTTGCCAGATCATCTTTGTTGACGCGAAGTCTCTCGTGACGTCCTTTAATATTCTGGAGTTGCGTTCCAAACTTCTGGGTTTCAACATCCTTGGCAATGAACCATGGTCCTACTGTCCTTCAGTTCCTGACGAATCTCTGGTATCTCGAGGTTTTGCTCCTCCAGCTTGGCTACTTTCAGCTTCTGGGTCCTGAGTTCTTTACGCAACACTTTCTGGACGAATAAGGCTTTCAGAAGGTCCATCTGAAAATTCTTGATGTAATACTCCAGATCCTGGCGATACACCAGCTAAGGTTTAAAACTTCATCTCTTGCTGGTAGGTGCTCCATTAGCCATTTTGTCACCCAATCCTTCAGACGAAATGTATGCTTAACTCAGCATGGTGACAATAGCCTTGGCGGGCGATAGCATCATGGATAGCCGTGTTTATGCCCATGTCTCTGCCATGAGTTATCATTCCATAGTTGATATCTCCTGTCTTAGGGTTTTCTTGACAAAACTTTGAGTTTTAACGCTCCATGTTCCGGTCTTTCTCCGACACACCTTGATCTCGGGTATTGACAGCTTCAATAGTCTGACAAATTCCATAAGGGTAGCCTTCCTAGGTCATACCAATCTGGAAATTCTTCAGAAACTTCAAATTCTCCTAGTCTTCGGAGTCTTCAACTGTTGTAGTTTCCATTATTATAATGCACGGTAAAATCCTCTTCATTCCGAAGTGGTCTTAGTTGTCCGATATCTTGTACTTCTTGGATTGGTCTCATCAGTTGAACCTTCGAGTGGTCAAAAGGGCAAAGGGGTATAGTCTAACTAAAAGGAAATTTGATAAAGCTTAGAAAAGAAGAGAGGTAAGAGATCCTTTTGAAAAGAAAGTTGTAGAGAAAAATCTTTCCTATGGGCTGGCCAGTTTCTAGGGTCACGTCCTACAGTCAACATGTGCTCTGATACCATCTCTGTAGCGACCCGACCCGAATGGATCGAATCTCTGTGTTCAAGTGTCATCCCTGGATCGGTAATGCTGACACACACAGTACTCGAAGGATTTATAACAGAGTGCAATCACACACTTATTACATCGAATGTCTCAAAAGAGAACTGATTACAATAAATATGGCTTAAGGCCATCTAAATAAGATAACAGCGGAAGGCTTGGAAGATAAAGTGAGTCCATCAACTCCAACGGCATAGCTGAGTGCACGACAACGACCTAGCACACCTTACTCTTCGTCTGAAAAGTCTGCAACATGATACGTTGCAGCCCGAAACGGGTCAGCACATGGAATATGCTGGCAATATAACACAGTAGAGCAATGAACAGAATAATTGCTAATACTACATGCATATTTGGCTGGTGGAAAAACTCTAGTGTTATACTGTTTTGCGAAAAGCCAATTTTTCCCTACAACAAAGGAATATATTTTATTTAACTATCATGGTGGTTGTTGAACATTGAGAAGGTAAATCCCCCTCTCAATCCCAATTAAAAGTAATTATTAATCCCAACCAATTTAATTTAGAGTGATGGGATTCAATATGATGATCCAAGAACCAGATACTCAAGATGTCCATAACCGGGGACACGGCTAATCATGATTAGTTTGTACACTCTGCAGAGGTTTGTGCACTTTTCCCCACAAGACTCGATCTCCTCCGTTGGATTTCTCGCACTTCATGGTGTTTGAGAAACGGATGACCGAGACACAGTCTTTCTGAAGCATTTACTCTTTACTCTGGGTAGACAGTTACACCTACTTTCCCCTACATCTGCTAGCCTACCACTGAAAGAGGTCATGCAACATACTCAACTATGCTAGAGCCCATAATAGCTTGTGGCTGCACACGGAAGTTTCTAGCATGAACAATCTTATGATCCCTTTGAGCCTGGGTGGCGGACCGTAGGAGGATCACACGGTATATCCCCGGGATCTCCTAGGACAATACTGGTATATCCCCAGGTGCCCAAACAAGCAATCCACCCAGATGTGTATTAAAGTTGCCACCTTAAGTTGAACCATTAATTAAAAATCTCACATCTGTCATGGATACACTCAAACCCAATCCACGTCTACGAGCATAGCATGGCAACGTAAGCATAGCGTAGAAGTAACTCCCAAGGGTTTGTTATTAAAAGGGCAATAGGTTCTACCTCATCATCTACTTCCCAGTACCCACAAGTTAATCACATCCTAATCATGCAATATTTGAGGGTCGAAACTAATGCATAAAAACTGGGTAACGAAGAAGTATGATCAATGTGTTACTTGCCTTGTTGACGATCCGCAAAACCTAGGGACTCGTAGTAGCATGCTTCGCACTCCGGGAATTCTATCGCAAACAAACAATAGCATACATAAGCAATCAAGCGAAGATGCACGGGTAAAACCCAAATGAGAAGACCTAACCAGAAAGTTCAACTGAAGAACTCCGGTTTGCAAAAAGAATCGAATCAAATGGAGCAACGAAACTCAAACTGCGAAAGAAACAAGCTTCGATTACTAATCTGGACTAAAGTCAAATTTTACAGTAGCAAAAACTTGTTTAAGTTGGTTAAACAGAAAGAGGGCTTCGAGACGAAGATCTAGGCGCTTGAATCGCCTGATTCCGACAAACGAGCGAAAAGTTATACTAAAACGAAAATCGGATCAGAAATCGCGATCGAAAATAATCGCGGAAAATCCGAGAAAAAGAAAACTAACGAACAGGCTAACGAACGAACGTTCGTTGTCTGCGGTTAAACGGTGAAAACCGTTCGTTAAAACGAACGTACGGACGAACGTCCGCTAAATAACTAAACCGATGGAAAACCGATCTAAAAAAGAATAAACCGGTATTTAAAAAAAACCGAATCTAGATCTAGGGTTTAAACAAAAAAACCGAACGGTTAACCGGAAAAATCCGGGCGTCGGATCCGGCGAGCGGCGGCTCCGGCGAGGCGAGGCCGCAGCGGCGGCGGGGTGCGGCAGGCGACGGCGACGGGGCGGGGCGCGTGCGGTGCAGCGGCGCAGCGAGGTGGAGTGCGGCGGCGGCGCTGCAGCGGCGGCGGCGAGCGGCGGACGCGGCGGCGGCGGTGGGCTGCGGCGGCGGGGTGGGTCGAGGCGGCGGGGCGGGCGGCATTTAAAGGGGGGCCGGGGCGGCTTGGGCGAGGGGGCGACGAGGCGGCGGCGTCCCGGACTCCGGTGGAGTCCGGCTCGGCTACGGGGAGGAAAGGCGGCGGCGGCCTGCTGGGCCGGCTGGGCTTCGACCCAGTTCGGTCCGGCGGATTTTTTTTTTTTTTGCCGTTCCTTCAATTCTGGGCATCATATGGCATATGTCCAGTCTTCTTCCCGCACTTGAACAGTTAATGTGGCTTTTGATCCTTCTTGGCGGGTGTGGCTGGGTTAGAGCGGTTCTGATTGCTGCCTGCTCCATGTCCATTTCCATTCTGTGGCCATTATGGTTGTGTGAACTTCCTCCATTGTGGTTATGACCTCCATGGTTATGAACAAGCCCTCCCGAGTTCGGGGTGAACCGGGCTTCTGCTGAGCCCTGAGTTGAACTTCCCTTGTCCATACTTCTCTTGCGCTATCAATCGGCTGCTGACTTCCCTTCAATCATAAGAGCTTTGTCTACCAACTCCTGGTAGTTTTGAATGTTGCCACCATTAACTGCATACTCAGCTCATCATTCAACCCTTCCATAAACTTCTCCTGCTTCGCGGCATCAGTGGCCACATCATCCGGGGCATAGCGAGCTAATTTACTGAACTCATCCAACGTACTCGCCCCACGGTACGGTTTTCCCTGGCGTAAGTTGCGAAACTCACGCTTCTTCATGCTCATAGCTCCTGCTGAGACATGGCAGTGCGGAAAGCTGCTGAAACTGATCCCAATGACATTGGCTATGGGAATGTGGCTGTGTAATTCTCCCCACCATGAGGCGGTGCGGTTCCATCCAATTGATGTGCGGCAAAACGCACCTCTCAGCGTCTGTGCATCCTGCGGTGGTCAACTCCCTTCCAATCCTGCGTAGCCAGTCATCCGCAACTATTGGCTCGGTGCTACTGGAAAAACACCGGCGGCTGCAACCCTCAGAAAACGGGCTAAGTTGTCAACTGGTGGTGGTGGCGGTGGGTTTGTTGTTGTTGTTGTTGCCTTGGTTTTGAACTAGTTAGCTGCATCAGGGTATTCTGCTGTTGAATCAACTGAGTGAGCTCCGTGGGAAAACAAATCGGTGGTCGCGTCTCGGAGGCATCTGATGGGTTTAGAGGGAAGAAGATTAGAATAGGTAAGGTCTAGTGAGAAGGCACTACCCATATGCACATGAGACAAACACATTCATAACACACCACTCAATTCAAGCAAGAGCATACAATCGATCTAACTACCGTTACAAAGTGCTCGGACTATTACTATTTACATGGGGAAAATACTAATGATAATATGGTGGTCATCTAGAAATTTTGATCGGTGGAAGACTCCTTGATATCCGCTCCAGCTTCGTCTCATAATCATCATCACTACTGTCGGGGTCGGGAGTCGTGTCTGTTGATGATGATGTAGGCTTCAGATCGAATTTCCTCAGGTTCGTCGTCTTCTTCTCCGGGCGCGGGGTCTCCCTGAATACTCCTAGTTTCCTTTGTCAGGTCGTCATTCTTCTCCACTAGTATTGGCGATTCCTCCTCGTATCCATCGCGTGTAGATTGAGTTCCTCTTCTAGCTCCATGTTCTGGTCATCACCTTCTTCAAATCTATCATGCTTGCACACAATCTGGTTCTCCTGTCGACGAATGTGCTGTGTTAAACTCCTGGATGAAAGCTGCAATGGACCTGTCCATCCGGTGCTGATCATCTCCCATTGCTCATCTCGGCGCCCACATAACTGGTAGATTGTGTCCTTAGATCCTTGTGATACACCTCGCCGATCGTCCCATGGCGATGTGGGCTGCCATGCTCTTTCCTAGACTCCAGGTTGGTGCATCAAAGGAAAACTCTATGGGCTCCGTAACTGGCGTGAATGTCCTTCCTGGAATTTGAACTCGAATCATCCAACGCTCCTCTTCTGGTACATGTGGTGTGTAGGTCCCGGTGAAGCTTGGTATTCCGATGTTCAGGTACCTAGTGACTCCTTCAAGTGTCGTCCAAAAGGTGTCTTCATCCGGTTGTGTAAACTTGTTCCTTGAGTCCGCCATCCTAGAGAATAGAAGATGGAGAGAAGTCAAAATGAGTAGAGAGAGTGACCTACTGGCTTTTCTTAGTGGTCGTTTGGCCAACTTCGCACTCGTATATGTGGTTTTCACTGGAATAAAGTGAGCTACTTTGGTCAAACGATCCACTACTACCCAGATAGAATCATATCCTGATCGGGTCCTGGGTAATCCGGTGATGAAATCCATGCCAAGTTTATCCCACTTCCATTCGGGTATTGGCATAGGCTGTAGCAATCCTGCGGGCTTCTGATGCTCTGCCTTCACTCTCTGACATACATCACATACGGCTACATACTCAGCAATATCCCTCTTCATACCCGTCCACCAGAAACGCTCTTTTAAATCCAAATACATCTTGGTGTTTCCGGGGTGTATCGAGTATGGCGAGTCATGAGCCTCCTGTAGTATCAACTTCCTGATCTCGGCATTATTGGGTACATACACACGGTCCTCAAACCATAAGGTGTCGCGCTCATCTTCACGAAAACCTTTGGCTTTTCCTTTGCGCATTCTATCCTTTATCTCGGCAATTTCTTTGTCATCTTTCTGAGCTTCTCGAATACTTTCCAATAATGTTGACTGTACTTCCATAACTGCGACAAAACCTCTAGGGACTATCCCCAAACGAAACTCCCTGAGATCTTCGGATAACCCCTTTGGTAAACCTCCGCTTTTGAGGGTATTGACATAACTTTTCCGGCTCAAAGCGTCTGCTACGACATTGGCCTTTCCTGGATGATAATGCAACTTCATATCATAATCCTTTATAAGTTCCAACCATCTCCTCTGCCTGAGGTTCAGCTCCTTCTGAGTGAAAATATACTTCAAGCTCTTGTGATCCGTGTACACATCACAACGGTTCCCAATAAGAAAATGTCTCCAAGTCTTAAGTGCATGAACTACAGCTGCTAACTCCAAGTCATGCGTGGCATAATTCAACTCATGCGGCCGAAGCTGACGTGAGGCATATGAAACAACTCTTCCTTCCTGCATAAGTACTCCTCCCAGTCCTAAGCGAGAAGCGTCGCAATACACTTGGAAATCCTTGCGTATATCTGGCAGAATCAGAACTGGGGCTGTAACCAAGCGTTTCTTCAGTTCCTGAAAACTTGCCTCACATTCATCTGTCCATTTGAACTTAGTGTCCTTCTTCAGTAACTCCGTCATAGGCTTCGCAATCTTGGAAAAATTCTCGATAAATCTCCGATAATATCCTGCAAGTCCAAGAAAACTGCGGATCTCCCCCACTGAGGTGGGTGCCAACCACTTAGTGACAGACTGAACCTTAGTGGGGTCTACTGCTATACCTTCGCCCGATATAACATGTCCAAGAAATCCAACTTCCTTCAACCAAAACTCACATTTGCTGAACTTGGCATACAACTGATGTTCCCTGAGCTTCTCGAGAACTAAACGCAGATGCTCCTTGTGCTCCTCTTCATTCTTTGAGTATACCAAGATATCATCAATGAACACCACGACAAACTTATCCAAGAACTCCATGAACACCTTGTTCATCATACTCATGAAATAGGCAGGGGCATTAGTCAATCCAAATGACATAACTGTGTACTCATATAGCCCATACCGGGTGGTGAAGGCTGTCTTAGGTATATCCTGTTCTCGGATCTTCAGCTGGTGATACCCTGATCTTAGATCGATCTTGGAGAACACTTTAGCTCCTTGTAACTGATCAAACAAATCATTAATCATTGGCAGTGGGTACTTGTTCTTAATCGTCACTTCATTCAATGCGCGATAATCAACAACCATTCTCAAGGATCCATCCTTCTTCTCAACTAAGAGCACTGGGGCTCCCCACGGTGATGAACTTCGTCGAATGTAACCTTTCTCCAATAATTCCTTGATCTGCTTCTTAATCTCCTCCAGATCATTTGCGGGCATCCGGTATGGTCTCTTTGATATTGGTCCGGTGCCTGGCAACAACTCTATCAAGAATTCAATGTCTCGATCCGGCGGCATGCCTGGTAACTCCTCTGGAAATACATCTGGGTAATCCTTCACAATAGGCACCTCCTCCTGAACAACTCCCGTGAGAGAATTTACTTGGCTCCTTCTAGGCACATGCCTAGATACATACTTGATCCTTTTTCCCTCCGGGGTGGTAAGCGAAATCGACTTACTCGCACAATCGATGCTTCCTCCATACATCGATAGCCAATCCATGCCTAGTATCACATCCAATCCTTGTGACTTCAAAACTATCAGGTCTGAGGGGAAAACATGACTTCCAATGATCAATGGCATCTGAAAACATCCTTGTCTTGCCATATACTCCGCACCGGGTGATCTTACTAACATGGGTGTCCTAAGTACCTTAGTGGGCAACTTATATTTATCCACGAATCCCCTTGATATGTATGAATGCGATGCACCAGTATCGAAAAGAACAATTGCAATAAAAGACTTAACCAAAAACTTACCGATAACTGCATCAGGCTGCTCCTCAACCTCCTCCATGTTCACGTGGTTCACTTGTCCTCGGTTGAATGGATTGGGCTTCTTCCCAGCGCTTCCATTACCATTGCCGTTCTTCAATTCTGGGCATTCATTGGCATAATGTCCAGTCTTCCCGCACTTGAAACAGGTAATGTGGCTTTGATCCTTCTTGGCGGGTGTGGCTGGGTTAGAGCGGTTCTGATTGCTGCCTGCTCCATGTCCATTTCCATTCTTGTGGCCATTATGGTTGTGTGAACTTCCTCCATTGTGGTTATGACCTCCATGGTTATGAACAAGCCCTCCCGAGTTCGGGGTGAACCGGGGCTTCTGCTGAGCTCCTGAGTTGAACTTCCCTTGTCCATACTTCCTCTTGCGGCTATCAATCTGCTGCTGCTTCCCTTCAATCATAAGAGCTTTGTCTACCAACTCCTGGTAGTTGTTGAATGTTGCCACCATTAACTGCATACTCAGCTCATCATTCAACCCTTCCATAAACTTCTCCTGCTTCGCGGCATCAGTGGCCACATCATCCGGGGCATAGCGAGCTAATTTACTGAACTCATCCACGTACTGCCCCACGGTACGGTTTCCCTGGCGTAAGTTGCGAAACTCACGCTTCTTCATGCTCATAGCTCCTGCTGAGACATGTGCAGTGCGGAAAGCTTGCTGAAACTGATCCCAAGTGACATTGGCTATAGGGAATGTGGCTGTGTAATTCTCCCACCATGAGGCTGCGGGTCCATCCAATTGATGTGCGGCAAAACGCACCTTCTCAGCGTCTGTGCATCCTGCGGTGGTCAACTCCCTTCCAATCCTGCGTAGCCAGTCATCCGCAACTATTGGCTCGGTGCTACTGGAAAACACCGGCGGCTGCAACCTCAGAAAACGGGCTAAGTTGTCAACTGGTGGTGGTGGCGGTGGGTTGTTGTTGTTGTTGTTGCCTTGGTTTTGGACTAGTAGCTGCATCAGGGTATTCTACTGTTGAATCAACTGAGTGAGCTCCGGTGGAAAAACAAATCCGGTGTCGCGTCTCGGAGGCATCTGATGGGTTTAGAGGGAAGAGATTAGAATAGAGTAAGGTCTAGTGAGAAGGCACTACCCATATGCACATGAGACAAACACATTCATAACACACCACTCAATTCAAGCAAGAGCATACAATCGATCTAACTACCGTTACAAAAGTGCTCGGACTATTACTATTTACATGGGGAAAATACTAATGATAATATGGTGGTCATCTAGAAATTTTGATCGGTGGAAGACTCCATGATATCCGCTCCAGCTTCGTCTTCATAATCATCATCACTACTGTCGGGGTCGGAGTCGGTGTCGTCGATGATGATGTAGTCTTCAGATCGAATTTCCTCAGGTTCGTCGTCTTCTTCTCCGGGCGCGGGGTCTCCCATGAATACTCCTAGTTTCCTTGTCAGGTCGTCATTCTTCTCCACTAGTATTGCGATTTCCTCCTCGTATCCATCGCGTGTAGACTTGAGTTCCTCTTCTAGCTCCATGTTCCTGGTCATCACCTTCTTCAAATCTATCATGCTTGCACACATCTGGTTCTCCTGTCGACGAATGTGCTGGTTTAACTCCTGGATGAAAGCTGCAATGGACCTGTCCCTTCGGGTGCTGATCATCTCCCATTGCTCATCTCGGCGCCCACATAACTGGTAGATCGTGTCCTTAAGATCCTTGTGATACACTTCGCCGATGCGTCCCATGGCGATGTGGGCTGCCATGCTCTTTCCTAGACTCCAGGTTGGTGCATCAAAGGAAAACTCTATGGGCTCCGTAACTGGCGTGAATGTCCTTCCTGGAATTTGAACTCGAATCATCCAACGCTCCTCTTCTGGTACAGTGGCGGTGTAGGTCCCGGTGAAGCTTGGTATTCCGATGTTCAGGTACCTAGTGACTTCCTTCAAGTGTCGTCCAAAAGGTGTGTCTTCATCCGGTTGTGTAAACTTGTTCCTTGAGTCTGCCATCCTAGAGAATAGAAGATGGAGAGAAGTCAGAAATGAGTAGAGAAGAGTGTCCTATGGCTTTTCTTAGTGGTCGTGTCCTACAGTCAGCGTGTGCTCTGATACCATCTCTTTAGCGACCCGACCCGAATGGATCGAATCTCTGTGTTCAAGTGTCATCCCTGGATCGGTAATGCTGACACACACAGTACTCGAAGGATTTATAACAGAGTGCAATCACACACTTATTACATCGAATGTCTCAAAAGAGAACTGATTACAATAAATATGGCTTAAGGCCATCTAAATAAGATAACAGCGGAAGGCTTGGAAGATAAAGTGAGTCCATCAACTCCAACGGCATAGCTGAGTGCACGACAACGACCTAGCACACCTTACTCTTCGTCTGAAAAGTCTGCAACATGATACGTTGCAGCCCGAAACGGGTCAGCACATGGAATATGCTGGCAATATAACACAGTAGAGCAATGAACAGAATAATTGCTAATACTACATGCATATTTGGCTGGTGGAAAAACTCTAGTGTTATACTGTTTTGCGAAAAGCCAATTTTTCCCTACAACAAAGGAATATATTTTATTTAACTATCATGGTGGTTGTTGAACATTGAGAAGGTAAATCCCCCTCTCAATCCCAATTAAAAGTAATTATTAATCCCAACCAATTTAATTTAGAGTGATGGGATTCAATATGATGATCCAAGAACCAGATACTCAAGATGTCCATAACCGGGGACACGGCTAATCATGATTAGTTTGTACACTCTGCAGAGGTTTGTGCACTTTTCCCCACAAGACTCGATCTCCTCCGTTGGATTTCTCGCACTTCATGGTGTTTGAGAAACGGATGACCGAGACACAGTCTTTCTGAAGCATTTACTCTTTACTCTGGGTAGACAGTTACACCTACTTTCCCCTACATCTGCTAGCCTACCACTGAAAGAGGTCATGCAACATACTCAACTATGCTAGAGCCCATAATAGCTTGTGGCTGCACACGGAAGTTTCTAGCATGAACAATCTTATGATCCCTTTGAGCCTGGGTGGCGGACCGTAGGAGGATCACACGGTATATCCCCGGGATCTCCTAGGACAATACTGGTATATCCCCAGGTGCCCAAACAAGCAATCCACCCAGATGTGTATTAAAGTTGCCACCTTAAGTTGAACCATTAATTAAAAATCTCACATCTGTCATGGATACACTCAAACCCAATCCACGTCTACGAGCATAGCATGGCAACATAAGCATAGCGTAGAAGTAACTCCCAAGGGTTTGTTATTAAAAGGGCAATAGGTTCTACCTCATCATCTACTTCCCAGTACCCACAAGTTAATCACATCCTAATCATGCAATATTTGAGGGTCGAAACTAATGCATAAAAACTGGGTAACGAAGAAGTATGATCAATGTGTTACTTGCCTTGCTGACGATCCGCAAAACCTAGGGACTCGTAGTAGCACGCTTCGCACTCCGGGAATTCTATCGCAAACAAACAATAGCATACATAAGCAATCAAGCGAAGATGCACGGGTAAAACCCAAATGAGAAGACCTAACCAGAAAGTTCAACTGAAGAACTCCGGTTTGCAAAAAGAATCGAATCAAACGGAGCAACGAAACTCAAACTGCGAAAGAAACAAGCTTCGATTACTAATCTGGACTAAAGTCAAATTTTACAGTAGCAAAAACTTGTTTAAGTTGGTTAAACAGAAAGAGGGCTTCGAGACGAAGATCTAGGCGCTTGAATCGCCTGATTCCGACAAACGAGCGAAAAGTTATACTAAAACGAAAATCGGATCAGAAATCACGATCGAAAATAATCGCGGAAAATCCGAGAAAAAGAAAACTAACGAACAGGCTAACGAACGAACGTTCGCTGTCTGCGGTTAAACGGTGGAAACCGTTCGTTAAAACGAACGTACGGACGAACGTCCGCTAAATAACTAAACCGACGGAAAACCGATCTAAAAAAGAATAAACCGGTATTTAAAAAAAACCGAATCTAGATCTAGGGTTTAAACAAAAAAACCGAACGGTTAACCGGAAAAATCCGGGCGTCGGATCCGGCGAGCGGCGGCTCCGGCGAGGCGAGGCCGCAGCGGCGGCGGGGTGCGGCAGGCGACGGCGACGGGGCGGGGCGCGTGCGGTGCAGCGGCGCGGCGAGGTGTAGTGCGGCGGCGGCGCTGCAGCGGCGGCGGCGAGCGGCGGACGCGGCGGCGGCGGTGGGCTGCGGCGGCGGGGTGGGTCGAGGCGGCGGGGCGGGCGGCATTTAAAGGGGGGCCGGGGCGGCTTGGGCGAGGGGGCGACGAGGCGGCGGCGTCCCGGACTCCGGCGGAGTCCGGCTCAGCTACGGGGAGGAAAGGCGGCGGCGGCCTGCTGGGCCGGCTGGGCTTCGGCCCAGTTCGGTCCGGCGGATTTATTTTATTTATTTTTTTAAAATAATTCCGCGCAGAAAAACAAATAAAAGAAATACTAAACGGACTCCAAAATTCCCGAAATAAATTTTCCCCGTCCTCTAAAAATCTCCCGGACAAGGTAAACATTTATTTGGGACTCTAATGCAATTTTGAAAAATGCATATTTTTTTCTAAATCCAAATAAAATTGCAATAAAAATCCAAATAAAATATTTATTTGATTTTAATATTTTTCCTCCAATATTCCATTTATTTTGGAGAAGTCATATTATCTCCTCTCATATATTTTTAATATGAAATATTTTCGGAGAGAAAAATAGTTAAACCAAATTGATCCCTGTTTCAATATTTGAGAAAATTCAAATATGAAAACGGTGAAATCCCCAACTCTCTCCGTGGTCCTTGAGTTGCTCAGGATTTCGAGGATCGCAAAATGAAATGCAATAAAATATGATATGCATGGATGACCTATGTATAACATTCCAAATTAAAAATTTGGGATGTTACATGCTATGAGTTACATTCGTCACAAGTTAATGGTTAATAACACAGAGATGGTTAACATTTGCATGATTCCTTAGACCATGAGAGTATCGAGTTTCTTCATGCTTGCTTCATGAACTTTGGGGTTTGTTAAACGTCATCCGTAACTGGGTGGCTATTACGGCGGCTTACGGGTTCATGGAAAAGTATGTCAAGTAACTTGATATCTTGAGATTGGGATTTGCTCCTCCGACGATGGAGAGATATCTCTGGGCCCTCTTGGTGTTACGGTATCCATCATCGTCTGGCCAGACACTTTGTGATTTGATCACGGGGATGCCGGAAAACGGTAACGAGAAAAGAGAACAATACCGATAATGAGGTAACTAGCATAGTGGACAAGTTGTTGATCCACGGGAATGCCAACATGTCTCACCTCGGGTATTTGTAACATATCACGAAGCAACAGGAATATCACACGGCAACTGGAGGTTCACTCGAATATTCATTCGTGTGGGTATAGGGGTCAATATGGGTGTCCACGGCTCCGATGTTGATCATTGATCGGAAGGGGTTCCGTGTCATGTCTATACTTCACCGAACCTATAGGGTCACACGCTTAAGGGCCATCTATCTGCTGAATACTAGACAGGGAGTCTGAGAGAAAATAACCAAAAAAGTTTCGGACAGCGGAAAAGTTCCGCAGAGAGAGGTCACCGGATGAGTTCCGGTTAAACTGAAAATTTGTTTCGGGGTATTCCATTAAGTCAAATTGGTTTCGGCACATGCCTGATAATTCTTGGAGGGTGCCAGAATCATTCTGGAAACTTCTGGGAATTTTTCGAGATGAAAACCGGAAATGTTCCGGAGCTGCCGGAACCGCTTCAGATGCTTTTCGCAGATGAAATCTCTAAACTGGAATTGTTCCAGAACGCGTTGAAAATTATTATGGTGGGTACTGGAAATGTTCTAAGCCCACATAAATATTTTCAGTTTGAACGGACGCTGAAAAATGTCGTCGTGAATAGTGAAAGTGCTTTTTGGGTTACTTTTTGGAAAGCCACTTGTTTGGGCTTTATCCCAAAAGATCTAGGGATGACATGGATGGATTGGGAGGCCCTCATGGGGGCCCCCCAAGGGGTGTGGCCGGCCACACTTGGGGCTCCACCATGGAGCCCCTCTTGTTCCTTGGTTTCACCTTTATGCCCTTGGTGGAAGGACTTCATTCATGTACTTTTGGGTTTTATTGTAAAACCACCCTACCCCTTGGGATTTCCTATAAATAGAGGTGGAGGGGCAGCCCTCCACACTCACTCCTTCTCACATACAAGTGCCATTGCAATGATCTGGCTTCTCTCTCCCTCCCCGCGAAATAGTTTCGTAGAGCCGAAAGGCTGTCTCGGTTCCGGTGGGAACTAGTTCTGGACGGTGAAGCCCTGCCGGATAGATGACACCGTATGTGTGCAACTCTGTAGAGAGGTCGTAGTTTCGATCTTAGTGCCCGAGGGGCTATTCATGAGTGCCTCCTGAAGGGCTGTCCGAGTGACCGTCCGAGTTTCGAAGGTCCTCCCGAAGGGCTGTCCGTGACACCGTCCGGGGGACTGTTCGACCGCCTCCCGGAGGGCTGTCCATGGGGCAGATGAGGGAGTACATCCTCGCGGTTGGGAGGTTGTAAATCCTAGCTGCGGGGATCTGCACCGCCGATTGTCATCGACTCTACTTCCGCTGCGCTACTAGTCGGTAACGAAAATGATCAAACCTTGTATGTAGTCTTCATAGTGGTCCTGGGCTGGTGCGTAGGTCGGAAATTTTTTGTTTTCTGCTGCGTTCCCCTATAGTGGCATCTAGAGCCGTGCTATGCATAGATGCAGGTTGCGATCTAGAATACATGGAGATGTATGGGTGTTGCACAATATAATTAGGTAGTAGATGAGTTCTATTACTGAAAATTATTTGTGCGGGTAGCAGATGAAATCTATTACCCTATGTTCTTGTTGCTTCCCTGGAATTTGCATATTTCTGATCTTGATAACAGCATGGTGGTGTTTCAATGTTCTGGCAATCTGCGATCCTGATTGATCAACGAAGTGCTAACAGTTCATTGAATTCCACCGTAGTTAAAAAGAAAGATGAAATTTCGCAGACGAAAGGGCAATGCAGATATGATCTGCACGGGGGTCATGTGTATGACGAAGTTTAGTATGGGGCTCAAGATTTTATTATCTCGGTTTTCATACACCCTGGAAAGTTAATCTAGCGACTTGAATTATCATACTTGATGATGGACGTTGGTAGCTTCGGTTTGTTTCGAAACCTTAGAAGCCACGTAAAACAAGTTTTTTCATGAACCGATTAGAGGCGTCTAACTTGGTTTTGCAGGAGGGTTTGCATGTGCATATGATGTGGTATAGCAGTGCTCATATTAATTTGATTTGTATGAGATGGTTATATAATGTAAATTTATTAACATGACATGCGTGTCATGATTCGGCATGATGGCTGGAGCCATATGATTGCACTTTAATGACCTGCGTGTCAACCTTGTTGTAATGCATTATTTTATTAGCTATAGAGATAGCAATATTATCTGGTGCATCGACAAGGTGGTGGCAATCTTCGTGAAGGTGAACACCGACGTGAATGCCGGAGACGAAGAAATGATAGACTTCTCCGTCAGAAAGGGCTATACCATATCATGCTATTATGAATTGCCTGAGATGTTTATCCCTTATGATGCACCCTTCTTGATTGCGCGGTAGTCGCTTTTATTAGGGTGATCTCTCACAAAATATCAAGTAGTTAGTGTTCTCCCAAGTGTAGCACCGTCACGGCACCTAACTTTTCGGGGCATCACATGGATACATGGGTGCGAACGATTAGGGAAGTGTGAGGCGGGTGAGTTGAGACCTCGCAGCGAGATCACTTGGTTGTCTTGACGTTCTGGAGGAGTGTCCTGAGCTCGGAACACACGCATCAAAAGATGAACAAGAATCACATAGAGATGTGATCGGCAAGTTGGCCTACCGATTGCAATTCTCGTCACTTGAGATGGATACATCCTTGGCGTTGAATTATGATATGGATCTTGAATCGCTCACAATCGATTATGAGAGATATTGATTTGAGTGGGAGCGCACTGTAGAATTAACTTGTTTAATTCTCAGTGCAATTAATTTTGAACACTGTCTAAGTGTGATTTGCATAATAGTTGTAGAATAATGGCTCGCATTTCCACCTTCCCTATTAAAATTGAACAGCTGTTAAATATCTGGTTAAAACTTTACGGTTGGTATCGTAATGTGAGTATTGTCCTCAAGAGTGCCGAGAAGGATTATGTCCTATCGCATACTTTTGGTATTCTCCCGCTAATGCTATGTATCATGTGACTCTCGTCCTTCGATCCAAAAGCTAGAATTCCGTTTCAGTCAAGTGCAATATGTTTGCTTCCATGAGACCCGAACTTCGAAAGTTTGGATAGTTATGTGATATTCATGGAATCTGAAAATCATTTTCAGAGACAGACAAAAGCTAAAAGATAAGAGATATCCAAAGCAATGTTTGTTTTCAAACTATTAGTAAAGGAGTTTACTATACATTAGACTGATAAGAGAGGGATCCAGGAGAACGCCTGTCATATGATGAAAGGTGAATAAAACAACAACTTAAAGAGAAAGGAAGTGTCCGAAGGGTGTTAGTAAAACTTTCACGCCTAGGAAGTCCGGGGCTAACACCACTCTTAAGTTGAATGCTTCTTCTGAGAGTAGGAGAAATACTAAAAGTTAAACTGTTAGAAGTATAAAGGCAAAAAGAAAGAAGACTGGAATATCCAGCTCATGTATGAATGTCATACAAGTTTTTGATGTATAGAAGGCTGGTCAAAGATATAGTTCTTGGGAATTATGATTAAATTGTTAATCACTGATTCTTGGGTATTGTGAGTAAATAACAAAGATACCCGCTCGATTGCATTCTGTTGCAACTCGATATAAGATCTACTATGGCCTGAAAGACTAGCCAGGAATGAGGTTTAGGTGTACATAGGGAACATAGTAAAATGTTACTATACCTTCCATCGGTGTATTACCGTCTGTATTTATTTTCATAATTCATTTAGAGTTTTACAAACTCTAGCCCATTGCATAAGGTATATTGCAAGAAAGGTTGTTCATAAGAGAACTTTTGATGTTCGATGTTATGAATAACATAAGGGCCATACTTTCATTACGAATGAGACGTATGTTATGAATATTGATAATAATACATTACCTCTGGGTTTACTTTCATAATTCATTTTAGAGTTTCATACACTCTAGCCCATTGCACAATGTTTGTTGCAAAAGAGTTATTCATAAAAATGACAATTGTTGTTCAGTATTATGAATAACATGAAGGGCCATGCTTCCATCCAAGATGGGATGTATGTTATGAATATTGATAGTAATATGATACATCCATGACACTGATGCTAAATGTCGCAAGACTAAAAGAATACCACACAAGTGTGGCACTGCATTTGGTCACATTGGAGAAACCCGCATGGAAAATTCCATTATGATGGATTTTGAAGTCGTTTGATTTTGAATCATCTGACACTTGCAACCTTCCTTCGAAAAGTGAAGTGACTGAAATACCATTCACAGGCCATAAGGAACGAGCAACAAACTTATTGGTGGTCATACATTTTGATGTGTGTAGTCTGATAAATGTTGTTAGTAGTGGATTTATCTATCTTCAGAAATGACTCAAGTAGATATATGGATATTTACTTGATGAGACGTAAGTCTGGATCTTTTGAAATCGTTCGAAAGGTTTTCAAAAATGAAGTAGAAGTTATTGTAACAAGATAATTATGTTTCTACAATTCGATTACAGAAAGGAATATTTGAGTTACAAGTTTAGTGAATGTCTGATGAGTTGTGAAAGGGGTTTCATAACTTGCACCTCCCGGAACACCACTATAAGTGGAAAGTCCGTGAAGATGTAATCGAACCATTTATGACATGGTAAGATCAAAGATGACATAAATAAATTTGCCATTATCCCTTTTAAAGAGTGATGTTTTAGAGACTGCGGCTTTTACACTGAAAAGAGCTCCATCGGGTCTGTTGAAATGACGCCATGGTATGGTACGCCCAACCATGTTATATCTTTTCTTAACATTTGGAATATGGGGCTTGTGTAAAAGGTTACAAACCTATTCCAAATCAGACAAGTGCAACTTTGTAGGTTATCCCAAGTCATTGGGTATTCCTCCCTCACTATACCGAGGCAAATAGGTTTGCCACAAAGAACGGTATGCTTTTTGAAGAAAATGGTTCTTTAAAAAAGGTGAGTTGGAGAATAGTGCAACTCAACGAGATAAACAGTATCTTTGTCATCAGGTCAAAGGAAAGAGACCTTGGAAGTGATTCCAGAGTTTCCTACTGCGACTGATACGGAAGCCTCTACATGAGATGTATGGACTTCAGTCGAACTTGCAGCTGAACCACGTAGGAAAAACTCGTGCAAACCTCTCAGGTGCGCAAACGAGATATTGTTGTTAGACAACAGTATACCTACGATACACAAGGAAGCGTTGATGGGCCCTGACTCCGGAATTGGCTAAATGCCAATACAATCCGAGATAGTTTCCATATAAATGTTTCAAGATTAAAATCTTGATATACCTTTCGGAAAACTTAGAGTCTAACGAGTATGTATGGAACTAAAAACTGATACGGATAAAAATGTTTTATCCATAAAACTCGACTTGTTGAAATAACAAGTTCAAGGAGTTGACTACGATGAGGTTGTTTCACCGTAGCGATGCTTAAAGTCGGTTCAGGTTGAACTAGCAATTAATACATATTTCAATCATGAGATATGAAACATGGATGATAAAAGAATTTCCATCTGATGGAAATGAAACCAAGGACTTGCATGTGTTACAGTCCAAGGTATTTTTTCATTCCAGAGGATGCTAGTAAGTATGCAAACTTCAGAGTTCTAGCAATGGACAGAAGAGAGCAAAATGGAGTTGGAATCTTCGTGTTTTGATGAAATGGTCAAAGGGGTTTGACTTCATCAATGGGTAACGAAGATGCTTATGATTCAAGAAAGTAAGTGGGAGCATAATAAAATTTCTAAAAGCGTTGTGTGCTTGACACATTGTTAATTGGAAATAAATTTCTTGACACAAATTAGGACTTCATTTGAAAATAGTTTTCGATGAAGTGCTTGGGCTAAATAGCCTTTATATTAGGCATGATGATCTATGGAGATAGATTTACCTAATGGGGCTGAGCAAAGATACATATTGACAAAATGCTAAAACCTTTTAGCATTAAAAACGTCAAGGAGTGATTCTTGCCGAAGTCACATGGAAAGAGTTTTTGCAAGACTCGGTGTCCCAAAACACTGATGAGCAAAATACATGATGGAGATTCCACACACTCTTGTGTTTGGATTAATCATGTATTCCATGGTATGTATAACAACCAGATATGTCCAATACTCCCAAAGTTGTTGCAAGTACAGATACCAAAGTGATCAAAAGTACTGATCAAAGGACAACAGTGAAAAGTGTCATTGAGTACTATAGTAGCACTGATGACAAGTTTTCTCGCAAGCGGAGATCATGAAGAGTTTGTTGTAAAAGGTTACATCAATACAGTCTTCATCCATGCTCCAAGCGATTTTCGATTTAAATTAAGGGTTTTGTGTAACACACAATACGGTGGCACGGTACTTGGAAATTGTTCCGAACAAGTTACTGTGGCGAATTCTATAACAGAGGCAAAGTATGTTGCCGCTTTTAAAAGCGACAAAGAAGATGTTGAATCATATAGTTCATTCATGAACTTAGTATGGTTCCAAGATGGCTTTTGTCAATGGGACACTACTGCAGGTAGTTGCTCCATAACTCAGTCTGAGGAATCCAGGTTCGACCTGTGGTTCACATACATACAAAGCCAAGTCCACACAAAATATGAATTTTGTGAAAGCGTGAAAACGCAAGGATATGCATAGATACACACGGAGCTGAAGTCGTCAGATCCGTTGGACATCAGGCTATACCACAAGCGAAGCATATTTACACCGGTGTGCCATAGGTGTGAAGTGCATTAGCATTAACTAGATTGTTGACTCTAGTGCAAGTGGGAGTCTGTAGGAGATATGCCCTAGAGGCAATAATAAATGTTATTGATTATCTCCCTGTTCATAATTAGGTTTATGTTCCATGCTATAACTGTTATGGTTCTCGAGTCTACAAATAAAACGAGGCCTGGAGGAAGACTCATATGCATGTGTGGGATAATAAACGGTAAAATGTATTCCTAGTCAAGCCTCTATGACTGGCTCAAGTATTGCATGATGATCCTGTTTTCCTGATCATGGGCATGACTATGCCGGCAATTTTGAGGGCACAATGTTTGTAGAACATTTGTGTTGAATCGACCCGATTGATGTTATGCTATGAGTTACATTCATCACAAGTTAATGGTTAATAACACAGAGATGGTTAATGTTTGCATGATTCCTTAGACCATGAGAGTATCGAGTTTCTTCATGCTTGCTTCATGAACTTTGGGGTTTGTTAAACGTCATCCGTAACTGGGTGGCTATTACGGCGGCTTACGGGTTCATGGAAAAGTATGTCAAGTAACTTGATAGCTCGAGATTGGGATTTGCTCCTCCGACGATGGAGAGATATCTCTGGGCCCTCTCGGTGTTACGGTATCCATCATCGTCTGGCTAGACACTTTGTGATTTGATCACGGGGATGCCAGAACACGGTAACGAGAAAAGAGAACAATACCCATAACGAGGTAACTAGCATAGTGGACAAGTTGTTGATCCACGGGAATGCCAACATGTCTCACCTCGAGTATTTGTAACATATCACGAAGCAACAGGAATAGCACACGGCAACTGGAGGTTCACTCGAATATTCATTCGTGTGGGTATAGGGGTCAATATGGGTGTCCACGGCTCCGATGTTGATCATTGATCGGAAGGGGTTCCGTGTCATGTCTATACTTCACCGAACCTATAGGGTCACACGCTTAAGGGTCATCTATCTGCTGAATACTAGACAGGGAGTCTGAGAGAAAATCACCGAAAAAGTTTCGGACACCGAAAAGTTTCGGACAGCGGAAAAGTTCCGCAGAGAGAGGTCACCGGATGAGTTCCGGTGAAACTGAAAAGTTGTTTCGGGGTATTCCATTAAGTCAAATTGGTTTCGGCACATGCCTGATAATTCTTGGAGGGTGCCAGAATCATTCTGGAAACTTCTGGGAATTTTCCAAGATGAAAACCGGAAATGTTCCGGAGCTGTCGGAACCGCTTCAGATGCTTTTCGCAGATGAAATCACTAAACTGGAATTGTTCCAGAACGCGTTGAAAATTATTATGGTGGGTACTGGAAATGTTCTAAGCCCACATAAATATTTTCAGTTCAAACGGACGCTGAAAAATGTCGTCGTGAATAGTGAAAGTGTTTTTTGGGTTACTTTTTGGAAAGCCACTTGTTTGGGCTTTATCCCAAAAGATCTAGGGATAACATGGATGGATTGGGAGGCCCTCATGGGGGCCCCCCAAGGGGTGTGGCCGGCCACACTTGGGGCTCCACCATGGAGCCCCTCTTGTTCCTTGGTCTCACCTTTATGCCCTTAGTGGAAGGACTTCATTCATGTACTTTTGGGTTTTATTGTAAAACCACCCTACCCCTTGGGATTTCCTATAAATAGAGGTGGAGGGGCAGTTCTCCACACTCACTCCTTCTCACATACAAGTGCCATTGCAATGATCTGGCTTCTCTCTCCCTCCCCGTGAAATAGTTTCGTAGAGCCGAAAGGTTGTCTGGGTTCCGGTGGGAAATAGTTCTGGACGGCGAAGCCCTGCCGGATAGATGACACCGTATGTGTGCAACTCTATAGAGAGGTTGTAGTTTCGATCTTAGTGCCCGAGGGGTTGTTCATGAGTGCCTCCCGAAGGGCTGTCCGAGTGACCGTCCGAGTTTCGAAGGTCCTCCCAAAGGGCTGTCAGTGACACCGTCCGGGGGACTGTTCGACCGCCTCCCGGAGGGCTGTCCGTGGGGCAGATGAGGGAGTACATCCTCGCGGTTGGGAGGTTGTAAATCCTAGCTACGGGGATCTGCACCGCCGATCGTCATCGACTCTACTTCCGCTGCGCTACGAGTCGGTAACGAAAATGATCAAACCTTGTATGCAGTCTTCATAGTGGTCCTGGGCTGGTGCGTAGGTCGGAAAATTTTTGTTTTCTGCTGCGTTCCCCTACAGAAAGGGCATGGGTTTTTGAACCCATGGTTCTCTTTCTTTACCATGTTTTCTAGCAACAAAGTCTCTTTTATCATATCTTTTATTTTTAGGTTGTGGGTTATCAAGATCAACAGAAGGTTCTATCTCAACATCATTATCTGGTTCTTTATCATTGTTTGGTTGAGTGTCTTTATGAACATCATCATTATATTTTTCATTATCACTAGATGAATGTTCATTACCAGATTGAGTTTCAGCATCAGAAATAGAGACATCATTATTATTTTCAGGAGGTTTTTCTGTCTCAGGTTCACTAGAGGTATGCAAAGTCCTATCATTTTTCTTCCTCTTTTTCTTTCTAGAAGGACTAGGTGCATCAGTGTTAATTCTTTGAGAGTCTTGTTCATTTCTCCTAGGGTGTCCCTCAGGATAAAGTGGTTCCTGAGTTATTTTGCCTCATCTAGTTGCTACTCTAACAGCAAAATCATTTATATTATTATTCATTTCATTTAGCAATTCTTTTTGGGATTGAGCAACTTGTTCTAACTGAGTTTGAACCATAGAAGCATGTTTTCTGACACCTCTAACATCATTGGATATTCTAAATAACAAGTCACTCAAGCGAGCAATCATATCAGAGTTGTATTTCAATTGTTTCATGACATTGGCATTGAAGTGATCTTGTTTCCTAATGTAGTTATCAAACTCATAAAGGCATTGACTAGGATGTTTATTGTAAGGGATATCACCTTCATCAAATTTCATTAAAGAATTTACCTCTACCACCTTTGGTGGTGGTGTATCAAGTCCATGTATTTCTTCAATAGGAGATAAATTTTTAACATCCTCTACTTTAATACCTTTTTCCTTCATACTTTTCTTTGCTTCTTGCATATCTTCAGGACTGAGATATAAGATACCCCTCTTCTTTGAAGTGGGTTTAGGCGGTGGTTCGGGAAGAGTCCAATCATCAAAAAAATTCAATATGTTATTCAATAATTCCTCAGCTTGTTCAACAGTTCGTTCCCTGAAAACACAACCAGCACAACTATCTAGGAAGTCCCTAGAAGCATCGGTTAGTCCATTATAGAAGATATCAAGTATTTCATTTTTCTTAAGTGGACGATCAGGCAAAGCATTAAGCAATTGGAGAAGCCTCTCCCAAGCTTGTGGAAGACTCTCTTCTTCAATTTGCACAAAGTTAAATATTTCTTGTAAGGCAGCTTGTTTCTTATGAGCAGGAAAATATTTTTCAGAGAAGTAATAAATCATATCCTGGGGACTACGGACACAACCAGGAGCAAGAGTATTGTACCATATCTTAGCATCACCCTTTAAGGAGAACAAAAATAACTTGAGAATATAATAGTAGCAAATTTTCTCATCATGAGCAAAAGGGGTAGCTAAATCATTTAACTTAGTAAGATGTGCCACTACAGTTTCAGTTTCATAACCATGGAAATGATCAGATTCAACCAGAGTAATTAATTCTGGGTCGGCAGAGAATTCATAATCCTTATCAGTAACAACAATAGATGAGGTAGCAAACTGAGGATCACATTTCATTCTAGCATTCAAAGATTTTTCTTTCAGCTTGCATAGTAATTTCTTTAGATCATCTCAATCATTGCAAGAAAGTCTCTAGTTGTCTCCTCATCCATAACATAACCTTCAGGTACCTTAGGAAATTCATATCTAGGAGCACTAGGTCTAACAGGTGTTTCAAGATTTCTAGTTTCAAGTACTTCATCAGTTTCAGTGATCTCATCAGTTTCAATAATTTCATTCTCTTTAGCTCTAGCAATCTGTTCATCAAGAAATTCACCTAGTGGCACATTATCATCAAGCAAGGTACTAGCATCATCATGAGTAGCATTCATACCAGAAGTAGCATCATCAATAACTTGGGACATATTAGGATTAATAGCATGTGGTGGTGTTGCAAGTCTACTCAAAACAGAAGGTGAATCAAGTGCAGAGTGTGATGGCAGTTCCTTACCTCCCCTCGTCCTAGAGGGAACGATTTTGGTTTTGGTATCCTTCAGATTCTTCATAGTGATAAATTGATAATAATCCCAAGTGACTCAACAAATATAGCTATGCTCCCCAGCAACGGCGCCAGAAAAAGGTCTTGATAACCCACAAGTATAGGGGATCGCAACAGTTTTCGAGGGTAGAGTATTCAACCCAAATTTATAGATTCGACACAAGGGGAGCCAAAGAATATTTGCAAGTATTAGAAGCTGAGTTGTCAATTCAACCACACCTGGAGATTAAATATCTTCAACAAAGCGATCAGTAGCACAGTAATATGATAATTTTGGTGGCAGTGCTAACAGTAGTAGTAACAGTAACAGTGTAGCAATAGTTTTGTAGCAAGTGCAACAGTAGCAATAGACATAGTAACTTAGCAAGAGCAATATATGAAAAACTCGTAGGCATTGGATCGGTGAATTCATTGGATGATATTCATCATATAACAGTCATAACCTAGGGCGATACAAAACTAGCTCCAGTTCATAAATATAATGTAGGCATGTATTCCGTAAATAGTCATACGTGCTTATGGAAAGAACTTGCATGACATCTTTTGTCCTACCCTCCCGTGGTAGCAGGGTCCATAAGGAGACTAAGGGATATTAAGGCCTCCTTTTAATAGAGAACCGGAACAAAGCATTAACACATAGTGAATACATGAACTCCTCAAACTACGGTCATCATCGGAAAGTATCCCGACTATTGTCACTCCGGGGTTTGCGAATCATAACACATAGCAGGTGCATATAACTTGCAAGATCAGATCTAGAACATAGATATAATGGTGAAAACATAAATGGTTCAGATCTGAAATCATGGCCCGGGCCCAAAGTGACAAGCATTAAGCATGGCAAAGTCATAGCAACATCAATCTCAGAACATAATGGATACTAGGGATCAAGCCCTACCAAAACAAACTCGATTACATGATGAATCTCATCCAACTCTCTCACCGACCAGCGAGCCTACGAAGGAATTACTCACTCCCGGTGGGGAGCATCATGGAATTGGCGATGGAGAAGGGTTGATGATGATGAAGATCGAAGATCCCCCTCTCCGGAGCCCCAAACGGACTCCAGATCTGGCCTCCCGATGAAGAACAGGAGGCGGCGGCGACTCCGTCTCGTGAAACGCGATAATTCTTTCTCCCTGGTTTTTTCTCCAAAAATAGGATTTTATAGCATTGGAGTCAGGGCCTGCGGGGCCACCAGGTGGGCACAACCCACCTGAGCACGCCTGGAGGGGGGGTGCGCCCTGGTGGGTTGTGCTCACCCAGGGCCCCCCTCCGGTGGTTCCTGGCTCCAGTATTTTTCTTTTATTGTATAAAATTTCTCCAAAAAGTTTTGATCCGTTCCGAGAACTTTTATTTCTGCACAAAAAACAACACCATGGTAGTTCTGCTGAAAACAACGTCAGTCCGGGTTAGTTTCATTCAAATCATGCAAATTAGAGTCCAAAACAAGAGCAAAAGCATTAGGAAAAGTAGATACGACGGAGACGTATCAGTGATCACATCAACCTTGGAAACACTTCCAACACACATCGTCACCTCGCCCTTAGCTAGTCTCCGTTTATTCCGCAGCTTTTGTTTCGAGTTACCAATATTAGCAACTGGACCGGTATCTAATACCAGGTGCTACTAGGATTACTAGTAAGGTACACATCAATAACATGTATATCAAATATACATTTGTTGAAGTTGCCAGTCTTCTTATCTATTGGGGTAGTTCCGCTACCAGTGACCATTCCCCTTACAATAGAAGCACTTAGTCTCGGGTTTCGGTTCAACCTTGGGTTTCTTCACTGGAGCGGCAACTGGCTTGCCATTCATGAAGTTTCCCTTCTTGCCCTTACCTTCTTGAAGCCAGTGGTCTAATGTCTACTACGCAACCTCCTTTGTAGACTCGTGTTGGGCCTCCAAGCGCAGAGTTTTGTAGGACAGTAGCAAATTTCCCTCAAGTGGATGACCTAAGGTTTATCAATCCGTGGGAGGCATAGGATGAAGATGGTCTCTCTCAAACAACCCTGCAACCAAATAACAAAGAGTCTCTTGTGTCCCCAACACACCCAATACAATGGTAAATTGTATAGGTGCACTAGTTCGGCAAAGAGATGGTGACACAAGTGTAATATGGATGGTAGATATAGGTTTTTGTAATCTGAAAATATAAAAACAGCAAGGTAGCAAGTAACAAAAGTGAGCAAAAACGGTATTGCAATGCTTGGAAACAAGGCCTAGGGTTCATACTTTCACTAGTGCAAGTTCTCTCAACAATGATAACATAATTGGATCACATAACAATCAGTCAACGTGCAACAAAGAATCACTCCAAAGTTTCTATCAGAGAACGTAGGACGAAAACGTGCATCAACCCCTACGCATAGATTACCCCAATGTCACCTCAGGAATCCGTGAGTTGAGTGCCAAAACATACATCAAGTGAATCAATAGAACATCCCATTGTCACCACAGATATCCCATCACAAGACATACATCAAGTGTTCTCAAATCCAATACTCAGTCCAACATAACGAAACCTCAAAGAGCAAGACTCAATTCATCACAAGAAGGTAGAGGGGGAGAAACACCATATGATCCAACTATAATAACAAAGCTCGTGGTACATCAAGATCGTGCCAAATCAAGAACACGAGTGAGAGAGATATCAAACACATAGCTGCTGGTACATACCCTCAACCCCGAGGGTGAACTACTCCCTCCTCGTCATGGAGATCGCCTGGATGATAAAGATGGCCACCGGTGATGGTTTCCTCCTCCGGCAGGGTGCCGGAACGGGCTCCCGATTGGTTTTTCATGGCTACAGAGGCTTGCGGCGGCGGAACTCCTGATCTAGGTTTCTTTCTGGGGGTTTCTGGATTTATAGGAATTTTTGGCATTGGTTTCATGTCAAGGGGGTCCACGAGTCAGCGACAAGGCAGGAGGGTGCGCCCTAGGGGGGTGGGCGCGTCCTCCACCCTTGTCGTTGACTCGGGACTCTTCTGGCCCAACTCTTGTGCTTCGGGGGCTTCTTCTGGTCCATAAAAAATCGCCGTAAATTTTCAGCCCATTCTGAGAAGTTTTATTTCTGCACAAAAAACGACACCACGGTAGTTCTGCTGAAAATAGCGTCAGACCGGGTTAGTTCTAATAAAATCATACCAAAACCATATAAAATTGTTGTAAACATGGCATGAATACTTCATAAATTATAGATACGTTGGAGACGTATCAGCATCCCCAAGCTTAATTCCTGCTCGTCCTCGAGTAGGTAAATGATAAAAGAAATAATTTATGAAGTGTGAATGCTAGCAAGTGCACAAGTTTGATCAATGATAATTTCAATCACTTTTTCTAGCATCATTATATATCATAAACAGTAGCTCATATCATAAAGCTTCTCATGATCAAGTAACAAGCTATTCACCTATTAAAGCATAGACCATAAACTTTCTTGAAAACTAACAAACTATGTTCTCAGTCATCAAACAATTACAATCCATCTTATTTTCAGGAAGGGTCTATGTAAGAGCTTTGATTTAGCAAATCCCACATACTCAACTATCATATAGTCTTCCATGATTGCTACCACTCAAAGCATTTTTTTAGAACAAATAGCATCCATTGAACACAGAGAAAGATAGGGTCTTAATGTTTCGCCTCCCAACTTATTTATCATATAGATAATTGTCAACAATTATAATTCATGATCAAATATATTTGAATGGCCATATATGCTTAGATCTTTCCCCATCACATGATGCTTGCCAACTAAAGAGTAGGTTGGAATGAGAAGGAATACTACTGACCCTTGCATAAAAGTAAAAGATAGGCCCTTCGCAGAGGGAAGCAAGGATTTGCAGAGGTGCCAGAGCTCGAAGCTTTTAAAACAGAGATGAAAATAATTTTGAGAGGTATGCTTTCATTGTCAACATAACAACCAAGAGTTCTCACTATCTTCCATGCTAGACACATTATAGGTGGTTCCCAAACAGAATGGTAAAGTTTTTACTCCCCCACCACCAACAAGCACATTCCACGGCTGGTCCGAAACAACGGGTACCATCCAACTATCAACAATCCTAGGGGAGTTTTGTTTGCAATAATACTTTGATTTGATTTGAGCATGGAACTGGGCATCCCGGTTACCAGCCATTTTCTCGTGAATGATGAGCGGAGTCCACTCATCATGAGAATAACCCACCTAGCATGGAAGATACTGACAGCCCCTAGTCACTACATGAGCGAATCAGGCATACAAAACAGATTATTATTTGAAGATTTAGAGTTTGGCACATGCAAATTTACTTGGAACGGCAGGTAAATACCGCATATAGGTAGATATGGTGGACACTCATGGAAGAAACTTGGTTCAAGGGTTTTTGGATGCACAAGTAGTATCTCTACTTAGTACAGAAATTTTGGCTAGCAAAAGATTCTAAAAAGCAAGCACCACATGTTGGAGGATCCATAACAATATGACTTTTATACAAATATACCCAAGCATAACTCATTGTGATGTATTCCTTGTCCAACTTCAACTAATTTGCTCAAGTTTGAAAATATTTAATGGGGCTCACAATCATATAAGATGTCCAAGATAGTATATTTATATGTGAAATCTCTCTTCCTTCAATATTCTTTCATGAATTGTTCAAGTGACCAATACTATGTTTGCTAACTTTCAATAAATTTACCACCTCTACTTCTTATATGTGAAGTCATTACTCCTCATGGTATAAGCATATGAAGCATATATAATTTCAGATTTATGATATTAAATTCATTCAACCATTTACTCATAGGATATAAGTGAAGCACGTGAGTAAATGACAAACTACTCCAAAAAGATATAAGTGAAGATCAATGAGTAGTCAAATAATTAAGTAGCTATGTGAAGACTCTCTCTCATAAAGAAAATTTAGATCTTAAGTACTTTATTCAAACAGCAAAATAAAATAAAATGACAATCGAAAAATAGCACACATCATGTGAAGAAGCAAAATCTTAGGCTCAACCGATACTAACCGATAATTCTTGATGAAGAAAGGTGGGATGCCTACCGGGGCATCCCCAAGCTTAGATGCTTGAGACTTCTTGAAATATTATATTGGGATGCCTTGGGCATCCCCAAGCTTAAGCTTTTGTGTCTCCTTAATTCCTTTTATATCACGGTTTCCCTAAATCTTAAAAACTTCATCCACACAAAACTCAACAAGAACTCCTGAGAAAAGTTAGTATAAATCAAATACAAAACCTTATCATTCTCTACTGTAGCAAATCACTAGAATTATAATTTGACATTGCATACTAAATACCTCTGCATATTTAATACTGCAATCCTCAAATAGAATCATTAAACAAGCAAACATATGCAAACAATGCAAACATAACAGTAATCTGTCTAAACAGGACAGTCTGTAAAGAGGGCAATTGAACTCATACTTCCCTAACTCCAAACATTCTGAAAAATTACCACACTTTAGAAAATTTGTTGTTACTCATTGTGGAAAAAATTCAAGATTTTACCACATTCTGACTTTCCAGAAGAATTCAGACAATGATAGAAAACTTTCTGTTTTCAAAACAGCAACATATAGACTTGCAAAATAAGTATGGTAAAGGCTATACTTGACACTTTTATTGAAATAAAAGATACATAAAATTACTCTAAATAACATCAAGCAAATCCTAATAAAAGAAAATGATGTTCCAAGCAAAACTCATATTATGTGACGACTAAAAATATAGCTCCAAGTAAGGTTACCGATAATGTTGGAGACGAAAGAGGGGATGCCATCCGGGGCATCCCCAAGCTTAGTTGCTTGTATCTTCCTTGAATATTATCTTGGGGTGCCTTGGGAATCCCCAAGCTTAGGGTCTTGTCACTCCTTATTCTCCTCATATCGATATCTCACCCAAAACTTGAAAATTTCAATCACACAAAACTTAACGGAACTTCGTGAGATGGGTTAGTATAATAAAACAAATCATTCACTTTGGTACTGTCAAGACAAGATTCATATTTTTTCTCACAATATTACTACTGTACCCTATCATTTCTACAATTTATATTAAGCAATATAAGCCATAGAAACTAGAAAACAAGCAAACTATGCATCGAAAACAGAATCTGTCAAAAACAGAACAGTCTGTAAATATCTGAATTAAGCTTATACTTATGTTACTCCAAAAATTCTGAAAAAATAGGAAAACGTATAAAATTTGTATATAAATCCGCTGTAAAAAATTCATAGTTATTTCACGTTCCAGTAAAATATAGGAATTTCTGTACTGGACGCAAAAGTTTCTGTTTTTGCACAGAATCAAGTCAACTATCATCCACACTATCCCAAAGGCTTTACTTGGCACTTTATTCAAACAAAAGCTATAAAACATGATTAATACAGTAGCATAATCATATTAACAGACAAAAACAGTAGGGATAAATATTGGGTTGTCTCCCAACAAGTGCTTTTCTTTAATGCCTTTTTAGCTAGGCATGATGATTTGAATGATGCTCACATAAAAAATAAGAATTGAAACATAATGGGAGCATCATGAAGAATATGACTAGCACATTTAAGTCTAAACCACTTCCTATGCATAGGAATTGTGTGAGCAAAAAACTTATGGGAACAAGAATCAACTAGCATAGGAAGGCAAAACAAGCATGACTTCAAA
This sequence comes from Thinopyrum elongatum, assembly GCA_011799875.1. Classification (NCBI taxonomy): domain Eukaryota; kingdom Viridiplantae; phylum Streptophyta; class Magnoliopsida; order Poales; family Poaceae; genus Thinopyrum; species Thinopyrum elongatum. The sequence continues at coordinate 512,160,238 of CM022301.1, read as the reverse complement.
ATCTTAAGCACATAGAGAGGAAACTTGATATTATTGCAATATGTAAAGGCATATGTTCCTCTCTCATAATAATTTTCAGTAGCATCATGAATGAATTCAACAATATAACTATCACATAAAGCATTATTTTCATGATGCTCAAGCATAGAAATTTTACTACTCTCAACATAAGCAAAATTCTTCTCATCAATAGTAGTGGGAGCAAACTCAACAAAATAACTATCATGTGAGGCATAATCCAATTGAAAATTAAAATCATGATGACAAGTTTCATGGTTATCATTATTCTTTATAGCATACATGTCATCACAATAATCATCATAGATAGCAATTTTGTTCTCATAATCAATTGGAACCTCTTCCGAAATAGTGGATTCATCACTAAATAAAGTCATGACCTCTCCAAATCCACTTTCATCAATATTATAAGATTCAACACCCTCCAAAATAGTAGGGTCATTACCTAGAGTTGACACTCTTCCAAACCCATTTTCATCAACATAATCATCATAAATAGGAGTCATGCTTTCATCATAATAAATTTTCTCATCAAAACTTGGGGGACAAAAAATATCATCTTCATCAAACATTGCATCCCCAAGCTTATGGTTTTGCATATCATTAGCATCATGGATATTCAAAGAATTCATACTAACAACATTGAAATCATGCTCATCATTCAAAAAATTTGTGCCAAACATTTTATAGACTTCTTCTTCTAACACTTGAGCACAATTTTCCTTTCCATCATTTTCACAAAAGATATTAAAAATATGAAACATATGAGGCAACCTCAATTCCATTTTTTTGTAGTTTTATTTTATAAACTAAACTAGTGATAAAACAAGAAACTAAAAGATTCAATTGCAAGATCTAAAGATATACCTTCAAGCACTCACCTCCCCGGCAACGGCGCCAGAAAAGAGCTTGATGTCTACTATGCAACCTTCTTCTTGTAGACTCGTGTTGGGCCTCCAAGCGCAGAGTTTTGTAGGACAGTAGCAAATTTCCCTCAAGTGGATGACCTAAGGTTTATCAATCCGTGGGAGGCATAGGATAAAGATGGTCTCTCTCAAACAACCCTGCAACCAAATAACAAAGAGTCTCTTGTGTCCCCAACACACCCAATACAATGGTAAATTGTATAGGTGCACTAGTTCGGCGAAGAGATGGTGATACAAGTGTAATATGGATGGTAGATATAGGTTTTTGTAATCTGAAAATATAAAAACAGCAAGGTAGCAAGTAACAAAAGTGAGCAAAAACGGTATTGCAATGCTTGGAAACAAGGCCTAGGGTTCATACTTTCACTAGTGCAAGTTCTCTCAACAATGATAACATAATTGGATCACATAACAATCCCTCAATGTGCAACAAAGAATCACTCCAAAGTTTCTATCGGAGAACGTAGGACGAAAATGTGCATCAACCCCTACGCATAGATTACCCCAATGTCACCTCGGGAATCCGTGAGTTGAGTGCCAAAACATACATCAAGTGAATCAATAGAACATCCCATTGTCACCACAGATATCCCATCGCAAGACATACATCAAGTGTTCTCAAATCCAATACTCAATCCAACATAACGAAACCTCAAAGAGCAAGACTCAATTCATCACAAGAAGGTAGAGGGGGAGAAACACCATATGATCCAACTATAATAACAAAGCTCGTGGTACATCAAGATCGTGCCAAATCAAGAACACGAGAGAGATAGAGATCAAACACATAGCTGCTGGTACATACCCTCAGCCCCGAGGGTGAACTACTCCCTCCTCGTCATGGAGATCGCCGGGATGATGAAGATGGCCACCGATGATGGTTTCCCCCTCCGGAAGGGTGCCGGAACAGGCTCCCGATTGTTTTTTCATGGCTACAAAGGCTTGCGGCGGCGGAACTCTCGATCTAGGTTTCTTTCTGGGGGTTTCTGGATTTATAGGAATTTTTGGCGTCGGTTTCACGTCAAGGGGGTCCACGAGTCAGCGACAAGGCAGGGGGGCGCGCCCTAGGGGGGTGGGCGCATCCTCCACCCTTGTCGTTGACTCGGGACTCTTCTGGCCCAACTCTTGTGCTTCGGGGGCTTCTTCTGGTCCATAAAAAATCACCGTAAATTTTTAGCCCATTCTGAAAACTTTTATTTCTGCACAAAAAATGACACCACGGTAGTTCTGCTGAAAACAGCGTCAGTCCGGGTTAGTTCTAATAAAATCATACCAAAACCATATAAAATTGTTGTAAACATGGCATGAATACTTCATAAATTATAGATACGTTGGAGACGTATCATGGTCTTGTTAACCATCAACACTTGATGCTCCTTCTTGATTTCTACCTTCGCGACCTTAAGCACCTCGAACAGTCTCCGGGATCATCTCCATCCCTTGCATGTTATAGTTCATCACGAAGCTCTAGTAGCTTGGTGACAGTGACTGGAGAACTCTGTCAATCACTATCTTATCTGGAAGATTAACTCCCACTTGATTCAAGCGATTGTAGCACCCAGACATTCTAAGTACATGCTCACTGGCTGAGCTATTCTCCTCCATCTTGTAGGCAAAGAACTTGTCAGAGGTCTCATACCTCTCAACACGGGCATGAGCCTGAAATACCAATTTTAGCTTTTGGAACATCTCATATGTTCCATGGCGTTCAGAACGCCTTTGGAGCCCCGATTCTAAGTTGTAAAGCATGGCACACTAAACTATCAAGTAGTCATCAGAACGTGTCTGCCAGTTGTTCACAACATGCACAGATGACGCTAGAGGGGTTGGCACACCGAGCGGTGCATCAAGGACATAAGCCTTCTGTGCAGCAGTGAGGACAATCCTCAGACTACGACCCTAGTCTGCATAATTGCTTACAATATCTTTCAACTTAGTCTTTCTCTAGGAATGTATTAAAATACGGAGCTACAACACGAGCTATTGATCTACAACATAATTTGCAAAGACAACTTAGACTATTGTTCATGATAATGAGTTCAATTAATCATATTACCTAAGAACTCCCACTCAAATCAACATCCCTTCGGTTGTCCGAGTGTAACATGATCCAAATTCACCAACCCAAGTCTGATCATCACGTGAGATGAGGTGGTTTCAATGGTGAACATCTCAATGTTGATCATATCTACTATATGACTTGTGTTCGACCTTTCAGTCTCTTGTGTTTCGAGTCCATGTCTGTACATGCTAGGCTTGTCAAGTTTAACCCAAGTGTTCCGCATGTGCAAAACTGGCTTGCACCCGTTGTATGTGAGCATAGAGTCTATCACACCCGATCATCACGTGGTGCTTCGAAACGACAAACTTTCGCAATGGTGCACACTTGGGGAGAACATAATTTTATCTTGAAATTTTAATGAGAGATCACCTTATAATGCTACTGCCGTCCTAAGCAAAATAAGATGCATAAAAGGATTAACATCACATGCAAATCATAAGTGACATGATATGTCCATCAACTTGTGCTTTTGATCTCCATCTCCAAAGCACCGACATGATCTCCATCGTCACCGGCATGACACCATGATCTCCATCATCGTGCCGCCATCGGGGTTGTCACGCCAACCATGCTTCTACTACTATTGCTACAACTTAGCGATAAAGTAAAGCATTACATAGCGCTTAATGATTGACATGCAGGTCATACAATAATTAAAGACAACCATATGGCTCCTGCTGGTTGCCGTATGCATCGACATGCAAGTCGATATAAACTATTACAAACATGATCATCTCATACATCAAATATATTTCATCATGTCTTTGACCATATCATATCACAACATACCCTACAAAAACAAGTTAGACGTCCTCTAATTATTGTTGCATGTTTTACGTGGCTGCCATGGGTATCTAGCAAGAACAATTCTTACCTACTCAAAGCCACAACGGTGATATGCAAGTTGCTATTTAACCTTCTACAAGGACCGCCTTTATCGAATCCGATTCAACTAAGGTGGGAGAGACAGACACCCGCCAGCCATCTTTATGCAACAAAGTCACATGTGAGTCGATGGAACCGTCTCATGTACGTGGACATGTAAAGTTGGTCCGGGCCGCTTCATCCCACAATACCGCCGAATCAAGAAAAGACCAAAGAAGGAAGCAATCTGAATATCAACGCCCACAAAGTCCTTTGTGTTCTACTCGTGATGTCATCTACGCATAGACCTAGCTCATGATGCCACTGTTGGGGAACGTTGCATGGGAAATAAAAAATTTCCTACGCTCATGATACGTCTCCAATGTATCTATAATTTTTTATTGTTCCATGCTATTATATTATCTGTTTTGGATGTTTTATATGCATTAATATGCTATTTTATATTATTTTTGGGACTAACCTATTAACCTAGAGCCCAGTGCCAGTTTCTGTTTTTTCCTTGTTTTTGAGTTTCGCAGAAAAGGAATACCAAACGGAGTCCAAACGGAATAAAACCTTCGCGATGATTTTTCTTGGACCAGAAGACACCCAGGAGACTTGGAGTGCAAGTCAGAAGAGCCACGAGGCGGCCACAAGGGTGGAGGGCGCGCCCAGGGGGGTAGGGCGCGCCCCCTACCTTGTGGGCCCCTCGGTGACCCCCTGACCTAGATCTTCCTCCTATATATTCACATATATTCCCAAACCACCAGAAGTATCCACGAAACACTTTTTCACTGACGCAACCTTCTATTCCCATGAGATCCCATCTTGGGGCCTTTTCCAGCATCGTGCCAGAGGGGGATTCGATCACGGAGGGCTTCTACATCAACTCTATTGCCCTTCCGATGAAGCGTGAGTAGTTTACCACAGACCTACGGGTCCATAGCTAGTAGCTAGATGGCTTCTTCTCTCTCTTTGATTCTCAATACCATGTTCTCCTTGATGTTCTTGGAGATCTATTCGATGTAAACTTCTGTTGCGGTGTGTTTGTCAAGATCCAATAAATTGTGGATTTATGATCAGCTTATCTATGAATATTATTTGAATCTTCTCTAAATTCTTTTATGCATGATTTGGTATCTTTGTAATTCTCTTCGAACTATCAGTTTGGTTTGGCCAACTAGATTAGTTTTTCTTGCAATGGGAGAAGTGCTTAGCTTTGGGTTCAATCTTGCGGTGTCCTTTCCCAGTGACAGTAGGGGCAGCAAGGCACGTATTGTATCGTTGCCATCGAGGATAAAAAGATGGGGTTTACATCATATTGATTGAGTTTATTCCTCTACATCATGTCATCTTACTTAATGTGTTACTCTGTTCTTCATGAACTTAATACTCTAGATGCAGGCAGGAGTTGGTCGATGTGTGGAGTAATAGTAGTAGATGCAGAATCGTTTCGGTCTACTTGACACGGACGTGATGCCTATATTTCATAATCATTGCCTTAGATATCGTCATAACTTTGCGCTTTTCTATCAATTGCTCGACAGTAATTTGTTCACCCACCGTGTTATTTTCCATCTTGAGAGAAGCCTCTAGTGAAACCTATGGCCCCCGGGTCTACTTTCCATCATATAAGTTTCCGATCTACTATTTTGCAATCTTTTACTTTCCAATCTATAAACCAAAAATACCAAAAATATTTACTTTACCTTTTGTTTAGTTTCATCTATCTCTATCAGATCTCACTTTCGCAAGTAACCGTGAAGGGATTGACAACCCCTTTATCACATTGGGTGCAAGTTGTTTGATTGTTTGTGCAGGTATTGGTGATTTGTGTGTTGTCACCTACTGGATTGATACCTTGGTTCTCTAACTGAGGGAAATACTTATCTCTACTTTGCTGCATCACCCTTTCCTCTTCAAGGGAAAAACCAACGCAAGCTCAAGAAGTAGCAGGAAGAATTTCTGGCGCCGTTGCCGGGGAGATCTACGCCAAGTCAAGACATACCAAGTACCCATGATAAACTCTCATCTCTTGCATTACATTATTCGCCATTTGCCTCTCATTTTCCTCTCCCCCACTTCTAAAATGATTTTTGAAAAGATTTGCCTTTTTCTTCGCCCCTCTTTCGTTCGTCTTTTTCGTTTGCTTTTTGTGTGCTCATGTGTTGGATTGGTTGCTTTGTCAGGATGGCTCAAGAGAATACTAAATTGTGTGACTTTTCCAATACTAATAACAATGATTTTATTAGTACTCCGATTGTTCCCGCCACTAGTGCGGAATCTTATGAAATTAATGCCGCTTTGCTGAATCTTGTTATGAAAGATCAATTTTCCGGCCTTCCTAGTGAAGATGCCGCATCCCATCTTAATAATTTCGTTGAGTTGGGTGATATGCAAAAGAAAAAAGATGTGGATAATCATATTGTTAAATTGAAGCTATTTCCGTTCTCACGTCGAGATCGTGCTAAAACTTGGTTTTCATCTTTGCCTAAAAATAGTATTGATTCATGGAATAAGTGTAAAGATGCTTTTATTTCCAATTATTTTCCTCCCGCTAAGATCATCTCCCTTAGGAATGATATTATGAATTTTAAGCAACTTGATCATGAACATGTTGCACAATCTTGGGAGAGGATGAAATTGATGATACGAAATTGCCCTACTCATGGTTTGAATTTGTGGATGATTATACAAAAAAATTATGCCGAATTGAATTTTGCTTCTAGAAATCTTTTAGATTTGGCCGCGGGAGGTACTTTTATGGAAATTACTTTAGGAGAAGCTACTAAACTCCTAGATAATATTATGGTTAATTATTCTCAATGGCATACCGAAAGATCTTCCACTAGTAAAAAAGTGCATGCGATTGAAGAGATTAATGTTTTGAGTGGAAAGATGGATAAACTTATGAAATTATTTGCTAGCAAGAGTGCTTCTATTGATCCTAATGATATGCCTTTGTCTACTTTGATTGAAAATAATAATGAATCTATGGATGTGAATTTTGTTGGTAGGAACAATTTTGGTAATAATGCGTATAGTGGTAATTTTAATCCTAGGCCGTTTCCTAGTAATTCCACTAATAATTATGGTAATTCCTACAACAATTCTTATGGAAATTATAATAAGATGCCCTCTGATTTTGAGAATAGCGTTAAAGAATTTATGAGTTCGCAAAAGAATTTTAATGCTTTGGTTGAACAAAAATTGCTTAAGATTGATGATTTGGCTAGGAATGTGGATAGAATTTCTCTTGATGTTGATTCTTTGAAAATTAGATCTATTCCACCCAAGCATAATATCAATGAATCTCTAAAGGCTATGAGAATCTCCATTGATGAGTGCAAAGAAAGAACCGCTAAGATGCATGCTAAACGAGATTGGTTTGTAAAAACATGTTCTTCTAGTTTTCGTGAAAATAATGATGAAGATCTTAAAGTGATTGATGTGACTCCTATTGAATCTTTGTTTTCCAATATAAATCTTGATAAAGATGGGACTGGAGATGAGCCAACTTTAGTTAAGAGGTGTCCCAATGATTCGGAGTTTTTAGATCTTGATGCAAAAATTGATAAAAGTGGGATTGGAGAGGTCAAAACTTTAAGTAGCAATGAACCCACTCTTTTGGATTTCAAGGAATTTAATTATGATAATTGTTCTTTGATAGATTGTATTTCCTTGTTGCAATCCATGTTGAATTCTCCTCATACTTATAATCAAAACAAAGCTTTTACTAAACATATCGTTGATGCTATGATGCAATCTTTTGAAGAAAAGCTTGAATTGGAAGTTTCTATCCCTAGAAAACTTTATTATGAGTGGGAACCTACTATTAATATTAAGATTAGAGATTGTGAGTGCCATGCTTTGTGTGATTTCGGTGCTATTGTTTCTATGATTCCAAAAACTTTATGTTATGTGTTAGGTTTCCGTGAATTTGATGATTGTTCTTTAAATTTGCATCTTGAGGATTCCACTATTAAGAAACCTATGGGAAGGATTAATGATGTTCTTATTATTGCAAATAGGAATTATGTGCCCGTAGATTTCATTGTTATTGATATAGATTGCAATCCTACATGTCCTATTATTCTTGGTAGACCTTTCCTTAGAACGATTGGTGCAATTATTGATATGAAAGAAGGAAATATTAGATTTCAATTTCTGTTAACGAAGGGCATGGAACACTTTCCTAGAAAGAAAATTAAGTTGCCATATGAATCTATTATGAGAGCTACTTATGGATTGCATACCAAAGATGACAATACCTAGATCTATTTTTGTTTTTATGCCTAGCTAAGGGCGTTAAACAATAGCGCTTGTTGGGAGGCAACCCAATTTTATTTTATTTTTTTGATTTTTTATTCTGTTTTTTTCCAATAAATAATTCATCTAGCCTCTGCTTAGATGTCATTTTGTGTTTTAATTAGTGTTTGTGCCAAGTAAGACCTTTGGGATGGCTTACGGTGATAGTTGACTTGATCCTGCTGAAAAACAGAAACTTTTGTGCCCAGTCCCAGAATTGTTTAAATTCACTGGAGCGTGTAAAAAATTTGAATGTTTTACAAAAGATTTATATACAAATTGCCTATATTTTCCTATTTTTTTAGAATTTTTGGAGTTACATAAGTATTAGAACAATTCGGATATTCGCAGACTGTTCTGTTTTTGACAGATTCTGTTTTCTATGTGTTGTTTGCTTATTTTGATGAATCTATGGGTAGTATCGGGGGGTATGAACCATGGAAAAGTTGGAATACAGTAGATATTACACCAATATAAATAAAGAATGAGTTCACAACAGTACCAAAAGTGGTGATTTATTTTCTTATACTAACGGAGCTTATGAGATTTTCTGTTGAGTTTTGTGTTGTGAAGTTTTCAAGTTTTGGGTAAGGATTTGATGGACTATGTAATAAGGAGTGGCAAGAGCCTAAGCTTGGGGATGCCCAAGGCACCCCAAGGTAATATTCAAGGACAACCAAGAGCCTAAGCTTGGGGATGACCCGGAAGGCATCCCCTCTTTCGTCTTCGTCTATCGGCTAGCTAGAAGAGGGGGAAATAATGCGCAGCTCACCTAGGGGGCACAAGGAGGCCCATCAAATGTACGGGAGCGCAAGGGTGCGGCGAATCAACGGAGGAGCATGTCGGAGCCGAGGAAGAAGAAGAAGACGAGGCGACCCACCTTTCCAAGTAACAGTTGTAAAGTCCAAGTATCCGTGTGTCTATAACATCAGGGGAATCCGAGGTATCACCCTTGTTGGATTCCTACTCGATGTATCTGTCAAGGTGAACTTAGGAGGAATCACCCTCGAGGTTCACACTTGAGGTGTTCCATGACAGCGTCGTTATCGGGAGTGGTGAAGGAGGAATCACCCTCGAGGACCACAACCGAATTGCTACTCTACAGAGTTAACATCAGAAGTGCTAAACGAGGTATCACCCTCGGCACTCGATAGTAACGTTGCAGTGTCGTACAACTAAGGGGGTGATGTGCAGTGCCAGGGCCTGGTTGTCGATCATGTTGATCGAGTCTTCTGATAATCCAGTGGGGCAACTGGGTCAAAGTGGGGTCTCAGGTGGGTCTCTATCCAGCCTATACTAAGCAGTTTAGGATAAGCAGACAGACATCAACAGTAGTTACAAAAATAGGCTATGCAGCAGAAATAGGATAAATAGTAGCAGCAGCAATTTCTAATGCAAGCATAAGAGAGAAAGAATAAGCGATATCGACATGTTCAAAGGGGGACTGCTTGCCTAGTTGCTCGGCAGATGGAAAAGGAAACTCCGACGGTGAAGCAGTCGATCACCAGGGCATCGTCAGTGGTCTCGGGGTCTACCGAGAAGAAGGGGGGAGAAGAAACAATATAAATACATGGCAACAAAAGCAATCACAAAGCAAGGCATGGTAATACGCGGTGTTAGGGGTGACCTATCGCGGTGTTACACGTTACAGACGGAGCGGGAAAACATCCGGAGGTATTTTACCAGCTCCGGGCAATTTTCGGTCAGGTGAACCGGAGGGAAAAGTTCCATGTTCATCATGCTAGAGGCATGTGACAGGTATGAGGAGGGCATATTCGGCTTCGTCTTGTCGTTCTGAGCAACTTTCATATATAAAGTTTTTCGATCCGAGCTACGGTTTATTTTCTACGAATTTTCAAAGATTTAAACAATTTCTAGAATTATTTAATTTGAATTATCCAAAACAGTGTTCTGTGACATCAGCATGAAGTCATCATTGCGTCAGCGGTCAAACCCAGCTGATCAGGGTCAAATCTGACCAATGGGTCCCACTGGTCAGTGACTGGACTAATTAACAGTGGTCAATTTTTCTAATTAAGTTACTTAACAGGTGGGACCCAGTAGTCAGTGACTGATTAGTTAATTAATTATCTAATAGATTAATTAATGATTTAATTAACATTTTATTTATTTTTTTAAACATTTTAAATTGGCGGGGCCCGCATGTCAGTGACACACGGCCGCCCAGTCAGCAGTTGACTAGGTCAACCCAGTCAACTGGGGCCCGTGGGGCCCGTGTTCAGTGGCACAGGGGGTGGGCCATAGTCGGCCACGTCGGCGCCGTCGCCGGAACACGTCGGCGACCAAATCCGCGGCGGCGCGTCCTCGGGTGTCGTCGGAAATCATCGTCCGATGACCGTTTCGCACGCGGTTAGCGGCATTCGAACGGGACGAACATGCCGCGTCGATCTACAGCCTTAACACGAGCTAAAACCGCCGGAGTGAAGTGCTATGACCTCGCCGGCAGCAAGGTGTTTCGGGCGAGCTTGGTTTAGTCGCCGTGGGGCATGGCGAGCTATGGGGTTGGGCGCGTTGGGCAGCTAGGAGCTCGGGGAGCTCGACGCGCGGCTCAGGCACGAGCTTAGCGGGCAGTGGCTGCAGTGGCGAGGCGATCGGCGACGAGGAGCACGGCCGCGACGGGGATCGGAGCTAGAGGGCGCCACGGCTAGTGATACGTCTCCAACGTATCTATAACTTTTTATTGCTCCATGCTATTATATTATCTGTTTTCAATGTTTTATATGCATTAATATGCTATTTTATATTATTTTTGGGACTAACCTATTAACCTAGAGCCGAGTGCCGGTTTCTGTTTTTTACTTGTTTCAGAGTTTCGTAGAAAAGGAATACCAAACGGAGTCCAAACGGAATGAAACCTTCGCGATGATTTTTCTTGGACCAGAAGACATCCAGAGGACTTGGAGTACACGTCAGGAAAGCCACGAGGCGGCCACAAAGACGGAGGGCGTGCCCAGGGGGTAGGGCGCGCCCCCCACCCTTGTGGGCCCCTCGTGACTCCACCGACCTATTTCTTCCGCCTATATATTCTCAAATATCCCAAAACTAATCAGGAGAGCCACGAAAACACTTTTCCACCGCCGCAACCTTCTGTACTCGTGATATCCCATCTAGGGGCCTTTTCCAGCATCCTGCCGGAGGGGGATTCGATCACGGAGGGCTTCTACATCAACACCATAGCCTCTCCGATGAAGCATGAGTAGTTTACCTCAGACCTACGGGTCCATAGCTAGTAGCTAGATGGCTTCTTCTCTCTCTTTGATTCTCAATACCATGTTCTCCTCGATGTTCTTGGAGATCTATTCGATGTAATACCTTTTTGCGGTGTGTTTGCCGAGATCCAATGAATTGTGGATTTATGATCAGCTTATCTATGAATATTATTTGAATCTTCTTTGAATTCTTATATGCATGATTTGATATCTTTGCAAGTCTCTTCGAACTATCGATTTGGTTTGGCCAACTAGATTGGTTTTTCTTGCAATAGGAGAAGTGCTTAGCTTTGGGTTCAATCTTGCGGTGCTTGATCCCAGTGACAGAAGGGGAACCGACACGTATTGTATTGTTGCCATCGAGGATAACAAGATGGGGTTTTCATCATATTGCTTGAGTTTATCCCGCTACATCATGTCATCTTACTTTATGCGTTACTCTATTCTATGAACTTAATACTCTAGATGCAGGCAGGTGTCGGTCGATGTGTAGAGTAATAGTAGTAGATGCAGGCAGGAGTCGGTCTACTTGACACGGACGTGATGCCTATATTCATGATCATTGCCTTAGATATCGTCATAACTTTGCGCTTTTCTATCAATTGCTCGGCAGTAATTTGTTCACCCACCGTAATATTTTCTATCTTGAGAGAAGCCTCTAGTGAAACCTATGGCCCCCGGGTCTATTTTCCATCATATAACTTTCCGATCTACAATTATAGTTTCCGATTTACTTCCTTTGCAATCTTTTACTTTCCGATCTATAAACCCAAAAATACCAAAAATATTTACTTTACCATTTATCTATCTCTATCAGATCTCACTTTTGCAAATAACCGTGAAGGGATTGACAACCCCTTTATCGCGTTGGGTGCAAGTTGTTGATTGTTTGTGCAGGTATTTGGTGACTTGTTCATTGTCTCCTACTGGATTGATACCTTGGTTCTCAAACTGAGGGAAATACTTACTCTACTTTGCTGCATCACCCTTTCCTCTTCAAGGGAAAAACCAACGCAAGCTCAAGAGGTAGCAGGAAGAATTTCTGGCGCCGTTGCCGGGGAGATCTACGCCAAGTCAAGACATACCAATTACCCATCATAAACTCTCATCTCTCGCATTACATTATTTGCCATTCGCCTCTTGTTTTCCTCTCCCCCACTTCTAAAACGATTTTTGAAAAGATTTGCCTTTTTATTCGCCCTTCTATCTCCCTTCTTCTGTCCCTTCCTCCGTTCGTCTTCTTCGTTTGCCTTTTGTGTGCTCGTGTGTTAGATCATTTGTCTTTCTTTCATGGCTAGTCCTCCCATCATTGTTAGCACTCCCGATAATGAAGTCCTCAATTTTAAACAAAGGGAGGGAGAAATTTTAAAAGATGCTTGGTATAGAATTTGCAATGCTCAAAATAGATCTACTCGAAAGCAATCTACTGCCGTTCTTCTTCGCAATTTTTATGTGGGCGTTACTCCTTGGAATAGATATGTTCTAGATACCATTACCGGAGGGAATTTCTTGGGTAGCCATACTTTTGATTCTTACAACGCCATGATAGATTTGTTAGGCCCACCACCTCTTTTGATCAATGTAACTGTTTTAACCTTGGAGCATGTAATGCAAAGGCTTGATATTATTGAAAATAAGATTGCTACCATTGAGTTGATTGAAAATTTGGATAAAAAGATTCATAATCAGATTACTCAATATGGATCTAAAGTAGGAGTCACTTTAAAGAATCTTAGGGAAAAGGAACCCATAGTTAACGAAATGATAGATCAAGATTCTACTAGAATTGGCAAATTAGAAGACATTATTACCAACTTGGGTTCCGCTTTTTCCTCTGTTAAAACTACTCAAAATCTTCCTCCTACTAAGATTGCCAAGTTTACTTATGTTCCTAAGAATAAGGGTGAATCTTCTACTAAAGATAATGAAGATCTCAAATCAATAAGTGTTCGCCCCAATTTTTTCAATCTTATTAAGGAACCAATTGTCATGAATGAATTTCTTGATTTCTTGCCTAGGAGTTTGATTATCAATAAAACCAAATAATCTCCTACGAATTATAAGTGTGCAATTGAAGAATTGCATGCCAAAGATGACAATACCTAGATCTATTCGTGTTTTATGCCTAGCTAAGGGCGTTAAACAATAGCGCTTGTTGGGAGGCAACCCAATTTTATTTTTTGTTTTTGCTTTTTAGGTTCTTTTTTGCATTGAATAATTCATCTAGACTCTAGTTAGATGTGGTTTTGTGTTTTAATTAGTGTTTGTGCCAAGTAAGACCTTTGGGATAGCTTACGGTGATAGTTGATTTGATCCTGCTGAAAAACAGAAACTTTTGCGCTAAGGAAAAAAATTCTTATTTTTTACTGGAGCGTGTAAAAACTCTGAATGTTTTACACAAGATTTATATACTAATTTCCTCTATTACCCTAATTTTTCAGAATTTTCAAAGTTACATAAGTATTAGAACAATTCGGATCTTCGCAGACTGTTCTGTTTTTGACAGATTTTATTTTCTTTGTGTTGTTTGCTTATTTTGATGAATCTGTGGGAAGTATCGGGGGGTATGAACCATGTAAAAGTTAGAATACAGTATATATTACACCAATATAAATAAAGAATGAGTTCACAACAGTACCAAAAGTGGTGATTTATTTTCTTATACTAACGGAGCTTATGAGATTTTCTGTTGAGTTTTGTGTTGTGAAGTTTTCAAGTTTTGGGTAAGGATTTGATGGACTATGGAATAAGGAGTGGCAAGAGCCTAAGCTTGGGGATGCCCAAGGCACCCCAAGGTAATATTAAAGGATAACCAAGAGCCTAAGCTTGGGGATGCCCCGGAAGGCATCCCCTCTTTCATCTTCGTCTATCGGTAACTTTACTTGAGGCTATATTTTTATTCACCACATGATATGTGTTTTGCTTGGAGCGTCTTGTATGATTTGAGTCTTTGCTTTTTAGTTTGCCACAATCATACTTGCTGTACACACCTTTTGAGAGAGACACGCATGAATCGTGATTTATTAGAATACTCTATGTGCTTCACCTATATCTTTTGAGCTAGGCAATATCGCTCTAGTGCTTCACTTATATCTTTTAGAGCACGGCGGTGGTTTTATTTTATAGAAATTTATGAACTCTCATGCTTCACTTATATTATTTTGAGAGTCTCTAAACAGCATGGTAATTTGCTTTGGTTATAAATTTAGTCCTAATATGATAGGCATCCAAGAGGGATATAATAAAAACTTTCATATAAAGTGCATTGAATACTATGAGAAGTTTGATTCCTTATGATTGTTTTGAGATATGAAGATGGTGATATTAGAGTCATGCTAGTGAGTAGTTGTGAATTTGAGAAATACTTGTGTTAAAGTTTGTGATTCCCGTAGCATGCACGTATGGTGAACTGTTATGTGATGAAGTCGGAGAATGATTTATTTATTGATTGTCTTCCTTATGAGTGGCTGTCGGGGACGAGCGATGGTCTTTTCCTACCAATCTATCCCCCTAGGAGCATGTGCGTAGTACTTCGTTTCGATAACTAATAGATTTTTGCAATAAGTATATGAGTTCTTTATGACTAATGTTGAGTCCATGGATTATACGCACTCTCACCCTTCCACCATTGCTAACCTCTCTTGTGCCACGCAACTTTCGCCGGTACCATAAACCCACCATATACCTTCCTCAAAACAGCCACCATACCTACCTATTATGGCATTTCCATAGCCATTCCGAGATATATTGCCATGCAACTTTCCACCGTTCCGTTTATTATGACACATTCCATCATTGTCATATTGCTATGCATGATCATGTAGTTGACATCGTATTTGTGCCAAAGCCACCGTTCATAATTCTTTCATACATGTCACTCTTGAATCATTGCACATACTGGTACACCACCGGAGGCATTCACATAGAGTCATATTTTGTTCTAAGTATCGAGTTGTAAGTAAATAAAAGTGTGATGATCTTCATTATTAGAGCATTGTCCCATGTGAGGAAAGGATGATGGAGACTATGATTCCCCCACAAGTCGGGAGGAGACTCCGGACGAAAAAAAAGAGGCTAAAAAAATGAGGGAAGGCCCAAATATTTTTTTTTGGAAATATGCCCTAGAGGCAATAATGAAATGTTTATTATTATATTTCCTTTTTCATGACAATTGTCTATTGTTCAAGCTATACTTGTATTAACCGGAAACTGTAATACATGTGTGAATACATAGACCACAGCATGTCCCTAGTGAGCCTCTAGTTGACTAGCTCGTTGATCAATAGATGGTTGTGGTTTCCTAACCATGGACATTGGATGTCGTTGATAACGGGATCACATCATTAGGAGAATGATGTGATGGACAAGACCCAATCCTGAGCATAGCACAAGATCGTGTAGTTCGTTTGCTAGAGCTTTTCTAATGTCAAGTATCATTTCCTTAGACCATGAGATTGTGCAACTCCCGGATACCGTAGGAATGCTTTGGGTGTATCAAATGTCACAACGTAACTGGGTGACCATAAAGGTGCACTAAAGGTATCTCCGAAAGTGTCTGTTGGGTTGGCACGAATCGAGACTGGGATTTGTCACTCCGTATGACGGAGTGGTATCTCTGGGCCCACTCGGTAATGCATCATCATAATGAGCTCAATGTGACTAAGGAGTTAGCCACGGGATCATGCATTACGGAACGAGTAAAGAGACTTGCCGGTAACGAGATTGAACAAGGTATAGGGATACCGATGATCAAATCTCGGGCAAGTAACATATCGATGGACAAAGGGAATTGTATACAGGATTGATTGAATCCCCGACATCGTGGTTCATCCGATGAGATCATCGTGGAACATGTGGGAGCCAATATGGGTATCCAGATCCCGCTATTGGTTATTGGTCGGAGAGGTGTCTCGGTCATGTCTGCATGGTTCCCGAACCCGTAGGGTCTACACACTTAAGGTTCGGTGACGCTAGAGTTGTAATGGGAATTGTATGTGGTTACCGAAAGTTGTTCGGAGTCTCGGATGAGATCCCGTACGTCACGAGGAGTTCCGGAATGGTCCGGAAGTAAATATTTATATATGGGAAGTCCTATTTTGGCCATCGGAAAATGTTCGGGATTTTTCGGTATTGTACCGGGAAGGTTCTAGAAGGTTCCGGAGTGGGGTCCACCTGCATGGGGGGACCCACATGAACGTGGGTAGTGGGGGCAAGGCCCCACACCTGTGGTCAAGGCGCACCAAGATCCCCCCTTAGAAGGAATAAGATCATATCCCGAAGGGATAAGATCAAGATCCCTAAAAAGGGGGGATAACAATCGGTGGGGAAGGGAAAGGATGGGATTTCTTTCCTCCCACCTTTGCCAACGCCCGAATGGACTTGGAGGGCAAGAAACCAGCCCCCTCCACCCCTATATATAGTGGGAAGGTGCATGGGAGCTGCACCCCTTACCCCTGGCGCAGCCCTTCCCCCTCCTACTCCTCCTCCTCCGTAGTGCTTAGCGAAGCTCTGCTGGAGAACCACGAGCTCCACCGCCACCACGCCGTCGTGCTGCCGGAGCTCTCCCTCAACTTCTCCTCTCCCCTTGCTGGATCAAGAAGGAGGAGACGTCCCCGGGCTGTGCGTGTGTTGAACGCGGAGGCGCCGTCCGTTCGGCGCTTGAATCGGATCTTCCGCGATTTGAATCGCCGCGAGTATGACTCCATCAACCGCGTTCTTTTAACGCTTCCATTTAGCGATCTTCAAGGGTATGAAGATGCACTCCCTCTCACTTGTTTCTAGCATCTCCGAGATTGATCTTGGTGACACGTAGGAAATTTTGAATTATTACTACGTTCCCCAACAGTGGCATCATGAGCTAGGTCTATGCGTAGATTCTATGCACGAGTAGAACACAAGTAGTTGTGGGCGATGATTTGTTCAATTTGCTTACCGTTACTAGTCCTATCTTGATTCGGCGGCATTGTGGGATGAAGCGGCCCGGATCGACCTTACACGTACGCTTACGTTAGACAGGTTCCAGCGACTGACATGCACTTGTTGCATAAGGTGGCTAGCGGGTGTCTGTCTCTCCCACTTTAGTCGGATCGGATTCGATGAAGAGGGTCCTTATGAAGGGTAAATAGCAATTGGCATATCACCGTTGTGGCTTCTGCGTAGGTAAGAAATGTTCTTGCTAGAAACCCATAGCAGCCACGTAAAACATGCAACAACAATTAGAGGACGTCTAACTTGTTTTTGCAGGGTATGCTATGTGATGTGATATGGCCAAAAGGATGTGATGTATGAGATTGATCATGTTCTTGTAATAGGAATCACGACTTGCATGTCAATGAGTATGACAACCGGCAGGAGCCATAGGAGTTGTCTTAATTTATTGTATGACCTGCGTGTCAATGAAAACGCCATGTAATTACTTTACTTTATTGCTAACCGTTAGCCATAGTAGTATAAGTAATAGTTGGCGAGACAACTTCATGAAGACACGATGATGGAGATCATGTTGTCATGCCGGTGACGATGGTGATCATGCCGCGCCTCGAAGATGGAGATCAAAAGCGCAAGATGATATTGGCCATATCATGTCACTTTATGATTTGCATGTGATGTTTATCATGTTTACATCTTATTTGCTTAGAACGACGGTAGCATAAATAAGATGATCCCTCACTAAAAATTTCAAGAAATGTGTTCCCCCTAAGTGTGGACCGTTGCGAAGGTTCGTTGTTTCAAAGCACCACGTGATGATCGGGTGTGATAGATTCTAACGTTCGCATACAACGGGTGTAAGCCAGATTTACACATGCGAACCACTTAAGTTGACTTGACGAGCCTAGCATGTACAGACATGGCCTCGGAACACGAGAGACCGAAAGGTCAAACATGAGTCGTATAGTAGATGCAATCAACATGGCGATGTTCACCGTTGATGACTAGTCTGTCTCACATGATGATCGGACACGGCCTAGTCGATTCGGATCATGTATCACTTAGATGACTAGAGGGATGTCTATCTGAGTGGGAGTTCATTAAATAATTTGATCAGATGAACTTAATTATCATGAACTTAGTCTAAAATTGTCTTTACAACCTATCTTGTAGATCCAATGGCCCACGCTAATGTTGCCCTCAACTTCAACGCGTTCCTAGAGAAAACCAAGCTGAAAGACGATGGTAGCAACTATACGGACTGGGTCCGTAACTTGAGGATCATCCTCATAGCTGCCAAGAAAGCATATGTCCTTGAAGCACCGCTAGATGACGCACCCATTTTCCCAGCAACTCAAGACGTTATGAACGCCTGGCAGTCGCGTAGTGATGATTACTCCCTGGTTCAGTGCGGCATGCTTTACAGCTTAGAACCGGGGCTCCAAAAGCGTTTTGAGCAACACGGAGCATATGAGATGTTCCAAGAGCTGAAAATGGTTTTCCAAGCTTATGCCTGGGTCGAGAGATATGAAGTCTCCGACAAGTTCTACAGTTGTAAGATGGAGGAAAACAGCTCTGTGAGCGAGCATATACTAAAAATGTCTGGGTTGCACAACCGCTTGTCTCAGCTGGGAGTTAATCTTCCAGATGACTCGGTCATTGACAGGATCCTCCAGTCGCTTCCACCTAGCTACAAGAGCTTTGTGATGAACTACAATATGCAAGGGATGGAGAAGTCCATTCCTGAGTTATATTCAATGCTGAAATCAGCGGAGGTGGAGATCAAAAAGGAACATCAAGTGTTGATGGTGAATAAGACCACTAGTTTCAAGAAGAGCAAGGGTAAGAAGAACTTCAAGAAGGACGGCAAGGGAGTTGCCGCGCCCGGTAAGTCAGTTGCCGGGAAGAAGCCAAAGAATGGACCCAAGCCTGAGACTGAGTGCTTTTATTGCAAGGGAAATGGTCACTGGAAGCGGAACTGCCCCAAGTACTTAGCGGATAAGAAGGCCGGCAACGCCAAAGGTATATATGATATACATGTTATTGATGTGTACCTTACCAGCGCTCGTAGTAGCTCCTGGGTATTTGATACCGGTGCGGTTGCTCACATTTGTAACTCAAAACAGGAGCTGCGGAATAAGTGGAGACTGGCGAAGGACGAGGTGACGATGCGCGTCGGGAATGGTTCCAAGGTCGATGTGATCGCCGTCGGCACGCTACCTCTACATTTACCTTCGGGATTAGTTTTAAACCTCAATAATTGTTATTTAGTGCCAGCTTTGAGCATGAACATTGTATCTGGATCTCGTTTAATGCGAGATGGCTACTCATTTAAATCCGAGAATAATGGTTGTTCTATTTATATGAGAGATATGTTTTATGGTCATGCCCCGCTGGTCAATGGTTTATTTTTATTGAATCTCGAACGTGATGTTACACATATTCATAGTGTGAATGCCAAAAGATGTAAGGTTGATAATGATAGTCCCACATGCTTGTGGCACTGCCGCCTTGGTCACATTGGTGTCAAACGCATGAAGAAACTCCATGCAGATGGACTTTTGGAGTCTCTTGATTATGAATCATTTGACACGTGCGAACCATGCCTCATGGGCAAAATGACCAAGACTCCGTTCTCTGGAACAATGGAGCAAGCAACCAACTTGTTGGAAATAATACATACTGATGTATGCGGTCCAATGAGCGTTGAGGCTCGTGGTCGCTATCGTTATGTTCTCACCCTCACTGATGACGTAAGTAGATATGGGTATGTCTACTTAATGAAACACAAGTCTGAGACCTTTGAAAAGTTCAAGGAATTTTAGAGTGAGGTAGAGAATCAACATGACAGGAAAATAAAGTTCTTACGATCAGATCATGGAGGAGAATACTTGAGTCATGAGTTTGGCACGCACTTAAGGAAATGTGGAATTGTTTCACAAATCACGCTGCCTGGAACACCTCAGCGTAATGGTGTGTCCGAACATCGTAATCGCACTCTATTGGATATGGTGCGATCTATGATGTCTCTTTCCGATCTACCGCTATCATTTTGGGGTTATGCTTTAGAGACTGCCGCATTCACTTTAAATAGGGCACCGTCTAAATCCGTTGAGACGACACCGTATGAATTATGGTTTGGGAAGAAACCTAAGCTGTCGTTTCTGAAAGTTTGGGGATGCGATGCTTATGTCAAGAAACTTCAACCTGAAAAGCTTGAACCCAAATCAGAAAAATGCGTCTTCATAGGATACCCTAAGGAAACTATTGGGTATACCTTCTACCTCAGATCCGAAGGCAAGATCTTTGTTGCCAAGAATGGATCCTTTCTGGAGAAAGAGTTTCTCTCGAAAGAAGTAAGTGGGAGGAAAGTAGAACTTGACGAGGTACCCCCTCTTGAACCGGAGAGTAGCGCAGCTCAGGAAGATGTTTCTGTGGTGCCTGCACTGACTAGAGAGGAAGTTAATGATGATGATCATGAAACTTCGGGTCAAGTTGCTACTGAACTTCGTAGGTCCACGAGGACACGTTCCGCACCAGAGTGGTACGGCAACCCTGTCCTGGAAATCATGTTGTTAGACAACGGTGAACCTTCGAACTATGAAGAAGCGATGGCGGGCCCGGATTTCAACAAATGGCTTGAAGCCATGAAATCCGAGATAGGATCCATGTATGAAAACAAAGTATGGACTTTGACGGACTTGACTGATGATCGGCAAGCCATAGAGAATAAGTGGATCTTTAAGAAGAAGACTGACGCGGATGGTAATGTGACCGTCTATAAGGCTCGGCTTGTCGCTAAGGGTTATCGAAAAGTTCAAGGGGTTGACTATGATGAGACCTTCTCACCTGTAGCGAAGCTGAAGTCCGTCCGAATCATGTTAGCAATTGCCGCATTCTATGATTATGAGATCTGGCAAATGGACGTCAAAACGGCATTCCTTAATGGTTTCCTTAAGGAAGAATTGTATATGATGCAGCCGGAAGGTTTTGTCGATCCTAAGAATGCTGACAAAGTATGCAAGCTCCAGCGCTCCATCTATGGGCTGGTGCAAGCATCTCGGAGTTGGAACATTCGCTTTGATGAAATGATCAAAGCGTTTGGGTTTATACAGACTTATGGAGAAGCCTGTATTTACAAGAAAGTAAGTGGGAGCTCTGTAGCATTTCTTATATTATATGTGGATGACATACTATTGATGGGAAATGATATAGAACTTTTGGAAAGCATAAAGGCCTACTTGAATAAGTGTTTTTCAATGAAGGACCTTGGAGAAGCTGCTTACATATTAGGCATCAAGATCTATAGAGATAGATCGAGACGCCTCATTGGTCTTTCACAAAGCACATACCTTGACAAGATATTGAAGAAGTTCAATATGGATCAGTCCAAGAAGGGGTTCTTGCCTATATTGCAAGGTGTGAGATTGAGCGCAGCTCAACGCCCGACCTCGGCAGAAGAAAGAGAAAAGATGAGTGTCATCCCCTATGCCTCAGCCATAGGCTCTATTATGTATGCCATGCTGTGTACCAGACCTGATGTGAACCTTGCCATAAGTTTGGTAGGGAGGTACCAAAGTGATCCCGGAATGGAACACTGGACAGCGGTCAAGAATATCCTGAAGTACCTGAAAAGGACTAAGGATATGTTTCTTGTTTATGGAGGTGCCGAAGAGCTCGTCGTAAAGGGTTACGTCGATGCTAGCTTTGACACAGATCTGGATGACTCCAAGTCACAAACCGGATACATGTACATTTTGAATGGTGGGGCAGTCAGCTGGTGCAGTTGCAAGCAAAGCGTCATGGCGGGATCTACATGTGAAGCGGAGTACATAGTTGTTTCGGAAGCAGCTCAGGAAGGAGTCTAGATGAAGGAGTTTATCACCGACCTAGGAGTGATTCCCAATGCGTCGGGCCCGATGACTCACTTCTGTGACAACACTGGAGCTATTGCCATTGCCAAGGAGCCCAGGTTTCACAGGAAGACCAAGCACATCAAGCGCCGCTTCAACTCCATTCGTGAATATATTCAAGATGGAGACATAGATATTTGTAAAGTACATACGGATCTGAATGTCGTAGATCCGTTGACTAAACCTCTTCCACGAGCAAAACATGATCAGCACCAGAACTCTATGGGTGTTCGATTCATCACAATGTAACTAGATTATTGACTCTAGTGCAAGTGGGAGACTGTTGGAAATATGCCCTAGAGGCAATAATGAAATGGTTATTATTATATTTCCTTGTTCATGATAATTGTCTATTGTTCATGCTATAATTGTATTAACCGGAAACCGTAATACATGTGTGAATACATAGACCACAACATGTCCCTAGTGAGCCTCTAGTTGACTAGCTCGTTGATCAATAGATGGTTGTGGTTTCCTAACCATGGACATTGGATGTCGTTGATAACGGGATCACATCATTAGGAGAATGATGTGATGGACAAGACCCAATCCTGAGCATAGCACAAGATCGTGTAGTTCGTTTGCTAGAGCTTTTCTAATGTCAAGTATCATTTCCTTAGACCATGAGATTGTGCAACTCCCGGATACCGTAGGAATGCTTTGGGTGTATCAAACGTCACAACGTAACTGGGTGACCATAAAGGTGCACTATAGGTTTCTCCGAAAGTGTCTGTTGGGTTGGCACGAATCGAGACTGGGATTTGTCACTCCGTATGACGGAGAGGTATCTTGGGGCCCACTCGGTAATGCATCATCATAATGAGCTCAATGTGACTAAGGAGTTAGCCACGGAATCATGCGTTATGGAACGAGTAAAGAGACTTGCCGGTAACAAGATTGAACATGGTATAGGGATACCGACGATCGAATCTCGGGCAAGTAACATACCGATGGACAAAGGGAATTGTATACGGGATTGATTGAATCCCCGACATCGTGGTTCATCCGATGAGATCATCGTGGAACATGTGGGAGCCAATATGGGTATCCAGATCCCGCTATTGGTTATTGGTCGGAGAGGCGTCTCGGTCATGTCTGCATAGTTCCCGAACCCGTAGGGTTTACACACTTAAGGTTCGGTGACGCTAGAGTTGTAATGGGAATTGTATGTGGTTACCGAAAGTTGTTCGGAGTCTCGGATGAGATCTCGGACATCATGAGGAGTTCCAGAATGGTCCGGAAGTAAAGATATATATATGGGAAGTCCTATTTTGGCCACCGGAAAATGTTCGGGATTTTTCGGTATTGTACCGGGAAGGTTCTAGAAGGTTTCGGAGTGGGGCCCACCTGCATGGGGGGACCCACATGAACGTGGGTAGTGGGGGCAAGGCCCCACACCCCTGGTCAAGGCACACCAATATCCCCCCTTAGAAGGAATAAGATCATATCCCGAAGGGATAAGATCAAGATCCCTAAAAAGGGGGGATAACAATCGGTGGGGAAGGGAAAGGATGGGATTTCTTTCCTCCCACCTTTGCCAACGCCCGAATGGACTTGGAGGGTAAGAAACCAGCCCCCTCCACACCTATATATAGTGGGGAGGTGCATGGGAGCTGCACCCCTTGCCCCTGGCGCAGCCCTCCCCCCTCCTACTCCTCCTCCTCCGTAGTGCTTAGCGAAGCTCTGCCGGAGAACCACGAGCTCCACCGCCACCATGCCGTCGTGCTGCCGGAGCTATCCCTAAACTTCTCCTCTCCCCTTGCTAGATCAAGAAGGAGGAGACGTCCCCGGGCTGTACGTGTGTTGAACGCGGAGGCGCCGTCCGTTCGGCGCTTGAATCGGATCTTCCGCGATTTGAATCGCCGCGAGTACGACTCCATCAACCGCGTTCTTTTAACGCTTCCGCTTAGCGATCTTCAAGGGTATGAAGATGCACTCCCTCTCACTTGTTGCTAGCATCTCCTAGATTGATCTTGGTGACACGTAGGAAATTTTGAATTATTACTACGTTCCCCAACAAAAAAAATATATAATGCAAGAAAAGAGAGAAGGGGCAATGCTACTATCCTTTTACCACACTTGTGCTTCAAAGTAGCACCATGATCTTCATGATAAGTGAGTCTCCTATATTGTCACTTTCATATACTTATGGGAATTTTTCATTATAGAACTTGGCTTGTATATTCCAATGATGGGCTTCCTCAAATTGCCCTAGGTCTTCGTGAGCAAGCGAGTTGGATGCACACCCACTTAGTTTCTTTTTGAGCTTTCATAAACTTATAGCTCTAGTGCATCCGTTGCATGGCAATCCCTACTCACTCACATTGATATCTATTAATGGGCATCTCCATAGCCCGTTGATACGCCTAGTTGATTTGAGACTATCTCCTTCTTTTTGTCTTCTACACAACCACCGTCTATTCCACCTATAGTGTTATGTCCATGGCTCACGCTCATGTATTGCGTGAAAGTTGAAAAAGTTTGAGAACATCAAAAGTATGAAACAATTGCTTGGCTTGTCATCGGGGTTGTGCATGATTTGAATATTTTGTGTGGTGAAGATGGAGTATAGCCAGACTATATGATTTTGTAGGGATAAGCTTTCTTTGGCCATGTTATTTTGAGAAGACATAATTGCCTTGTTAGTATGCTTGAAGTATTATTGTTTTTATGTCAATATTAAACTTTTGTTTTGAATCATACAAATCTGAACATTCATGCCACAATTAAGAAATTACATGGATAAGTATGTTAGGTAGCATTCCACGTCAAAAATTCTGTTTTTATCATTTACCTACTCGAGGACGAGCAGGAATTAAGCTTGGGGATGCTTGATACGTCTCCAATGTATCTATAATTTTTTATTGTTCCATGCTATTATATTATCTGTTTTGGATGTTTTATATGCATTAATATGCTATTTTATATTATTTTTGGGACTAACCTATTAACCTAGAGCCGAGTGCCAGTTTCTGTTTTTTCCTTGTTTTAGAGTTTCGCAAAAAAGGAATACCAAACGGAGTCCAAACGGAATGAAACATTCGCGATGATTTTTCTTGGTCCAGAAGACATCCAGAGGACTTGGAGTACATGTCAGGAAAGCCACGAGGCGGCCACCAGGACGGAGGGCGCGCCTAGGGGGGTAGGGCGTGCCCCCACCCTTGTGGGCCCCTCATGACTCCACCGACCTATTTCTTCCACCTATATATTCTCAAATATCCCAAAACCAATCAGGAGAGCCACGAAAACACTTTTTCACCGCCGCAACCTTCTGTACATGTGAGATCCCCTCTAGGGGCCTTTTCCGGCGTCCTGCCGGAGGGGGATTCGATCACGGAGGGCTTCTACATCAACACCATTGCCTCTCCGATGAAGCGTGAGTAGTTTACCTCAGACCTTCGGGTCCATAGCTACTAGCTAGATGGCTTCTTCTCTCTCTTTGATTCTCAATACCATGTTCTCCTCGATGTTCTTGGAGATCTATTCGATGTAATACCTTTTTGCGGTGTGTTTGCCGAGATCCGATGAATTGTGGATTTATGATCAGCTTATCTATGAATATTATTTGAATCTTCTCTGAATTCTTATATGCATGATTTGATATCTTTGCAAGTCTCTTCGTACTATCGATTTGGTTTGGCCAACTAGATTGGTTTTTCTTGCAATAGGATAAGTGCTTAGCTTTGGGTTCAATCTTGTGGTGCTTGATCCCAGTGACCGAAGGGGAACCGACACGTATTGTATTGTTGCCATCGAGGATAACAAGATGGGGTTTTCATCATATTGCTTGAGTTTATCCCGTTACATCATGTCATCTTACTTAATGCGTTACTCTGTTCTATGAACTTAATATTCTAGATGCAGGCAGGAGTCGGTCGATGTGTGGAGTAATAGTAGTAGATGCAGGCAGGAGTCGGTCTACTTGACACGGACGTGATGCCTATATTCATGATCATTGCCTTAGATATCGTCATAACTTTGCGCTTTTCTATCAATTGCTTGGCAGTAATTTGTTCACCCACCGTAATATTTTCTATCTTGAGAGAAGCCTCTAGTGAAACCTATGGCCCCCGGGTCTATTTTCCATCATATAACTTTCCGATCTACAATTTTAGTTTCCGATTTACTTCCTTTGCAATCTTTTACTTTCCGATCTATAAACCCAAAAATACCAAAAATATTTACTTTACCGTTTATCTATCTCTATCAGATCTCACTTTTGCAAATAACCGTGAAGGGATTGACAACCCCTTTATCGCGTTGGGTGCAAGTTATTGATTGTTTGTGCAGGTATTTGGTGACTTATTCGTTGTCTCCTACTGGATTGATACCTTGGTTCTCAAACTGAGGGAAATACTTACTCTACTTTGCTACATCACCCTTTCCTCTTCAAGGGAAAACCCAACGCAAGTTCAAGAGGTAGCAGCTAGCTAGAAGAGGGGGAAATGATGCGCAACTCACCTAGGGGGCACAAGGAGGCCCATCGAGTGTACGGGAGCACAGGGGTGCGGCGAATCGACGCCGGAGCGTGCCGGAGCTGAGGAAGAAAAAGAAGATGAGGCGGGCGCTCCGGTGGCTCCAAGCTCGAAGTCGAGGGCGCAGATGACGTAGTGGTGCTCGACGGGGCAATCTGGCACGGAGACGGGGTGCGGCGAGGACAGGGGCCACGGCTGCAGCGAGCCATGGCGGCGATGGCGTCGGGTGCTTTCGGGGGAGGAAGAGGGCGAGCGAGGGAGAGGGATCTGAGGGGGCTAGGGTTTCCAAGGGAGAGAGGGCGAGCGAGGGGGGTGCCCTATATCCTCGTCGGAGCCGTGGGATGCTCGACGGGTGGCCGTCGGCGGTGTGTCGGCGCGTGCGGTCGACAGTGCGCGAGAGATAGGGGATGAGCTGCGAGATGGGCTGGGCTGGCTACTGTGCACTTGCGGCCCAAGTGCACAGTAGGCCTTTGCCCCTTTTTCTTTTTCTCTATTTCTGCTTTGCTTTATTTCTATCTTGCAAATTCCTAGGCCACTAGATGACTTTTATAAACTATGTGACTTGGCTCAGATATTACAGTGCAATATTATCTAACACTGGAAATTAGTTTGGGCAAATTATGATTTCATATGAATTTTTAATAAATGAAAAAGGATTAAAGGGGTGTTGTTTAGGTACTGTTTCTTGATGTTAGAGTCACTTAACTAACTCATTTAATATTGATTATATTTTTATAATTGCTTCTAAAATATTTGCAACATTATGAACATTTTTGATTTGTTGTTTGAAGAAATAATTATTTGACTTGCATTTTGAATTTTGAATTGAACTTGAATTATTTCCTAATGCAATTTCATGAAGGGGATCATGATGACATGGAAGTTTGATGAGCTTATCAACAGGGTGATGATCTGGGGATGTTACAAATCTCCTCCACTACAAGAAATCCCGTCCTGAGATTTAAGTGGGGAAGTAAAGGGTAACTTCGGGAGATCTGACCCTCGTAGGGTCGATTATCTGATGAACAATTCAGGGAATGTGGCAGAAGTATCTCTCGAGTTGACACTTAGCGAAACATCGAGAGCAGAGTATGAAGGTACAATAAGAAGTTTCAAGCGAATGGACATCCATTCGATACCTGAACAGGGTGTGAAAAGGGGTTCAGAGCATCGGGAACCGATCATCTCTCGGAGGGTGACTCGTGATAATACACAAAGTCAGGTGCAAAGAATATTTCGGAATCAAGGTTGTACAGGAGAGTCAGGTTCCGATCCTGTGGAACTGTGATGAGGGTCGATCGAGAGTAGGGAGAACGGTGTCATCTTACCGGCCACGACAACAAGGTATGTCAGAGGACAGTCTGTCAGTTATGTCGGTAACAACGTCGGTACCAAGGGCGAGGGACGAAGAGAACCATTTTCCTGCTCATTGAATGAGGCGGACCATTAGGCAAAGTTCTCGTCCATCGGTGGTTACCGGAATGTCATCAACAATAGTAACAGGGTCTCACTGACAAGGTTGTACATCGGGGTGTTTTATAGGCAGGGAATTATTTCTGCTTATATCATATAGATCAGAAGAAAGGTTAAACAAACCAATGGAAAGGAAAATGTGTTTATACACAAGAATTAGGAGGGTATCCTTTCCAAGGAAAAGTAGAGCATGATATACAAGATAGGACAGCAAGTCCTAAAGCATTTAGATAAAGGGACGAGGGAAGAATCATGGTATTACCCATACATTGGTGTTTGGATAATAGGTCAAGAAACATTTAGCAAAGTGCTTCCAATGTTGCTGTTGATATTCGGAATACCACAGTTATGCTTCGAGGTAGCATTAACATGGTGTTCCAAGCAAAGATTGGATCTGAAGGTCATAAGAAGTACAAAGAAAAAATTCCAAGAATGTCAAGAAATGTAAGATATAACCAAAACATGACCAAGTCTGTATTGGCAGGAAGTCAAGGATGTTGTTGATCATGACATAGATCATCGAGGGGCAAGGATGGTATTTCTCACCATGAATAAGATTGACATCTCCAAAGAAATCAAGCAGTTGACGACGATCATGACACATTGGTCGAGGGGTTTCAAGAAGATGTAATCGGTTAGCGACAACATCAAGCAAAAGGGGTGAGGAAGCAAAAGGCTATTGGAACCACGGATATAGCACAAGCTCGAAATCAAGTTTGTTGTTCGAGGTGAAATGATAAGATGAGGAAGATCGACGTAAGCTTAGTTCATCGTGGAAAATTGTGCTCCGGGAAGAAGGACCTGGTAGCACAGTTAGAATTTAGCATGACAAGCATATAGCTGATCAGGTTAGGAATGATGTGATGGAGTATCCAACTCCCCAGCAAAAAAGTACTAGGAGTGCTAAATCACCGAGCGGAATCGTTTCATTGTTCGGTGGTCTCGGTTGAAGACAACCCAGAACCCATGGAGTGACTATGACAGGGAATGGTATCACTCCATCGGAAAAATTCATAGGACATAGTACAATAGGATGATATCCTCGAGATAGTAGGGGGTAATGCTCGAGGTAGTTCAGTATAGTGGTTGGATAGGGATATCGATTCGCAGAAGACAAGTGCTTTAGCTTGTCCGCGAAATGGGATCAAAGAAGAACAATCATGGTCGAAACCACGATTGCAAGGATCAAAGCAAAATACAAGATGAATTTATAACAAGGGATTATTATTTTTACGAGCAGCTTCCATGATAAGTTCTACATTGGGTCCATGGGCATGAACACAAAGGTTCAAGGTCGACTCCCACTTCTTCAATGCATAACCTTTCATTCACTCCTCGTTTTCGAAGAAATTGTAGTGCGGAAGATTTATCTGGTGAAGCACCAGAAGAGTATGACTCGCATAACTTTCGAGTTCACACAGATTAGGGAAAACATAGGTTCAACCTATTGGGGCATCTTTACGAACCTATACAACCATCAACCAAAGCAAGGAATACGAGTTCGTAAGCAGAGTATCGAAGTCAAAGCAGATGATACAATTTACCAAAGGCATTATGTATCAGGGAAGAACTCATAAGATTCCAGATGTTAAGGACACTATCGGATATTAAACCAACAAGGATTTGGCGGTCCACAAGGGATCTGATGTGAGTATCGGTACTCAACCAGAAGGAGAAGAATGCAAAGGCATCAGATTGTAAAAACAACTGAATGATTTGATGTTTAAATACAAAGAAATCATGACTTTCAGAATGAATGATCAGAGAGAGAACTCTGATCAAAAGACGAGTAAGTTAATTAGAACTAGATGGATAATCTATCAAGGTGGAATTTGCCGAGAATCAGTTCATGTCCGGAATGACGTCTGAGCCGGAGGAATGAAGTCTAGGAATCGACAAATGATAGGGATTATTCTCATTCATATTGAATCAATAGACTCGGAATGACAATGACAAAGAATGCTAATGAATATTGCGAGACATATGGATTTAACCATAATGCAGGCACACAAGACTTTCAGGAGCACTAGGTTGCAGAGGATCTTTGGGAGATCGAATTGCATTCGAAGAATTTTGTGGGACATATGAACAACTGGGGATGAACGAATCCCCAATAAGTGTGAGGAATTATTCATAGGGGTATTCAGGCGGAAAAGAGCTGCAAGGCAGTCGGAAAATGGATTCTCGAAAGTCGGAGAATACTTTCGGGTATCTTGTAATAATAATAACAACTAGGGATGGAAGTATGAACGGTGAGGGTACGCAGTTATCCATAAGGATTCAACGGTGTTAAGGGATTGCAAAAGAAATGAACACAAGTTCTCGGTAGAAGATCGTAGAGTATCTTCGAAGTCTTCTGGTAAAGTAGGCAATCATCGGTAATGTCGGGCCTCTCCGGGAGGAAGTGGGTACGAGAACCTAAGTGTCGGCGTTAGTAAATCCATTTTAACCTGAATAGAAGAGAGATCAGAGTCCCAGATTATAGACGAGGAATAAAAGATCCTAATACCACCCAATTGGCAACGTGGGCCCGTAAGCCACACAGCCAAGTTAGTAAGACAGTTTTCAAATACTAGACTCAACTTCGGCTAAGGAGTTGGAAAGGGGAATCCTACAGACAGTCGGCTCTGATACCAACCTGTGACGCCCCGGCTTAATCGTGCACTAACCATACATGCAAATGCACACGATCAAGCCTAAGGACTCACTTGAAGATATCACAACACAAATTAAAATAATACAAGCTTTTATTACAAGCCAGGGGCCTCGAGGGCTCGAATACATAAGCTCGCTTACAAGCGTCAGCGGAAGCATCAGATATCTGAGTACAGATATAAAAGAGAGACAGATAAGCCTTTAAAAAGGCGGGGCAAAACAAAAGCTACAATCAAAAAGGCGCAGGCCTCCTGCCTGGGACCCTCCGAATCTACTCCTGGTCATCAGCCATCTCGAAGTAGTAACCACCCTCGGGGTAGTAGTAGTAGTCATCGGCGGGGGTAGCTGGCTCAGGGGCTCCATCATCTGGTTGCATCAAACGAATATGGGGAAAAAGAGGAAGCAAAGCAACCGTGAGTACTCATCCGAAGTACTCAGCAAGCAAGGATCTACACTACATATGCAACATTATCAAAGAAAGGCTGTATATGTGGACTGGGCTGCAGAAATGCCAGAATAGAGAGAAGGCCTAGTCCTATCGAAGACTAGCATCTTCAGCATCTTGCAGCATTTATAAGAGTACAGAATAGCATAGTATAAAGTAGTAATAGTCATCATCCTCACCCAGAGATCCTTTCTCGACTCCCTGCGAGAAAGCAATCCCAGAGCCATAGTAGTAGTGTTATCAACCTCGTCCAGAGATCCTTTCTCGACTCCCTGCGAGAAAGCAATCCCAGAGCCTTACTATCCATTTCTCATCACAAGTTTCCAGTTCTAGTTGTATCGATTGGGATACAACTCCGAGCGTCCGTTACCGAGGATCCGGCTATGCATAGATTAGTTCTTCCCTGCAGGGGTGCACCAACTTACCCACCACGCTCGCTTAACTCTGGCCGGACACACTTTTCTGGGTCATGCCCGGCCTCGGCCAAACGACACACCGCAGCCCTACCTAGAGCTCAGCAGAGAGGTCCCCGTCGGTCTATATCCTAAGCGCTCAGGGGTCTTGGGCCGTCACCCTGTGCACTCCGAGTCATTGCGAGCAGGGTGGATACCAGTGCCATCGGCACGATCCGACCCGGCCGCCATGCTGAACTGGACGTCTGACAGAGCTTTCGGCTAATGCATACGATGCAGAGTACCCATATTTATTCCCGCGTGATGGTTAGTGCTATCGGGCCAGAGGCCCACTCAGGTCAAATATTCAAATCATTAGTGTATTGGAAGTGTGCGGTAACGAGCAGAGACTCACGATAGATGTGACCCCGTAGCCCCGTCTCGAGGACTTGCGGCAAGGGCTAGGAATGCCCGGCCACGCCTCGTATTTGTCTCTCGGGTACCGTCCAGGTCAACCCGTCTTCACATCACTCGCGGGTACCCTGCAGGGTCAACCCACCTTTCCAAGTAACAGTTGTAAAGTCCAAGTATCCATGTGTCTATAACATCAGGGTAATCCGAGGTATCACCCTCGTTGAATTCCTACTCGATGTATCTGTCAAGGTGAACTTAGGAGGAATCACTCTCGAGGTTCACACTTGAGGTGTTGCACGACAGCGTCGTTATCGGGAGTGGTGAAGGAGGAATCACCCTCGAGGACCACGATCGAATAACTACTCTACAGAGTTAACATCAGAAGCGCTAAACGAGGTATCACCCTCGGCACTCGATAGTAACGCTGCAGTGTCATACAACTAAGGGGGTGATGTGCGGTGCCGGGGCCTGGTTGTCGATCATGTTGATCGAGTCTTCTGATAATCCAGCGGGGCAACTGGGTCAAAATGGGGTCTCAGGTGGGTCTCTATACAGCCTATACTAAGCAGTTTAGGATAAGCAGACAGGTATCAACAGCAGTTACAAAAACAGGCTATGCATCAGAAATATGATAAACAGTAGCAGCAGCAATTTCTAATGCAAGCATAAGAGAGAAAGAATAAGTGATATCGGCATGTTCAAAGGGGGGTGCTTGCCTAGTTGCTCGGCAGATGGAAATGGAAACTCCGACGGTGAAGTAGTCGATCACCAGGGCATCGTCAGCGGTCTCGAGGTCTACCGGCAAGAAGGGGGGAGAAGAAACAATATAAATACATGGCAACAAAAGCAATCACAAAGCAAGGCATGGTAATATGCGGTGTTAGGGGTGGGAAAACATCCGGAGGTATTTTACCAGCTCCGGGCAATTTTCGGTCAAATGAACCGGAGGGAAAAGTTCCATGTTCATCATGCTAGAGGCATGTGACAGGTATGAGGAGGGCATATTCGGCTTCGTCTCGTTGTTCTGAGCAACTTTCATATATAAAGTTTTTCGATCCGAGCTACGGTTTATTTTCTACGAATTTTCAAAGATTTAAACAATTTCTGGAATTATTTAATTCAAATTATCCAAAACAGTGTTCTGTGACATTAGCATGAAGTCATCATTGCGTCAGCGGTCAAACCCAGCTGATCAGGGTCAAATCTAACCAATGGGTCCCACTGGTCAGTGACTGGACTAATTAACAGTGGTCAATTTATCTAATTAAGTTACTTAACAGGTGGGACCCAGTAGTCAGTGACTGGTTAGTTAATTAATTAACGATTTAATTAACATTTTATTTATTTTTAAAAATGTTTTAAATTGGCGGGGCCCGCATGTCAGTGACACGCGGCCGCCCAGTCAGCAGTTGACTGGGTCAACCCAGTCAACTGGGCCCTGTGGGGCCCGCGGTCAGTGGCACAGGGGGTGGGCCACGGTCGGCCACGTCGGCGCCATCGCCGGAATCACGTCGGCGACCAAATCCGCGGCGGCGCGGCCTCGGGTGTTGTCGGAAATCGTCGTCCGACGACCGTTTCGCACGCGGTAACGGCATTCGAACGGGACGAACATGCCGCGTCGATCTACGGCCTTAACACGAGCTAAAACCGCCGGAGCGAAGCGCTATGACCTCGCCGGCGGTGAGGTGTTTCGGGCGAGCTCAGTTTAGTCACCGTGGGGCACGGCGAGCTACGGGGTTGGGCGCGTTGGGCAGCTACGAGCTCGGGGAGCTCGACGCACGGCTCAGGCGCGAGCTTAGCGGGCAGTGGCTGCAGTGGTCAGGCGATCGGCGGTGAGGAGCATGGCCGTGACGGGGATCGGAGCTAGAGGGTGCCACGACTAGCTAGAAGAGGGGGAAATGATGCGCAGCTCACCTAGGGGGCACAAGGAGGCCCGTCGAGTGTACGGGAGCGCAGGGGTGCGGCGAATCGACGGCAGAGCGTGTCGAAGCCGAGGAAGAAGAAGACGAGGCGGGCGCTCCGGTGGCTTCGAGCTCGAAGTCGAGGGCGCAGACGATGTAGCGGTGCTCGGCGGGGCAATCTGGCACGGAGACGGGGTGCGGTGAGGACAGGGGCCACGGCTGCGGCGAGCCATGGCGGAGACGGCGTCGGGTGCTTTCGGGGGAGGAAGAGGGCGAGCAAGGGAGAGGGATCTGAGGGGGCTAGAGTTTCCAGGGGAGAGAGGACGAGCGAGGGGGGTGCCCTATATCCTCCGTCGGAGCCGTGGGATGCTCGACGGGTGCCCGTCGGCGGCGTGTCGGCGCGTGCGTTCGACAGCGTGCGGGAGATAGGGGATGAGCTGCGAGATGGGCTGGGTTAGCTACTGTGCACTTGCGGCCCAAGTGCACAGTAGGCCTTTGCCCCTTTTTCTTTTTCTCTATTTCTACTTTGCTTCATTTTTGTCTTGCAAATTCCTAGGCCACTAGATGACTTTTATAAACTATGTGACTTGGCTCAGATATTACAGTGCAATATTATCTAACACTGGAAATTAGTTTGGGCAAATTATGATTTCATATGAATTTTTAATAAATGAAAAGGATTAAAGGGGTACTGTTTAGGTATTGTTTCTTGATGTTAGAGTCACTTAACTAACTCATTTAATATTGATTATATTTTTATAATTGCTTCTGAAATATTTGCAACATTATGAACATTTTTGATTTGTTGTTTGAAGAAATAATTATTTGACTTGCATTTTGAATTTTGAATTGATTTAAATTATTTCCAAATGCAATTTCATGAAGGGGATCATGATGAAATGGAAGTTTGATGAGCTTATCAACAGGGTGAAGATCTGGGGATGTTACACACGCATGAATCGTGATTTATTAGAATACTCTATGTGCTTCACTTATATCTTTTGAGCTAGGCAATTTTGCTCTAGTGCTTCACTTATATCTTTTTAGAGCACGACGGTGGCTTTATTTTATAGAAATTATTGAACTCTCATGCTTCACTTATATTATTTTGAGAGTCTCTAAACAGCATGGTAATTTGCTTTGGTTATAAATTTAGTCCTAATATGATAGACATCCAAGAGGGGTATAATAAAAACTTTCATATAAAGTGCGTTGAATACTATGAGAAGTTCGATTCCTTATGATTGTTTTGAGATATAAAGATGGTGATATTAGAGTCATGCTAGTGAGTAATTGTGGATTGTAGAAATACTTGTGTTAAAGTTTGTGATTCCCGTAGCATGCATGTATGGTGAACCGTTATGTGATGAAGTCGGAGCATGATTTATTTATTGATTGTCTTCTTTATGAGTGGCGGTCGGGGACGGGCGATGGTCTTTTCCTACCAATCTATCCCCCTAGGAGCATGCGTGTAGTACTTCGTTTTTATAAATAATAGATTTTTGCAATAAGTATGTGAGTTCTTTATGACTAATGTTGAGTCCATGGATTATACACACTCTCACCCTTCCACCATTGCTAGCCTCTCTAGTACCGCGCAACTTTCGCCGGTGCCATACACCCACCATATACCTTCCTCAAAACAGCCACCATACCTACCTATTATGGCATTTCCATAGCCATTCCGAGATATATTGCCATGCAACTTTCCACTGTTCCGTTTATTATGACACCCTTCATCATTGTCATATTGGTTTGCATGATCATGTAGTTGACATCATATTTGTGGCAAAGCCACCATTCATAATTCTTTCATACATGTCACTCTTGATTCATTGCACATCCCGGTACACCTCCAGAGGCATTCACATAGAGTCATATTTTGTTCTAAGTATTGAGTTGTAATTCTTGAGTTGTAAGTAAATAAAAGTGTGATGATCTTCATTATTACAGCATTGTCCCATGTGAGGAAAGGATGATGGAGACTATGATTCCCCCACAAGGCGGGATGAGACTCCGAACGGAAAAAAGGCCAAAAAAAAGAGAGAGAGGGCCCAAAAAAATGAGAGAAAAGAGAGAAGGGGCAATGTTACTATCCTTTTACCACACTTGTGCTTCAAAGTAGCACCATGATCTTCATGATAGAGAGTCTCCTATGTTGTCACTTTCTTATACTAGTGGGAATTTTTCATTATAGAACTTGGCTTGTATATTCCAATGATGGGCTTCCTCAAATTGCCCTAGGTCTTCGTGAGCAAGCGAGTTGGATGCACACCCACTTAGTTTCTTTTTGAGCTTTCATAAACTTATAGCTCTAGTGCATCCGTTGCATGGCAATCCCTACTCACTCACATTGATATCTATTGATGGGCATCTCCATAGCCCATTGATATGCCTAGTTGATGTGAGACTATCTCCTTCTTTTTTGTCTTCTCCACAACCATCATATCCTATTCCACCTATAGTGTTATGTCCATGGCTCACGCTCATGTATTGCGTGAAAGTTGAAAAAGTTTGAGAACATCAAAAGTATGAAACAATTGCTTGGCTTGTCATCGGGGTTGTGAGTGATTTGAATATTTTGTGTGATGAAGATGGAGCATAGCCAGACTATATGATTTTGTAGGGATAAGCTTTCTTTGGCCATGTTATTTTGAGAAGACATAATTGCCTTGTTAGTATGCTTGAAGTATTATTGTTTTTATGTCAATATTAAACTTTTGTTTTGAATCTTATGGATCTGAACATTCATGCCACAATAAAGAAAAATTACATGGATAAATATGTTAGGTAGCACTCCACATCAAAAATTCTATTTTTATCATTTACCTACTCGAGGACGAGCAGGTATTAAGCTTGGGGATGCTTGATACGTCTCCAACGTATCTATAATTTTTTATTGTTCCATGCTATTATATTATCTTTTTTGGATGTTTTATATGCATTAATATGCTATTTTATATTATTTTTGGGACTAACCTATTAACCTAGAGCCCAGTGCCAGTTTCTGTTTTTCCTTGTTTTTGAGTTTCGCAGAAAAGGAATACCAAACGGAGTCCAAATGGAATAAAACCTTCGCGATGATTTTTCTTGGACCAAAAGACACCCAGGAGACTTGGAGTGCAAGTCAGAAGAGACACGAGGCGGCCACAAGGGTGGAAGGCGCGCCTAGGGGGTAGGGCGGGCCCCCTACCTTGTGGGCCCCTCGGTGACCCCCTGACCTAGATCTTCCTTCTATATATTCACATATATTCCCAAACCACCAGAAGTATCCACGAAATCACTTTTCCACCGCCGCAACCTTCTGTTCCCGTGAGATCCCATCTTGGGGCCTTTTCCGGCATCCTATCGGAGGGGGATTCGATCACGAAGGGCTTCTACATCAACTTTATTGCCCTTTCGATGAAGCGTGAGTAGTTTACTACAGACCTACGGGTCCATAGCTAGTAGCTAGATGGCTTTTTCTCTCTCTTTGATTCTCAATACCATGTTCTCCTCCATGTTCTTGGAGATCTATTCGATGTAAACTTCTTTTGCGGTGTGTTTGTCGAGATCCGATGAATTGTGGATTTATGATCAGCTTATCTATGAATATTATTTGAATCTTCTCTAAATTCTTTTATGCATGATTTGGTATCTTTGTAATTCTCTTCGAACTATCGGTTTGGTTTGGCCAACTAAATTGGTTTTTCTTGCAATGGGAGAAGTGCTTAGCTTTGGGTTCAATCTTGCGGTGTCCTTTCCCAGTGACAGTAGGGGCAGCAAGACACGTATTGTATTGTTGCCATTGAGGATAAAAAGATGGGGTTTACTTCATATTGCTTGAGTTTACTCCTCTACATCATGTCATCTTACTTAATGCGTTACTCTGTTCTTCATGAACTTAATACTCTAGATGCAGGCAGGAGTTGGTCGATGTGTGGAGTAATAGTAGTAGATGCAGAATCGTTTCAGTCTACTTGACACGGACGTGATGCCTATATTTCATAATCATTGCCTTAGATATCGTCATAACTTTGCGCTTTTCTATCAATTGCTGAACAGTAATTTGTTCACCCACCGTGTTATTTTCCATCTTGAGAGAAGCCTCTAGTGAAACCTATGGCCCCTAGGTCTACTTTCCATCATATAAGTTTCCGATCTACTATTTTGCAATCTTTTACTTTCCAATCTATAAACCAAAAATACTAAAAATATTTACTTTACCTTTTGTTTAGTTTCATCTATCTCTATCAGATCTCACTTTTGCAAGTAACCGTGAAGGGATTGACAACCCCTTTATTGGGTTGGGTGCAAGTTGTTTGATTGTTTGTGCAGGTATTGGTGATTTGTGCGTTGTCTCCTACTGGATTGATACCTTGGTTCTCTAACTGAGGGAAATACTTATCTCTACTTTGCTGCATCACCCTTTCCTCTTCAAGGGAAAAACCAACGCAAGATCAAGAAGTAGCAGCTCACCAAGATCAGTCTAGGAGATGAACATCTACGAGAGGAGAGATTGCATCTACATACCCTTATAGATCGCTAAGCGGAAGCGTTAAGAAATGCGGTTGATGTAGTCGAACGTCTTCGCGATCCAATCACGATCCGTCCCGCGAACTCCCGATCCAAGTGCCGAACAGACGGCACCTCTGCGTTCAACACATGTACGACTTGATGACGACTTCACCTCCTCGATCCAGCGAGCGATGGTGAAGTAGTAGCTCGAGTCCTCCGGCAGCACGACGGCGTGGTGGCGGCGGTGGTGGTGGAATCTCACCAGAGCTTCGCTAAGCACTACGAAGAGGAAGAGGGCTATGAGGGAGAGGAAGGGTAGCGCCATGGCAGTACTTGGGTGCAGTTGCCCGGAGGTAGGGGTGGCGCCCCTAGGGTTTCCCCTAGGGGGCGGCGGCTAAGGCAGATGGGGGCGCCCCTAGGGAAACCCTAGGGTGACTTGCCCCCCAAGCCAGGTGGAGGCAACCCTAGAGGGGCGCCCCACCTCCCCTGGTTTCTTGGGATGGGGTGAGGGGGCACACAACCCCTTAGTGGGCTGGTGTGCCCCCTCCCCTTGGCCCATGAGGCCCCCCAACACTTGCCGGGGCCCCCGAAACCCCTTTCGGTACTCCTGGCCATAACCCGGTACCCCCGGAACACTTCCGGACTCCGACACCCTTCGTCCTACATATCAATCTTCACCTCTGGATCATTTCGGAGTTCCTAGTCACATCCGGGATCTCATCCGGGACTCCGAACAACCTTCGGTAACCACCATAATGACTCAACTATACTTATATCATCACCAAACGTTAAGTGTGTAGACCCTGCGGGTTTGAGAACTATGCAGACATGACCGAGACACCTATACGGTCAATAACCAATAGCGGGATCTGGATGCCCATATTGGTTCCTACACATTCTACGAAGATCTTATCGGTCGAACCTCGATGTCAAGGATTCAGCTAATCCCGTATGCAGTTCCCTTTGTCTGTCGGTATGTTACTTGCCCGAGATTCGATCGTCGGTATCTCCATACCTAGTTCAATCTCGTTACCAGCAAGTCTCTTTACTCGTTCCGTAATACAAGATCCCGTGACTAACTCATTAGTCACATTGCTTGCAAGCTTGTTGTGATGTTGTATTACCGAGTGGGCCCAGAGAGACCTCTCCGTCATACGGAGTGACAAATCTCAGTCTTGATCCATGCCAACTCAACAGACACCCTCGGAGATACCTGTAGAGCACCTTTATAGTCACCCAATTACGTTGCGACGTTTGGTACACACTAGGTATTCCTCCGGTGTCAGTGAGTTGCATGATCTCATGGTCATAGGAACAGATACTTGACATGCAGAAAACGATAGCAATAAACTTGATGCGATCATATGCTACGCTTATAGTTTAGGTCTTGTCCATCACATCATTCTCCTAATGATGTGATCCCGTTATCAAATGACAACTCATGTCTATGGTTAGGAAACCTTAACCATCTTTGATCAACGAGCTAGTCTAGTAAAGGCTCACTAGGGACACGTTGTTTTCTATGTATCCACACATGTATCTGAGTTTCCGATCAATACAATTCTAGCATGGATAATAAATGATTATCATGAACAGGGAAATATGATAATAACCAATTTATTATTGCCTCTAGGGCATATTTCCAACATCAACACCCACTACGGCTACTCACCGACGTACTCAAGCTCGCCTGCGCCGACTCTGCGCCGTGGACCCATACCCTTCGCACCAAGCTCGACGCCACAGTTCAGCAGCACCGACGCCGAGATGAACGAGATCATCACGAATTGCTCAGCAGGCGCCACTTCGTGCCCCGAGTTCCGCATGCAAGACGAAACGCTGGACACTGGTGGCCAGATGGAGGACGTCGAGCACGATGATGTCGAGGAGGAGGTGGACGAGGAAGAGGAAGAACTGGCGGAGCGAGCGACCAAAGGGAAAAGGAAGAGGCGGTCGTCCAATGCCAGGCCGGGCGAGCCTCGCGTCAAGTGGACGCCAAAGGAAGACGAGTGCCTCGCTGAAACATGGAAGACTGTCAGCATCGACCCGATCTGTAACACCCCGGTAGTTCAACTACGGTAATCACACACTAATGGTTCTAGGTCATCATAATTAAATTTTTCCAAACCTCACTTGTTTCAAATCGAGTTCAAAGTCAAATTCAAATAACAAGTCAAATTATATTTTCATAAAACGATGAATTAAAAATGTTCAAAAGTTTGCTAATATTCACTAGCTAATTAAAAAAACATCAACCAACATTTATGGGAATGTTTATATGCCTCTAAAATAATTAAAACAGAGGCTAACAACATTTAATTTAACCTTAAAAAACAAATACTTATACTATTCAAATATATTTGAAACTTTTTGTGCTAGGTCATTACATGGTCTAATATTTATGTGCTAAGTTTCAGAAGTAACTAAATTCTTTTACTATACAAACTAAATATAAAACAGTGGGAAAAAACTAGAAAGCCTACACTGTGCACTTGGGCCTGCTGGCAACAGTGCAGGCCCAGCCCACAAGCACCCTGCCCCCTTCCTCTGTTCATCGAACAGGGCGTGGCGC
This sequence comes from Thinopyrum elongatum, assembly GCA_011799875.1. NCBI lineage: Eukaryota > Viridiplantae > Streptophyta > Magnoliopsida > Poales > Poaceae > Thinopyrum > Thinopyrum elongatum. The sequence continues at coordinate 512,119,165 of CM022301.1, read as the reverse complement.
CCATCCCCTCCCGCCATGGCTGCGCCTTGGACACGGGGCGCCCATCCGCCGGCCCTGTATGGTGGATAAGGTGAGCCCCGGCGCCCCTCGTCCCCTGAAACCCTAGCCACTCCCGTTCCTCCTCGCTCGACTCTCTCCCTCTCGGTTCTCTCTGCCCGAGCGCCGTCGACGTTGTTGCCGTGGCCTCGACCCCTTCCTCGCCATGCCGGCACGTCCAGGAGCGCCACCGCCACCTGCTTCGCCCCCTCGCCGCTGGAGCGGAGCCGGGGAGCTTCACCGCCGTCACCCGCGCCGTTTCCCTCCGCGGTGGCTGCCGCTACACGCCGTCGATCCGCGCAACCTCGACCTCCCCCGGCTTCCTCGACGTGCCCACGAGCTCCTCTGTGAGCACCTAGTCCTCCCCGAAACCCCCTCTTCCTCCTCCCCGTGCCCTCTTGCCTCGCGCCACTGCTCTCCCTGCTCACCGTGGCCGCCGTCTCCGTACCCCGCTGCGCCCGCGGCCTCTGCTGGCGCTAGCTGCTGCCGCAGCCGCCCGTGCGCTAGCCCCGTCGCCTCCGGCCGCCGCGCCCGAGCCTCCGCCCGCACGCCTTCTGCCCCGCACCCCGCACGCCCCGTCCGCGAACCGCGCGCGCTCCGCCGCGTCCTTTGACGTCGGCTGCCTCCACCGACCGCGCTGCCCTCCCGCGCCACCGCAGCCTCCTGCCTCCGCCGGCCGCGCCCCGCCTCTGCCCCGCGGCCACGCGCCCGCCGCTCCCCGCGTCCTCCTTCAGCCGCCCGCCCGCCCGCACAACCCTGTCCCCTGCCGCTGCTGCCTCGCCGCGGCCCACGCTCGTGCCCCGCTCGCCGCTGTGCCTCCCCTGGCCGCCCGCCTGCAGCCGGCTGCCGCCGCCCCCACGCACTCGAGCCGCCCGCTGCCGCCCGCGCCTTCTACCGGCCGCGCTCGCCGTTGCTCCTCGTCGTGGCCGCTGGAGCACTCTGCTCCCGTGCGTGCCCGGCGACTGGAGGGGCACGGCTGGTGCCACTTCCAAGTGGGGCCGGCCCTATTAGTTAGGTTAGACAATTTAATTAGTGGCTAATTAACCTAAATGGCCCTATGACATGTGGGCCACCCCACCTTTATTAACCTATTTATTTCAGATAAAAGCACTGTTAAAAGTAAGTGTCACTGACACACGGGCCCCACTGGCCTGGTTGACCAGTCAACGCTGACTGGTTGACTTGCTGACTAGGCGGTTGACCAGTCATTTGGGGCCCACCAGTCAGCCCCTGTATGCAATGGCTGGGTACACCCTGCTGTGTGCCCGTAGCATTTCCCTTTTAATCTTTTTCGAAATAAAATAATCTAGAAAATTCAAAAAATCTTTAAAACTTCTAAAATTCATATAAAATGAATCGTAACTCGTGTCGAAATAATTTATGTATGAAAAATGATCAGAAAAATAAGATGAACCCGAATATGCTATCCACATACCTGTCACATGCCTCTATCATAGCAAACATGAGACCTTCCCCTCCGGATCAATACCGAAGAAATTGCTCGGAACTGGGAAAATATTCCTGGATATTTTCCGGCTCCGTCTGTAACGTGTAGCACTACGTTAGGTCACCCCTAGCACATCGTATTGCCATGTCATGCTTTGTGATGTATTTGATTACTCTGTTATTTATTGTGTTTCCCCTCCGTTACTTCTTTCCGGTAGACCCTGAGGCCGCGGTTGAACCGGTGTACGACTACTTCACCGTCGAGAGTCCATATCTGTCTGTAGAGCTTCTGTAACACCCCCTGTATTAAGCTACAGAGATCACCCTTTTGATGAGGCCATGTCATCATGATTAATAGTGCATAATCATCATTAGCATCATGTTGCATTTCAACTCCTAAGTCAAATTCAAATTTAAATGAAAGTGGGATATAAAAGTTGTCCAACATAGAAACTAAAATGTCAGATAAATAACAAATATTCCAGAGGCTA